>CM060334.1:27752238-27764738 GCA_030674155.1 Stramonita haemastoma | reverse complement strand
TGGAAAGATTTCTTTCATGTCTGCAAGTTGCCTTTTTAAAAAAATAAAATTCTTTCGATCAAAACTTCTGATGTGCTTTTTCTCTTCTTTTGATGTCAAGCCTGTCGTTTATCGTTAAGAGTAGGGGCATAATTAGTGTTCTTCGTGTGTGAATTTAATATCGTTGATAAAACCCGGGTGTTTTGTATGTATATATATATATATATATATATATATATATATATATATATATATATATATATATATATATATATATATATATATAATATCGGTCTTATAAACACCTACGCGAAAACACGGGCATACACGCACGCACGCACGCGTGCGTGCAAACACACACACACACACACACACACACACACACACACACCACACCACACACACACACACACACACACACACACACACACAAAACACACACAAACACACACACACACAAACACACGCACACACAACACACACACAAAACACACACACACACACACACACACACACACACACACACACACACACACACATCACTACTACCATCCCCACCATCTCTCTCTATACCACTTGTGGTCAGTATTTTCTTTGTGATGTTCTCGTTACAGTTTTGATTAAGGTCAGTTCGGCCCCTGAGATAAAAAAAAGAAAAAAAAGAAAATAAGCCAGACTGATTGACTGTCATGTAGGTCTACACTGACTTATGTGATCTTTGGTTGGACACCTATCAGTGGAGAGCAAAGGTGTTGTTGGGTTATTGTCAGGGATAGATAGATAGGGTGGCGGATGGAAATCTTCGCCCCGATTCTTTCCTTCTTATGTTGGTGGTAAACCTTGCAGCAAAAAAAGTGTTGAGCGTATTCTTAGGGACCTCTAGTTTTGTTAGCTTGTTGCTTTTTCTGTTGCTTCTGTTTGTGTGTTTGTTTGTTTTTGTTGTTGTTTGAATTGTTGCTTGTTTTCATCATTGTAGTTGTACTATCCTATAGGGATGCTGGGGGGTGGGGGTTGGAGGGCAGGGCTGTCAGTATCAATAGCATCCCCCACAATTCTGTGCTAAGAATTCCTTCTTTTCTATCCCCGTCTTTTTTTCTGCCTTGTCCCTTTTCTTCCTGTCACCTCCTTCGTGTCTATTTTCTGCCTTCTGGGTCCAACCTCATGTCTTTTTTTTTTTAACAGAAAGACTTTTAAAAAATGACAAATTGAAGTGGGATGCGCTGAACCTGATTTGTCAGGCGCTTACGTTAGCGAAACGCATTTTCACTCTTATGGAGGACAACAGCAGTTGCTGTCTGAGCATTAAAAGTTTGACAACGAAGAAGAAGTTGTACAAATTACAAATTTTATTACTGCTGGAGAATGAACGTCCAGTATGCATGCTACTCTATACCTGGAAAGAACGCGTCGCCACAAAAGCTGCGCCACCCAATTTATTTTTACTGTCTGCATAAATGTGTGTGTGTGTGTATCACAGCAGCACATTTTTTTATCAAACATTTTACCAGGAATAAGTCTCTTGGTGCCACAGGTTCTTTTCCGTGCACAAAATGTATGTTGCAAACATGATCTCGGTTTATCGTCTCATCAAAAATACCAGAACTTTGCCTCTCACCACTCAATATCTAGAGGATTGGGGGAAGGGAGAGAAAGGGGGAGGGGAGGAGATAGTTCGGATTCAATGGGAGATAGAACATGTGATCTCTTGCTTTCTAGGCAGCTGTATTTCCTTCTGGCGATGGTTGGGGTGTCGTTTAGTAGTTTCGTTTTTCACTAACTGGCCTAAGACAATCAACTGCGCGAACATGGTCCAAAAATAACCGAAGACTTATTTCTAAACTACTTAGCGCATCGTTTTGTACCAATACACATGAATACACACACACACATACACACACACACTTACGCGCACACACACACACACACACACACATACACTCACACTCACACACACACACACACACACACACACACACACACACACACACACACACACACACACACACACACACACACACACACACACCAAAAATAACGGCTATGAAAAGATGTTAATGAGAGAAAAAAAAAATCGCACCATTTAGCAGTACCACACGTGATCCAGGACTTGAGAATAAGATAGACCACACTGACATTAAATTTCTTTCTATAATTATGGTCAATTTTGCCTTGGCCGTGGTGGTCAGCTTTGCTCTGCGGGATTACAGTCACACGGTATAATGATTGAGGTCAGTGCTGACCACATCAGAGAGGCTGGATGAGTGACCATGGCAATGAGGGACCAGACTGATTTACGGTGGCTTTTTACCCTGCATCCTATCACGGAGAGAGAAAGCCGTTGTTCTATTCTGGGCGTAAGGGTTATTATGGATGGGAATCATTCTCTTCTTGATTGATGTCTCTTCTTCTTCTTCTTGGTGATGATCATCAGTCTTGCTAAAAAAAAAGGGTATTGACAATACTGTTTTACATTATGTTGATTTTTAAGGTTGTTTTATGTCATAACTGAGGTAATGTGGTGGTGGGAGAGGGGAACGTCTGGTGTAGGGTGGGGTAGGGTGGGGAAGTGTGTGTGTGTGTGTGTGTGTGTGTGTGTGTGTGTGTGTGTGTGTGTGTGTGTGTGTGTGTGTGTTGAGTTGGGGGGGGTTCGGAGGAAGGGGGGGGTTGTCTGTTTATCTGTCTGTCTCTCTGTCTCTCTGTAAAAATAATAGTCTATCTATCCCTTAGTCTGGCGACCGTGGGGACACCCCTGAAGACTTGGCAACCAGTTCCCTCTACTCCTCTATCTGTAATAGTAATGATAATAATAAGTAAGAATAATAACAGAGTCTAATACATGTCAAAATAGAAATCGTGTGTAGAAAAAATAATAATAATAATAACAGAGGTTGGGTCACACAGAGAGAGCCAGAGAGAGAGAGAGAGACAGAGAGAGAGAGACAGAGAGACAGAGAGACAGAGAGACAGAGAGAGAGAGAATAATCTTTATCTTTATTTTTCAAGGGTTACAGAGTAAGCATCTCACAGAGAGAGGAGAGAGAGAGAGAGAGAGAGAGAGAGAGAGAGAGAGAGAGAGAGAGAGAGAGAGAGAGAGAGAGAGAGAGAGAGAGAATAAAAGCAGCGGAAGCATTCTGCCACGCTGGACCTGTGTATTTCTGATACCGTCTTCGCTTTGTTTAAAATCCCTGGAAATAGAGAAACGTGAGGGGAAAATAACAAAGCTAGAGGGAAAGAGAGAGAGAGAGAGAGAGAGAGAGAGAGAGAGAGAGAGAGAGAGAGAGAGAGAGAGGGGGGGGGGAGAGAGAGAGAGGGGAGAGAGAGGGGGGGGGAAGAAGGGAGGGTGAGACAGAGAGAGACACACAGAGAGCAAGGGAGAGAGAGAGGGAGAGACAGAGAGAGAGGTGGGGGTGCATTTTGATGTAGGCCCGCCAATTCAGAGAAACACCATCTTTGGCTGTCTTGTTTTTGTCTTCTAACTGATGACGACAACGACGATGGCGACGATAACAATGGTGATCATGGTGAGGTGGTGGTGGTGATGTTGATGGTGGTGGTGGTGGCTATGATAAAGAAAGATGAAGAAGAGAAGTTTAATGCTATCTAATTTCAGACTGTGTGAGAGTGGCTCCAGTCTTTGGTTCATGACAGCCCTGTGGTTGGTTTCTGGACAATCTCTCTGTCTCTCTCTGTCTCTCTCTGTCTCTGTCTCTGTCTGTCTGTCTGTCTCTCTGTCTGTCTCTCTCCCTCCCTCCCTCTCTGTCTGTCTGTCTGTCTGTCTGTCTGTCTCTCTCTCTCTGACTCTCTCTCTCCCCTCTCTCTCTCTCTCATCTCTCTCTCCTCTCTCTCTCTCTCTCCTCTCTCCTCTCTCTCTCTCCCTCACCTTCACCCCCTCCACCCCCTCCACCCTCCTCTCTCTCTCTCTCTCTCTCTCTCTCTCTCCTCTCTCTCTCTCTCTCTCTCTCTCTCTCTCTTGTCTGTTGCTGTTACGGTCAGGCGATGTCGAGCAGAACCCGGGGCCTGTGGACAAAGGGGACAAGTCAGCAGCCACCATGAGGCAGACCAGGTTCAGCAGCTGCAGTGGCCGAGTTGGGGAGAAAGCTGCTGACAGTGGACACGCCCCCGCCCCGCAGCGACGACTGTCTTTCCCGAGCCTGAGCATGGAGGACCTGATGGCAAAGCTAGAGGGTATGGACGCCTCCGTAAACGGTAAGCTGGACGGAGTGAAAGAGGATGTGAGAGACATCAAGGAAAAGCTGGGGACGCTGGGGGGAGAGGTGGACACGCTGAGGGAGGAGGTTAGCGCTCTGCGGGAGGAGTACAGGGAAACGAAACAAACGAACCGTGTGTTAATGGACAGAGTGGCTAGCTTAGAAAAGAAAGTCGATGATCTGGAGGGCCGGTCAAAACGGAACAATTTATTATTCTATGGTCTAGAGAGGGAGGAGGGAGAGACAAATGAAAATTGTGAACTGAGACTGAAAGACTTGCTGAATGATCAGCTTGAGCTGACTAGCGATGTTCAGTTTGACAGGGTGCATCGCGTCAGCTCAAAAGCAAACTCTCCTCTTATTGCCCGCTGTACATACTATAAAGATAAAGTAAAGATTCTGAAAGCGAAGAACAAACTGAAAGGGACGAACATTTTCATTGGGGAAGACTTTTCAAAAGGAATCAGGGAAATAAGGAAATCTTTGTCAAAATTCATGAAAGAAAAAAGAGACAGTGGACACAAAGTTTCGATGATATTATTATTATTGACGGGAAAAAGTATTTTTTGTCAGGGGAGGGAAATAGTCTCGTTGCTTTCAAATAGGGATGTGGCCGCCATTGTAAAAGTAGACAACCCACCCAAAGTGTTGCTAATGAAAATAATTTGTCGCTGTTCGTTTGTGGGAATGAGTGTGCGGATGTGAAAAATAAATGTTTGGGGAGAAAGGGAAATGTTTCCGACAACCAAAGGGGGGGAGAGGTTTTTGTTGAGGGGGTGGGGATTTCCGGGATTCATTTGGGGAAAAATTTGGAAATTGAAGAAAAACATTGTGAAAATGACAGAATGTTATCACCTGCTGTGGAAAGGGAACTGCAAAGCGTGTCATGTGACAGACGGGTTTTTGTAATAGACATAGTTCTGGTTGTAATGAATGTACAAACATGTTACCATCAAATACAGGTAATGGAAATGGCGATTCTGATAATGATGATAATTTGTTTATGTCCTCTGACCTGGACACAAGTAACGCATGCAGTGATGATGAAAAGCAAATGAGTAAAAATGCCTTTACATTCCTTCAGTGGAATGTGGAGGGTCTGTCTTCTAAGATAAAGGATTCCAGTTTTGTATCTTTCATTTCCTCCTTTCATTTCGTTTGTTTAGTGGAAACTTTTCTGGAATCTTTCACCTCTGATTTGTTTACAGACCATACTATTTTTTGTCAACCTGCTACAAAATTATCAAAGGCTGGCAGACATTCAGGTGGAGTTGTGTGTCTGATAAAAAATGAGTTAGTGCCCTTTGTTCGTCGAGTGAATGTTGTTGTGGGTAACTTTGTTCTTTTTGTTATTGATAAAACTCTGTTTGGTCTTCCGAAAGATATACTGTATGCCTGTGTGTATCTGCCACCAGAGGGTTCACGATATTACACTTATATGGATTGTGATGCAGATGGCGTGTCTATGTTAGAAGATTGTCTGATTGATAACACACTTAACCAGAATGATATGTTTATAATTGTATCAGGTGATTTAAATAGCAGGACATCAAATGTATCACAATCTGCAACATCAGAGCCATTTGTCAGCCCCACAAATTGTTGCAATCTGATTGATGAGGGGAGACGTTCCCAAGATAAACACATCAATAGTTATGGTAAGTCTCTGTTGGATATGTGCACTGCATTGAATTTGTCTATAATGAATGGTATGTGTCATGGCGATCGTGAAGGACGCTACACATATATTGGGGACTCAGGTAAGCAGTGTCATTGATTATTTTTTGTTATCATCAGATCTTTTTACAATTATATTTGACAACTGTTGTTTAGAACTTGTAGAACGTATTGACACAAGTCACTTGCCCATTGTCTTGTCCATTTCATTTCCTAACGATAATCTTAGTGGTATTGATGACATTGAAGATAAGGTTGTAATGGAAAAATATGTCTGGAATGCAGCTCAAAGCGAAAAGTTTGTAAATGCTTTAAATTCAGATGAAAGTTATAAAAGAGTAAATGAAGCTATACAACTGATTGACAACGACGTTGATTTAGCATTAAATGTATTTAATAACTGTATTAGAAGTGCAGCAGTTTCAATGAAAAAAGTATGTTTGATAAATAGGCATAAGAAAAAAGAAGAATGTATGATGAAGAATGTAGATTAAAGAAAAGATTAACTCGTAGAGCACTTAGAAAATACCGGCGTTTTAAAAAAGAAGAAGACAGAAGTCCATATTGTATACAGAGAAGAGAATATAAGAATCTTTTAGCTAGAAAGAAAAAAGAGCATAATGCACTGATGATTGATAAGTTAATGGCTTCTATTGATTCTAAAGAAATGTTTTGGGACACAATACACAGCGCTATGCCAAAAAGAAAATTAGTTAGAAATAAAATCTCTGTAGAGCAATGGTATGATCATTTTAGTAATCTTCTTGACAAAAGTAATGAAAGTAATGTAGATAACACTTTAGTGGAGGAGGATGACTCGGATTCAGATGATGAATGTATATTTAATCAGCCTATAATGGAGGAAGAGGTTCAGTTAGCTATTTGTAAACTGAAGGTGGGGAAAGCTGCTGGCCCGGATGGCTTGATACCTGAACTGTTAAAAAATGCATCTACAAAGATTACTCCTTTTTTTTGTTAAGTTTTTTAATGCTCTGTTTGACAAAGGTGTCTTTCCTACAAACTGGTCAGAATCAATTATTTTACCACTGTATAAGAAAGGGGGAGTAAATGTTCCTGGAAATTATAGGGGTATTTCCTTGTGTGATGTGAGTAGCAAAATTTATAGTGGTATCATAAACAGAAGACTACAAGCATGGGTAAAAGAAAATAATTTAACAGGGGAATTTCAAGCAGGATTTAAAAAAGGATACTCAACTGTTGATCATGTATTTACACTTTTAGCGTGTGTACAAAAACAATTCAGTTTGAACAGAAAATTGTATGTTGCCTTATAGACTTCGAAAAGGCGTTCGATTCCATCAACAGAAATTTGCTATGGCCAATATTGTTGAAAAAATGAAGTAAAGGGAAAATTGTTTCGTTGTGTGAAAAGCATGTATAATTGTGTTAAGGCAAGAGTAAGATGTGGAACTAAATTATCGCCTTATATTCAATGTTCAGCAGGTGTCAAACAGGGTGACGTTTGCAGCCCGGTTCTATTTTCTCTGTTTATTAATGAGTTAGCACTTGAAGTAATACAAAATGGAAAACATGGTGTGACATTTTTGCTAGATACTTTGGAACTGTTTATACTTTTGTTTGCGGATGATGTTGTTGTTCTTTCTGAAACAGTTGTTGGTCTGCAGACCCAGATAAATAGTCTAATGCACGCTTCTTCCTCTTTGAGATTGAAGGTAAATATGGGTAAATCAAATATTGTTGTGTTTAGAAAGGGGGGTTATTTGAGTGCCAGAGAACACTGGTCAGTTGATGGTAATCAGATAGAAGTTGTCAATGCCTATAAATATTTGGGGGTATATTTTTCAACTAGGCTTAGTTTCACTGCTACATGCAGAGATTTAGCAAGCCGTGCAAAAAAGGCACTTCTCACTATCATGCGAGGATTAAATGCTTTGAATAATAGCTCAGTAAGACTTTTTTTGAAATTATTTGATGCACAAGTTCAGCCTATTATGCAGTATGGTTCAGAAGTTTGGGGTATTTATGCTGCGGCAGAATATTGTGAAAAAACCCATTTATTTGCTTTAAAGAAATTTTTGGGAGTGGATAGACGAACACCTAACGACTTAGTGTACAGGGAAATGAATAGGTATCCTATCACTATAAATTTTGTTGTCAGTACTATACGCTATTGGTTAAAGCTAACAAGAATGGAACCAGAAAGGTTACCAAGGAAAGCGTATATGATGCTATGTGAGTTGGATGATCGAGGAAAAACAACATGGGTAACAAATGTAAGAAAGTGTCTTTTTCAGTATGGATTTGGTTTTGTTTGGTTTCATCAAGGTGTGGAAAGAGTGAATGAATTTTTGCGTGCATTCAAAAGTCGTTTAATTGATTGTAGGTGGCAAGAGTGGAACAATCATGTTCAAAATAGTGAGAGGTTCAGCATGTATCGTGCGTTCACTAGCCCTGTGCCTCGTATACAAAACTATTTGCTATTAGATATTGACAAACATTTGAAATTTATGATGACTAGATTTCGTTTTGGTATCTCTAGTATAACTGTTCATTCATTTCGATATAAAACACCAAAGTGACAATGATTTGATATGTCCATTATGTAAAGAAGAAAACGATGAAATTCATTTCCTTCTTTGTTGTCCATCTTTAGCAGAAATCAGGAAACAGTTTATTGCTATGAAGTTTTTCAGAGACCCAAATTTGTTCAGATTTAGATTACTAATGTCTGCAACAAACCCGGAAACTGTGAAAAATTTTCCATATACCTGTATAAAGCATTTCAGATAAGAGAAATAGCAGTATCGTAATGTCATTACTATTTTTTTCTAAGAACTAAGAATGTTCAAATTGTGCATGTCTCCATATACACCACACACAACCCCCTTCATATGGGGCGAAGGCCTTTCATGAATAAAATTTCGTATTCGTATTCGTATTCTATTCTCTCTCTCTCTCCTCTCCTCTCTCTCTCTCTCTCTCTCTCTCCTCTCACCCTCCTCCTCCTCCCCTCTCCTCTCTCTCTCTCTCTCTCTCTCTCTCTCTCTCTCCTCTCTCTCCTCACACACACACACACATACACACGCACAGCACCACCACCACACACACACACACACACACACAACACACACACACACTCCCTCTCTTTTTCTCTCTCACTCACTCACTCACTCACTTCCTTACACACGACGCACCACACACACACACACACACACACACACACACACACACACACACACACACACACACACACACACACACACACAACAACACACACACGCACGCACATACACACACACAAGTATTCAAATTTTGATGTGTGAATAGTACCAGTGCATTTCCCCCCACTTGCATTAATTTGTGTAGCACACACGTGTACAACAGTTATGCATACCCGTCAAATCCTGCGCTCACGTAAAAGAAAAATCTTGTTTTCGCACTGGTCAGATATCCCGTTTTATGGACAAGATTGTATGCCCAGCATGCACTTTGGGCTCCAGCCAGAATCAAATTGTCCAAAACACACTGTCTGAAAAAAGTTCAGTGTCAGTGCCCCAACAAACCTTTTTAAGAAGTTAGGATGAAGTCAAATCAGTCAAATCAAGTCAATTCGAAAGTCGTCATACCGCATAATTATAATATTAGTCAGACTTAATAGAGAAGAAGAAAAGTTGAAGAGACCAACTCGGAGAGAAAGGCAGTAGACATCAGTCGATTTTACTGCAGTATGTGGGAAGTTCTGGGACCGAAGTCTTTTTGTGCCACAGGAATGGAGTATTGAATAATGAAAAAGAAAAAAAATGAAGGAGAGGAGGGGGGGGTGGCAGAAGAAAGTGGGAGGAGTGAGGTGAAGAAAAGGAGGAGGGTAAGGGTTGGGTGGGTGAGGGGGAGGAGGTTTATGTTGTTCGTCTAGACATAACAGGCTGTAATCATTTATGTGCAAAGCGGGTCGGTTTCAGTCTGTGTGGCGTCCTATCAACATGTTGACTCTGCACTGCTACTGTTAGGCAATCAGCAGGGGGGAAAGTTCTATGTTAACTGGCCACACAGTCTCGCTCGTCATTTGAAGTTCAGTGAGGGAGCGCGTTCGAATCTACGATGAACAGTTCCGAGGATTATTTTTTTTTTGTTTGGGGTTTGGTTTTTCTTTGTTCGGTTTTTTTGTTGTTTGTTTTTTTTAGGGGGGGGGGTGTTGTGGTTGTGTTTGCTTGTTTGTTTTTCTGTTGTTACTTTTGCTTGTTTTTGTTGTGGGGGGGGGGGTTTAGGGAGGGGGACAAGATTTTGTCTGAGCAAAGCTTTGTCTGGTTCCATTCCACTATTCGTGTTTTCAAGGAGACTGTTGTTTTTCCTTCCTAGGCTAGAGCTCTGAGGTTCAGCAATGGTGAGAGTTAGTTGCAACCGTTTTGCCCACCATGAAGGTAGCCGCATTCCGCCTTTGGGGATATATGCCGGGTATTTCGTGTTGCCCAATCCTCGATCATGCATATCAATTGCGGATCTTAACTCATATTTATCTTCTTAATGTGTTGTCCACACGAAGGGAATTCAGGTCAATGGCAGGTCTCGACTTGAGCTTGACCAGGGAGATCGTAAAAATCCCCACCTTCTATTCACCAGACGCCGCCGAGATACGAACCAGGCCTTCATGGACTGATGGGATTGAAGTAGAACGGCTTTTAACCACCGGCTATGGATGTCCGTAGTTTTTTTGTTTGTTTGGTTGTGTTGTTGTTGTTGTTTTTTCATTCTCTAAATGCGTGTTCCCAGCAAAAAAACTACATTGAATCTCTCATTGGAGAAAAATTCCAATATCCCAACACCATCACTGAAAGTTTAGTGGAGAAAAGGTCACGGTAAAGGTCATATTTGTGTCGTTGGGAGCGAGTGTCAGAGACTCCACATGTCCAGGGGCAGCTATTGAGGGCGCGCCCATCTCCTCTCCCTCGCTGCTTTACCTTCTTCCCTACCCTAAAGAGGCAGGTACCCATTTACAGCTGGGTGAACTGTGACTGTACTTACTGAAGCCAAGGCGCACAAACGTAAGGTCACCCATCCACTTTGCTAACCACGCTCGATGCTGCTTAACCTTATCTTGGGGAAAGCGAGTGCTCTGAACCACTGAACCATCTCGTCCCCATGTAGAAAAAAGCTACCACCTAAAAAAATCCGATTTTGAACATGTAGATCCGAACCTCTTACCTCACACTCTTCCTCGATATGGGAGAGACTTTAACCACTAGGCCAGCAGACGAACTGTCGACAGAACACGGAAAGAGAGGCAGACAGGAGGAGGAGAGAGGAGGAGGGAGGAGGAGGGATGGGTGCCAGACATTTTAGTGGCAACAGGAAGGCGCGAGTGACTGAAGAGGATGGAGTGTGTGTGTGTGTGTGTGTGTGTGTGTGTGTGTGTGGTGTTGTGTGTGTGTGTGTGTGTGTGTGTGTATGTGTGTATGTGTGTGTTGTGTGTGGTGTGTAGGTGTGTGTGTTGTGTGTGTGATGTGTAGTGTGTACGTGTCTGTGTCTGGTGTTTGTCTGTGTGTGTGCGTGGTGTGTGTGTGTGTGCGGGTGGTGTGTGTGTGTGTGTGGTGTGTGTGTGTGTGTGCTGTGTGTGTCGTGTGTGTGCGTGATATGTGTTGTGTGTGTCTGTGTGTGATGTGTGTGTGAGTTGTGAGGTGGTGTTGTGTCTGTGTGTGGAGGTGTGGTGTGCAGTGTCTGTGTGAGTGAGTGCTGCGTGTGTCGTGTGATGTGGGGGGTGGGTATGGGGGGGGGGGTAAGGGATGAGGTGTTGATGGCCTCGGTAAAGGGAGACTATCAGTGTGTGCGAAGCATGTCCGTTTCAGTCTGTTCGTTCTGTATCAGCCATATTTTTCCACTAGGTGGTTTAGGTATGGTATGAGGAGAGGGGAGGGGAGAGAGGAATGGGGAGGGGAGGGAGGGGACGAGGGAGACAGAGAGGAGAGGGGAGGGGAGAGAAGGAGACAGAGAGAGAGGGGTTGAGGAGAGAGAGGGAGACAGACAGACAGACAGAGAGTGCAGATATTTATTCAGGAAGGCCATTGGCCCATTCTGAAGGGGTCTGTACAATATCGTTATATCAAAATAAATCGCAGTTGATTTAACAAAAGAATTTAAATTTTCATGTAAAAAACATACCATATTTCTTGACTTAAGGCAAATTTCGTCTTGTCAGAGCTTTGTGTATATATAATGACAAATTCCTTACTGCAATTTCATCGGAGGATGACTACGAAATATGTAACCTAAAAGCACATGGATTACGGTAATATTTTTTTTGCAATATATTCTTCCCGAAGGTCGTCATATGCCGGATATAAGAATATAGAATGAATTTCATCCTCCCTTTCAGACTTACACAATAGACATATCAACTGACTTGTATCTGATTTATTGAATCTTGCTGAATGTGTCAATATGGGTAAAAATCCAGATCTAAATTTAGTTAAAGCTACAGATATCTGGGCGTATACTTTTCAACAAAACTTAGTTTCTTCGTAGCTTGTGAGGATTCGGCTGGGAAGGCTAGGAAAGCATTAATGAAAATATTCATTACATTACGCAGACTAGAAAACAGTTCACCCATCGTATTTCTAAAGCTGTTTGATGGCCAGATACAGCCAATGTTGCAATACTTAT
>CM060334.1:27742238-27747238 GCA_030674155.1 Stramonita haemastoma | reverse complement strand
AACGTTATTACAAATTGAAATGATAGACTGCAGGATGTGACAAAATGAGAAACGGGCAAGTTTATTTTCGTAACAGGTTGTCAGAATGAGGGCTTGGGTATTTTCAAAACACATTTAAAAGCAAAAGGAATACAAATTATGCCTTGATATTTCAGTATAAGGTAGATAAAAGGATATAGTTTAATAATTAATCAAAATCTCAAAATTGACAACTTGACCCCCACCTGCCTTTAATGGCTCCTAGCGCAAAATTGGGTAATGTGCTAAGCGACTCATTTCGTGGTGGAGCGTCACTTAATAAGCAGAGAGCCTGACAGACGGTGGCCATTGTTGTAAGTGTCCCCCACCGATAAAAGAGCCATGGCCCTGATGACACTCAGACCAGTGCCTCCCTCCCTCCCTCCATCCCTCCGTCTCTCCCTCTCTGTGTAAAAGCCTTTCAGCCTTTTAACAGAGGCAGAAAGAATGAAAAACTAAGATTGATAGAAGGCTAGAGAGTCAAGAAGAACAGAAAAATTGAAATGGTGGCGGCGAGAGAAAGAAATAAGCTTTGAAAAATCACCCCTAAGGAATTAAGGCTGCGGGATAGGGTAGAGGGGGAGGGGGGTGGGGTGTTGTAAATGGATTCAAGCAAAAATAGGGAAGGAAATGTATGTAGAAGGGAAAAATACATCATTAAGGATAAGGGAAGAAAAGAAGAAACTACAAGGGAGAAAAGATCGCATGAAAAGCCAGACAGACAAAAAGAAGACAAAATTAATGCTTCATTTCTGAATGGCCTTTATGTTATTAAGTGGCCGCGCAACGCTTTTATTCATCTCTGATAATTTTTTTCTGATGCCAGACAACCAGGCAGAGAGGGTTACAGACAGACAGGTAGTCAGGCAGGCAGGCAGGCAGCAGGCAGGCAGTCAGGCAGGCAGGCAGACAGACAAAAACATTGTGGACAATTTTTTTTTTTTGGTATGATTATTATTCGATTTCATTTAGATTAAAAACTTCGCCGTTATGAAAGGAAACTTGTAAGGATACAAAAAGACTTAGCACTTGTGATTTCTTTTAAAAGATTTTGTTTAATATTGTCACTTGTTTTTTTTATTCCTCTCTCTTTCATTTTTTTGTCATCCCCCCCTCCCCCCCCCCCCCCCCCCCCCCCCCCCCCCCGTCTTCCCACACACCAACCTCCCTCTTCCGCTTCCGTATCTTTTGAAGCTTTTCTCTTCTCTTCTTCTCTTCTCTTCCTCTGCGCATTATTGTCATGGTATTTCCAGTTATGGCATTTTCTTTCAAAAGCAATTTCCTCTCTTTGTTGTTGTTTCTCGCTTTATTTCCTTCCTGTCTTTTTCCTACCTGCCTTCCTTTCCTTTCATCTTTCCTTTCCTGTCTGTTTAAATCTCTGTCCTTCTCTTCTTTTGGTGTTTTCTTTTTCCTGTGTCCTGATCTCTCTTGTCTCTGTCTCTGTCTCCGTCTCATTCTCATACACGCGTGCGCGCGCGCGCGCACAGAGAGAGAGAGAGAGAGAGAGAGAGAGAGAGAGAGAGAGAGAGAGAGAGAGAGAGAGAGAGAGAGAGAGAGAATCTAATAGTCCCCCTCCCAAATTGACGATGCTAATTGACTAATTGTGGGTCCTGTCTGACTGACAAGTCACTTCTCTCTCTCTCTCTCTCCTCTCTCTCTCTCTCTCTCTCTCTCTCTCTCTCTCTCCTCTCTCTCTCTCTCTCTCTCTCTCTCTCTCTCTCTCTCTCTCTCCAGGAAATACGTCACTGTGTCCTTGAGAGTAGTGTCCTTTCTTCACCTCTGCCTTGACCTTTGCATAAAAATGGATGAACGTGTGAAGATGAAGGAGAAAGTGGCTGCTTTCTTTTTTAACCTTGAAATATGATGAAGTAAACACTATCAATACGTCAATCTTGAAATATGATGAAGAATACACTATCAATATTTTAATCTTGAAATATGATGAAGTATACAATATCAATACTTTAATCTTGAAATATGATAAAGAATACACTATCAATACTTTGATCTTGAAATATGATGAAGAATACACTATCAATACGTTAGTCTTGAAATATGATGAAGAATACACTATCAATATTTTGACCTTGAATATGATGATGTATACACTATCAATACTTTAATCTTGAAATATGATTAAGAATACACTATCAATGTTTTGACCTTGAAATATGATGATATATACACTGTTAATACTTTAATCTTGAAATATGATGAAGTATACACGATCAAGGGGGGAGGGATGGCTCAGTGGTCAGAGCACTCGCTTTCCCAAAGGCAAAGTTAAGCAGCATCGAGCGTGGTTACCACTTGGATGGGTGACCGTTTGCGCGTCTTGGCTTCAGTACAGTCACCCCTATTCACCCAGCTGAAAATGGGTCCCTGCCCTCTTTATGGTCAGGGAAGGTAAATCAGCGAGGGAGAGGAGATGGGCGCCTTCCTCAATATATAGGCCTCTTGGGAAGCTGAGGTCTCTGATGCCTCGCTCTTTTACGACCACATAGGTTAGGGACACCTTTCCATTTCTTTTTTTACACTATGAATGTTTTGACCTTGAATTGTGATGAAGTATGAGCTATCAATGTTGCTACCACAAAGAATGACGAAATACAAACGACACTATTTCTGGGATTCCTACTGTATAAAATTGATCTTTTAAATCTTCCCATATAGCTCTGAAGAACAGAAAAATTACTTTTCATGAGAATCTAGCAATTATTGACCACACAAACAACCTTCATAATACGTAGTACAACACTCTGTAGAACCAGCCCATGTACTCAAAGACCCCTAATATACCTACAGTCCACTAGAAGCTAAGAAAATTCCAAACCTTTCTGGATAATGTTACCTACGGAAGAGGCAGCCATGGCACTTTCTTATCAATTTAGTGACGTTCATCAGCACCATTTGGGGTCCACCCCACACGAGGTATAAACTAATCATGGCCCAGAAGTGAGGGCGTTATTAACTTGACTTTTCCTCAGGGAAGCGCGCCCTAACACACAGACAGACAGACAGACAGACAGACAGACACACACACACACACACACCACACACACACACACACACACACACACACACACACACACACACACACACACACGTGCGCGCACGCACGCACGCACGCACACACACACACACACACACACACACACACACACACTCTCTCTCTCTCTCTCTCTCTCTCTCTCTCTCTCTCTCTCTCTCTCTCTCTCTCTCTCTCTCTCTCTCTCTCTCTCTCTCTCTCTCTCTTTTGCTTCCTTTCCCTTTCCTTTCCCCTCCAACTTCCACCTTCAGATATTCTATCCTAGACTTATTATGGAGAGGAGTATTTTGGTTGTTATGTTGGATTCAAACTGTATTCTTACCATTTGAATATTGAAATGTGTTTTCATATAGTTTTTTTGTGTTTAAAGGATTTTATGTTATTGTTTTTTAATCTGCTTCCCCCCCCCCCTTTTATGCCTACTTTGCTTGTTTTCCCGCTTACACACACACACACACACACACACACACACACACACACACACACACACACACACACACACACACACACACACACACACACACACACACACACACACTCACGCATTATAGATTTGTAATGCCTTCTGTTTCATGGTCCTGAATATTTGCTATTTTTGAAATATTTTTTGCTATGTTATTTTTTGTTTAAATAATTATCAGTGTATCCAGTTGGGATGACGCGTTTTGTTGAATGTATTCTGTTTTCTTCTTTTAAACTATTGGTTGAACTGCTGCTGGTGGTGAAGCTGGTATGTAGGGGTAGGGAGTGGGTTTCTTAGCTTTATTCCCTGATCAGGGCAAGGGCCGGATGAAAAAAAGTATGTAATGCTTACTTACTCTGTTACCCTTGAAAAATAAAGATTATTCATTCATTCATTCATTCATTCATTCATTCTCTCTCTCTCTCTCTCTCTCTCTCTCTCTCTCTCTCTCTCTCTCTCTCTCTCTCTCTCTCTCTCTCTCTCTCTCTCTCTCTCTCTCTCTCTCTTCTTTCTCTCTCACAGCTTTTAAACCAGCTAGCTATACTGTTCAAAAGAAAAATCCAGGGGGGTGATTTGTTGGATCAAGGAGGAACTATCAGAGTATATTAAAGAAATAAAACATCGTCGAAATAATAATATTATCATGCTCATTACATCGAAAATATTTAGTTTTGGCTAAGGACATATTGTGCATTTGTGTCTTCTTACTATCAGAAAACTCATAATTTTGACGTTGATAGTGGTGTGATTATTTCTGAAATAACGTTGGGATAAGACTTAAGAGTTTTCAAATGTGCATATATTGTTGAGTATTATAGATTTAAAAAATCTTCATTGTTTTAGTTTTACGGGTATGTCATATTCTGGTTATAGATGCTTTGAGGATTAAGTAAAAAAGAAGTATGGCAAATATATGATAAACACGTGTATTAAACTGAATGTATATATTTAAATTTGGTAAATGTGTTGGTCGTTTTATGCATATCAAATACAGGTAAACGTGTGATGATTGTGTTTTGTTATTTACTGTTAAAGATGACAAGTTAAAGATGACAGAACTGGAATGAACATAATCAACACATTTTCTGTTTTCAGGTTACTTAAACCATTTGCTGTCAAAAATATTTGTGGCGCTCCACCACGAAATGAGTCGCTTAGCACATTACCCAATTTTGCGCTAGGAGCCTTTAAAGGCAGGTGGGGGTCAAGTTGTCAATTTTGAGATTTTGATTGATTATTAAACTAGATCTGTTTATTTACCTTATAATGAAATATCAAGGCATAATTCTTATTCCTTTTGCTTTTAAATGTGTTTTGAAAATACCAAAGCACTCAATTCTGACAACCTGTTACTTAAAATAAACTTGCCCGTTTCTCATTTTGTCCCATCCTGCAGTCTATCGTTTCAATTTGTAATAATGTTGCACAGAATTGTCTGATTTTCAATCTGTTTTTTGTATTTGATAGCCA
>CM060334.1:27654738-27739738 GCA_030674155.1 Stramonita haemastoma | reverse complement strand
CATGGCATGGGAAATTTTGTAACACAAACCCTGCCAAGAAAAAGTCTGGGAAAAATGGCGGAAACCCTGTAGAGTGCCAAAGCCGCAGAAAGGCACGTGCAATTTTCTAGTGTCGTACCTGGACGACTGGCTTGTTGGCCCAGTGCAGGAGGTGTGTTTGGCCTGTAGGCCTACACAAAGTTTGAAAAGTTGACAATGTAGGACATCTGGATTGGGATGTGTATGCTGTATGGTTTGTTTGTTCAATTTCAACGGCAGGGCAAGGATAAGGAGGAATGGAGCAAAATGTAGAAATTCCATGTCATAAAATAGCAGAAAGTTGAGGTTGAAACAGTGGTACCATTTTTGTTCGAAAATCTGTTGGTTTGTGTTGTTGTTTAGAGTTTGGGTGTTTTTTTTCTGTTGCTGCTGCTGTCGTCAGAGTTGCTTCTTCCGTGTTTTATGTTGGTTTTGTTTCATTAATAGTACCAGATTTTTAACAACTATCTTGAAATTTGTGATTTCTTAGTTTAAAGAAAAAGAACAGAGGTACATACAGATTTTGTCATTTTGTTTTATCAGTTATCAGCTGATATTTTTCATTATCCAAAAAGATATCTTCCAACCGTACTAAGTTTGAATGCTGAGCTTTCCCTGTGTACTGAACAAGTGTTAGTAAAAAAAAAATTGTTTTAGCTACCGTTCGTGTTTGCATAACAGTGTAACAATGACAGTACGTAAAACTATAGCGGTGACTGATAGAACGACTTCAAACTTCAGTGACATAGGAGACTAGCCTACGCCTTGTGGTTGGCTATAATTGACCAATCAGCGTTAGCCTAAGTGTTTCCCTTTCCGCGGCAAGTTGAAACAAAAAATGGCCGCCGTTGTTGTGCAACAGTTGTGTAACAATTTTTAAAAGTCTTTAGAAAGAGTATTACAAGTTTCTGTGTTCACATTTCGCCAGCATTCTTTACACTGAAGAAGGCCTGATTCTGGACTATGATGAATATTGTTCTGTTGTGATTCGTGTTTGTTGGAAGACGTGTGGATTGGATTGAACTGAAAGTAGGTTGGCAGAGGAATGCACACGCTGTGTATCTGACAAATTATTAACTGTGATTAGACTGAATATTGTTGTGACAGCGGGTTTGGGTACCGTCAGTTTTCTACACAGGAGTGGATGTGGGTTCGATGGGATTATGTTGTCGGAGCAGTGTTGGTTTTCTTGTCGACTTTGCTTGAATGCATACCGTGAATATTTATACACCCACTGCAATGTGTGTTCGCCAAAGATGACACTGAAGGTAAGCTTTTTGCTCGTGTTCGTTAACTTTTTGTAGGTGTTTCGTAGCTAGGCCTAGCGTGCGGGCAGTTCTGTCCAGCAGTAAGCTTGGAAGGCTCACCTTCCTCAGCGGGCCTATTATTTTGAGGCTAATGAATGTACATTTTGTCATCCATTCCCCACGGCGCACAATGGCCTACCCGTACTTTTGGATTCTTCAGGGTGGGGAAATGTGTGGGTTTTCACAGCTTTAGTTTATGTATTATATGATGATAGTAATGTGTGGAATTTACATAGCGCGGAATTTTGTAAACAGTAAGGCAACGAATCAAAGCGCTTACATTTAAATCATATTTTACATGTATGCAACCGTCCACAAATCAGATTAACAGACTCCTCAAATCATCAGACACCTAGAGCTACTTTCAGCCTCAAACTAAAACGCACGCTGAAAAAGATGAACATTCCAAGCTTACCGCTAGACTGAACTAGCCGCACTCTACAGCACACCTTTTCTGTAGCCATAACTATAAGCCACTAGGGATCATTGCAAGTTCGCGTACATTATGTTCCTTGGAGGAGCATGTGTGTGTGAAGGGAGGAGGGGGTACGTGTGCGTGCGCGTGCGTGTGTGCGTGCTGTGCGCGTGTGTGTGTGTGTTGTGTGTGGTGGTGCGTGCGGCGTGCGCTTGCTTGCTTGTTTGCTTAAAGATCTATCACAGTATCAGATGTGTGTGCTTACGTGCGCAAGACCGTGTGCCTCTGTATGTTTGTCTTCTTGAAAGGAAATGTTTCGGCGTGCCAATTATAATTTTTGGTAATTTTACACAAACATCAATTTTCGATGACTAAAATTGATTAAAATCTTACGCTTTCTTCACAAAAAGAGGGACGATGCTCCCCCTCCCCCCCCCCCCCCCCCCCCCCCCCTCTTCATTTTTAAAAATGACACTAAGATCATCAATTCAATTGACCGTTTCGTCGATTGGTATATTTGATCCCATTGCTGATGCAGAAAACCTGACCAAGTCTCTGTAAAGGGGCGACTGGAAATCTTTTCCTAATTTCCTTCAGAGAGAATGTCACAGCTTCCTCCCTGCCTTCCCTTTTCTGCTTTTCTCCTATGTGTATAATTTGCAGGAGGTCTGCCACTGGCCTCAGGTGAAGCATTCTTTTTTGTTTTTTGTTTGGTTAACAGATCAGTGTTGGGTGTGTTCGTGTTTCCATAACCCACTGAACGCTGACGGAATTCGGGATTTTAAAACGTGCATAATAATTGATCCTTTGTACACATGTGTATTATATACGAAGGGAATGGAAGGCACTGGCAGGTCTGCGTTCATAAGTTCATTGAATTAGGAGATTGTAACCCCCCCCCCCCCTAATTTACCAGACCCATCCTTTTGCTGGGGTTCAAAACTACTACATCATGGATCCACATGATGGATATCCAGCGGCTTTTACCACTCGGCGGTAGCGTCCAGCTAGCGATACAGAAATGTCCGTTCAACCGCTGTCGCAGTTCTAAAAATAAAAATTACAGGTTCGTTCTCCAGCCGAAGCTACCACCACGAGTGGTGGCCTGGGTGCTAGTCTTTCGGATGAGACTATAAACAAATGGACCGTGAGCAACGTACATTTAAGGCATGCGAAAAAAAAACAAATACGCCAACAAATGCTCATACAGGAAAAGAATATGAGGTTTTTGTCAGTGGTTTTGTTTTGACCTTGGTCATTTCATTGATGTTGGTCCTTTGCTTTTTCTTGCTAGAAGTGGGGGGTGTACGGAGATATATTTTTAGTCTTCTGTGTTGTTGCTGAATTTTGTAAAAAAATAAAATAAAACAAAAAACAAAAAACGCGTACACATGTAACAATTTCATATAGTGAAGTATTTTGGCCAGGCTTTCTGTGTCAGAGTTGACTAGCACAGTTTTCCGGTAAACATGTCCTGCTGTCAGTAGTGAATGTCTGTTATTTTCTGTGGGCAGGATTCACCAACACTATATCCCCGGCATGACCGACCGTGCAAATGCAGAACAGACCAGACCACTGGCCATCACCTCAGCCTGGCTGCCAGCACCAGCGTGTGTTCCGCTCCCTCCAGGACCGTCCCCACTGAATGCCACTTCATGTGTTGAGGATCAAGGCAGCCAATCGGTAAATTTGATGATGTCTACTAATTCTGAACGTAAACCATGTAAAAAATATCTTTTAATAAGGTTTTCCATAACGTATGAAGTCGTTGGGGAGCGAGGTATCAGAGATGGGTATTTTGCCATACATCTTAAAACCTGTCAAGACAATAAACTTCTTGTTCAAAAACATAATTTTAATTGATATCCTGGGGAAACCAAAACAGCAAAGAAAAAGTACATCATTCTTAACTAGTACCAGAACCTTTTCTTTTTGTCCAATAGCTTTGTGCAACATCATGGCGACCATTTTGGGGCTGATGTTTCATTTTCACTTCATTTGACCATATCTCTAAAATTAGAAGTGGTATAGGTCTGCAACTGAAACTGCTGATAATCAAGAACATATTTCACTGATCTGTAGGTAAGTAATAGATGTAGATCTAAAACATAACTGTATGTGCCATAAATGGTTTGCACCCTCACAAGTTACCAACTCTGGAGAACTACTCCTGTACAAGCCAGCGTTTTATGAAGATAAAACCTAATATTCCCGACAGCCAAAGAGAAACAATGTCTGATACATAATGTGTTTCTCTTTGAAATTGCTTCACAGAATGTCCACCTGTTACCCTGCCCCGTGAATAGCAGTCCTACCGCAAAGAGTCACACGGCGCCGGAGAGAGATGGTGCTGCTGCCGCAACAGAGGTGCCGGACACGGACCAACAGGGACCACAGCATTGTCACCGTGACTGTTGACGTTCACCCTGCGCCACAGGACAGCGCCACACCTTTCCTGTTTCCTGGACAGAAAGCAGCTCCGCAGAACAAGGACACCTTGCTACTGAAGAGGTAAATCACTTTTTACGAGTCGTGTTTATAAAAAGAGTATCATGTACTATGTACTATAAGTGTTCTTACATAGATAGAGTTAGTACTATAGTAATTGTATGGAGTGTGTGGAAAATGCAAAATGTGTCACTAGCACATGTGCCCACATGTGCGTGTGCTCTCTCTCTCTCTCTCTCTCTCTCTCTCTCTCTCTCTCTCTCTCTCTCTCTCTCTCTCTCTCTCTCTCTCTCTCTCTCCTCTCTCTCTCTCTCTCTCTCAAATCTACATAATGCTCATTATTACTGGTTGGGGGGGGGGGGGGGGGGGGGGGGGGGGGTCTTCCTTATCCAATCTGTGTTGCTTGCATGCAAACTTGACTAATAACCACTGATCATCTATTTCCAAATCGGTATATACCAATTTTGGACATAATTATACTCCTGTCTTCAACAGAGAAGCGTAGACAGGCAAAAGAGTGGTCATTTTGAAGGAGACAGGTCTACTTTTATGTCAATGCGGTACAATTGGCCAATATATCTAGCAGCCAGAAAAGAGAGTTTGTGGTTAAAATTCTCCTCCTTTATCAAAGCAGAACCTCAAAGAGCAAAATATGTGTCTTTAAAGGCATTTGTAGTGTGTGCACACTCACGCATACAATTTACGTGTATCCATGCGTGTGTGTACGCATGCATACACGCACGCGTACCCATTATAGACGCCTCAACCGATTCCTGCAATTGACGAACTGATACCACTGTATCCATCGTCTGTTCTGTGCGTTGGTCATAGATTCTCTTGAAGTGGCTGTAAATCAATAATGGGCGATTCCTCTCTGGACAGGTTAGGACTGTGCTGTAACAGGGCAATGGGATCTGTCGGCGTCTTGTGGCTGAAGAATACCGCTCTCTCCTCTGACCAGGTTCGGAAATTGCAGTCTGCTAACTTGTCTGATGATGGGGCAATTTGGGCTCCATTGGTTTCGTGCTGGTGAAGAAGAAATGGACATGGGAGTATTCTCTTGCCCTTTTAGGACTGGCATCTCTTTGTCTGCAACAGTTTCAGTCATTTGGGGTCGATCAGTTAGTCTGCTCTGATGGAAAGTTGGATGGGACCATTGATGTCTTGGTAGTGTTTGGGGGGGGGGGGGAGGGGTTGTATAACCTAGTGGTTAGAGTATCGAATTTGTGATCTGTTCCTAGGTGAGATTCGTGGGTTTGAATCTTTACCAGAGGTGTCTTTTTTAAAGAGGATATCGTAACCTGGAGTTAACATTGGTTTTCCATTTCACCTTCACCTATCCCATAGTCTAGTAGGCCGCTGGAGCACCACTGAAAATTTGGCTACCAGCTTCCTCCACTCCTCGTGATTTTCTGATTATTCAGTTTATTCCCCTATACATGTTTAACCAAGATGAGACTATGCTACTGAGATCCTGTGTGTGATCTCATGCACAGTACCTTGAGCAGATGTTAAGCCCTATCCTTTTTTTTTTTTAAGAAGGTATCCAGATGTGGGAAGTTGCATGGATAACCTATACCCAGCATGCAATGACAACCAAAGAAGGGATGTGCTCCACAAGGCTTAACTTGCTCTAGACTGTCAGACAGTTTTCGGGCAGTAGTCAAAAAACTCCTCGTTGGGTCTTTTTGTTGGGACGTGGATGAAGAGGGAAGTGTCCAGAAAGATTCTTACCAGCTTTTGTTGAATTTGATTGGAGTGGTGTGAGAGTGAGCTGGCAAGTGCCCCCCCCCCCCCCCCCCCTCCTCTCTTCTCTCTCTCTCTCTCTCTCTCTCTCTCTCTCACACACTTTCTCGCTCTCTCTCCCCTTCTCTCTCCTTTCCACTCTCACACACACTGTCTCTCCCACTCTTTCTCCCTCCTATCCTCCCTCCCTCCAGCATTCTCTCTCTGTCTGTCTGTCTTTCTCAATCTGATATCAGAGGGAATGTAATGCACAACGCCCCATATAGACGCGAGGCAAACTCCTTCAGTAATATCACTGAAAAATGGATATATTATATATTCCCCATTGTTCATACTGATGGGAGTAGGTAGGACATGCATCCTTCTCCAGTTACTGATGAATCAAGACCAGTGATTCTTCTCTGATGACACTGCTATTTTAGGACAATGGGCTCTTGTTAGTGGACAAATGGAATCTGTCAGTGTCCTGTGGCCGGAGAATGCCCAGTCTGTTATTCTCTGACCAGGGTGCAGAAACTGGGGTCTGGTGACTTATCTGTTTGGGGTCTGCTGGTTTCTGCAGGTGAAGAAGAAAAGAAATGGACAATGGAGCATGGTCTTTAACCTTGGGTGAATACAAGCTCTTCTGTGTGTGTGGAGTGGTGGAGGCATTAGCATCCATGAATATGCACTGATACGACTTGGAGAAGACGACTGACCGAATGAATGAATGAATAAATGAATGATTCATAGAGCCCATAAAAATCTCCACACCCGTAGACATGATGAGAGCACTGTCGTTGAAGGAAATTGAAAAGATGGCGGAAGAAGGGCATCGTTTTAATAAAGTTATATACAGAAATGTGGGAGGGGTGGGAAGGATGGAAAATGTTGGGGAGGGACTTAAATTCATAGTTCAGCAGACTTTAAGTTACTGGACCTGCATTACAAAAGGGGTAGAGTTTGCTGGCAGTTGTGGTTAGTGGGGGGTTTCCCATCTGCGTTTGTCTGTCTGTCTGTCTGTCTGTCTCTCCCCTCCTCTCTTTCTCTTGTGTAGACAATCTATCTCCCTCCCTCTCTCTCTCTCTCCTCGTACACAGACACAGTCACCACACACACACACACACACACACACACACACACACACACACACACACACACACACACACACACACACACCTGTCTTTCTTCAAAATTTCAGATGCATACATGTATCTTAATGCAATATACAATGCACTCCCTATATAGACACAGCTCAGGGACAGCTCCTGCAATATTGATGACTTCAGTAGATCAGACGATATCCCGTTGTCCCTATTGATGTCAGCATGTAGTCTTGGCGCGCCTCCTTCTCCAGTTACTGATGAATCAAGACCAGTGATTCTTCTCTGATGGCACTCTGCTATTTTAGGACAATGGGCTCTGTTAGTGGACAAATGGAATCTGTCAGTGTCCTGTGGCCGGACGGAGAATGGCCAGTCTGTTATTCTCTGACCAGGGCGCAGAAGTTGGGGTCTGCTGCTGCTGTCTGTCTGCTGACTGGTCAGTTTGGGATCTGCTGGTTTCCTGCAGGTGAAGAAGAAAAGAAATGGACAATGGAGCATAGTCTTTGTCCTTGGGTGAATACAAGCTCTTCGTGTGTGTGTGGAGTGATGGAGGCATTAGCATCCATGAATATGCATGATGAACACTTGGAAGAAGCGATTGATTTGGAGGGATGGACAAGTGGGAAAAGAGGTGTGATGACGGGGAGGGGGGGGTAGGTCGTGGAGAGGGGGCTGTGTGTGTGGGGGGGGGGGGGGGGGGGGGGGGAGGGGAAGGGGGGTCAATAGAGTTTCTGCTGACCCTGTAGGTTGGGGTGTCTGGCCAAATGATCGAGTTTACTTGAAGTCTGGCTTCCATCAATCTTTCTGTGTGCCCATCTCTCTGTTTGCGTCTCCCTCCCCTCTGTCTGTTGCTCTCTCTCTCTCACTCTCTCTGATTTTGATGTACATACATATAATTATGTTTGCAAGGACGTCAGGACTGCAAGACTTAGATTAAACTTGGCTTCAAATATTTATCCTTGCATGTTAAATAGCATTCATTTATTCATTCACACATACATTTATTCTCTCTCGGGCCAACTGAAAAGAAAATGTTAGTGGGGGGCACTCGTTACAGGAAGAAAAAGGGGACAGCTGTAAGAATCTCAACCCTCTTAGCACGAGGTGTCTTTAAGTGTAAGGGAAACAACCTTGCATAATCATCCGTTCTTGCTTTCAGTTGATACAGAGTTGAGAACCTTGCTTACAGCTTTGGCAATTCTCATTGTCGATGTCACCAATAATTCAGGACCTCGCAAGTAGAAGACTGATGGTTCAAATCTGTTAAAAAGCCAGTTTTGTTATGCTTTTTATTTTCCTCCATCGATCAACTTGACTTTCGGGTGGTTGCCTGAGTGCTAGTCTTTCAGCTGAGATGATGACCTGGTCTCTTGGTACTAGTGGATTGGAGTGTTATGTAGTGTTGTGTAATGTAGTGCAGTGCAGTGTCGTGTAGTGTAGATAGTGGTGTGTAGTGTAGTGTTAACCAATTTTACTTTTACATTTGTAAGCGCTCAGGGACATCCAGAAGTTTAAATTGTTGCTGCATACAGAATAATTTTCATGGCAGAGAAGCAGCACTTTTATTTTTCAAGACTGAAGAAGGGCTATTTCTGGGAGATATGATCTGTGTGTGCATGCATGCATGCGTCCGTGAATGTGTGTGTACTTGCAAGGCTGACAGCATGACAGGGCTGGCTGTTGGTATTGCTGGTGGTGTTGGCTTTTGTGGCAGCTTTGATATGGTTCAGATCTCTTGCACGCAGAGCATCTGCTGTAAGAGTCTGTAGTTCTTGCCACAGATTACCCAACTGCTGAGCCGACTGATGCCGATAATTTAACACTAAACACCTCATTACATAATAAGCCAGCACTTTGATACTTTTTTTGTAATTTTACTCTATGACAGTATGCCCTTCCTGCTGATTGATGTGTAGAACTTGGTAGTGTCTTAATTCTGTCCATGTATTTATATATAGACAAGCCCAAAAGGGAAAAAAAATGCACATGAACTGATTTTTTGTAATGAGTTAGAGACAATTTTTCATAGTATGCTAAATGTTATCAAGAAATGTGATAGCAAGACATTTCAGACTTTGCATCTGTTGACGTGTAAAGGGAGAAATTATTATAATAAAAAAAAAAAAAAGAAAACCAACCCTTTTTTCCCACCAAGAACTCCCAAAGCCATATCCCACCTGATTATTGTAGCTGTAGTTTTGTGCTTAGTATTATTCACCAGCTTACACACACACACACATGTTCTCGATTAATCCCAAACAATCACAACGAGGAGTCCCATTTCAAAAGTCATTTACTTTCAGTATGGCAAATAAGTTGCTGGATGACGTCATCAGACAGTAGCACGAGGACCCAGCAACACGCGGACACACCAACAAACACACACACCGACCAAGGTCACAAAGAGAAGATAATTCCATCGACAGCTGTGGTACAATCATCAAAGAACCAGAAAGAGAGAAGAGAAAGAAAAGGAAAAAAAAAACCAACACAAAACAAAACGAAACAAAAAAAGACACAGATCCATTGAAGAGAAGAAAGACACCACATACAAAGTTTGGAAAAAAAATTACCAAAAAAATCCAGCGATAGTTTTTTTTTTTTTTATCCAGACGAAAGTGAAGAGAAAAAGTGAGTTCATTATATTTATTTAGTCATTGATATTTAGCAAAAAGTGGTGAGAAAACTGTAAGTTGCACATGAGAGTGTCCACCAAGCTGTTTGAAATATCGCTTTAAATAGAAAAAGGAGAAAAGCGGTAGACAGGGGAAGGGCAAACACAGCTGAGAAATGACACAGATTTACATGTATACAGAGCTGTCTGTGAAAGTGTGTGTGTGAGTGTGTGTGTGTGTGTGTGTGTGTTAAGTGTGTGTGTGAGTGTGTGTAGTGTGTGTGTGTGTGTGTGTGTGTGTGTGTGTTGCAAGAAAAAAGTACACTTTTTGTTGGAAAAAAATTCCAATGAAAATATAAATGCATCATACACATCACTTTTCATACAGACATTCCATATAATTATCGCTCCGGTTCTGAAAAAAAAAGTTTTCCTCTCGATTCTTTCCCAAGTACACAGTCAGTCTCTCACCCAAACCAAACATAATAATCCTCAGCACTTTGGCCAGATTGTATAAAAACACACAGGCATAGGTCTACCCCAAAATGTTAATTCAAATGTTTTGAACTCATTTCTGAAAGTCTCATGGTTGAAATATTTTACCATAATCGTATAATAATCTTACAAAATCAAAAGCTGTCCTGTTGAATAGTTTCAGCAAAAATTACTACATAATCACTTTTTTTGTGTGTGGAAAAATTCAATTGACATCCTGTGAACCATAGCTTTCAGTAATCTTAACAAATCAAAAACCATATGGCCAAACATTTCTGGCAAAAGCTTAAGTGCACAATTGCCAGATTTTCATGCAAATGAAGTTATTCAGAACTGTTGTTTATAAGGCCAGAGAAAGAAAATGTTTGAAGATTTCTTATTATTTAAAAAAGAAAAAAATTAGCAAAGCTAAGAGATGCTGGAACTAGGAGGTACATACTGTGAATGGTCACTCACATACATACCTACACTCCATAACTTCCCTTCCATGAAAAAAAAATCTGTTTCTACACAAACACCACAGAGCAAGTAACCCCAAATAGAGAGCTTCGATCAAAAACCATGTAAAAGATGTAGGAAAGTCTATGTACACTTGTTATATTGCGTCCAGAGAGGGCAGACACAAAATGAAAACAGAGAAGAGAAAAAAATGCAGTTGTCCAAAAAAAACTGAAATCACAGTCCGCTGAAGTGACTAATAAAAAAAATATCATGAAAGGTGCTACTGCTGCAAACGGAACAAAGCCAAGGCCGAGCATAAAAAACAGCAACACAGAAAAATGCTGAACCAACTGACAAAATCAGTAACATGGCTTAGCCTAACGTACGTTAGTTAATTAAGCAACAACACTACTCTGTACTGATCATTAATCTTGGCTACCACCAGCACAGGGTTGGTTTCCTAGTCTACCTACTTGACTAGAGTTTAGAGAGAAATGGTAAAGCACACAAGTCCTAGCAGGTAAAGATCAGGGGTTGAAGGAATAACAGGTAGAAGGCATAGGGGAAAAAAACCCATTAAATAGAATTTATTACCATGTAGCTTTAAAAACTCAACAGGATAAAACCTTTGTGCAGTTGACGTGAATAAGAACCAAATTCCACCACGCTCCCATCCCCAAGCCAATGAAAAAAACCTATCAGAGACACTTTCCTGTTTTATTTTAAATGTGTATTTTGTACTATACAGAAATGAAAAAAAGGAGACAATAATTATTCACTTATCTTTTGTCATTTACCTCCAAAAGAAACCCAACCTCCAAAACACAGTATACCCAAATGATGTAAACTGTTCCATCAAGCTATTTGTCAACACCACTTTGGAAAGAGAGGAGGGGGGATGGGCTTGGTACCATGCTTCCCTGGGGATGGGGATGGGTGTTTCAAAAGTTGCTTTGCTGGGGATGTGGAGGGGGGGTGTGTTTCAAAAGTTGCTTCACTGGGGATGGGGATGGGGTGTTTCAAAAGTTGCTTCACTGGGGATGGGGATGGGGTGTTTCAAAAGTTGCTTTGCTGGGGATGTGGAGGGGGGTGTTTCAAAAGTTGCTTGGATGGGATGTGGAGGGGGGGGGTGTTTCAAAGTTGCTTCACTAGGGATGGGGAGGGGGGTGTTTCAAAAGTTGCTTCACTGGGATGTGGAGGGGGTGTTTCAAAAGTTGCTTCACTGGGATGGGGAGGGGGGTGTTTCAAAAGTTGCTTTGCTGGGGATGTGGAGGGGGGTGTTTCAAAAGTTGCTTTGCTGGGGATGTGGAGGGGGTGTTTCAAAAGTTGCTTCACTGGGGATGTGGAGGGGGGTGTTTCAAAAGTTGCTTCACTGGGGATGTGGAGGGGGGTGTTTCAAAAGTTGCTTCACTGGGGATGTGGAGGGGGGTGTTTCAAAAGTTGCTTCACTGGGATGTGGAGGGGGTGTTTCAAAAGTTGCTTCACTGGGATGGGGAGGGGGGTGTTTCAAAAGTTGCTTCACTGGGGATGTGGAGGGGGGTGTTTCAAAAGTTGCTTCACTGGGGATGTGGAGGGGGGTGTTTCAAAAGTTGCTTCACTGGGGATGTGGAGGGGGGTGTTTCAAAAGTTGCTTCACTGGGGATGGGGAGGGGGGTGTTTCAAAAGTTGCTTCACTGGGGATGTGGAGGGGGGTGTTTCAAAAGTTGCTTCACTGGGGATGTGGAGGGGGGTGTTTCAAAAGTTGCTTCACTGGGGATGTGGAGGGGGTGTTTCAAAAGTTGCTTCACTGGGGATGTGGAGGGGGGTGTTTCAAAAGTTGCTTCACTGGGGATGTGGAGGGGGGTGTTTCAAAAGTTGCTTCACTGGGGATGGGGAGGGGGGTGTTTCAAAAGTTGCTTTGCTGGGGATGTGGAGGGGGGGTGTTTCAAAAGTTGCTTTGCTGGGGATGTGGAGGGGGGTGTTTCAAAAGTTGCTTTGCTGGGGATGGGGAGGGGGGTGTTTCAAAAGTTGCTTTGCTGGGGATGGGGAGGGGGGTGTTTCAAAAGTTGCTTTGCTGGGGATGGGGAGGGGGGGTGTTTCAAAAGTTGCTTTGCTGGGGATGTGGAGGGGGTGTTTCAAAAGTTGCTTCACTAGGGATGGGGAGGGGGGGGGTTCAAAAGTTGCTTCGCTAGGGATGGGGAGTGTTTCAAACGTATCTTGTACCCTGAAAGAAAAGCTTTTTGAGCCTGAAGGTTTGCCATGACATCAACCCGTGTTCTGATAAATGACTGTTTCACATTGTTCCTGGACTCTTAGTCTACAAATTAAAATGTATAATGTGTGTGAGTGTGTACAAGTTTGACGCACTCTGCGCCTGTGTATAGACTGGGGTGTTCTGCTTTAGGAAAGGATCTTTTAAATTTGTAGTATCACAATGATTATGATTGAAACAATGATTAATATTCCACCCCCCTTTCTCGTGTCTTAGGTGACAGTAGTGCACTGGAGGGCAGAATTCTAGCTTCCAGTGCTAATTTGTACATATATGTATGTCAATGTGCAAACTTCTGTTGTCGATCAAAAATCTCCTTGATGGTTTGCATGCATAAATTTGCAACTTGTCATTATCAATCAAAACTTTGATAATCTGCATGTGTTATGTTATGATCTATGCACAGGAGAAACAGCATCCTTTGCTTACAAACGACAAAATGCATTCATATCCACATGTAAACACAAACCCACACGTCAGTGCTTCTGTTTCAAATGAGAAATGGTACAACTGCTACTTCTACTATAATTCTACAACATTCCTGATCTCTCTCTCTCTCTCTCTCTCTCTCTCTCTCTCTCTCTCTCTCTCTCTCTCTCTCTCTCTCTCTCTCTCCTCACACACACACACACACACACACTGTTTCTCAAACCAACATCAAATTTGGCTCACATCATATCAGATTAACAAACATCACAATTTGTTGTCAGCTGTGTGAAGCGATTCAACATCACAAGTTTCAGTTTAAAGGCCACAACAAGACAAAATAATTTTTGACACTTTTCTCCATAAAACTTGACATAAATATCCCCCTAAAAATGTGATCAATAATAACATCTCTTTTCGTCAATACTCTCTTGTGTTTATAGGCTAAACAAGGGTACACTAGTTGAAAGCTACGAACCAGCTAGGAAGAGAGTCAACTTTTATCACAGTCAAGAAATATTACCACTGTTCACACAGAACATGTCCTGATGCCACTGTTGGCTGATCTAACCAGTAGGATAAGGTAAAGTCATGATAATGTAGAATGAATGTACAATGTATGAGAACTAGAACCATTTCAGAGATGGGAATGGGAACAAGTCAAAAACTGACTGCAAGTTTTTTCCAAAATCCAGGGGCCACCTAGGCCCCAGTCAAATGTAATATTATTACCCTGAGGTTCTTTGAACAAAAAAAAAAGAAAAAAAAAGAACACAAATCCTTCAATAGAAATCTTTTTTTTTTTTTTAAATCAATGAGTCAGATACATGTATTCATAACATCACCTTTTCTTCTTAAAAAAAAGAAAAAAGAAGATTCTATGCAGTAACTTGTCCAGCCTGTCATTCAACCATTTTCAGTATAAATAATTTTTTTTAATCCTATAGAGTAGGATGGGTGAAAATTTCATGAAGTGGTATAGATCTTTTCACCTGATGATCTAGGCTTCATTTTTTACCTATAGAGCAAAAAAAAAAAAAAGGCAAAAAAAAAGATGGGAAAATGATTCCTCATGTGTCCCAAAGACAGGTTTTTGAAAAATGCGATAGGACGGGGTTGGCCAAGAGAAAGGAGAAAGAATTTAGTGTAAAGGAGCAAAACAGATAAGGAAAAAAGACAATAAGAAAGACTCATTATTTTCCAACATAAGAATAAAAACATATTCCACTGAAACTTTTCCTAAAACTAGGAGCGCAGAAGGATAAGCACACTTGATTTCAAACACCTTTTTCTGTGATGTGATGTAAAAGTAAAGGCAGAAAAGCGCTTTGTCAATAATGACAAGTGGACTCAATGATGGTAACACTAGCCATTGAAATACAGAGCCATTCCAACACACACACATGAGGGTCAGGGAAGATAAAAGACATGGCTTGGCAGCTCACCCAAAGCAAAAAGAAGCTACAATTTTTTTATTATTATCATGAAACCTCGGGCAAATAAATTGTACGAGTCTCCAGTTCAATCTCCATGCCATTTTTATCAGCTAGCACATATTCTGAATTCAGAAAATCCTGTTTGTCACTAAGTAACAGCATGTGCAATGATCAATCCTACAAGACATGATGGGTGAAACAGATCTTGAAGCTGATCTTAATAATGGATGATTGTTCAAGACAGTAATTTAGCCGTGTGTATGATTGATACAGTACTTCAGTCATGTGGATGATTGATAAAGACAGTACTTCAATCATGGTACAGGCTACAGTTCACAAGTTTGATGACAATTTAAAAAGAAACGATATTTGAATTTTAAGGTACAAATATGTATGGAATAGTAGTCGTAAAGACAATTTTAAGGCAGACATAAGCCCAAATGTAAAGGATTAAGAGCTGAAGTATTCCTTAAAAAACAACAAAAAAACCCCCAGTCATTCGAAAATGGAAGCTTAAAGCAGCATACTCAGTACATGACAAGAAATAATTTTCTTCAATAAAAAACAGGCTAAAAGTTCTATTAGTATGCTAGGAAAACCTTCAACCTTTCTTTACTCAAAACAACTATGTTAAATAAAGGGACAAAAACTACACACTTTTTTTTTCTTTTTTTTTTTAAAGAAACAGAATCCTCAATATATCAAAGGTAAGAGAAAAAAAACACTATACATCTATTAAGAGGCAGAAAATTGATAATTTTAGATTAGATTAGGACAACACAACTATATCAAAAACATATATTCAGAGGCTAACAGCTTTAGAAAATTATAGAACTTTAAACTATGTTCCTCCCCCCCCCCCCCCCCCCCCCCCCAAAAAAAAAAGAAGTAGAAAAAAAAATCTTTCTTTAATAACAATGTTAGATATTTTCTTAAACAAAATGTTTAAGGAAGGGGGGGGGGGGGGGGGGGGGGGGATTTACATAAAAGCATTTTATCACGATCTTTAATGACAATCACAATGAAATGCAAGAATACATCTAGTCGCTCTTGAAACCTGGAACTTTTAATTACAACAATCACATCACCACCAGAGGTTGAAAACAGGACCCCCCCCTCTCCCTCCCCCCCCCAAAAAAAAAATGTTCATATATGAATCAGGCACAAAAGTTACTGAATGTCAAAGTGCGAATTTTCTTCCAAAATTAATGATGTTTCTTCTTCCTTGCCCTATCTTTTTGTTTCCAAATTCAATAGACACAGCATCATATTCATCACACAGAAAATGCACACCCACTCTCACTCTCCCTCTCTATCACGGAAACCAAGCCATCAATGTCCTTTTCGGAACAAGCGAGACGACAGTAACAAGACAGTAACATAACAATAACACACATCTAGGCTACTCTTCACAAATCGCCCCAAAAACCTGTTGATCCTAATCTGCTTCACTCTATTTTCGAGTCATTAAGTTGTGCGTATACTGTGATCAAACATACAATATATGGGAATGCAAAAGTTTGAAAGAGTATTAATCATTATGTAAACCACTTTTAGGAAGATGCTACTATGAATCTAGATGAACACTCTCCTTGATGGGAAAAAAAAAAAAAATTTTAAGCAAGCCCACTGTAAGAGACACGTGCCTAGTTTAAGGCAAATTCATCAATCTATTCATATAGCTATGTGAAAACTGATTAAGCTTTAGTGCAAATTGTACTGAAGTATTCTGTGTAAAGAGCTCACATGAAATCTTTGTAGTAAGCAAAAAAAGTATTCCCTCAACACAGGAGATAGAGTGATACATATTTTTAGGTTTGACCAGGAGATCAATACAACTACTTTAGGTTTGACTGGGATTTTTTTTTAGCTTCTTAAGCTTACAGGAATATATATAGAACTGTTTAGTCTGAACATGCCATGTGTTCTACACTGCTGGATTATATTGTGTTGGATGTTTTCAGCTTGGGCAACAGCCATTTTATTATTTTTTGTAAAAAAATTGAAGCTAGATGGATAGCACAAAAAAGGAAGCCACTACTCCAAGTGGACACAGTAAGCTGTCATGGCTTAGGCTATGCAACCATCTAGGAAGTGAACGTCTGATTCTAGCCCAAAGCTCCTCTGTTTGGGTAGATTTTGTCATGTCTCTTTTGCCAATTATTTGCTAAAGGGAAGAGGGATAGGTCTGGGGTCAACAAACACTGAACATGACTGTAGAGGGTGAAATGACCAGTGGTGCACTGCAGAATTCCTGTGCACTTTACACAGACGGGGGAACAATGATAACATCCTACCACTTTTACACCTAAAGATAGGTTTCTTTGTGACCTTTTCAGAAATACTCCAAAAGGCAAATGGCATCTTACCTCAACTTTCCTGTATTTACACACAGACTTTTTTCCCTTCTGACAAACCATCTTTATATTTAAACATGACAGCTTTTCACTAAAACACAGCTGATTGCCTGGGTCAGAGGAGGGTGTGTGTGTGTGTGTGTAGAAAAACAAATACTTGTACAAAAGAACAAGCTGACAAAGTCTCAGATACAATCCTACACTCCAAGGACTAAGTGATAGTTGAGGGGACCCGACCCCCCAACTAACGCTACTGATTACTAAACAAAACGCTGCAAACATTGAAACAAAAAGCAATGTTTTTATTCATCACAAGGGGATGCTGTCATTTTATTAATGAATGGGTTTTTCTGTTTATGTCAACAGATGACAAGAGTGATTCCAGCAAAGCAGCTGAGGATGGCGTCTGAAGGAGCGCCCGGACAGTCTCATGCGTCCAGTATCACAGCAGCTTGTGAAGCCTGTGGTCAGGTAGCCAGCCCCCCTGCAGTTTTCCTGAACTGGCCCAGAATTCTATACAGGTAGATAGGGGAGAGGGCAGGGGAACTAAGGTCTCTTTCGCTTCAGAAACTAACTTACAATTCTATACAAAAGGTCATAGTTGTAAACAAACAAATAAAAGTAGATTGTAGGAATGTTGAGCTAAAGAACTATGTGTAATCATTCATCCTTCAGTCCACTCAACTGACCATACATCCTCACATAGGGTTCAGGTTGTAGTTCTAACTAAAACAGGATTACATCTGGTAAGATTCTTCTATGGGGTGTAAATAATCTTTTCAGATCTGCTTTTCTCCACTAAAGACCAATTATATATTATATATTTGCCATTTGGGAAGCTGGAAAGAATGTGACAGAAAATAGTTGAACCTTCAGAGCCACTAAGCATCTAAAATCAGTTAAAAGTAATGCAGGGAACACATTGGTAACTTTTTGTGACAAGGCAAATACCTCACAGTATACAAAGCAGTACATGTGATTAAAATACATGCATCTTTTCCATCTGATGCCTCTGTCAGTTATGTCAGTCAAGCTGTGCATGTGATATTGTTTCTACAACTCTTGAAATCACTCTGTTTTTTGCTCCATCCTCAGACAATACAGCCTCCATATCTGAATTTGCTAGTTCAATTCTTTAGAAATCACTTACATCAGGATGTAGGTAGACAGTTTAGTTAGCAGCAAAGTTTTCGTTCAGTGCTCTAAGCAACTACCTGCATGTGTCTTCTGTGTGTGTGCATGCATGGACAGACAGAGGGGAAAGATTGAGTTCTGATTAAACGTTACCATACTAGACTGGGGAATAAGTCATTAAATTGCAACAGTATTGTTACCACATGTATATATTTTACCGTATTCTAATATCAGGCAGCTTTTATCTTTAACAAAGCCCTCAACTATTCCTAAAGAAAACTATTCAAAGGTTGAATCAAACTTTAGCATTAGCTCCACTCTTTTCTCTCTCTCTTTGTCTAACAGTGTCTGCAGAAAGGCTAGACCTTTAGCCTCTCACCAGAAATGCAATCTTGGTGAAGTTTAGTTCAAATACTTCAGGCCTGAACTTCTGCTATCCAAAATAAGTGCACTGAATACAAGGCCAAAAAATATGATACATACTTTTATTTCCTATGTGAACAAAATGATAAACATTCAAGCAATGCACTTGGCTTCTAAGCTTGTGAGTGTTATAAGAAGAAAAATGGACAAAATCACGAAATGCTAAAAAACAAAACCATCACAAGAAAAAACAAAACAAAACAAAACCCGCAGGCCCCAAAACACAGTACAGTACATCACAAGACAGCCCAGAACTGATCACACATGCATACACAAATCATGTCAACCCAATAATGCTTGAGCAGGAGTCCGTGAAAGGAATAAAGAATCGATACAACAGTACTGTCTCTTGCAAACAGATTTCCACCCCGAAATACGCACGACGTGGATCGTCAAACACGTGTACTAACACAAATGCGTCACTGTTTGTGTGAGGCGTACACATTTCTGAAGTCTGAACACAAAACGTGAAATTCCAAGCACAGTGACGATGGAATATATATAAAATTCGTTTGATCGGCGTCCTCCGTTGGCACACACATTCCGAAGCATACAAATGTCTTCTTTCCTCTTGGCACTCGCATTGTATACTCCTGTTAGCACTGTCTGTGTCCTTTGCCAGAAGCCAAAATCATTTTTATCTTCACACACTATGCCATGCCCTGTATCTTTGAATTAAAAAAAAAAAGTCTATTAACAATGTTAAAAACAAAAATCACTGGTTTGTTGTTCATTTGATGGAAAGTAGATCAACAGAGTTAAGAGACAGTGAGGAGAAGGAAAAGCCAACATTATATCGAAAAATTTGATAGCATGTATAGCTTAGAAAATTTTTAACAATTTTCTTAAAACCACACCCCCTTAAAACCCTCCCCTTTTTCTGTGCTTTTGCCAGACAACTTATTCAGCATTTTACTGTGCTGCTATTTTTCATAATTCTATGAATTTTTGTCTTTTGCTGAACCTTCTTTCTGCACTGAACTATACCTGAAATTTCCACTGCCATTTTCAGTATTTTATCCAGTCTGCCATTTTCTGGGGGTTTTCTTTACTGTGCGGCCATTTCTTGCATTGACCGTCAACCACCTTTTTTCTGATTTCATCTGCCATTTTCTGAATTTTTGCAGTCTTGGAAAGATTCATACCAACATTTTCTGTATTTTATCATACTTATAGGGTTGTCTTTGCTTTTTTCTTAGTATCATTTCTTTTCTGATCAGACCTCCCTTTTTCTGTATTTTACCGTATCAGCTACTTTAAGACTGTAACCATAAATCACTCTCTCTCTCTCTTTTACGTAAAAGACTTCTGGTTTCAACACTATACCCAGTGCTTTTTTATTTTTGTTTAGCTTTAACTGTTCTGTGATTTTATCATTTCCCTCAAGTAGTTTTGTTCTCTGCAAAATTTTTCCATTTTTCATATTCAGTCTCTTTCTATAATCTAGCTGTATTTGCTTTTTGTAATGAAATCCAGTTACTTTTTCCCCACCCAGTTCCTTTACAAAGAAAAAATCATTCTTTTGTTGTTGTTTTTCCATTATATAAATTATTAACCTGTATGTAGTAAAAAGTTACATAGCATTTCTGCATTTCAACAATTTTCTGTACTTCACCAAGCTTTCTGTTAATTAAAATCCAGCTTTCTTTTGTTAACTTGCTGCCTTCGTTTTTCTGCAGTTCAATAATTTTCTTTACTTTTGAGATGATTTTTATTTTTTTTAATCCAACTTTCCTTTCATTTTTCTTTTATCCAATTTTCTTCCCTTTTGTTTCTCTGACTACCTTTCATAACTTTTTGTGACGTACACTGAAATAAGAAATGAAAAAAAAAAGATTTGAAGTAAAAGAAACCTTGATTAGGAAATACAAAATAAAATAAACATTAGAACTTCACAGCACCTAAAATTATATACATTTACCTTTCCTTGCTTAATGCCAAATATTCTTTGACAAATCGGGGATTGGCATAAAATTATCACAATCAAAATTGGCACCAGAGCATAAAGTTACTAACTAACAAAAGATCCCCCAACAAAAGAAAAGAAGACTGTCCTGACAACATTCAAAATACAGTAACACCGGAACATTGTTTGTCGCTTTAAAAAATATAAATCAACAAATAAATAAACCAGCAAAACCCTTTCCAACTAATAGACTGTTAACAGCTGTGAGGAAAAGCAAGCTCAGAATGTTTACTTTATCCCACATTCAAATCTTCCAGCTTAAATAAAACAAAAAACATTTTTTAGAAGGAAAAAAATACTAGAAAAAAAATATAATCAAAACCTTACACCACTGCATAGTACAGTAAAGGCAATACATGTCAAATAAATAACCTTATTCAAAAGGTCTATGACAACCCAGTCTGGTTTCTGGTTTAAAGTATTTGTTCTCCTCAGTGAACTCCATTTTGTATGATGGTCTAAAAACATTGACAGTTTTTCTTGCACATCGCATTTGTTCGTTGTAGTTAAAAACCTACAGGAACAATTGCTTTTGCAGAACTCTGTATCAAACCAGACTAAAATAAAATGTGCCAGCTGGAACAAGGAAATAAAAAGGGTAATGCCACAGGTTTTTAAAAAAATTTTTTAAACACCTTTAGCTACCTCAGTGATGAGACAACTCGACACTGATTTATCCATATTTTCTCTGAGACTTGCCTGCAGCTCATTTGGATGTTCAGGTGTTACGCCTATTGCTACCACAGTAATGAGACAACTCAACACTGATCTATCGATATATTTTCTCTGAGACTTGCGTGCAGCTCATTTGAATAGTCAGGAGTTCCTTTTATTCCATACATTTATCTTTCAGAAAATACTTTTGGGGCGTTTATCCAGGATGTCCACATCATTTTTAAGAAACATATTAACCATATATCCTACACAGAAAGTTTTTTTTTTTATTCAAATCACATTATCTGAGCAGCATAATGGTTAATACGTGTATTGGGTATGCTTCTAGAAAACAGAATCACCAATTTTCTTTTCCAACCATATTTTATTTCTGTTCAAAACATTTTTGTTTAGATCACAGTGAAAATAGTGCGTGTACCAGATAAAAATAAATAACAGAAAATTTAATGTCAAATAATTACAAATTTGCAGTCAAATAAGCAGAAAATTTGTGAAATGTTGGAATGTTCTCCAAACTTGATATACAAATTTTATATATATATAAAAAAATCACATGAATGAAAAAAAATCCACCTCTGGTATCAATTTTTTTTTTTTAATAATACCAACCAGAAAAAAAATATGTAGACATTATACTGAACAGGTCTGCAATTCTCTCATCAGAACATTTTTAACATGCGTTTTTGAATGATTTGTGTATGTGGTGTAAGGCATATGGCCAGTTGTCGGACTGAAATGATTCAAACCAGATCAGTCTGACATTTTTTAAAATTTTATTTTCTGAATATACATATATGTATTATTCTTGTCATTCAGTCTAGATTAAAATAATTCTCTAAAAAAACCCCAAAAAAACTCAAAATACAAATATTTTTGTAATACAATAAAACTATTCTTTGATCTTTAACAAAAAAAATGGAGAGAAATGTTTAAAATACACTTGAAAAAAAACCCACCTAAACACTTGAGGGATATAAAAAAAATAAAGAGCAGATGGCAAAGAATTGTATTAGGCGGCTAAATAAAACCAAAGCACTAACAAGAAGAAGTAACTAGTGGCAAATGCAATTGATTCATTAATTAAAAATCCCTTTTCAAGAATTCATGTAAAAAGAAAAAAATGTTTTTTTAAAAAAATCTTCTCATGCGATTCACAGCCTTTCTAAGCATGCATGAACAAAAGTCTTTGTTCAAATAAAGGGAAAATTTGTAGGAAAGGAAAAAAAAGTCTTAGCAACCTATTTTGTTTGTTCGAAGTAGAACACTGTCAGATCTCTTCAAAAACCCTGTCCACCATCTCCAACACTGGAGCTCCTACACAGTCTCTTTCTCTCTCTCTCCCATCTTGTTGGGCACATACAGCCACAGGACTTTCTCCCTCCTGCTTCCAAGCCAGCACATCTGTCTCGCTCTCCTCTGAGCAACACTAACCAGAAAGGGAGTAAGAATGGGGAACTGGTTCCAGACTTGACGGTAAGAAGATGAAGAACATGCAGATGTGCACAGAGAATTGGAAGAGAAAAAAAAAAAAAAACAGAAGAAAAGGTGGATAAGAACCCGCCTTTGTTGGCTTTGCTGTACAGGCTTTTTTCCTCTGCGGGCATGCTTGTCTTTCTCAGCTGGGGAAAAACGTTGCATTTTGCAAGTCAGAATCCCCACAGGGGTTTTGTCACGCTATTTGCGCACCCCTGACCCACACAGCCAGTAGTGTGTGTTTCTCCCCAAAGCAGCCTCCATGACAGCTGGCACACTCTGCACATCCGCCTTGTGATGTGGCAACGCATTCCCACACAAAGCTGGGAACAGGTGAGGCACCCTGCTAGAACCATGGTCAGAAGGGGAAGCCTTCTCTATCCATAAGTGCTGCTCCCTTCTTTCAAACCTTTCTTCTTTCTTTCCAATGCCAGCCAACAACCCTTGCCACCCCTTTTCTCCCAGGCAGGTTTGGTTCTTCGGAGTTCACCTGATGCGTGGGCAAGTGAAGGGAGGTCAGGAAGGAGCCATTTCTCTGAAAAGGAGGGCTGCCTCAGCCTTACAAGCGATCCAGTTTGAAGGTGTCTTCCGTGGCGGGGTCAGTCACCATGTTGGGGTCCGTCAACATCTGGAAGCTTTCAAAGTCCAGCTGCCCCAACTCGGCCTTGAAGGCTTCGTCGTTGGACAGAAAGTCTGTGTCAAAGCCATCAGCCATGCCCGTGATGGCGTTGCCCAGTTCCTTGGCAAAGTCCAGGGGGGTGCGGCCAAATGTGTCGTCTGCACCTGTCATCACACAAGGCAAAATTGGTCATTCCTGGCTTCATATTACAACACAAACAGGTTTTATGTTAGTTTGCTGGCATGATTATATCTTTACGTTGGTGTTATTTCTCACAAGTTATATATCCTGTGTTATTTCATGATCATGATACTTTGTCAAATGAACAGTCTTCCAAGAAAGTTTTGGTGTAGTGCATTCAGGCAACAGCTATGCTTTCAAGACAAAGTAAGAAAATCATACCCAACACATTTAAGATTTCTTGTAAGGCTTTTGCTTTCACAAATCAAATGTCGATCAATAGCTAAGGGTTATCTGTGAGGGACTTTCAATATAAATGATCTTTGCTGCTTCCCAAATATGACAGTAATATACATATGCAAATGAATGTGAGGCCTGTATTTTGTTAAATTGTCACTTCTATTTTCTCGGTCCTTCTGTAGAACTCAAGGCAGTTGAAGCACAGACACTAGACAAACAGTTGAGTTGGGGCTTAGCACGATAGCAGCTCTATTGCTGCTCAAGTACATAAAAAGGCAGATTTTCTTCATTTAAAAAAAAATCCAAAATACCAAGACGATTAAAAAAATGAATATATATTGCAAATGCAAGAGGGTTAAGAAACTATTTTTTTCCTAACAGCTTCTCTACATTGACAAATATTGTCTGTCATTTGTCTTATAATGTAAAGGATGGAAATGTGAATAAATCCTACCTGTTTTCCAGGTTATAAGCTGCTTTATTTTTAAAGACACACAAGCCCCCTCCCCCCAGCTTGTAGAATGAGTGCAGCCTATAGGGTTTCTTCCCTATGATTTCCGCAGTCAATTTCTTGTAATGAGATCAGTACAACTTTGGGTCATAATCAATGAACAAACAAATATTTGCTGAGGAGAGGGTAACAGAATAAGCATAGCTAATGAATATTTACATCCAGCTCTCTCAAAACAAAACGAAAAAAATGCAAAGAAACATTCCGCTGTAATGAATTGTGAAATGCATGGCATGACAGAAAAAATTTAAAGTAAAAAAAAATATATATATATGCATGTTTGGCTCACACACACCTCAATTGAAGATTTCAGTTCAGCTTTGTGTGATCAATTCTGCAAATTAAAATTATTACATTGCAAAAATTACCCCCCCCCAATGTCTTTAGTGATAATACTTGATTCAGTAACACCTATTCCTTTTTTTGTCCTAATGCAGCTCATAGAACTTTCCAAAGCAGTATAAAAATATTTTTGTTCAAATTCTTTCATCAAAGTGATGCAGCTTCAATAACAATGTACCTGATTAAGGTGGACCACTGCGTCACTTTTAGCAAATTTTTGTATCTCAGAAACTACTAAGATATCTGCATGAAATTTGGTACACATACTAAATGCATTAATAAAGCTATCTGTGCAATGTTTGAAGTATGTAAGTCCAACAGATATGATAATGTGATAATTTTTTTTTTAAAAATAAGGTCAGTGTTTGGCCCATCTGCTGCTTTCAAAACATGCAATACATAATGAAGTTTATCATCTGTTTGATTTGACATCACTGTGTGCAGTGATCACAAAAAAATATAGTTTAGTTCATAAAATATATTTTTCTTTTTTTTTCAAAAATGCCAAAAAAATTTTGCTCCAGTTTTTTTATTTTTATCTCATGGTATTGAAAAACTATAATAGCTACAGAGTTCAAACTGTCTCACTGCACTCAGCACACATTTCTACATCAGCACACCAAATTTCATTGGATTATTTACATTAGGTCAGAAGTTACAGTGGGCCAAAAAACAGATGCGACCCAAAAACCACGTTATGAGAAAAATGCCTGTAAAGATTTAGTTAATTTAATCAATGAAAATCATGTTTAAACATTACCAAAAAATTATGCATGGTAAAATAACAATAGGCCAACACTACTGAGTGATTAGAAACAGCTTTTCTCATAGAATAAATTTTTCAGGAGGCTCCTGGGGCATACACCCCTCTTTGCCTGCCTGGCTATGTTTGTTCATGTTCCGCATGCATTACATTTCCTCCTTTTTTTTCCTCTTCTCTTTGGCCCTATCAGATGATTTTCTAGTGGCTGTTTTCACTCTGAGAATGTCTGATTTATCTACAAACACTTCTGCATTGCTCACTGCCACAAAATCCAGTCTACTAAGCACAATATTGCTGGAAAAGTATCTCACCTCCAGACTGCATGCTGATTCTGTCTTCTTCATCTCAGCTTTGAATACATTGTTGATAATGTGATAACTAAAATGTGTGAGGATGTAAAATAGAATGCAAAACAACTGTGTGATTGTGGAAAATACAGGAGAAAGAAAAAAAAAAAAAAGGGGGGGGGGGGGGAGCAGAGAAGAAAAATTATGGGTGAAGGTTTTTCTTTTCCAACACCATTCACTGTGTCAAACTCAGTAAAAACAATGCTTTTGTGAATTATCATTAAACTTAAAACTGCCTCTGAAAACACAAACAACTGAATTTAAAAAAAAAAAACCCACAGAGAATATGGGAAAAGAGTGAGTGTATACTGAATAGCCCTTGTCAGAGTAGACTGCAAACCAGAAATTCAGTTCCAACAACACATAACTTATTGGAAAAAAAGTGCCCAGTATTATAAAGTAATCTTTATAGTATTCCTGTGTTTGTTTAAACACACACACACACACACACAGGCAGACATAAAAATTATATCACCTGCAGTAATTATGGTTTTATTTCTGGAATTTCTTTCACAGAAAGGAATACCTGGTGATGCTAAAAGTTAAAAAATAATGCCAAGTTCTTTTCAATAATAAATGTATTTTAAGGTGAATAAAAGGGGAAAAAATGTACGTTGTGTTTTCTTTTATTTGCTCAAACATTAAATGGTGAAATAAAATTTGTAAAACATAATTTGTTTGTTTTTATTTATTTATTTATTTTATTTATTTTCAGCAAAACTACCTAGTCCAGCAAACTTTAAAAATGAAGACTTCTTTAATACATTTCTCTGTGCACAAGTCTTCATTTTTAAAGTTTGTGGACTAGGTAGATTTATGTGGGCCACCACCATCCCCACCACCACCCTCAGGTTTACTTTCTTAGATACTTTCCTAAAGCCCCCCCTTGTGAGTACTACTCACTCTTTCTCATCCAATCAGAATGGCTCTTATGCATGAGAAGTGTTGGCCCATCAGAGCATCTGATTGGCTGAAGGAAGAGCCATTCTGATTGGCTGAGAAGAGTGAGTAGAACTCACAAATTGGGCTTTTGGAAAGTATATAAGAAAGTACCCGTAGGGTGGGGGTCGGGGATGGTGGCGGCACACACAGACCCACCTAGTTACAAACTTAAAACGCACGTTTCCAGTAGTAGTAGAGAGTAGTAAGTGTGTTTTAAGTTTGTAGACTAGGTGGGTCTGTGTGTGCCGCCACCATCCCCGACCCCCACCCTACAGGTTACTTTCTTATATACTTTCCAAAAGCCCAATTTGTGAGTTCTACTCACTCTTTCTCAGCCAATCAGAATGGCTCTTCCTTCAGCCAATCAGAGTGGCTGAGAAGTATGCTCTGATGGGCCGACTTCTCATGCATAAGAGCCATTCTGATTGGCCGACTTCTCATTCATTAAGAGACATTCTGGTTGGCTGAGAATAAATAAATAAATAAAAACAAAAAAAATTACACATTTTACAAATTTTATTTTACAAATTTTATTACACAAGTTTTGCACACAACTTTACAACAGTCCTGGTACATTTAACAAACACAAGTGTTACTCAAATTTTGTTTCCTATACTTGTCAGTTTCCAGCCAACACCAGCAAAACAGTTGACACAAGAACACAGGTTGAAAGTCCCCTCAGAGTCAGCACTGATTCTTGTTCCATTCCACTCCCTTTCAAATCCTTTGGATGAGACTATTAATTTGCAAATACCAATGCACACACGAAGGCACTACAAAAAATAATAAATCACACTGAAAATCATTTGAAATAAAAATTCCACAGCACATCAAAGACTTTTTGCTATTTTTAACCTCTGCTGTTACACAAGGCAGCTTTTTTTTTTTTTTTTAACAATGCTTATAGTCATAGCACATTTCTCTGCATTAAAATTCAGGTGGTTCTTCCCATGGAGATTATACTACCACAAGAACAGAATCACCCTATTTTTGTTTCATGTGGGTTTTTTTTAAAGAAATATTTTCCAATCTACAAGCGTTCCCTCCCCTTTGAGGGCTGATATTTCCTAGAGGATTTTGCAAAGGACAACTCTCTTGTTACCATGGGTTTGTTTACGTGGTCAATGTATTGCACATGGGATCTCACTTTACTGTCTTCTCCAAAGACTAGCACCCTGACCACCACTTATGGGCCAGTGGATGGGGATCCCACCCAAGATTCTCTCTTTCCAGACAAGTGCACTGCCTCTAGTAGACTGATCCATTCAAGATCAGCACAATACCACTAATAATTTTTTTTTTTGGGGGGGTGGGGGTGGAATGCTTGCAGCAATCTTAGCAGTGTAATGGAGGACACACACATACATGAGCCTCCAGGAGAAATTACTGATGGGGGGGGGGAGTCCTACAGACTGAAAAAAGATGCTGGATACCTAATCTCTTTACTTATGAGTGTACAAGTCACACGCACTCAATGCTGGCCATGTGGAAACAGCCCTCAGAGGCACTGTCCAACCTCTTCCCTCACATTCATTTTTTTTTTTTAATAAAAAAAATGTAGCAATCTTTTGAACAAGTCTACCATACTCCATGAGCTTGATAGTGGCAGTCTGAAAGCTGACTATGCCAAGCTGTACAAACAGCAGACATTTCTGGAATCTTGTCTTCAACACGGAATACACAGAAAGTTTGTGCACTCCTCTTCATTGCAGATTAAATTTGATCTCTCACCTCACTGTTTTCCCCATTCTAAAGCACAGACGGTTCACTTAATCGCCACATTAAAAATACTGTGTACAGATGCGTATGCTCACTGAAACATCATGGCTTTTTACAGCACAGCTATGCCAAAGCTGAAAACTCTTTTCCAGGAACTGCAATAACACTGCAAACTGACATTTTTGGGTAAGAGGAAAATCATTTTGAACTTGGGACAAGAATTCTGTAGTTATTTTTTTCTGTATAAGTATCCCTAGAAAAGCCAAGTAACTGACAAGCGGTAGGCGGGCCCCGAGAACAGCTACAAGTGACCAAGGGAATAGTTCCCTGCTGAGACACGAGGAGGCTGACTCACCCGTCAGGACAATGTCGGGGATCTTGTTGTTGGAGGAGGTAGGAATCATCTGGGCGGCAACTGTCCCGGGAACATCCCCCCGCCCAGCTGCGACGATGACCCCAACAGCTGCATGTCCACCGAGTGGAAGAAATTTGGCGGAGGATGCTGTTGTTGCTGTTGTGGCTGCTGCTGTTGCTGTTGCTGCTGTGGCGGTTGTGGTTGCTGTTGTTGTGGTGGTGGTTGCTGTGGTGGTTGTGAGGACTGGGAGGAGGGGTGGGGGGTCTGGAAGTCCATGCTGCTGCCCAGGCCCTGCATGACCACCTGGGAGAAGGGCAGGGGCGGGGGGTTGGGGCCCATCAGTTGGGTGGGGCTCATCCCCTCCTTGCTCTGCACCATTCCTGCAGACTCCATGCCTGAGGTGGGTGGGTTCTCCTGAAAAAAAGTCACACCACCAGTCCGTTACTATTCCACACCTCTCTCAATATTTACTACAGCACACTGAATATTTTTTAAATCACTGATTTTTTTTTTTTTTCAATAGTCACAAATATTTTTTCAACTGTCAATATATATATACTTTTTTACAACACACTGAATTTTTTTTTTCAACAGTCACTGAATATTCACTTAAGTTTTTTTGGGTTTTTTTTACATTTGTCACAAATATTTTTACAACTGTCAATTAATATTTTTTACAACACACTGAATATTTTTGGGGGGGTTGCAATTGTGACAAATATTTTTTACAACTGTTGATATTTTTTTTACAACACGCTGAATATTTTTTTCAACAGTCACCGAATATTCACTGAACATTTTTTTTTTTTTTTTTTTTTAACATTTGTCACAAACATTTTTACAACTGTCAAATAATATTTTTTTACAACACACTGAATATTTTGGGGGGGGTTGCAATTGTCACAAATATTTTTTACAACTGTGCGATATTTTTTTAACACACTGAATATTTTTTACAACAATTACAAAATATTTACAATAGTCACTGAATATTTTTTGGGGTTGCAATTGTCACAAATATTTTTACAACTGTCGATATTTTTTGTACAACACACTGAATATTTTTTACAACAGTTACAAAATATTTACAAAAGTCACTGAATATTTTTTGGGGTTGCAATTGTCACAAATATTTATACAACTGTCGATATTTTTTGTACAACACACTGAATATTTTTTACAACAGTTACAAAATATTTACAATAGTCACTGAATATTTTTTGGGGTTGTAATGGTCACAAATATTTTTACAACTGTCAATAAATATTTTTGGTACAACACACTGAATATTTTTACAACAGTCACTGAACATTCACAATAGTCACTGAATATTTTTACAGCATTTACTGAATATTTACAATAGTCACTGAATATTTCTGTTACAATTGTCACACATATTTTTACAATTGTCAATATTTTTTTTAACACACTGATTATTCTTACAGCAGTCATTGAATATTCACAATAGTCACTAAATACTTTTGTTACAATTGTCATAAATATCTTTACAGTTGTCAATTTTTTTTTTAAAACACGATTATTTTTACAGCAGTCACTGAATATTTACAATACTCTCTGAATTTTTTTTTTTTTAATACAATTGTCACAAATATTTTTACAACTAGCGATATTTTTCACAACACACTGAATTTTTTTACGTCACAGAATATTAAAAATTGTCACCGAGTATTTTGTTACAATTGTCACAAATATTTTTGCATCTATTAATATATATATATATTTTTTTTTACAAATGTCACAAATATTTTCACTGACAATATTTCTTTTTTTTTTACAACACACAGAATATTTTTTTTTAAAACAGTCACTGAATATTCACACTAGTCTCTAAATTTATTTACTATTTTCATTTTAACAATTATCACAAAACTGTCAATATTTCCTACAACACTGAATATTTTTACAACAGTTACTGAATATTCACAATAGTCACTGAATATAGATCGAGTTGCGCTCTAGTCTTTAAAACGCAAAGTCTGGGTATGTAAGTATGGAGGGCAAACTGTTACAATATATATATATATATATATCTATATATATATATATCGGTATATATATTGACAATTGTCACAAATATTTTTACAACTGGCAATTGATATTTTTTACAGCACACTGAATATTTTAACAATAGTCACTGAATATTCACAATAGTCACTGAATATTTTTATTACGATTCTCACAAATATTTCTACGACTGTCACTTGATGTTTTCTACAACAGCCACTGAATATGTTTTGTTACAATTGTCACACATATTTTTACAACTGGCAATTTATATTTTTTTTTACTACTGGCAATTCAATATTTTTTACAACACACTGAATATTTTTTACAACTGTTACTGAATATTTACAATAGTCACTGAATATTCTTTGTTATAATTGTCACAAATATTTTTACAACTGGCAATTTATATTTTCTTTACGACTGGCAATATTTTTTACAACACACTGAATATTTTTTACAATAGTTACTGAATATTCACAATAGTCACTGAATATTTTTGTTACAATTGTCTCATATATTTTTACGACTTGCAATTTATATTTTTTACAACACACTAAATATTTTTACAACAGTAACTGAATTTTTTTTTTCAATTGTCACAAACATTTTCACAACTGTCATTTGGTATTTTTACAAACAAACTGAATATTTTTTACAAGTCACTGAATATTCACAATAGTCACGGAATATTTTTTCTTTTCACAATTGTCATAAATATTTTTACATCTGTCACTGGATATTCTTTACAACACACTGAATATTTTTAAAACAGTCATTGAATATTCACAATAGTCACTGAATATTTTTGTTACAATTGTCACAAATATTTTTACAACTGTCAGTATTTTTTTTAAACACACTGAATATTTTTTTCACAGTCACTGAATATGCACAATAGTTACTGAATATTTCTTCTTTTTTTTTACAACTGTCACAAATACTTTTTTCAACTGTCACTGACTATTTTTTACAACACACTGAATATTTTTACATTTACTGAATATTCACAATAGTCACTGACTATTTTTGTTACAATGAGCACTTATTAGCGGGAAACCTAAAGCAAGGCTTCGCTAGGCGTCACTTAGTTGTTGGAGTGAGACATGCGTCGTCTGCTACATTGAAAAATAGAGTGTATGGGCCTGGTGCGAGTGAGAAAATCATTCTGTCTGTTTGTATGAGTGGTCATGTCCCCTGATGTGGGTGGTTCCCACCATGCCTATATCAGTATTTATTTTATTACTCTGTGTGTGTGTGTATGCGTGTTTATGTATTCTTTTACATATGTGTAGACTTTTACATGCCATTGTAGATGCAAACAACGCAATTTTGAAGACAATAATCAAGCGCAGAGTCGGAGTTCCTTCTATCACTGTGCACAAAATCTTTGTAAATGGCAGCGTAAACAATTCCATTGTCACCCCAGCACTTGCGTGCCACCTATCTCAGTTACTCCCCCTGCCTCGCAATAAGCGCTCATTGTCACAAATATTTTTACAACTTTCAATTTTTTTAACACACCGAATATTTTTTTTATAGCAGTCACTGAATATTCACAACAGTCTCCGGATATTCTTTTGTTTTTTACAATTGTCACAAATATTTTTTATACAACTGTCAATTTTTTTTTTAACAACACACCAAATATTTTTTACAATAGTCACTGAATATTCACATTAGTCACTGAAAATATATATATATTTTTTTTTACAATTGTCACAAATACTTTTACAAGTGTCAATATGTTTTACAACACACTGAATAGTTTTACAACAGTTACTGAATATTCACAATAGTCACTGAATTTTTTTTTTTACAATTGTCACAAATATTTTTACAACTGTCAATATTTTTTACAACACACTGAATAGTTTTACAACAGTTACTGAATATTCACAATAGTCGCTGAATATATTTCTTTTTTTTTTTTTTTTTTTTACAACTGTCACAAATACCTTTATACAACTGCCAATTAATATTTTTTACAACACACTGAATATTTTTACAGCAGTTACTGAATATTCACAAAAGTCATTGAATATTTTTTTATAATTGTCACAAATATTTTTACAACTGTCACTAAATATTTTTTACAACACTGTTGATTGTGTAGAACAGTCACTGAAAATTTTTACAACAATCACCAGTTGCTTTGTCGGCAAATGTTAGCATCTTATATACGACTTTCAGTCATGGTTGATTTTTCTACATGACATTCAGGCTGCTCTCCTGGGGAAATCGCATCACCACAATAGCAGCACCATCCCATTTTATTTTCTGTCTGCATGCAAATTTGTTTTCAAATGAAAGGGGCTATTTTTTTTTAATACATAATTTGGTAAGTGACAGGAAAAAGTAGCTCAAAATCTCTTATCACACTATACCAAAATAAACCTCTATTTCTAATTTTATGAGACACTACACTGTACACACTGGGAATATTTTGCTGCCAAAATGTCTATATATGGTACAACAATATCTCAAATTAGATTGTTAGACCTAATATCGATGAATTTACAACAGCGGTACTCAGTGCCGCTGGCAGAATCAACACTGGCCAAAGCTGATATCAAGGCAGGTGGGGTCAAACAATCCTTGATATTGATATGTAACACTGAACTAAGTGTGAAAAGCTGTAAATCACTGGAAAGCTCAGATAGCAAGTTTTTAAATGAGTGTAATTTTATAGCATGTAAAACAGAAATGAATTTTTAAAAATTGTGTGTGCACTACCGCACAGTCAGGGCCGGCCCCTGACCGATTTTATCCCTTATTCCCTGCGGTCTCACGGTATGTATTTCATCGTGAAAGTTGTGTCAAGGGAAATTTTTTTTTTGGACAAATTTCAACAGTCACTGAACAAAAAAACGATTAAATATATTTTCTACTATCTTTTAATAAAAGAAATGTTTATCTGACTCAACAACAATCATCTCACTGGGTGACCTTTGAAAGTAAAAGCGAGCCTTCAATTACCACCACCCACATCATCCCAGAATATTCCGGGACCTGCCATGTGGCTTTGAAAGGTCATCCTGGAATGTTCCAAGAACCGCGCTACTAGGATTAATTCTTTGGCCAATTTCACAGCTTGGTTTTGTCACTAGGCTGCTTCAAGTATGAATGCTGCTTGTAAATCAATCTTTATTAAAAATTTTTTTATTACCATTCATGTTGCATCATTTACACAGTAGTGCACCCTATAACCCGGAAACTATGCTTTTTCACTGTCACCTCAGCTGTCACTACTATCATGTCATGACTGTCAGATTCAACATACCCCTGTCAGGCTAAGCTTCTCAGTTCTGTCATCCATCTATGTCAGTCTGTTGCATCCACTGTCTCTTATCTGCTAAAAATGAAGAAATAAAATGAGGGCTGTTCAATGTGTACCTTGGTTGACTATAATGGGGTTCAGCTATGCATACAAAATTGGGCCACATACAACAGTCTATGCTTTGATAGAACATAATGTTCACATCTTGAAAAAAGGCAGAAGGCTTTTTCCTCAGCTATTTGTAACATCTAGGAGCTCAACAAATATTTCGGAGCAAGCTTATACCTTCAGTAAATATGCAGTCGGTGTGGAATGAAGCAAAAATCAGAAAGGAAAAAATTTCTTGTGAACTTTGATATCAATTTTGGAGTATATTATTTATCAGCAATGCAGCCTAGAACGAGACACAGTGGTGGATTTCAAGAAAATAAGTACCCGCTTGCATTCCATGATTTACTGTTTACATCATTTACTTATCTATTCAATCTTGCACACGAGACCTCAGTTTACAGTGTCATCTGAAGGACTCTTAGGGCAGTGGAGTTAGTACTGATGCTAACTCTTGGGGATAAATCCCCTTGAATCGGTGATTCAAACCTGGGTGGTGGTGACAAGTCTGTCAATTTCCACTCACCATGTTGAACTGTTCAAACTGGTGTTGCAGAGCACTTGTTTGTTGCTGCTGCTGCTGCTGCTGTTGTTGCTGTTGCTGCTGCATGTAGTAGGCCTCGGCAAAGGGTGAGTTCTTGAGGCTGGCAGCAGGGGGCAGCACAGGCGACTGGGCGGGGGAGAAGGAGGGGGCGGAATGCGGGGAGGTGGGAGACTGGCAGCCTGCCTCTGTCACACTGTTGCGGTATTGTGTCATGGAAGGCTGCACACACAATCATAGAAACCTTCATCACTTAACAGTATTCTAGTACAGAATATTATCTGATTTTATATCCATATTCCCCTATTCATAGCCCCTATTGAAATGACTTGAACTGGACAGCCGCTTGAGCCTCAGTAATTTTGACTTGAATTTGCCAACGTGAAGAGTGGGTGGCCCTATTAAAAAAAACAAAAAAAAACAACAAAATACACAAACACCCTGTTCATTTATCAGTGCTAAAAATTTAGCTATATGAGGTAGAAAGTGTGTTGAAATTTTGACCACAAGGCAGAAAGAGTGTTGAAATTTTGACCATGTGATACTGAAAGTGTTGAAATGTTGACCATATGAGGCAGAAAGTATGTTGAAATTTTGACCATATAAGACAGAAAGTGTGCTGTTTATCTGTTAACAAAATGAGTAGCCCCAAAGAGAAAATGAGACCACTATTATTTGTAGTATGAAATGAGTAACTTTGTCATGCACTGTTATCTTGTATTAATTATATAGCTCATTGGATTTATGGTCATGATGTATTTCCACAGTAATTCTGCTTGTTTTCACACACTGCTTGCTTTGGGCTACTCAGCGCAACAAGACAACAACAGTTGATCATCGTTGTTCGTCGTTGATCTTTGCGCCTGGTGCAGCATGATCTGTGGCTCTGTAGGTCAAATGCAAGCGCTTGATTTGTCTTACAAGAGATAGCGCTATAAAATTCCATGTATATTATTATATTATTTTCACCTTTTCAATCACCATATTTTTGTTCTTGTTCTGTCTGTTAACAGTATGAGTGGGGCCTAAAAAGGCATGGAAGAAATGCTTCAACACCAGCACACTACATGCCAGAACTAGCACCAAAACAAAAAAATAATTCTTTTTCACTAAAAATGAATAAATCTGCTTTAACCAACCTTCTGCTGGGCAAAACAAAATCATTTGTTCACTTCCTGCTGGACAGGGAAATGGAGGTGGATGGTTTGAGTAGATGGGTGGCTGTGTGAATTTATCTGAATATGCATTAACTCTACAATGCGTTCATGGATTTTGATTATAAAAAGAAATTATTAAAAAAAACAAGCAGCATGAGGAAATACAGAAAAAACCTATCCTATCCCATCCTGTGTTGATCTTTTTGTTTTTCTTTAGAATTAAAATGCATGACCACACAAGGTCACTGATTGAATTGTGTGTCACAGCAAGTGTTGGGGTGAGGGGGAAGAAACTGTGAGGGAGAAGGGAGGGGGTAGTGGGTAGGGCAAGACTAGTGAAAAGGGAAAGAGACAAGGAGGTGAGAGGCAGCAAAATACTGAAGAGGGAGGGGGGGAGGTTAACAGTGTGTGTGTGTGTGTGTGTGTGTGTGTGTGTGTGGTGTGTGTAGTGTGTGTGTGAGAGAGAGAGAGAGAGAGAGAGAGAGAGAGAGAGAGAGAGAGAGAGAGAGAGAGAGAGAGAGAGGATACTCTCTTGTGAAGATTGATGAAGGTCCTATGCCTTTCTCATTTAATATCATACTGAAGCCCCCGTACAAAAGCAGATTAAAAATTCATCTGATTTCAGCGTGGACTCACCATGATAGTTTGCATGGCCAGAAAACATGTCGGAGTATGTGTGTGCTTTGCTTCTGTTCAGTACAGCAGCAGAGCGAGACCGTGTTCAACGCGATGTAACTTCAGAATGAGTGGCTCTGCCATTTTAACGATCAAGTGATCAACTGATTTCTCGAAGATGCGACAGGTTTACTGTTCCACGAATTGCCAAGAAATCAGCCCTTCTATAACTTAAGTGCCGTGGTTTGTTATTTTCCGACCGTGTTCGAATTTCCGACACCACTTGCAAATGAAAGCTCAACTTTCGCTAGCGAACAGCCCAAAGCGAGAGACGAACGCAAGTTTCAAACATTACTCGGCAAAACGAACAGACATTACTCGGCAGAACGAACAGCCAATTTTTCTGTTTGCGCATAAATATCCGCATCTGTACTCTTCTAGCCCCACCCAGGTCTGTTAGTGTCATTTTGCGTTTTCTCCACATCTTTCTTTGCTTGTAAGCGTGTCAGTTTGGTCTGTTTTTCCGCGAAACTATCCGCTATTTTGATTTGAAAATGATGCCTTGCGCATGCGTCATAAAGGGAGACAAGTAGCCTAACTGAACGATTGTTCCTAGCAGATGACGTAGCGCGAGATGAACGGAATCGCTGAACGATAGAAGACGTTTTCGATTTCCGGATTTTTTGTTGACAAAAATCGGATTTTGATTAATAAAATTATATTTCCGTATTTACCAACTTTTTCCGGAACAATACGGAAAATACGGAAAAATACGGAAGGTGCATAGGTCTGCAATTTTTTCCCTTTAAAAATTTGCCACAAACTCGCACCAATCGCCACCATTTGCAAAATACAAGTGTAAGTCTTGCTGCTTCTACTTTCATGAAATTTGAAGCGAGAATGGCAGGAATTTGATTGTATGAATGCTCTGAAGTAACAGTCATGTTTCTAGCAGTTTTCTACCATTTAGCCCAAGACCAGGCCATCTTACCAAAGAGATTTTTGGCGGGAGAGGGGGGGATATTATTTTTGTGTATGTATGCACAAGTGCAAGACAGCTAGTGTGCATGCATTTGTGAGAGTAAGTGAGCTGTGTATGTGTGTGTTATTAAAAAGCAGGAAAAAATGGAAGACTCCAGTAAAACTGTTCAACAAGCTCTCCATATCCCACTAAGATAACAATTTTCAACTGATTCATTGTGAAGCATGAACACAGCAATAAAGTGTTAATTCCAACAGCTGTTAAAAGACTTCACACACCATGCATCACTGCACACTTGTCAGTCAGTATTTACCCACCTCATTCAGTGAGCAAAACACATAGTATGATATCCCTTCTGCCCTCATCAAAATATATAAATGCATGTGAACTTTGATGCTAAAGCCTGTCAAAGGTTTCTGACACTGTCTGTGCACAGAACAGGTCATACAGTCAGGAAAAAAAAAACAAAGAAAAAAAAAAATATATATATATTGTGCAGGAGATTAAATCTTAATCTACAGCAGAATCCATTACCTAACTTCCACAAGCTGCAATTCAACCTCAGTGTCTGTTCAACCCTCTGAATCTGTCATATTTAAAACGTGACTTTGGGCAGAATGTGTGTCAATGCTGGTCATTAACATGCTGCTTTGCTCTACTGCCCTTAACTCCTGAATCTATCATTTCTTTAGGGTCCTGCCTCCAAGCCAGCCCCCTCCCCACCTCACAAAAAATAAGATGCTGAACATTCCACTTGTGGCTCCCAAGGACTTCCAAAACAATCTTCAAAACAAAAACCAACTTCTGGATGAATTAACAGCTACAGCAAGTGACCGTATTTTCACACAACTGCACAAATATACATGTAGGTTCACAGTTTTAAAAAAAAATTAACACCACTATTTACCTCCTTTCTTTAGAAATGACTGACCACAGCCTATGCTTTGTCAGGTGTGACAGCTGTGAAATTCTAGAGAATAAATCACCGGCAGAGAGGGCAACACTAAATGATCATTATGCAGTGCACTGCTGATGTCAGCCTACACCAACTCTTCCTTTCTGTCTCCACACCACACGGGTAGAGCTCTAGAATTAAAACGTGTGTAAGTGGTGGAGAGGGGAAAAAAGGGGGACAGGATATCCTTGCAACACGCCAGACATGGAGATCACACTACTGCTATATATATATATATACACTAGATTCAAAAGGGCTCAACAACAACCTGGGACTTAGCATTATCACACAGATAGCAAACGTTATCACGCCACAGAAACACATTTTGATGGGAGGCATGCAACCAGAACAATGTATCAACTACACACTAACACAACAACATACAATATCTAGAACAGTTCACACACTTCCCTGAATTAAGCAATGACAATAACCTACATCATGATTAATGCGAAGAAATAACAAAAACTGAAACAGGATGGTCTTTGACACAGTCTACTTTGATAATCTTTGTCAGCCATCAACTCAAGTCTAGTCCACCCTGGCAGTTGAAAACTTTCATTTATGGCAAAACTAAACACATAGGTGAAAAAGTCAGCATGATAGGATAGATGTTAAAGTGATATATTTACTGAGTATGCAGGTTGTATGCTTTGTATTATTTTGTTTAGAATTTTGCCACGGTCACCATGGGTTCTTTTACTCGCACTAAATAAGTGGCCCACATGAGTCCTCAATTTATAGTCCCATTTGAAAGAGTAATACCACTCAAAGTCCAGGGAATGGGAGAAAAGTTTAGGTTTAAAAAAGCATCGGATCCCTGACTTGGCATTTTTTAGAAAAGTGCATTGCCTCTTGACCACATCCACCGCTTATCTGCTGAAAGGGATTAATAATAATAATAATACATGGAATTTGTATAGCGCTATATCTTGTAAAAACAAATCAAAGCGCTTTTCCCCCCCTTGGATAACCTTCGCTTTAACTCCAGTCATCTGTATAGCTGCATGCGCTTCAGATGTGACAATAAAGCAAGGTACCATGTGTGAACACACGCCTCTCAAACTGGCCGATGCAAGTCACTTATAACTAAAAAAAAAAAATTTTTTAATTAAAAAAGGGGGGGGGGAGCAAAGGCAAGAGAGCAGCAGCTATGGGGGAGAGGGGGGAAGACAACCCACCTGGTCGGAAGCGTGGCAGGCAGTTACGTGCACCAGGGGCGGGGAGAGGGCCGCAGCGGGGGGTGACCCTACCACCTGACCTTGACCCATCCCCCCCTCCCCTACCCCGAGTCCCACCCCCACCCCACCACCCATCCCCAATGGGGTGGCCGTGCTGTTCTTGCCCAACATCCCGCCTTTGGATGCCGGTAAGTGGTGGTGCTTTGGGTGGTGGTGGTGATGCGGGTGGTGGTGGGGGGAGCGTTGGCGCTTCTGGTGCATGTGCAACATATACTGCTGCGCGATGCGGGGGTCCACGGGCAACCTACTGGGGTCCACCTACAACGCAAAACGCCAAGCCACTCACAACACAACACCACGGAAAACAAGGAAAAAGGACTAAACAACTACCAAAACAACAACCACCGAAAAAACCACACCAACATCAACATCAACACATCAGCATATGATGAGAAAATTAAAAAAAAAGATTTCCATTCACTCTCCCCTTTTTTTGCTCTCAAAAGAGTATGGGCAATTTGGCTGCAAAAATCAAAACTGCCAAAAAATGATATAATGACTTATGCCTGAATCTGAATCAGATATGTTCCTGCTCTTTGATACCTAAAGCAGTAATCAGGGGAGAGTTTATGGAGAGTTTGCCAAGAAAAATCAACATGGACTTGCAGTTCGTAGCATTTTGGTCAGGATGCAACTTTACAGAATGTACATGGCTGCCACCATATGCATTGAGTGTGGTATCTTACCTGACAACATCAGCATTAATCATCTACAGAATATTTATATGTTATGAAGAAGTTAGGACTTGCCCCTTCTGTGAATAACAATTTGTACAGAGGAGAAACTGACAAACATGTTACATGCAAAACTTCTACTTGCCATCACAATATTTTTCAGAATTGTCTTCAGTAATTTACTGTCTGCCAAAAACTATTTCACAGATATGTCTAGAAGAATTACTCTCCCATAACGAAATAAAAATCTAAGTCTTCAGCAAATTTATTTTTTCTTTTTGCCATAAACTTTTTCAACAAATTTTTCATCATGCACAAATTCAATGTATGTCTTCAACAAAGTACTTTGTTGCCATGACAAAGTTCAAAGATAATCTTTGTGCCTATAATTCTTAATATGATATATTTGCCATGACAAAATTCTCAGCCTAAATGATTCATACTTGTAAATACCAACACTATCATCTGAGATGAACAGAAAAGTTGCATCCTGAATTTCGCATCTTTATCAAACACATCAAAATCACAGCATTTCCTTGTCACAGTCTAAAAACTACTCACACAAATAATGCAACACAATTTATCATCACAAAAGCTCAGTAACAACACACAACAAAAAAGATAACACCCAAAACAGGTCCAGTCATCCTCCAGCTTGTTCCCTGAGTAAGTGCATGAATGTGTCCCGACTGATTTTCATAACTGATGACCACAATTTTTTTTTTAATTGTAGCTAATGCCTTAGCCTCAAACAGATTGTTACCAGAGGGTTTTAACCAATAGTTTAAAAATAGAACTACTATATCATATGGTTGTGATTTTATAAACGCAACTGAACCATCCACCTAGGGGAAAAAAGAGCATGCAATACTCTCTCTAGAATGACAGAAGGAAGTTAAAGACAATCATTACAACAAATAAATTACAGACACACCCATAACTCCTGGATTACATTATCATGTTTTAGTTTACCATCAAATAAAAACCTACTCCCCAACTGAAAATAAAGAACACTATTTATCCCCTCAGAAGGCATCCATACACATGAATTATTCCACATATTCTTAAGCCTATCTGCCAAGAAATTTATGTGGTATAAACCTGACCAACAAACACACCCCAATATTGTCATAGAGCCTTGGGTGCCCAGTTGATTTTTTGTGTATGTTTTCACAAATGACCATATTTGACTTATGTGCATGTACACCTACAGAAGAATATGGAATTATCAAGATTAACCCCAAAAAGCTGTTTTATCAAGTTTATCTTGTCTAAATGGTCTGGGTTTGGGTTGTTTGTTTTTTTTAATTTAATCAGGGTGAAAATTTCTAAAAAAATTTTAATGCATACAAATCCTCAGGTCAAAGTTTTTTTCTACTGTATGATAAGCAACTCTGTGTGTGTGCATGCATGTTTGCATCTCTGTACTCATAACGATGTAAACATACTCTACAACCAACAAATAAAAAAGCCGAAAGATAAAAATCGAAGCATGCACACACAGAAACAAAACTAGCCCAAGCAGATGCAGACATTCCAACGAGCATCTTGAAAGCACACACAAAGATGACAAAAAATCCTTATTTAGCAAACACACTTTTAGAACATCCTTCCACCACAACACTCAGTACAAAACAATACCAACAGAACCAAAAAACTTGCCTCCACTGCTTCATCATACATATCCACAATCTTTCAACGACATGTAAAGAAACATACGCCTTACACAAATCGCTCAAGATCAACCGAAACAAACAAACAAAAAAAGAAGAGCTATAACTGCAGATGGTCACAGGTCCAAAAATCTCAAGGATGGGATTGCCTTATTTCTCCTAAAACTTTATAGTACCTTTCCTTACCCCTGCTTCCCTGACCAGAGGGAGCTTCTTTACAGAGGAGAATGAGAAACTGCAGTTCAAACACCACAGACATCCAATATAGAGAACCAGAACATTTCAAACTGGAAACATGTGACTGCCGCTGTTTTCTGGAAAACATGCACTCACCATTTCTTAACATTTTTCTGATTAACTATGCTAACACACTTGCACCCCTTTGAAAGAAAAAGGAAGAAAAGAGACTGGCCACAGGAAAAAAACATCATCTTTCAAGCCCATGCAGAGATAAAAACGACGACAATATTGAATAAGCATGCAACTGATGCAGACACCAGCCTGTGAAACACTGCAAAATATGAACTAAGGAACTAGAACACTATAACACTGAAACTTGGAATACTATGATAACACTAAAAAAAAAATGTCAGGTCTGACAAAAACAAAAACAAAAAGGTTGAACACTGCTTTTCACTGATGAAGCCAACTGCTTTTCCCTGCATGATGCAACTTTCTTTCTCCCTCTGCATCCTTGTGGAGTCCTGGGGTCTAGGTATCATCTAGGAACACTTCCAACCGTATTTCCACACTTCCTTCCCTGTTGATTGTTCTCTTCATTTATTTGTACTTTTCTTTCATGTGACAGACCAGCAGTGAGTTAGGAAAAACGAGATTCAAACATGGCAAGCACAGAAATGGAAGAGGTTTGTCAGGGAATTCTGTAGCACCAGGAGTTGCATTGGACTAGAGACCAGATGACAGTAAATACACTGACATAACCCCCCCCAAAAAAAAAACCCACCTCCCCTGATCATTTCTAGACAGATTCTCTGTGGCATACTTAAGACCTCACTGTTCACAGCATAATCGGCAACACCATGCAGATCTCTGCTCTGCCAAACTCAGGTAGAACTCTCAAAAAATCTGTAACAATTCACTTCACTACAGACAGGCAGGCAGAGGCAGTCAGGATCCTAATTATGACATGACAAACTGAACTGAAACCAAAAAAATCCCTGCAAGAGGTACAGACAAAAGAGAATGCACAAAACTTCCACCGTCTCCTTTCCCACTCCAAACACTACCCCCCCCCCCCAAAAAAAAAAACAGAATAAAAAAAAATCACCACAAAACACACACACACAAGAACACACACACACACAAGAACCCCCGACCACCTCCAGTTCCCTGTTCACATCACACCAAGTCCCCACAAGGCATCGTGCACTTACCGGAGGGGAGAGAGGCGCGTGCATGTGGGTGCCGTTGTTGAGCACCAGCGGGGAAGGAACGGGCTGCACGTGCCTCCGCCTCTGCGCAGGGGACTGGGGACTCTGGGGCGGGGGCATGGTCATGTGGTGGGGGGAGGTGGGGGACAGGCTGGAGGGGGAGCTGCTGCCCCCGTACCCCCCTGCTGCTGCTGCTGCTGCTGCCGCGGCGGCCGCGGCAGCGTTGTTGTCCTCGGTGGGGTCGAGGGGGGTGGTGAGCGGGGAGGGGAAGTGCAGCACGGTCAGGTCGGGGAGGGAGCCCGTGTTGTTGGAGACGGGAATGTGCTGGCCCCCCACTGGCTCCTGCTCCTGGGAGGGTAGATGCTGCACACACACATATGCACACACGTTTTCTATAGGCACATTGTATTTTTGAAGCTGTTGAAATCATGTTGGTTAATTAATGTTGGTGAAATGTTTTTCTCTGTTTTTGTTTTTTTGTTGGTTTTCTCTGCTTTTGTTTTTTTGTTGGTTTTATGTTTGTTTGTTTGTTTTTTCTTTAGTCAGATGGCTTGATGAAAAAAAGCAAATCGATGCTTACTCAATGTACCATCTGAAAATAAAATTTTGACTTAGACTTTGGCACACACGTGTGCAGGTGGGAACAGATGATATTTACAAAACTGCATACACACGGGGACTGGACGTAAAAAAGCACAAGAGTGGTTATCCCATTATCTTCGATATAAAAGAATAAAATAAAAAAATTAAATAAATAAAAACACACACGCTGATATATCACTCACTCAGGGATAGCAAGCCGCTGTCGCTTATTGCATCAGTGTTTCCACCACATTTAGCTTCTTTCAGCTACTATCCATTCCATCCCAGCTAAGTAGAGCAGAAACTGACAGCACCTAACCTAAGACTTGGTACAAGGAAGGGGCTATTTTCAGCACAGGGCTGCCCAAAAACCCTTGACTGAGTTATGCTGGGTTTGTGCACTATGGGTACGGTATGTGTATTCAAAAGAGAATTCTTTCTATTATTCCATTTAATCAGAACAGCCATTTCCTGATGAACAATGCCAATACACTTGCACTCTTGTGAATGAAGAGGGAGGGAACAAAAAGAGACTGGCCTACAGGTAATGCACCTGTCTGGAAAGCCAGAAGTTCAGGTTCAAAGTGTGGGGTGGTTCCCTCCCCGATTGTGCAGAGAAGTTCAGGTTCAAAGTGAGGGGTGGTTCCATCCCCGATTGTGCAGAGAAGTTCAGGTTCAAAGTGAGGGGTGGTTCCATCCCCGATTGTGCAGAGAAGTTCAGGTTCAAAGTGAGGGGTGGTTCCATCCCAAATAGTGCCTGAATTTTTTTCCCCCACCCACTTGACCATGAGAGGTGGTCTGGATGCTAGTCTTTAGGATGAGATGATATACCAAGGTGTGTAACACGCTTTTAGAGCACTTAAAAGAACCATGGCAAAAAGAGAGCTGTCCCTGGCAAAATTTGTAAAAAAAAGCCACTCTTGTTTGGGAAACAAATACACATGCAGACAGGAAAAGAAAAAAAAAAAAAAGAGTGAGAAACACGAACAAGCTGTTCAACCCAGAGATATGCAACGGATGTGGGCATAAAGACTTTTCAACACGAACAAGCTGTTCAACCCAGAGGTATGCAACGGATGTGGGCATAAAGACTTTTTCAACCCATTGAAATGAGGTGAAGTGGAAGAAACACACACATGTAAGCTCAGCCAGCAGGCAGAGAAGAAAGGAAGTTGCCACAATCCGATGGTGGGTAAAATAAAATCGTGGTGCAGTGATGTCACTGACTTTTGCCAGTGTTTGGAGATGCCATAGCGTTCATAGCGTGGCTGGGCTGTTATGTACTTGTGGGACATGGAGAATTATGTAAATCATCAGTATACTGTCAACAGAATATACAGAGGGAAAAGAAATGCAGCGTAGTACCTAAGGAACAGACCAAGCAGAAATTCATGCATTAACTGGCAAAAGGCTTACTTGATGTTGGGAACTTCACAGGACTTTGGTCTGGAACCAGCTCCCATTTTCTTAGGATCCCAGTAACCTTTGACCTGTAGTGACTCGGGCGAGTCCTCCCCCACCATCTCCATAACTGCAACACACACACACACAATTCAGTCAGGTGGTGAAGTCCCCGTTCTGCTTGCCTTAAAACAAAACACAGCATCAACAGTGACTCTTTTCTCTCAACACCCTGGGAAGACAAGGAGACAATTCTTTTTTTTTTTTTCTGGCAGTGTCATGGGCAAGATGGGGGTGGTAAAACTTATTCCTCTCCAGACAGCAATGGTGTACTCTTGAGTATGATCAAGTCATCCACCCAACAGGTCAGAGCTGGCCCATCTACAAAACAGGTAAATAGTGTAGCATCTTCTGCAGAAGATGCTTGCATATGCAGACAGGACCTACAGCTACAATCTCATTCTAATGATGCCCCAAAAAATTAAAACCACACCCCAAACCCCAAACAACACATGCTTTGTTATATTTAGGATGATTACAGAAAAGGGGGTGGGATAGCTCAGTGTTCAGAGTGCTCGCTTTTCCCAAGTCAAGTTAAGCAGCGTCAAGCGTGGTTACCAGTTGGATGGGTGACGGTTTCAGTACAGTCCCCCCAGTTCACCCAGCTGTTAATGGTACCTGCCCTCTTTAGGGTCAGGGAAGGTAAAGCAGTGAGGGAGAGGAGATGGGCACCACCCTCAATATGCTGGCCCCTGGAGAAGCCGAGGTCTCTGACACCTCGCTCCCCTACAACCGCCTAGGTTATGGGACACTTTTACTTTACTTTTTACAGAGAAATAACTTGATCTGTACACTAAGCCATACACCCTTCAAAAGATCAAACAGTATAAAAAATACACTTTTATCTTTTGCAGGGGTTATGGGATTAACATTATGAATATCCTGTCTGTATCTAGGGCATGATACACACACTCGTGGTCATCAAACTGGACTAGTGGCTTATGAAAAAAATGCTTCTTCAAATTTCACAGTTACAGATCTCAATAGTTAAATCACTTTCTTTCTACTAAATCTCAGTAGAATACATTACATGAACTCACAATGCATGGAATCATGATGGCAGCTGAGATCAAATAAAAGGACCTTTCTGAAGGGTTACAGATATGGCAGCTGTGCAATATGTTACGCACTGTGCAAAACCTACCTTTAGGTATAAATCTTAAAATCACTTTGACTAAAAACAAAAATTTTAAAAGCCATATGTGTTTTTATTCAAAATAATTTCTAAATCTCCCACAGCAGAGTAAAAAAAAGAATCCAAGCATTAAATGTTTAACATTTATCAGAGCCATTTAGTTTTTAAATGCAAAAGTGATCAGATAGTGGGTTAAAAAAACAAAAACAAAACGGTGGATGGACAGCATTGTAGAACGGACAGAGATACTTTGGCACACAACCACCATGAATGCATGATTTTGGAAAAAAAAAAGTTTTTCTATGCAGCACCACAAAGATTCCCAAAGGAGTTATCAAAAAAAAAAAACAAACAAACAGAAAGAGGTCTGAGACATTACGATTGCTCTTAAACCTGTTCATCCTTTCACATTCAAATCCAAAGAAATCTCTCTCTCTCTCTCTCTCTCTCTCTCTCTCTCTCTCTCTCTCCCTCTCCCTCCCTCCCTCCTCTCTCTCTCTCTCTCTCTCTACATATTATTATTATACTTTTTTTTTTTTTTATTATTATACTTTTTTTTTTCTCCTTTGTTTGGGATCTTTTCTAATTATCATTTTTATTATTATTTTATTTATTTATTTTCTTTTTTTTTTTTAATTATTATTATTACTTTATTTTATTTTATTTCTTTCTTTATTATTATTTTTTTTTTTTTTTCATTATTATTATTTTATTTATCTATTATTATTTTTCTTCTTCTTCTTGGCTTATCTGGGCCTGGTGAATAGTTCTTGTTACTGTGTTGCTTATCTGGGCCTCTTGTGGAAAGTCCATCCTGCTTAATTGTGTGTGTGTGTGTGTGTGGGTGTGTGGGTGTGTGTATGTTTTGTTTGCTGCTGCTTATTACTATTTTTTTTTCTTTCCACATGGCGCACAGGCGAGCGCGGGAGTGTGTGTGTGCGATCCTCCTGAGTGTTGATTGATACTAGCTTATCCATTGATGCATTTTCGGCCTTACAATGGTGAAAGATGAAAGATGCGTATCAAAGACATTACAGTGTGCATCCCGGGAGGGACCAGAACTCTAGTTGTGAGTGCTGTGCCAGCTAAGGCTAACTAAAAGCTTTTTTCAGGCTGTGACAGTGAATGGACTGGTGTGTGTACACTCTTGTGAATGAATTACTCTCCGGGTGTTCCATATAATCGCCATCTTGCCAACACAAGCTGAGACATTGATGAATGCAACATTAAATCTGAACAAGCAAGCAGAAACATTACAAGTGTGAGCACTGTGTGGTGTTGTTCCTGATCTTGCCGAAGGCCCTTGCCAGTTCCTGGACAAAGTGTGTAGACTGTGGTAATCGGCACCCTTATGACATTTATCACCAAGTCACCCTGAGAAGTGTATAAGAGTATAATTGGTACACCCACTGAACACACTTTTAAAAAAATCTTTTTTTTCTTTTCTTTTTTTCTTTTTTAAAAATTATTTTATTTTATTTTTTATTATTATTATTACTTTCTTATATTTGCCAATATTGTTGTTAGTTTGATTGGACAATATGTATATAACGTGTGTGATTGTGTCTTTGAGTACTATTGAAATTGTTGTGTCTTGAGTACTATTGAAATCATCCATTTTTCTTCCCTTACATTTCATCATCCCCCCAGTGCCTTATTCCCATCCCCATTATTCACCCTTTATAAAGTTTGTATTTTTTGGCTAACTATTGAAATCATTCAATTTTTTCCCTTACATTTCAGCATTCCCCCAGTGCCCTACTCCCATCCCCATTATTCACCCCTTATAAAATTGATTCTTACCTTTTCTTGCTACACATCATTGTTAGTTCCACTGGGTTATACAGTTTATACACTGTATGTGTATCCTTATGTAACTTGAAATCAGCTTTTTTCTCTTCTTCTTACATCTCATCCTTCCCCTTATTGAGTACCCACTCCCCCTTATTCCTATTTATCCCTAATTAATCTTCACCTTTTCCAGTTTTTAGACACATTATCACATTCCTAACAAAAATCAACACAAATAGATGCATTCAAGACTCAACACGTGGCCCTCAAAGGAAGGCCTACGAATTTGCCAATTAAATATAAATCACGCAGTTAATAAAATTGATGACATATCAACACTTATTAGAAACCATGGCAAACCATTTCACATACTAGGGCTATCTGAATCAAGACTTTCGAAACACATATTAGACAGTGACTTATATATCCCAGGATATAAAATCATACGAAAGGATCCACAAAAGCAAAAAGAAACAGGAATCATCATATACATTAGTGAATCTATAATGTTCAAGCGTCTCATCCATCTAGAACATTATGATGTAGAATCTGTCTGGCTTGAAGTCTCAATGAAAGGTTCACCACCTATAGCAATGGGATTCTGCTATAGGAATCCAGCAGAAAGAAAAAATTGGATAGACAAGTTTGATGCAATGATGAACGCAGTCCTATTAGAATCCAGGGAAGTGATACTACTAGGTGATTTTAACATCGATGTAACAAAAGTAAATAATGCATGGACGCAAATTACTAATTCATTCAACCTTCACCAACTAGTTACTTTACCTACAAGAGTTACGCCAAATTCAAGCACTATAATTGACCACATTTACGTATCAAATCCTAACAACATCATAGAAACATGTGTCCCTGTCTACAACTGCAGCGATCACTACCCTGTCTGTACTACTTGGTCTAAAAAAGGAACAAAAATTCCCAAACCTGGCCATAAAACCTTAACATATCGTTCCTTTGCTAAATTCAATGAACAGCTTTTCCTTCTCGAACTAAGTAACTCTATGCTCTCAGAAACATTCAACATTACTGATCCAGACTTGGCTATCGATTTTTGGATAAAAACTTTCACTGAAATTTACAATAAACATGCTCCACTAAAAACCAGAAGGGTCAAACATGCCCCCAAACCGCCTTGGCTTACAAAAGAACTAGAAGAGGCATGTTATCTTAGAGATTTCTTAAAAAAACATAAATATCATGAAGAGTCAAAAAGATTACGAAATGCCATAAACTCCCAGAAACGTCAAGAAAAAAAGAAATATTTCCAAGATTTACTATCTTCAAAACAAAACTCAAAATTTATTTGGAAGGCCATAAATCAAATAACGAACAAACAATCCTCTTCCAAATCAAATGTAATCAAAGATGTTACTGCTGAACAACTCAACAATCACTTTATAAACGTTTCTACTAACGTTGTTAGCAATGATGATTCAAAATCCAACAACCTAAACACACTAAGACAATACTGCCAAGAAAAGCATATTCCTTCGAAACTCCACATACCATTTATTTCTATTTTTGAAGTCTATAGTTATCTGATTCACCTCAAACAATCCAGGACAAGAGGCCTCGATGGAATAGACAGCAGAATTCTAAAACTGTCAGCTCCAGTTATCACTGAGACTCTAACATATATATATAACCAATGTCTTGATAAAAACTATTTCCCCAATGCCTTCAAAACTGCTAAAGTGATCCCCATCTACAAATCTGGTGACACTTCAGATCCTTCAAACTATAGGCCAATCTCCATTATATCCCTCCTTTCAAAACCCCTGGAAAAACATATAAATAAACACTTAGTCCATCATATAGATACTAACAACCTACTTCACCCTAACCAATCAGGATTCAGACAAAATCACTCGTGTCATACTGCACTGACTAGTCTCATAGACAATTGGCTATCAAACATTAATGAAAGTAAATTTTGTGGAGTATTATTTGTAGATTTCAAAAAAGCATTTGATACAATTGACCACACACTTCTCATCAGAAAGCTAGACCTGTATAATCTATCATCAAATAGTCTAGAACTACTTGCTTCTTATCTTAAAAACAGACAACAGTGTGTCTCAACAACTACATCCACATCCAATCTAAAACCTATTCACTATGGAGTACCACAGGGATCAATACTAGGACCGATTCTCTTTTCATTATACATAAATGACCTTCCTCTACATATCAAATCCAAATGTGAACTATTTGCTGATGACACAACCATACATACGAACCATAACGACATTGACTCTCTTACAACCACATTACAACAAAGCTGTAATGATCTTGTCAAATGGACAGAACTGAACCACATGTCTATTCACCCCCAAAAAACAAAATGCATGCTGATCACCACCAGACAAAAGCGACAAAATTTACCCCCAAAACAGTTTCCAATCCACATAAGAAAAGAAGCAATCGAACAAACCTCTCATCACAAAGTTCTAGGAATAACAATCGATGAAAACCTCAGCTGGTTCTACCACATATCTCATCTATGCAAATACTTGTCCCAAAGAGTATACCAGTTGACTAAAATTAAACATTTCCTAGACTACCATTCAAAGAAATTATCCCTCTGGGATTCTGCCAGTGCAAACACTATGAAACCATTATTAAGCCTACATAAACGTGCTCTCAAACTTATCCTTCTGAAGAAAACAACCTTACTTGAAGTGGATTTCACTCAGTTAAGTATTCTCCCCCTACAACAAAGACTGAAATATAACAAAGGCATAATGATGTTTAAAATAATGGCAGGAGCTGTTCCCACATCCTTAAGAGATATGTTCCCAATGAATCATTCCAGAAATACTGAAAAGCCAAGTGTCCCAATCCCAAGAATAGACTTGTTCAAGTCTAGTTTGCTATACTCAGGCCCTGTGCTGTGGAATTCCCTTCCCGATTCAATTAAACAGCACCAATCATTGACAACATTCAAAAATCGCCTTCAATTTCACTTGATGCATCAAAAATACTGAACCAGACTCATCCTGTTGGATATATACATATATATGTGTGTATGTGTATATGTGTGTGTGTGTATTTATGTATATATATATATATATATGTATATATATATATATAATGTATATGTATATATATATGTATATATATATGTATATATATATAATGTATATATATCACCATATCCCTCTCCCTCTCTCCCTCCCTCCCTCCCTCTCCCCTCTCTCTCTCTCTCTCTCTCTCTCTGTCTGTCTGTCTGTCTGTCTCTTCTATCTTGATGAAGGCTGTATTCATACTTATGTTTTCAATTTTAATCTGAAATTTGATTATTATTGAGTTTGATAAATGTTTAATATCTCAATGTTTAAAGTTTAGTTAGTATGTGTTTTTTAATTATGCTGTGTTGTTATTCATTTTTGTGATTACATAGGCTATTCACTGAGATTGATCATTACAGTATATATAAACTATGTGTATTTTATCTACGATGTGTAGATGTTCATTTTATATAGCTATATTGAATTTGATTTGTGTGTCACTAGTTAGTGATTCTCCCTCTCTCTCTCTCTCTCTCTCTCTCTCTCTCTCTCTCTCTCTCTCTCTCTCTCTCACTCTCTCTCTTACCATCCATATTGAGAAATGTTTGTTCATATCTTGTACTCCCTTTTTGATAATTACGTGTGATGAATGTAATGATTTCCATGTAAAATTTTAATTAATGATCGTAAAAAAAGGAAAAAATAACACTGAACAATTTTGTCCACTACCACATAAAATATAATTAGAAACATACATTTTATGATTGTGCTCAGAAGATTGATAAGATATAAGATATTAGGGTATATATGTCCCAAAATATGTGCCTTACAGCGGATAGATTCCTCTTGTGTTCCGTTCGGTTATGATTTCACTCAGAATTCAAGGCATATATTTCCTTAGAATGAAGTGGTTTTTTTGATGAAATGTGCGAGAACCAGTGAAAATGTGTGTGTGTGTGTGTGTGTGTGTGTGTGTGTGTGTGTGTGGTGTGTGTGTGTGTGTGTGTGAGTGTGTGTGTGTGTGTGTGTGTGTGTGTGTCTATATGTGTGTGTGTGTGTTTGTGTGTGTGTTTGTGTGTGCGTGTGTGTGAGTGTGTGTGTGTATGTGTGTGTGATTGAGTGTATGTTTCTGTGTATATGTGTGTGTGAGAATGTGTGTGTGTCTCTGTGTGTCTATGTGTGTGTGTCTGTGTGTGTGTGTGCGTCTGTGTGTGTGTGTGTGTGTGTGTGTGCGTCTGTGTGTGTCTGTGTGTGAGTGTATGTAGAACATTATCCGATTGATAAAAATGTTTTGCCTATTTTGAAACATCTAGGATGTTCTATGTAAAAAAAAAAACATAATGATAATAATTCTGATTTATTTTAATTATATTTTTATTGGTAGTATGTCTCCCCCCCCCCCCCCCCCCCCCCCCCCCCCCTCAAATAAGGATATTAGTTTTTAAATTTTCCCCTTTATCCAAATGTATGATTTATATCACATGTATAATTTTTGACAGATGGTGGTGGTTTGATGTTTTTTCTTGAGTTGTTTATTTCATTTTATTCTCTTGTTTGCTCTTCATCCATTAACGCTTTCTTCTCTTCCATAATCAAAATCTTTTATTGTGACTTCAGATTTTTGTTTTCTGATCGAGTGCATTTTTTTTTATTACCTTTTCATATATAGTGTCCTTATTCTTGGTGTTGTTTGGTATTGCGTAAAGTTTATTGTTTAGTATCTTCTCAATTTGATGTATCCCTGAAAAGGGCGGGGACTGGATGTAAAAAAGCACACAAGTGCTTATCTATTATCCTCGAATAAAATACTTTGCCTGCCTAAAATACTTTGTCTCTCACACACACTTAAATTTATTACATATTTTTTAAAGGGGGGGGGGGGGGGGGGGGGGGGGGGGGGGGGGGGGGGGGGGGGGGGGGGGGGGGGGGGGGGTGTTTAATCAACAAAACATCTAAACGTTTAAAAAAAATTATTAAAAGTTCTAGGCTTACTGCGTTTGTGTGTAGGAGGGGTGTTAGGGGGTGGCTGTACTGCTCGTTGGTCCCGTTGCCTGGGGAGGGTCCCATGGCGCTGGTATGCAGGGCAGAGTCGGAATGGGTCCTGCAACACAGTGTAAGCAACTATGTCACCCTCCACCATAAAGTCAGTCACATGTCTCTAGTTTTCTCCCACACTGTACCTTGAAAATGGAGGTGGAACAGCCAACTGGAGTTTCAGACTCGTGATCAGATGGTAATCCAATTCATTTCAAAGGTGTCCTTTTAAGGATTTTTTTCCCTACTCTGGAGTCAACACTGGTTTGGACTTCATTTACTGTCAATCCTTCTATTGACACCTTATTTCATGAACTGAGGTTCTGTGAGTGCAAACGCACAAATTACAAAATCTTTCCCATATGTGAAAAAGTTACTCAGCCAGTTTGATAATACCCAGTATACAATATGTGTCCTGATGACAAGACAAGCTCTGCCTGGTTCAAGATGCCCAGCATAAACTAGCTTAACAAAGATTTCTCACTCATTTATAAAACAAGTTTCAATTTTACCTTGAAAATATTCTGAATCTGAGGAATTCACCACCATCACAATCTCCCCCCCCCCCCATTTTTTTGTTGTTGTTGTTGAAAGGAAACCCATGTCCAGATTTCTTTGCCAGGAACAGAATTTTTATCTGAGAATTTTTGGTCACTAAACAGCTCAATACAATGGGTTCCTTACAGTTACATATGTACTAAATGAAAGCTGCACTGAACACCTGACTCTATTTTCCATTCTGTACAGTGTCTTTCATGCAGCTATTCTTTGTTTATTGAAGCCTCACATTGTCACAAGGATTTCAATTCCTAAGATCTTCGTCAAGTGAAGATTTCACACCTGCTCTCAACCTGATCTGTCTCCTGCATGGTAAACTCCAATCGCAGGCCACTGACTGCTTATCAATAGTATACTCTATCCAGTCTCATAAACAAGTTTTATTTGCTTTAAACGTTTTCTTTCATTTTTTATGTGTTTTTTTGTTTTGATTTCTTTGGAGGGAGGTGGGGGGGGGGGGGGGGGGGGGGTGTGAGTTGTAGGGGATTTTTTGTTTGGGGGGAGTGACAATAAAGAATATGTGTATGAAGAGATTGTGTTCATGTTTTTTGTTTGTTTGTTGGGAGTGTTTTTTTTAAAGGGGGGGAGGTTGTGTTTTTTGTTTGTTTGTTGGGAGTGTTTTTTTAAAAGGGGGGGGGGGGGGGGGGGGGGGGGGGGGGGGGGGGGGGGGAGGGCTGGTAAATATTTTTGTTTATTTGTTTGGTGTGAAGACCATTAAAAAAAACCCTGTCAATCTAAACTTCTGATTTTCATATGCATAAATGATAATTGTACATTACCCATCTCTTCATCAAAACGACATTAATTCAAGTACAGACTCCAAATACAGCACAAGCACAAGCTTTTCAAACTTCTCACCAGAATAAATGCACCATCAGCACACACACACAGGTCATAAATTCTTCATGATCGTGTCATGGATACAAAAGGGAATTTGGGAGTATTTCATACACGTGTGACATTACATCCAAATATATACAAATACACAAAACACGTCATAAAATCACAGCATCAATATACACATACTGATACATGCATCTGTATATGTGTGTGTTTTTAAATATTTCAAACACATAGCACCAGAATACGATGATGCTTCACAAAGCACTGATACAAGCATACAAACACAGTACTGTTTTTGTTGTTGTTTTTTGTTTCCATCTTTTTCATGCAATGCAAACATAAACAGAACATTAAAATTCTATTTAAAAATATATACCCCCCCCCCCCCCCCCAAGGAAAAAAAAACAAAGAATCATACTGTACTCCTAGCATAACTATAATCTAAAATACACAGACTTTATAGTACTGCTGATTTTATGAATTTTGTATCTCACCAGTCACTATCTGAAAAAAAAGTTCATTGTTTCTCTCTCTCTCTCTCTCTCTCTCTCTCTCTTCTCTCTTCTCTCTCTCTCTCTCTCTCTCTCTCTCTCTATCTCTCTCTCTCTCTCTCTCTCCCCTCCTCCACACATACACACAGTGACAGAGTATATCACACACACACACACACACACACACACACACACACACACACACACACACAGAGGGAAGAGGAGACACAAATAAAAAACAAAACAAAACAAGGACACAGAGACTGTAACCAAAAGACACAGAATATGAGAGACAGCCAGCCAGGAAAACCTACCATAACCAACAGAAAGCAAGACAGACAGACAAGACAGACAGACAAGCCACAGAGTGTTCAAGACAGACAAAGAAGACAGACGCCAAGAGACGAGGGAAAAAGAGAAATGAAGGACAGGAGGACATGGGGAAAAGGAAACAGTTATGACCCAGCTGTCACCAAGGCCACTCCTAGTGGGGAATTCACATCAAACTCCGCTGAGAAGAGAAATGAAGGAAGGGGGGGGGGGGGGGGGGGCGATAGAAGGGGGGAAGGAGGAGGAGGAGGGGGGAATAATCTTGACTCATCTGAAGGGATAATGGTGGATAAATCAGTCCACCTGGACCAGGACATTGTTGCACAGACCCGATTGTTACACAGGAGAATCTGACATTGTTACACAGACCCGACTGTTACAGAGGAAAATCTGTATGAGAAAACTGCTACATCACTGCCACTGGGTTATACATACATGTATCAGGAAGGGAGGGAGGTAATGTAAGATGAAGAAAAAAAAAAGGGACTGGTGGTAAAATATGATATACATAATTCTCTCTCTCTCTCTCTCTCTCTCTCTCTCTCTCTCACACACACACACACACACACACACACACACACACACACACACACACACACACACCATTTTCCAACCAATACATGAATAATACAAATACACTACACATGTATACAAAACTTGTCACAAGACTAATGCAAACCAATTTCAATCTCAGTTGACTTTTATCACATCCTTGGCCCATTCTAACTATATCATACTGTAATTCTGAGAAGGCAAAAAATCAAGCAGAAATAGTGCCCTGTGGGGTACTAATGCTGGTGGCTATCAGTCGTTTCTATTTTGTTGGATCAGATGATTAGCTGGTGCTCATGAGTGTATGTGTGTGCATATGTATATGCATGTGTGAACGAGTGTGTGCATGAGTATGTGTTTGCATGTGTATGCGTGTGCGAGTGTGTGTGGGGGGGGGGGGGGGGGGGGGGTTGTGTGTGTGTGTGTGTGTGTGTGTGTGTGTGTGTGTGTGTGTGTGTGCCTGTATGTGTTAGTATATGTGTGTGTGTGCCTGTGTGTGAGAAAGAGAGTTATGGAAAAGTGCATGCAAAACATACCTTCTGTACCTATGATGCAATACCTAGCAACCATGCAATGAAATAAGCAAGATACATCCATAACAAACATGTTATGTTGGTTTATATGATTTTTTTCCCCCAATATCCCTTTACATTGTACTTGTTTCTCTGACACTGTAAAAATCACTGACACAATCTATTATTTTTAGCAAACTTTTTTTTAAAGACAGACCTGCAGACAGGCACACTCAACACCAGATCTTTAAACCAAGTGATGAATGACAGCCCTATAAGCCTGTCCAGAAGTGTTGGGAGGATGTTCAGTTTGTCTTAAGTTAATGAAGGTATGAGCCCAGAACCTTACAAGAACCAGAAAAAACAATAGCTACAGACAGGACCCTCCACAACAACATTCAAAGACTGTGTACCGAATACCTTTAAGGATACAAGGCTGAAAATGGGGTAGAAATTTAGAATGAGAGGATGAAAGAAGAAAGGGGGGGGGGGATAAGAAATTGAGTGTGAAGTTCCAACATAAGGATTGCACATCTATGAGTTAAACAGATTTCTGCTGTATCCAAAACAACGTGAGGAGAGACTTTTCTACATCTAATATCTGTGTGGAGTTTTTTGTATTTTGTTTGCTTAATTTTTTTTCGGGAGTGTGGGGTGTGGAGGGTTACTTTGTGTGGTGCGGACCTAAGCGATTACTAAAACCAAAACCAAAGTGAAGAACTCACAGAGGCCAGTTTTTTTCATCATCACATCTTAGCAAGATCATACCAGATGTCATCTAATAAGAGGACACATTTCAAAATGAAACATCATAGAAATCTAACAAGCCATTACAGTTTGGGTCCCCAAATTGGTGTAAATTCTGTATGTTGTTTATATTGAAACATTGAAATTACGGATGAGTGGATGGAGTGAGTTATAACCCATATATCCATGTCATGGGCTTGAATATTTACTGTAATATCTGATGAATTACAGGTTGGTGAGGGGGGGGGGGGGAAGGAGTAATATTCTCTTAGGTCAACTTAAAGCAAAGACCTTCCAATGTCTTAATTCCCCTCAAGAATACATGCATGCAGATGATAATAATATGCACATTCCAAATCTCGCAATTTCATGCCAGTAATGTATTCAGTGGTTACAGAAGCCAGCATGCACCTAGTACCTATGGATGGATGGGCTCCGCAAAGTACAACTTGCCCAAGAAATACAACTTGAGGACTTCAGTGCAGTGCTCAATGAGATCAGGGAGAAAAGAACAAGAATCTTGATTTGTAAATTATATCTTTTCTCTTATCTCTCTCATTACACATCCTAGCCTGTGTGTTTTCATCCTTTTTTTCCCACCTCACTCACAAACATCACTGGAAAATTCAATGCCTTTTTTTTTCACTGAAGTCCAACAGTACTTTGTGAAATCTTTTTTTTCCCTAACTGTCTCTTTCTTAGATGTGAAACCTACTACAATATTTGAAATGAGCATCATAGGGCCTTACCATGATGTGCAACCCTGCCCATGATGGGACAGCAGACCCTGAGGGGCTGTGAAAGGTGAGGGCTTACCTACAGAGGCGTGACCTGTGGCGGCAACACACTGGGTAACTCAACCTGTGTCTGCTATAATATACCAACAGTTTCATGAGCAATACTATACCATTAGCGGATGTATATTTCAGGGGTGAAGTTCTCCACTGTTGAAACTGGGGAGGAAAAGGCTGAAAATTCCTGAAGAATCCAAGTCATAGAGTTTCACTCATACCTCCACCCTCATTCTCTCTCTCTAGCTCTTTTGCGTGTGGTGTGGCTTGTTTCTCTTTGCATGTATCATATTGTTTTTTTATTTTATTTATTTTATTCTTTTATATCGAGGATAATGGGATAAGTACTCATGTGCTTTTTTACATCCAGTCCCATGTGTATGCAGTTTTGTAAATGTCATCTGTTCCCCGGCACACGATGGCTACTTTACGAATAGCGTAACAAGATTTAACGTGTGTGCAAGATGTTCTGCATGCGTTCACCACTGGGCCTCGGTTTTAGTCTCATCTGAAGGACTTTGGGGGAGAGTGGAGTCAGCACTGATGTTAACTCCAGTAGAAAAATCTCCTCCAACTGGTATCGAACCCGGGTCGTCAAATTGCAAGCGCAATGTTCTGGCCACTAGGCTATCCCGTCCCCCTGTGTGTGTGTGTGTGTGTGTGTGTGTGTGTGTGTGTGTGTGTGTGTGTGTGTGTGTGTGTGTGTGTGTGTGTGTGTGTGTGTCAGTCAGTCAGTCAGTGTGTATACTGAAAAACCTTCACTGCAAGCAAATTATTTTGTGTTCTTTTCTGATTCTTGCTTTCACAGTGTTTGCTTGATTAATAAAATCAAAATGCTGGCGAAACATATCCGGGCATTCACACCTGGAAGTGCACATCATTAGTTTGCCAATACCAGGAGCTGAGGTTAAAATCTCTCATCATCTACACGTCAGTCATTCAAAAGAGACTACAAAGCAAAAGAAGTGAGGGATGGAATACAAGTTAAAAAGGGTCAGGAAGTCCAAAAAGATCAAGCGACAGCAAGGCTGCTTTTCAGAAAGAGTTTATTTTCTGGGTTTTAGTTCAATAAAGAAAGATGAACATATATAATTCTTTCTGCTTTGTTATTTGAACTGGAGTATTATTGGCTAATGTCTTCCACAAGTGTTACGCGTACCTGCACCAATACAACAAAATGTATGACATGCCCATGTTTTCAGCTGATGTCAGATGAAGTGATGAATTATGTAACATGAGAAAGGTGTGGTGTGGTGCAGTGTGTGTGTGTGTGTGTGTGTGTGTGTGTGTGTGTGTGTGTGTGTGTGTGTGTGTGTGTGTGTGTGTGTGCGGGTGCGTTTGAGTGCTTCAGAAATTTGTTTGCTCTCTTCTTTGGTTGTTTTGGCATTGTTTTGATTGGTTAGTGATTTTTTTTTTATATTATTATTTGCTGACAGTTTATTTCAGAATGAAACCACAGACAAAAAATGGATTATTTTGTATACATGTATGCATATTATACACATCACTCCCTTATTTGTCAAAACTTTGACAAGATCTAAATGACATTGTGACATACCCTACAGCCAAGTGGTGAACGTTTTGACTTTAATCCTATGGGTTCATGAAGTCCTGGGTGTGAATTTTGATTCTTGGTGGAGTCTGGTGAGTAAAGGGTGGTTTTTTTGTTTTTGTTTTTTTTTATTATCTCCCAGGTCAATTTCAAGTGCAAACCTGCCAAAGCCGCAATTTCCTTCATGTATATATCCACAAGCAGAAGTTCAAATAAGCATGTTAAAGATCCCATAATTCTTGTCAGCACTCAGGGGGTTATGAAAACACAAACATACCCAGCATACCTTCCTGAAGTCGGAATGCAGCTATCTTCATGATGGCCAAAAATTGGCTGTATATATACAAAAATCTTATTATTGGTAAACCTCAGAGCTCTAGCTGAGGAATGAAAAAACAACAACAATATTGTGAATAACTCCAAATATCCTCTTTTTTTCAAAATTAAGCTGGTTTCCTCAAGTCATTTGGATATTAACTAGTAGTTTCAGCAGGTACTAGCTCCAATGCTACTCGCACTGACAATACAAAAAAAAACATGTGTCCTTTCTCATCCTCAGGGGTGAAAAAAAAAAGGGGGGGGGGGGGGGGGGGGGGGTGTCAGTAGACTGTATAGAATAAACACACTCTTTTAACAACCTGGAACAAACTTGAACCAAAGAATGCCTTCCCTTAGTTCAGAATGAAAAAAAGTCCTTTGTTGGTATCTAACAGTTTCAGACAGTCTCGTCCTTTGTAGTTTTGCAGAATCCAGTAAGACAAACCACCCAGAAGCACACTGAAGTTGATGGATCATCTGTCCCTACATTACCTACTCTCTATCATTTTATTTCCTTTTTGTTCAATGAGAAAATCAACAGTAATTTAATTCAGAACAATAATAAAAAATTTAAAAAACCCAGACCTTTTCAAAGAGCTGTGCAAAAAAACAGACCTTTCCAAAGAGCTGTGTTAAAACCACATCTTACAACTCTTGTTATCTTGCCAATAAATGCACACAGACACAGCCGCATATATATATACACAAGTATATGTGCGCCACACCCACACACAGATGGGATGGGAGAAAACTTGCTTGGCCAACTCAGTTGATGAACAAGGCCAGTCATTGGACCAAAAGCAAGTGAAAGCACGGATTGGTCCTGGACAAGCTATGACTCTCTTATTGGACAGATTTGCGAAGGTTCCTGTCAAGAGTTTTATAGTTGGACTCGATGATTTTCCTTTGGGGCCACCTGCAATGAAATTTTCCAGCAGTGTGTCTTGGTAAGGTACCCCTGGCTGAGCCCATCCCTCTCTAGGTGCAAAGTCGGCTTAACTTCGCAAAAGTGGATGGGTTTTTAAAGCATGCCAGTGTGCAAGATACCAGTTGACAAGCAAGCAGACATCAGTTCCTGCCCTAACCAGGGTCACTTTTAGTTTCATTTCCACTGTCATACTAAGAGAGAAAGAGGCAGATTGAGCTGGATTTCTGAAAAGCTATGCTGCTTAAATTAATCAAATCACCAATAGTCTGTGGGAGACTATTTTTTTGTTACTTTCGCAAAATCAAAAAGCTTTTCAACAGATATCTGCTTTGAGAAAAGGTTTGAAAGAACAACTTTCAACAGATTTTCTGCTTTGAAGAAACAAAAACATATTCAACACATTTTCTTTTTAAGAGACTTGGTTTGAAATATTGAACATGCAGTATCATGTTGGTAGTCTCTGGTAATGTGTTCAATACAAAAACATTGTGATAATAAAACAGTTTAACCCCCCCCCCCCCCCCCATTACCTTTTCCAACCAATTAAAAAAAATCTTCTTTTTTTGAAGTTGAATGTGAGCAGAACACAAAAGCTGATGTGATGAAGGATGACTGCACTTTCAATGACAACAGCGGCGATGCAATAATACACAATACAAAAAAGATGATACGACCTTGACAACTATGTTTGACAAAGTGCCATTCATGCCCATTTCCCATGATGCATGCACCAATGCCCCTCACCGTGACTACCGTGAAGCAAAACTCACCGAGAAAGGGACAGTCCATTAAGATAGTGATACCTCCTGTACAGGGCAAAAACACCACACCAAATCAAACCTCCAAACAAAAACAAGGGGAAAAAAAGAAAAGTCAAATCAACTCAAATAAACAAAGATGTATAATAATGCATTCAATACCAACGTGCAGGAAAATACGACCCTCGACACAAAAAAAAAAAGAAAAAGAAAAGAAAAGACCCACAAACCCACACCAAGATTATATATACAGTACAAAAAAAAAAAAAAAGTACACAGAAATAACACAAATCGAATCAACAATAAAGATGAATAATGTGTGAATATGGTTTCATGATATGCACCAGGCTATCAAATAATAGTAATGCTGAACTGTCCCAAAAAGTGAAATGAAAATGACAAACAAAAAACAGAAATATATACACAAAGTCTGATTTTTTTTATATTCAATACATCTGTCAGTGTCACTATTTCAGCATGGTGAGCTGCAAATTACCTGAAGATGACAAAATGCTCACTCTGAATAAAGTACAGGAAACCAAATAAGCAACATTACAAACCAAATTCAAGCCAAAGAATCAAAATTTATTTTTTAAAAATAAAATAATAAAAATAAAAACCCACAACAAAAATTTCCTTGGGTTCCTGACAAGGTATGTTTCTCACAGAACACTGAACAGATTTATAATCTAAAGATGTCTGTCATACCAATTCAAGTACCACGATATGTACCAATACTCCAGTAATGAAGCTAATCTCTCTCTCTCTCTCTCTCTCTCTCTCTCTCTCTCTCTCTCTCTCTCTCTCTCTCTCTCTCTCTCTCTCTCTTTTCCCACCCCCCAACCCACTCACCCACCCATCCTCCTCTCACCCCACCTCCCAGCTACCATTCAACATCTTTATTTTTCTCGACAACTCTACATCCCCACCCAACCCCTAATACCAGCTTTCACCCCCTGATACCTCCTCTTTCCACCACCAAACCACAAATAAAGGTATGCACAGCACTCCGAGTGGGGGGGGGGGGGGGGGGGGGGGCAGCAATTACAAGAGCAAATGCCAGCATGAAACATGAGCAGGGCAAATGGAAAATGCATGCGCACAGTAAACTTGTGCATGCCCACAGAGCAGAATGGGGATGTGATTTACTGCAGACTCACAGCGGTGTTAATGAGGCGAGGCAAGGGAGGCTGAATGGGCCAACATGCTCAGCTTGGCAAATAATTCCCTCCTGTATAAATCATGCAGAGCGTTCTGCCTACCAGACCACGCAGTGGGGATATATCATTAGCATTTTCAGCCCAACGGTGATTAACTCCATGTACCAACTGGTGCAAAGTATGATTATTATGAGGGCAACTGTGCCAACTGGATCATTAATTGCATTATCCATGTGTTGTTGTTTTTTTCTCTCTGCCCATTAATTAATGAAAAGCGCACTAAACAGGTAAAAGTGTGGATTGATTACTAGCTAACATATATTTGGGCTTATTGGAGGATGGGAAGAAATGTGGATACTGACTATTAATTGCCATGCAGGTCCCTCTGATAGATCCATAGTATTACTATTAGTAAGGATAATGAAGTGTCAGCTAATAATTTTCCATGTTCTTGTGTGAAAGAGCGTGCGCCACAGCACACACACACACACACACACACCTACATCTCTCTCTCTCTCTCTCTCTCTCTCTCTCTCTCTCTTCTCTCTCTCTCACCACCCACACACACACACACACACACACACACACACACACACACACACACACACACACACACACACTCACACAACACACAAACACAACACACACACACACACACACACACACACAGATCTGATGGTCATATTTTGTTTTTCAGTTTTCAAGCACGTCATTGCGTGCAGAAATAAATAAAACCATGTACAACTGATAAATCACATGTGTCAACTCATAAGAAAGAATTTCAGAAAAGTGACAGCCAGCCAGACAGAAAAGGGATAGGAGGGTTAGCATGTCTTAGTCTACATACATGAGTCAGCTGATTATCAACAAAAAAAAAATGACCTACTGGTCTATGAATATTGCACAGCTATAACTTGTAAAATAATTTCCAAATAATTAACTGTTTGCTTCAGCATACCACATGGGTAAAAACATCACATACCTGCATACTTTCAGTGTGCACACATACACACGTGTACACACAGACAGAAGGCACACACAGTGACATACACATACACCCCCTCTCTCTCTCTCTCCTCTCTCTCCCTTTTTTTTCTTTTTAATTTCTTATTCAGTTTTGTTGCAAACATAGTCATGATATTAAAAGACCCTGAACAAGGCTGACTAGCACACAAACAGATATAATCTAGCCCTGATAAATCTCTAAAATAAAAATGAAATGTTTTTAAAAGTCAATCAACCAAAAATAATGATAGCAAGTATTTGTGTCTGAAGTTTTTTATTTTTCAAAAAAGATTTTTTAAAAAGAGTCCAAGACTCAAACAGAATCAGAGGTGACACACACACACACACACACACACACACACACACACACACACACACACACACACACACACACACACACACACACACACAACCATCGCAACTCACAAATTAAAAAAAATTTGAAATCAAGCATAAACTGATAAAAGTATTTAACAAACAACTGATTTTACTTTTTATTCTTTCTTTCTTTTCTTTTTTAGACAGTATCATTCTCACTTCACAATCCATCATTTTTCTTTGACTATCCAATACACTATACAGTCATACACACACCCTACTGACTAAGTATTCAGGAAGTGCACCACCACAAGTTTCTTTCCAAGCAGAAATGCAAAGATTGTGGAAGACAGAGGACACTTTGTTCCACCGGCTTAAGAGGCAGTGGAGGAGGAATGCGATAAGAGTTTCTGGACCAATGCTGCTTCTGGTAAGAGTGATACTGATAGCCAGTGATAGGCATCTTTGGAGAACTGCACATAAAAAGGGACACTGTGTAGTTTCCCTCCAAAAAGTTGTCATGATGTTTCTGTTATTTTCTGGCAGAAGTTGTACATGTGAGATCTACAACTGTTAACACGTCAGCATAAAAAGCTGAGGGTTGAAAACCTTGCCTGTTTTGTTGTTGTTGTTGTTTTTAATAATTTTTTTTCTGAAAACTCCCTGCTGCCAAGGAGGTGAGCTTTCTTGGCTTTTTTTTTTTTTTTTTAAATGAATCAGGTTTCTGATTTTATGACTGTCTCTTTGAATTATTATTCCTTGACCTGCCCCCCCCCCCCCCCCCCCCCTTCTTTTTAACAGTATCTTGCAGTTTAAAGTGACCAGCTTCCATGGTGCAGTGATTAGCTTGCTGAACACCTGAATGGAAGGTTTGAGATCAAGTCTCGTAAGACTCAGAGAGTTAGGGATTTTTTTTTAAGGGCTACAGCCAGCTCCTACAAAGTTAGAGAGTTTGCTATATTGGAAGACTGGGACCTCACAGTCAAGCATCATTCCCTTTACAGATGCCATGTCGGTGTTGCTCAAATCTTTTACCAGTGATACCTAGTGACTGGGGACAATCACTCAAGCCTAGCTGACATCTGGGTATATTATTTTAATACAAAGCCACTTTTAGGATGTGGAACATGGGAAGAGCAAAATAGGTAGGCCCATGTCACAGAACAAAAAGTTGAAGGAAAGAATCCCAAAGTATTCAGTCACAACATTATGCTTAATGAATTCTGACTCCTCATGAACAACTCTTCAATTTACACTTCTACTCAGTTTACAAACATTCACTGATCATGTATACACAAACACATACACATGCTGCACGCATGCACGCACCCACACCAAAAAATAAACAAACAATTTACTGGAACTGCTACTCAAACAACAATGAATGGTACAATTGAAAAAGCAGGTCACAAGTCAGAGTCACTTTAAGCTCTCTCCCCACCTTTTCTCCTTTGTTTCCCCTACACCCATCCATCTACCCATCCACCCACACATACACATGATTTATAAATAACACTCTCCTTTGCTTACTCTTTAATCATCTTGTTTCCCTTCACTGCATAGGCTGTGCACATGCATATGAGCATGCACAAACACACACAGAGACACACAGACACAGACACACACAGACACACACACACACAGAGTTAACATCAGTGTGACTCCACTCTCCCCAAAAGTCTTTCGGATGAGACTGTAAACTGAGGCCCCGAGTGCGAACGCACACTGAACATCTTGCACACACGTTAAATCCTGTTCCACTTTTCGTAAGAGTAGGCCATTGTGCGCCGGTGGGAACAGATGACAATACTAACACAACTGCATACACACAGGGACTGGATGAAAGAAAGCACATGAACAGGGTTCGCGATAAACCGGTAATTGCCGGTATTTTACCGATTGTAAACAGGGAATACCGAAAATTTTCGAAGCAGCCGGTACCGCGTACCGATTCTGTTTGCCTGTGACCGATCCGTCTCAAAAAAAAAAAGTCTGAAGTGACATTTTCTGACAGTCTGTCATGCGCCTGTACTGTGCTTACGCACCTACCCCTTCCTACCACCCCTTCCAATGAACATCTTTGGCGCCAGCATGATTAGCCTAGCACGCAGAACAGCAAGCTTTACTGTGAAAGAATAGAGCTTCGCGCTCTTCTCATCATGACAGTAACTTCCATTCACAATGAGTAAATGGGGCCTAGATTTATTTAATCTTTATTCTTTTAATCTTTTATATCGAGGATAATGGAATAAGCACTCCTGTGCTTTTTTACATCCAGTCCCCATGTGTATGCAGTTTTGTAAATGTCATCTGTTCCCACCGGCACACGATGGCCTGCTCTTACGAAAAGCGAAAAGCGGAGGGTCTTTGACTATGAATTTGCGCGTTGCTTTGAGAGAGAAGAGTCGAAAACTAAATCTAAATTGAACGAAAGATCTAGATGAGCGCTAAGCATAGAAACAAGAAAGAAGAATACAAGTCTCACGAATGATGCCATGCAAAACAACAGACTGATACAGACAGTGGCACAGGCGCTAGAAAAAAAATCCTATTTCCTGCGTGGCTTCATGCTCAAGAAGCGAGTGGCAGCAGCACGGCAGTCAAAGTCTGAGAGATTTGCTTCAATTTAGATTTAGTTTTGCTGCCGAACAATCCCCCCCTCCCCCACCCCCTCACTGAATAGTTTCGTTTTGTTCACAGTACTACCGGATTTTATTTTCTGGGGACCGATTTTGGGGGAGTTGGTCAAGATATCTCTGAAATGGCAACTCGCTGTACCGGTTTTAAAAAATCCTAGCGCGAACCCTGCATGAAAGCTTATCCCATTATCCTAGATATAAAAGAATAAAATAAAAATAAAATAAAAACACACACACACACACACTTCCAGGTATATTCTTGAAAATATGTGCATGCTGAGAATTAATAATAATAATAATAATAATACATGGAATTTGTATAGCGCTATCTCTTGTAAAAACAAATCAAAGCGCTTTCATTCGACCTAAACAACACACAATCAACAACTATTTACAGTTTTAACAAATTCAAATATACACACACACAAAACGCACGCACGCATGCACGCAGCACGCCCGCGCGCACACACACCTACAAACGTTAAGCACTTTGGCAGGTGGATGTTGAAGGCAGGGACAGGTAAGAGATGGAAGCGGAAGGAGAAAAACTTAGGTTTGAAATAAGTGTGTCTTGAGGTTGAATTTAAAAGTGTCATAAGTAGGCTTTTGCCGGAGGGAGAGAGGAAGGTCGTTCCAGATCGATGGACCAGAAACAGAGAAAGAGCGGCGGCCAACGGTAGATAGGTTGAATCTGGGTATTCTTAAAGACAAAGTATCTGCCGAGGAGCGGAGGGAGCGAGAAGGTGTGTACAAGTGAAGACATTCACAGAGGTAGGAGGGTGCAGTATTGTGGAGACATTTGTAACAGAGGGTATTGATCTTGTAGTTTACTCTCTGTGGTACGGGCAGCCAATGGAGAGATTGCAAGAGAGGGGTAATGTGCTCGGATTTTTTCTTTCTGAGGACCAGGCGAGCTGCAGAGTTTTGTATACGTTGAAGGGAGTGGATGGATGATGCTGGCAGACCAGCCAAAAGAGAATTGCAATAGTCCAGACGTGAGAGAATAAGAGAAGTGACAAGTTTGGATGTTGCATCAGTGGACAGGTACTTACGAATTGCGCTAATACGCCGTAGTTGATAGTAGCATGACTGACAGGTTTGGGTAATGAATTTTTGCATGGAGAGAGTGTTGTCGACAACGACTCCCAGATACTTCACAGAAGTGGATAGCGGAATTGCATCATAATGCACTTAATCTTCCTCTCTCATCTGAGTACACACTGTTTTAACCCGACTCCTTTTCTGTGGCACTCCATGCCTAATCATGATGTCTTCAAGTCCTTAGCTGTTAACTTAAAAACCTCTAGACAGCCCCAACCCAGAGGTGACCCTGCAGTGCTGCTGGGTTACAAGTATCAAAGATACTTCTCTGTGCAGATATCAAAGGTACTGAACAGTGCCTCTTATAACATCCACAGACCATGGCTTTCTGACAAGGTCGCACAATGTGGACAATGACAGCACAACAGCTGATATTACTATTTATTTATCTATTTATTCTTTTATATCGAGGATAATGGAATAAGTCCTCATGTACTTTTTAAATCCAGTCCTCGTGTGTATGCAGTTTTGTAAATCTTGTCATCTGTTCCCACTGGCAGACAATGGCCTACTCTTTCGAAAAGAAGAGCAGGATTTAATGTGCGTGCAAGTTGTTCTGCATGCGTTCGTACATGTGACCTCAGTTTACAGTCTCATCTGAAGGACGTTGGGGTAGAGTGGAGTCAGCACTGATGTTAAATCCAGAGGAAAAATCCCCTCAATGGGAATCGAACTTGGGTCATCAAATTGTTAGCGCAATGTTCTAACCACTAGGCTATCCCATCCCCATGTGTGTGTGTTGTGTAAAGGGAGAGGGGTCATGTTTGTGCAATGAATGTGGGACAAAGGGGAGGGAAGAAAGACTTTAACATGTAAAAACAGAGTTCATCATCACACAGCTCACTTACTCAGCATACAAACTGAAATGAGCAGAATAAAGCTTTTAACTCTTAGTGTCATATAGTGATCTGACACAATCAACTTCCTGTTCAAGTTAGGATTTGGCCAAAATGAGCTGAAATGGGTGGGTATGCTTAAAATGTAATATCTCTTAACTATAAATCAGAACTGCATGAAATTTTAGAATAGTGTTGGCAAATGATTGTAACATATGTTGCATTATTTTTCTTTCATGTGTGTATCATGTGTCAAAAGTTGTTTGCTTGTTTTGTCTGCAATTATTAGGTAATCTCTAGTAAGCAACATCAATTAAACACAATTGTGTGAGTGGTGTTCCATGTATTCTGTATGAAAACACTGCAATACTAAAACACAAACATTTTCCTAAGGTGTCTAGTGTGCATGGACAGAGAGAAAAGGTTTCCTTTGGCCATATTCAGCTTTTTAAAAAGTATGGCATGATGATACCTCACTTTCGAGTGGTTCAGGACCACGATGTTACCGCACTTCCGAGTGGTTCAGGACTCTAAGAGGACTGTTCACCACTTTGCGAAGTTCAAACAATCTGTCTCTGTAGATCTACTTCACATCTTATTTTTATGGCTGGTTTCAGTCGGTTAATGAATGGTAAAAGTTAGCAGATGAAATATTTTGAAGACTATATTTGAAATATTTTTCGCGAAAATTCTCCCAGAACAAGCTCAAGAAAAAATCAAGAGCTTCTCTATGTTGAGTGAAAAAAAAAAGTCAGCAAACTGATGTACAGTCAGGTCTTCAAAAGGGTCAGAGGTCTCCCCACTATCTTGTACTCTAGCCAGCATTCCATCATGAAATTGGCCTGTGATGGTGATGAATTTTCTAGGACACCCATACTTTGCCATGATTTTCCAGAGGCCTTCTCTGCTTACAGTGTCAAAGGCTTTGGTCAGATCAACATAGGGGAGTATAGATCCACGTTTTGTTCTTGGCACTTTTCTTAGAGCTGCCTGGCAGCAAACACCATATCAATAGTACCGCGATCCTTGCGGAATCCACATTGGCTTTCTGGTAAGAGGTCTTTTTCCAGATGAACTATGAGCCTGTTCAGCAGTACTCTGGCCAGAACCTTGCCTGCAATGGATAACAGGGATATTCCCAATGATTATCGCAGGCCTGGCGGTTTTCTTTGCGCTGTAAAGATGTATGATGGAGGCGTCTTTAAAGTCTTGGGGGAGCATCTCTCCTGCCAGATGAGGTGGAAAAGCTGATGGAGTTTTTCAGTCAAGGTCTGCCGCCCTCTTTATAGATCTCAGCTGGGATAGAGTCTGAGCCGGGCGCTTTCCCAGTGGACAAAAGGCGGATTGCTTTCTAATCTCTTCGAGGGTTGGGAGTTCATCCATTTCCTCATTTACAGTGCTTTGAGGGAGGCGGTCAATAGCCTCATCATTGACAGTAGAGGGACGGTTAAGTACACTTTTAAAGTGCTCTGCCCACCTTCCTAGTATCATGTCTTTATCGGTGAGGAGTGTGGACCCGTCTGCACTAAGCAGAGCTGATGATCCAGATGGGGTTGGACCATATATTTCCTTAAGACCATCATAAAAGTTCTTCATGTCGTTCCTATCTGCATAGCCTTGAATCTCTTCTGCTTTCTTACTTAGCCAGGAATCATGCATCTGTCTGAGCTTTATCTGAACGTTGCTACACAAACTTTTCCAAGTAACCTTTGGTTTGGAGGATGGATCTTCAATATGGGCTTTGTACGCAGAACGCTTCTCTTTTAGCAACTGAGTGATCTCAGTGCAGTTCTCATCAAACCAGTCCTTGTGTTTCCTGGAGATTGGCCCAAGGCTCTCCATAGCGGTGTTGTACACGGTCTCACGGATTGCTGCCCATGCTGCTTCCATGTCTTGACTGTCTATTGCAATAGGTTCAAGGCGTTCAGCCAGCCTCACTCTCTTGTCCCAACCAGCCTGATCCAGCGCAGGACAGGGTCGAGACAGCTGGGGGCCAGGTGGGATGCAGGAGCTGCCAGAAAGGGATGAGTACGCCCGCCAACTGCCTATACGGGCTCCACTCCGAGGTCCACGGCCGAGGTCCTCCTCCTTGGTGGCTCGCCCTGGTCACGGGTGGTGGAAGTTGCTCTGAAACAGAGCTCGGTCCTGGCCGTTAGTCCAGTCTGGTGGACCCTCCGCCCAACTGTGCTGCCCGACACTGTCCCCTCACAAGGTTTGGCAAGCCTGCCGAGGCCAGTACCCAGGGTATAGCTCTTGGAGCTAACAAGTGAGAGATTAGGGGATGAGTGAGGACCAGAGACCCCATTGCAGCAGCCAGGAATCGAAGGTACTATCTACCTCTACCTCTACCCAGAGCCCCCTATACCCCAACTGGACTAATTTACTGAGAAGGGAAGAGCAATTTCTGTAGCTTTTTCTTTCTGTTTTTTTCATTCTGATTTTTGCTGAATGATGCGTTTCAAATGGTGTCTCATATTATTCACCTGTTGAATTGTAAGAGATCAATTTTCACTTGGGGCTCTAAACATGACAAGTGTCAGTAACAATGAAAAAATAACAAATACAAAGGACATTTGGCTGATAATCTAGATATAATCAATCTAGGTATCACAAGTGATTAATGAGTGCTTCTCTGAGCAATGTTCACAATATCGGACAGAGAAAGTTGTAAATACAGACAAGAAAATATATGCCAACACTCTCTGGCAAAAAGGAAGATCAAATCACTGGGAAACATTATGCCTACTGGCAGCAGATGATGATGTGACCTTTTCTTTCTGCAATGTTTGGTTAAAACTACTTATCTGCCATTTATCAGGCACATTAGAACCATATTTCAAGATATTTTATCTTTGCTTAATTGACCCATTAAAAGATTTATTACATTAAATATGGGGTACAATTACTCAAAAATCTGTTTCCAAATGTCATCTTTTGTGTGTGAATGAGTGAGTGACAGTGTGTGTGTGTGTGCATGCGTGCATGCATGTGTGTGTATGCACTTTTCATCTTGTCTACACCAAAAATAGTTATTTCAGAATTTCAATATCGATCCCACCTAAAAGCTCACTCCACTAAGCAAACTCACAGCTGCATTTAGCCTGCATTGAAATTGTCTTTCAATTTTGATTAAAAAAAAAAAAATCTCTTAAGTGAAAACTAAAAGGGTCATTTCCTTAAAAAGACAAAGGTTATGAATTCCCCCACATTTATGAAAAGGTAAAACTTGTAAAAATGTCAAAATATTTACTGTTATTTTTGTGAGGATGCTGATAATACAGCATAGAAAAACACAATACTTCCGTTAAACAATCATAAGAATTTTTCACAAAATAATTCTGAATAATATACAGGTCTCAAACTGAGAGAACTTTCTTTCCAGCTGCTTAGTGAAATCAGAGGCCAAAGGGTAATCTAGTAAAAAGCAATACAAATGGCAATTTAGAGTATGCTGAATTCTACTGTGTCACGGTTCGCATATTTTAAATAGATCGTTTTACGTGTATAGTGGCTAGTTGTCCAGTGCGTGCATTTTCTGCACTTACTTCTGTGTGTATAGCTGTCTATGTTCATTTCCTTTTCTCTTCGTATAGATCTAGGCTTAGGCGAGATCTCTCGAGAAGTTCCGCAGCGAGAGTAGATCTAACGGTCAGATCAGCGGAGCGGCTGCAGGCTTAAGCTGAGCAGGGGGACGTGGTCGCCGTTCCAGTTTTTACTGTTGGGCGCCACGTAGATCTAGTTTTGGCTCCGTTCGAGAGGCAGGAGAGAGCCTGCGCCTCGTAGGAGGTTTCACTCTCCAGTTCCTGCCTTCGTTCTTCGTTCTTCGTCACTGTTTGTCGCTTGTTCGTCTAGTCACGTCGGTTGGGGTGCAGGAGTGCGCCATATTAGTTCCAGTGACAGGTGAGAGTTTGTACTTGTCGTAGTTATGTCTGGTTCCGCGTGGTTTCGGTGTGTTGTTGTTTTGGCTCTGATAATGGGCATTGGTTCTTGTTGTTAATTAAACATCTGGACTGAAGAAATATAAGCACATCGTGAGCGTTTTGTTCTGAATTATATTTATCTTTCGTGAAGTAACACTAGTATTGGTGTATAGCGAACGTAGGGGTATTTATCCTTAGTTATGTGTTGTTGTTTGGTTTTTGTTTTTTAAACATCAATGGTTCGTGGGGAAAGGGTTTTCATTGTGTTTTGTAATACTCAGCATTGTTTTACGTTGGAATTGATATGGAAATTTTTGAGTTATGTGCGAGATAGTGCAATTGAGTGTGTTTGATGGTAAGTATGGATTGATATTGTTTTGTTATAAATATGCTTCATGACAGAGTCTTTCGAATGTTTTTGAATTAAACCTATTTGGATGTTAATAGCTATTATGAGGTGTTGAATGTGGATTAGATTAAGGTACATAGATATATATATATTTTTCCCGAGTACCAGGTGGAATCCTTGAATGTGGAGAGACAGGTATTTTGCCAAACTAAAAAGAATCAAGAAATAACTTTAGTTACCAGTGTATGTGGAGGATTATTAAGTATCGCCTTTTACAGGTTTCCGTTACCACCAGTTCCTGTTCGTCACCAGTTCCTGTCGACCTCCAGTCATCAATTCCTTCCTTGTACCTTGTCTTCAGCACGTCTTCTTCGTCTGCTTCGTCTTCACATCGTATTGTCAGGAAAGTGATTCTTTTGGTGTGTGTTTTTTTGCGTGTTTCTTTTTAATTCATTTTTGGACTCAAAAACTGTTTTGTGAGAAATACAGGACCTTAAATTAGAGTTGATATATAATATTTAGATTAGAGTGCGGTTGTATGTGGGTGTGAAAGCTTGTACATTTTTTTTGCGTGTGATTTTTGCATTGTTATTATTTTGTTGTTGTTGTTTACTATATAAGATTTTTGTGAGCGTGAGGAAGTGTATTTTGGTGCGTTGGTTTTGCCTTGTTAAATTTTGATTGTTGATTTTCATTACCATCAAAATTGAATAGTAAAGATTGGAAATTTCTCCTCTGTGTTCTGCGTTTGTTGTTGTCGGGAAGTTAGATAGAGTGGGTATGGGTGGGGTTTTCTTCACACTCCCTTAAGGAGCGTGACATACTGGATTGTGGTGAGGAAGGGATTACACCATCAAATGACAAGTCAGTTGCATGTGAAAGACCACAGTGCAATTCCATCCACATACGATATGCTGAAACTTCATTTTCTTCTACAGCTGTTGACCGGTGTGGACACTAAAAATGATTCAAAATACACTGATAGTTAAAACCACAGCTCAACAGATGGGCACACTGATTAATCAAAACACCAAAAATGCTTGAACCCCCTTCCTGTGCTACCTACATCATGGTAAATAATCCATATAGATCACCACAAAAGCAACTAACACCACAAGCACATTTTTTTTCTCTCTCTCCGAAATCATAAATGCTGCAAGGTAAATACTATTCACATCATGCAATACCAAAAAAAAAAAAAAAACCACCTTTCACAGCATGCCTTATTGACCAGTACACTGCTGTTGTATGTGAAGCTGTGATGAAATAAACAAACACAACACAAAAAAATAAACACATGATGGAAAAGCTGTACAGACAATCGACACCCCTCCCCTCCCCATCAAAAAAGAAACATGAAATCTGACGACTTACCTGCGCCAGCTGGTGTCTGGGGGAGGGGACAGGTACGTTGCTGATCCATAGGAGAGCAATCCACCTGAGGTCGGGGTTAAGGATCACCGCCACTTCCCCTTCTGTCACCTTAACCTTACAATATCATGTACTACTTACTGGTATACAACTACAAGTATACTACTATTATTATAGTAACTTGAAGTCTACTTTTTTGATAAGGACCACACATTCTCAACATTAGGGGCAGCTCTTTGTATGCAAGGACATAATTTATGTCTCACTCTAAGTCAAGTAAGGATCACACACCCTTAATCCCAAGTTCAAATGTAAGAAAAAAAATTTTAAAACTCTTTTTTTTTTTCTTTTTCTTCCTGAGCTACAGCTCTAAGGTTCATAAATGGTGAGATTTTGCATATCATATGACCGTTTTAACCCACCATAAAGGTAGCCGCATTCTGACTTCAGATAGTATGTTTATGTTTCTGTAAGTAACCTACCGAATGCTGACATGATTAATACTTATTACAGGATTTTAAACATGCATATGGTCTTCTGTATTCATATGCACACTTAACACAAATGGAATTAAGGAACTGGCAGATCTGCACTTGAAGTTGACCTGGTAGATCATTAAAATCCCCACCCTTAATTCACCAAACGCTGCTAAGATTGGACTTCATGGACCGATGGGATTGAGGTCGAATGGTCATAACCACTCCGCTACAGCCTCTGTTAAACCCCCTTATAATCATTCTTTAATTAGGGCAGTGATACAAGCACACCTTGAGCAATTTATACACCACACAGAGGTCACATTGTTGACTCTCAACTGTGGTGTTCCATGTAAAAGGGGGGAAAAATCCTCTGAAGTTGGAGTATAGCTGACTATGTGCAAAGAATTTGAAAATTTATACTAAATAGCTCAGATGTGCATGCACAGTTCTTGTCAGTGTATACTTTCATCTCACATTAATTTCCAGATGAGTTTTTTTTTTTTTATCACTTTATCTCACAGTCACAGCAGATTTCTCAGTGTGAAATTCAGGCTGCTCTACCAGGGGAGAGCATTTGCCACAAGTGCAGCGCCACCCGTTTTTTTTTTTTTTCCCTGTCTGCAGCTGTATTTGTTTCTCTATCAGAGTTGCTTTTTTCTACAAAATTTTGCCGGGGACAACCCTCTTGTCACTTATGGGTTCTTTTACGGTGCTAAATAATGGTAACACACGGACATCGGTCTATCGTCTCATCAAAAAACTAGCACCCAGACCACCACTCATGATCTAATGAATGGGGAAAAGTTTTGGGCCTAAACGGGATTTGAACCACTGCACACTATGACCCGGCCTTTTCGCTTTCTAGGCAGGTGCTTTACCTCTAAACCACTGATCCACCATGAGTGAGTGAGAATGCATTTGTGTCTTATAATACATGTCTTCTGGTTGACCCCCAGAGTTGACTGTTAAACAGGAGAATGGGCAACAACAACACATGTATATAAATAATAATAAATGATTAACAAATAATGCCAAATACTCATAACAACAGAACAAGGTTCACTAGCCATGTAATTATATAACAATGTCATAATCCAAATATCCTTTACTGGGAATCCTAAAACATAACACCACTGATCCAAAGGTTACTATACAGCTGGCAGTGTTCAAACCAATTTTGTACAGACCTGTCTACAACAGCACTAGTTCTACTGCCAAAAAGAACAGGACCAGGATAGAAAAATGCCTACTAAATACTGGTATGTATGTATATATACATGTATTAAATCAAATGTATTCACTGCATGAATTAAAAAAAAAAAAAAAAAAGTCTGATAACTTGTAATATAATTATCAAACTATCAATGATTACCGGTACCACAATATGAAATTTTTACTACAACATGTGCACACAAACACACAGTGGGTGATACTAAGTTACTAACACTAAATAATAGTGATCACACATTACACACACACACACACACACACACACACACACACACACACACACACACACACACACACACACCACAGTGGGGGACAGGATACCCTAGTGGTCAGAACACTGCGTTCGCAATTTGACGGCCCGGGTTTGATTCCCGTTCGAGGGGATTTTTCCCTGGAGTTAACATCAGTGCTCACTCCACTCTCCCCAAAAGTCTTCCAGATGAGACTATTTATTATATAAATATATAATATATATTATATGAGGCCCCATGTTTGAACGCACACAGAACATCTTGCCACACAATAAACCTGTTCCGCTTTTCTTAAGAGTAGGCCGTCTGTGTTCAGTGGGAACAGATGACAAGATTTACAAAAACTGCATACTCACAGGGGCTGGATGTAAAAAAGCACATGAGTGCTTATTTCATTATCCTCGATATCAAAGAAGAAAAAAGAAAGTGAATGACACTCGAGTTATTCTCACACACAAATGTACAAATACTCATGCACACATGCGCACACATGTAATAAATTCGCGCGTGCACACACACGTGTATGTCATGAGTACACATACATACAATATTGTACACAGCCACACTCACACACAAGTGAACCACATAGTACACACCTTTACATCACCATATCGTAATGTCGCTGATCTGAATGACTGGATTAACAGCCCGTCAAACTTCAAGTGGGCAAATGATACTCTTAGCTATTTATAAATAGCCATTTTGCTCTACCAGCTGGGAGTTTCTATCAATTGATCGTTTTAACACTTCCAACACTGGACATGCACAACAGCAGAAGTTTTAGCAATCTGAGAAGATAAATGTCTCTTTCCATAGTGTTCTAAGCTGGTATGCTTATTTTGAATAAGAAGTTGCTTCCAAGTTCCATAAAAAAAATGACAATCATAACTTGAAAACTGCTTTTAGTTTAATTTTAGTGTCACTTTTTTCTCCTCTGCTTATACTGTCTATAGCAAGACCTTACAAATTTATAAATTATACTCCTATATTTTAAAAGACAAATTTTACCTGTCACTTTTGTTTTAATATTCTTCTCAACCCCTTCCCTGCCATGATTCATAGTTTTCTGTGGGCAGGAGCAGAATTGAGGGGTAGGGGGGTGGGGGAGGTTGGAGGTCCCCATGGTACATAGGTAGGTTTATTATTAAATTGGTTCAATAATTTATTTCCTCATATTAATCTCTTCTTAAAATTATTTGGCATGGGTTTTTTCCACACTATAGTTGTTTAATGTCAATATTATTTGATTCAGCTGACATGGTGACAGAGTAAGGCCAAACAAAAAACATACTAAAAGTCAAAATACCATATATCATTATATGATAAACACCATTGAAATTTTTTAAATAACAGAAAAAACCAACAACAAAACAAAAACTATTCTTGAAAGTGACAGCAGCGAAAGGGTTAATGTGTTTTAAAAGCATGAAATGGTCTAAACCCTCCTTTGCCCTGAGAGTGTGTGTGTGTGTGTGTGTGTGTGTGTGTGTGTGTGTGTGTGTGTGTGTGTGTGTGTGTGTGTGTGTGTGTGCGCGCGTGCAGGAGGGATCCAATCCATTGACTAAGGCAAAGCAGCCACAGTTATAAATAGTAAATTACCAACATTGACTGCCATCTTTCAAAATATACTGTATGCATGCCTGTATGTCTGCTCCAGAGTGGTCTGTCGTGAATGAGGAAGAAAAAGTAAACAAACCACCATTAACAACTAAAATGGTGCCTTTCAGTTACCAATATCACACTGAGGTATATACTACATGCAAACTACTCATATCTGTTTAATTATCTTGAAGTAAATCTGCTAGCCAACAATGATTTCAAAAGGATACACGTTTATCTGAGGGGAAAGGCCTCTGCCTGTGAGGTCCTCCCATCTGCCGCTGTCTGTCCGCTCGGGAATGAATGCGTTCTGCTATGTTCGGCCTCCCTTGTTTTATATCTTCTAAATGTTGCAAAGCGGTCTGCACAACAACAAAAAACCCATAATGATGTTTATTCAATTAGTAAGACTATCTGTGTTAAAGGCTACAGGCGGTTACACAAAGTCTACGGCAGAATGAAAAGGGGGTTTGACACGACCAACGACGCCATGTTTTGATTGTGTGCGAGACGATCGCGAGAACTAGGGCAAAGCCACGCGCGGCCTACTCACCTGTAAATCGATGCCCTGGTTAGTACCAATCTGGTTGACGTTCGGTAATGACCCTCCTCTGTAGGCACCGAGGGTAGGAGAGATGGGCAGGTGCTGTTTGGCATAGGCGGCCTGGAATGTACAAAATAAAACACTGTGACAATACCAAGAGTTGCCTACCCTGTAAGATGAAAAGCCCGATGCGGATGCTTCTTACGATGCCGATCGGAGAAATAATCACGAAATATTCCTACCGTTCGAGTCGCGCTGTTCACTTCTTTCATGATAGCCTCGAAGGCCGCAGTTTCTTCAGCCTGCTTTTGATTATGCAAGGCTATTTTTTCGCTGAACTTCCGAGGGTTCGCCATGATGGCTGAAAACGACAAGCTTGTTATGATTTTGGCCATGCAGGGGTCGCAAAGCTACTGGCCCAATCAGAATGCACAAGTGTGTCATGTGATAGTGGTAGATGGCAGCACTGCACACAGTAGCAGACATGAGCCGCAACACTTCAAAGAAAAATCACATACTTCCACGGTGGATTTAACACTTTGGGTTGACTCCTAGTTCTTTTTCTTTCTTTATTTTAAGCGACAAATTTTAGTAAAATTTCATGGTGACCGAATCGTAATCTGGACCTTTTCATAACAGTTATATGTCTTTAACACCCGTGGTAGTGAGCAGTAGACATTTTCACACCTGTTGCTGTCTGCTGCGGTCATGGTCAGGTCATGGCCAGTTTCAGACACCGTAAATGAACCGAGACAAATATATATTGGCACAGGGGCAAGGGGGAGAGGGGGGAATTGAAATGATACCTTGTCAAAAACCGGTTTATCGTAATTAGATTTCTATCACAGGCTGAGGCTTCTAATGCAATGATACATTTTGTCAACAAAAGCCGCCCCCCCCCCCCTCCCCCTTGTGTGTGTGTGTGTGTGTGTGTGTGTGTGTGTGTGTGTGTGTGTGCACGCGTGCGTTTAAATATTACTTACAAGTAAGTACCTGCTTTTCGTTTAAATATTATTTACAAGTAAGTACGTGCTTTTCGTTATTTTTTCTTCTAAAGAATAGGCATGAATGTAGTCTCATATTTCCTTAAATTTCGTAGAGATGAATGCTTTTTCTTCTTCTTTTTTTCTGTGTTTTGTATGTATGTAATTATGTGATTGCATACGTTATTGCATACGTGTGTGCGCGCACGCGTATTTGTGTGTGTGTGCATACGTGCGTGTGTGCGTGCGCGCGCGCGCGCGCGTGTGTGTGTGTGTGTGTGTGTGTGTGTGTGTGTGTGTGTGCACGCGCGCGCATGTATGTACGTGTGTGTGATCTTTATAAAATAAAGGATAGCCTACTTCTTTATCCTTGTGTATTGGAGATCTCTCTCTCTTCTCTCTCTCTCTCTCTCTCTCTCTCTCTCTCCTCTCTCTCTCTCTCTCTCTCTCTCTCTCTCTCTCTCTCTCTCTCTCTCTCTCTCTCTCTCTCTCTCGTATTGTGGTCTAAGGCCGATGTACATTAAACAGTTTCAGTGTTCAGTGTCCAGTGTTCTCTCTCTCTCTCTCCCGCCCCCTTCAAATAAGGATATCATTCATTTTATCCCCCTTTTATCCAAATGTATGATTTAAATGACTTGTATATTTTAGACATATGGCCGTAGACTGATGTTTCAGTTGTTTATTATAATGTTTTCCTGCTGGCTCCTGCTGGCTCTTTATCTATTAGCGTTTTGTTTTTGTTTGTGTTTTGTTTTGTTTTTTGTTTCCGTTTTTTGTTGTTGTTGTTGTTTTTGGGGGGGTTGTTTTGTTTGTTTGTTTGGGGGTTTTTGTGTGTTTTTTTGTTTTTTGTTTGTTTATTTGTTTGTTTGTTTGTTTTGTTCTGTTTGTTTTTTTCGTTTCTTTTCTTCTTCTTTAATAATCAAAATTATTATATTGTGACTTCTGATTTTCTCTTCTGAATGAGTGCACCTTTCTTACCTTATTATATGTAGTGTACTGTCGCATTTCTCTTACCTTATTATATGTAGTGTACTTATTTCTGTATGTTGTTTGGTACTGCGTATAGTTTTATTGTTTAATATTTTTATTTTGATGTTATCCCTGAAAAGGGCGGGGACTGGATGTAAAAAAGCACATGTGTGCTTATCTATTATCCTCGAATAAAAGAATTTGCCTTGCCTTGCCGTGTCTCTCTCTTCCGGGGGGCGGATAGCCTAGTGGTCAGAACATTGCGCTGGCAATTTGAAGACCCGGGTTCGAGTCCGGTCGAGGAATTTTTCTTCCTGGAGTTAACATCAGTGCTGACTCCACTCTCCCCAAAAGTCCTTCGGATGAGACTTTAAACCGAGGCCCCGTGTGCGAACGCACGCAGAACATCTTGCGCACACGTTAAATCCTGTTCCGCTTTTCGTAAGAGTAGGCCATTGTGTGTCGGTGGGAACATATGACAATATTTACACAAGTGCATACACACGGGATTGGATGAAAAATAGCACATGATGCTTATTCCATTATCCTCGATATAAAAGAATAAAATCAATCAATCAAAAAATCTTTCTTTCTTTCTTTCTTTCTTTCTTTCTTTCTTTCTTCTTCTTCTCCTTTCTTCTCTTCTTCTTCTTCTTCTTCTTCCTTCTTCTTCTTTCTTCTTCTTCTTCTTCTCTTCTTCTTCTTCTTCTTCTTCTTCTTCTTCTTCTCTTCTTCTTCTTCTTCTTCTTCTTCCTCTCTCTTCTTCTTCTTCTTCTTCTTCTTCTTCTTCTTCTTCTCTTCTTCTTCTTCTTCTTCTCTTCTTTCTTCTTCTTCTTCTTCTTCTTCTTCTTCTTCTTCTCTGTCATCTCTCACTTTTGCTCTGTATCTCCTCTTTTGTCCTTCCGAGCCATTTTAACCACTTTTGTTTCTTCCTCTCTTACATTGCTTTGTGGCTTAGATTGAATAAAGTAACAACCCAATAAACAGACAACAGTGTAACACACCTCTACCTAAAAATCAATCATTCAACCAGTCAACCAGCTGCCATGGCACAGTGGTTACCGCCTTGGGATTTTTCCGACTCCGACCAACTCTACCAAGGGCAAATTAGCCAAGAAGAGCTCATTTAGAAGACTGGGACCACATAGTCGAACTTCATCCACTTTACACATACGATTTGAAGAGAATTGCTCAAAATTAATTCCCTGACCAACGTTGCAGGTGTCTGTATCTCTGAGCCCAGTCGACACCAGGACACTAAATTTTAAAAGCAAGGAAGCATAGAGTAGGCCCTTCAGCCCTGTCAAGTAGTCTCAAAGTGCATGCAATTCCAGAGCAGCGGTATTTCACCATCCTCGTCATCGTTGATCTTGATGCAATAAAATAAAAATCCTTGTCTCAGATTCAGTGGCTCAGGGCAGGCTGTTATTGTGGTGACCTCGGTTTCGGTTTCCCGTACACTGCTGTACCTGTGGTAAGTTTGTGTCAAAGCCTTGGGGGGGTCGGAGGTTCAGGGGGATTGGAAGGTCGTTGGAGAAACGGTGGTCACCACCACAGGTGGGTAGGTCTATCTCCCTCTGTCTGATTATGCCGCTAAGCTGTCATTGTCGTCAATGGGGAGCTTAGTGGGTGGTGCCCTGCGGTGTAGTAGCTCGGTACAGGCGCCGCTGAACACCACAAAAGTGATTCAGCAGCAGGCAGGGCCTCTCTGGATATTGACCCCACGGTGGCCTGACGTCAACAAGCTTCGTGTGGACTTCTGACCTTGGCTTGAGGATGTAGCATGACAAAATTAATAATTATGGGTACGCCTGGGGTGGAGAGATGGAGATTACAGGTGTGAGATGGGCAGGATATGAACCTTGCAGAAGACGGAGAAGCAAAAGCAAAACAAAACAAAAACAAAAACGGCAACAGAAAAACAGCACAACAAAACAACAACAACAACACACAAACACACACACACACGCACGCACGCACGCACGCACGCACGCGCACACACACACACACACACACACACACACACAACACACACACACACACACACACACACACACAACCAACAACCAATCAAAAAAACAACTCACTCAACCAATCACTGTTTTCACTGTAAATCCTAGGCTAACATGTTCTTCCTGGTGGTACAATGATTTGATTTGATTTGATTTAATCTTTTATATCGAGGATAATTGGAATAAGCACTCTTGTGCTTTTTTACGTCCTGTCCCCGTGTGTAGGCAGTTTTGTAAATGTCATCTGTTCCCTCAGGCACACGATGGCCTACTCTTACGAAAAGCGGGACAGGATTTAACATGTGCGCAAGATGTTCTGCGTGCGTTCGCATACGGGGCCTCGGTTTAAAGTCTCACCCGAAGGACTTTTGGGAAGAGTGGAGTCAGCACTGATGTTAACTCCAGGAGAAAAATCCTCGACCGGACTCGAACCCGGGTCGTCAAATTGCCAGCGCAATGTTCTGACCACTAGGCTATCCGCCCCCACCAATGCAGTGCAGGTGTGAGCCAGTCCCCATAATTGCTTAAAAAATATCACAAGTGTGAAGAGATTAAGATACACAATTAATCAGTTAAACTACACCTAACTCTTCTGGATTTATTAGTTTCCCCCGTGTCAAATGAAATCATTATTAAAGAGAATATGATCACGATACCGGAATAAAACGGTAAAAACAAATGAAATAAAACAAAGATATATCAATCAAAACAAAATACAATACAATACAATAAAAACAAAGTGAATTGAAAACCAAAGCAAAACAGAATAGAAAACAAAATAAAATAACACCAAACAAAATACAATAAAACGAATTTGAATAAAGTAAGGTCAAACAAGATTTTTTTAAAAAAATGAATGAAGGTCAAAACATTTTAATCATAAAAAATTAAAATGAAATAAAATCAAAACACCTAAAACTACGATCCGGAGAGCAACCAACTGTTCCTTAGTATGTATTAATCCTTTCTTAGTGTTCGTCTAAGGTGGCTAATCTCAAACAACACCCCCTCCCCCCCCCCTCCCCCCCGCCCCCTCCCTCTGCTGGGGTGTCGCCCCGAACTCCACCCCTTTTAAAATTATTTTCCACTTTGCAAGGACACTGTCACGTCTGCTACATGTGTTGTTGTTTTTTCTAAAGCAACTTTTATCTAACCTTGGCGGGATGGGACTTTTTCTCCCTTTTTTGTGTGTATCGTACAAATTGCTATCCTTTTGTGTGTTGTGTGTGTGTGTGTGGTGTGTGTGTGTGTGGTGTGTGTGTGGTGTGTGTGTGTGGTGTGGGTGGGGTGTGTGTGTGTGTGTGTGTGTGTGTGGGTATGTGTGGGTGTGAAACACTATAGTCGGAGTAAAACCAATCCCTTTACTCAGTTTTCAACACGCAGTCTTGTCTACTTAACATGATTACCACAAACAGCTTTACCTAACACAATTTTCCCTCCCAGGTAGATAGATACACAACACAAGTTTTTAATATTCATCGAAGTTGTTTTCAATAACGCTTCTGTGCACGACTTTGAAACCTATCAGTTTAGCAAGCATCCATTTTTTTTTCTTTCTGAAAAAGGTCAAGGTTTTTCAACTCAAGTTTTCTTGCTTGGGTTTACCCAGGATTTGTTGTTCTTTGCTGACGTTCCTCAACTTAATTAACACAACAGATTTTCCCAGGAAAGTGAGGGGAACTCGTTTTGACGTTCTGCAGTCTGAACTGAGTTTTTTAAGTCATGTTTTATGTTTTTATTGCCATTGTTTGGGTTGTGTTTTCATGGACGTTGATAGAGAACAGAATGCTATGCAGTTTAGAAATATTTTCAGTTATGTTTGGACCAGGTCCACGCAGTTCAAGGCCCTGAATATACTTCCAACCAATCCAATTTTGTTGTTTACAGCCCTGCCGACCACGGAGGCCATATCGGGGCTGTCACCTCTGTGGTTACTTAGTGATAAGAACCCTTTAACCAACAACAACAACAACAACACAACAACAAACACACAACACCACACACACCACACACACACACACACACACACACACACACACACACACACACACACACACACACACACACACACACACACACACACCACATGCGTCAGTTATAGTCTCATGGGAGGGACTTTTTTTTACAGAAAAGAAGCCAGTACTTGTGAGCTTTCGGGGAAAACTTCACTGGCATTGACAACCTTAGTAGAGACACAGTATTAGTAATGGCAGTAGTATTTGTCCCTGATAAGGACGGGAACTAGATGTAAAAATGTTCTCATTCACTATCCTTGAAATAAAAGAAATTAATTTGATTTGATTTGATTTGATTCGACCTGAACACCACACCACCACCACCTCTCTCTCTCTCTCTCTCTTCTCGTCTGTCTCTCTTCTGTCTCTCTCTCTCTCTCTCTCTCTCTCTCTGTCTGTCTGTCTGTCTGCTGGAGTAGGCTAACACAAGTAATAAA
>CM060334.1:27622238-27647238 GCA_030674155.1 Stramonita haemastoma | reverse complement strand
CACCACCACACACACACACACACACACACACACACACACACACAACACACACACACACACACACACATCATACTACATCTATCTATCTATCTATCTATCTATCTATCTATCTATCTATCTATCTATCTATCTATCTACTACCATCTATCTATCTATCTGTGTGTGTGTGTTGTGTGTGTGTGTGTGTGTGTGTATGTGTGTGTGTGTGTGTGTGTGTGTGTGTGTGTGTGTGTGTGTGTGTGTGTGTGTGTGTGTGTGTGTGTGTGTTGTGATTGTAAAGTAAAAATCACTTATCAACATTTCATTTCTAAAATGATTGTGATCCAACTTATTTGGTCTAGGTTCAAAAGCTTTCAGAGTTTATGATGCAATCTAAATACCAAACCCTATAAATATCAAAAAGTTGTAATGCTTGAGAATGTTATGTTGACATTATCTTTGACTGTGACAAATTCTCGGCACAAACACTCCGCACCCTCTTTGAATCAAAGGAGAAGAATCCCCCACAGTCGGAATACGGCTGCCTTGTATGGCAAGGTACTTTAAATGTCATGCTTGCAAACTTCTTGACCAGCGTGTACTCGTACAATCTCACAGTGATTCCACCAAGGTGACATGAGTGAGTCCGAGGGCATATTCTGGGTGACCCCTAGAGTGTTAAGCTGCGGAACGCACAACTACAACAACAACAGAAAACTTGTTCTCTATTACATGCACAAAAACTCTGATTTCACGTCTAGGTCATTTTCTGGAGATGACATGAATGCTTTTTTTTTTTTTTTAAATCTGTAATATTTTTTATTGTTGTTCTTTCTCGTATGGCAGAATCTATCGTTAGTCTCCAAACTGACAACGGCATTTTCTTTCTTAACTCAAGAGCAATGTTGCTTGACAACGACAACGAAAATCTGTTAAAATTGTAAAACATTATTTTTGCAAGAGTTTCTTTCATACATCCCCTGCGAGTTTTCCAAAGAGATTTGTCTTGAATCTGAAATCCCTTTCCAACGTCCACAGGGACAGCAACATCACGTTGCTGTCAGAGGACTACTGTTTGACCCCTATTAAAATTCAGACATCTTTTTATCTTAGCACCTTACTACCCAGCTTTCATATACAAGACAGATTCGACCGGTAACAGAAACTGAGATTTGTAACTAAAGGACAAGGAATTTCCAGAACTTTCCAAAGTGAATTTTCGGGTTATGAATGTATAAATGTGTGAATTCTTTCACGTTCACAGACTCACTTCACATCTTAAATGCAGCGGACATTTTCCTTCGTGTTATTTTATATTCCGCATGCTGAGGAAATCATGATGGTCGCTTTGCGGTAGATATTGAAGGATTGTTACACAAGACATATACCTTGCATTATGCAGTGTTAGTTTTAACATTCAGTCATGTCATTTTTCATGCTGTTTATGGGCAGGACAGCCATACTGGGAAAAATATCTGGGATAGCGTTTTGTCAACCCCCCCTCCCCCAAAAAAACAACAAAAAACCAAACCAAACAAAACCAAAACTAAAATAGAAAGACATGTTACTGAAATCTGAAAAAGAAATCAGTTTGTAACTAATATTGCTTTTTTCGGTGTTGGATCTGGTCTTTCTCTCTCTCACACACGCGCGCGTGTGTGCACACATGCATGCGTGCACACACACGCGCATTTTCATGCGCGCGCTCACGCACACACATGTACACATCTACCCAAATACACTTGCATGCACTCTCTCTCTCTCTCTCACAGCACACCACGTATGCATCTACCAAAAGAACTATGAAATTATCCCCCCCCAAAAAAGAAAAGAAAAAGACATTGACGAAAGGTGAAGCATCAGCTATATCAGTTTAAGTATGAAATTTAAAAAAGAAATGCGTATTTTACTGGCTTGAAAAGGAAGAAGTTTGAAATGTACAATTAATATCGTGGCTTATTAATCATCTTTAATAATTATGGGTTTGTTTTTCCCGTTCATAGGTTAGACCTTCGAGGTTCAGCGATCTGACTGCTGATTTCATTTCTTCTCGGAGAATAGGGTGGCTGTCTGTATCTGTGTTTGTGGGGACATTGAGGACTTGTGGATCGCCTGTGGTTTTATAGTTATACAGGTCGGGGCAGTATTCTGTCCATCTGTTTCAGAATATCCTGGTCGTCAGTGAGGCACTTTCCATTCTAGTCTTGGATTGTTGTTGAGCTTTCCCCCTATTTGGTGCTGGTCAGGTCTTTCACCAGTTGATATGCTTTTTTTGCCATTGTTTTTCCTTGATGTTTTCTTCAATGTCTTGGCACTGTTAACCAATCCATTCATCTTTTGTCTCTCTCATGAACTCTATGATTTTTTTGTTGACTGTCCTATAATGTCCTGCTTTTTCCTCTGTTTCCTTTTTCCTTTCTTTTTTTTTAAAAACTCTCTATGTATGTCACATAGTTGCAGGATGTTAGGTGTGACCCAAGGTTTTTGGACTGGTCGATGTTTGCCAAGAAGTTCTTGTGCTGTTTCAGTCACTGCTGTGTTGAAACTATCCATCAATGAATCTATATCTGTATCATCTGACTCTATCAGAGTGAGTGCTGCGAACTTCCTACCTATCCTCGCTTGAAAAATGTCTGCTACCTCTGGATCCTTCAGCTTCTCGAGGTTAAAACTTGATCCTGATATTGTTCTGCTTGTGAATTGTTTTGAGACGGAGTCGGAATGTCATTATCACAAGATTATGATCACTACCAATGTCCGCTCCTAGAAAGTTTCGCAACTATTGTTGTCATGGATATGAGCAAAAAATATTCCGCGCTGCCGTTAAGCGCCTGACTTGTTTGTTTGAAGTGGGTTTTTCTTTGTTGTTTTTTTGTTCGTTTTTCCTCACTCATATTGCCCTACTGAATATTTCTAGTCAAAGCATACAGAACATTTAAGAAGTGGTTTTCGTTTGCTTGTTTGTGTGTTTTTATCCAACGGTGACACCACAAACCGTTTAAAAGGTCAACCATTTCAAATTGTTGGCCAACTCCCGGTTTATGTTAGGCAGCTGCAAAAGCTTCTCTTGGCACAAACTGTTTCTTTCCGATATCTGTGTCTAGTGTTTCTTTGGGGGGGTATTGTGTTGTATTTTAAGGCTTTTTTTCTTCTTGTATTTTGTTTATTTTTCTGTTTCGCAGAATTATTAGAATTCATCAAGGAGTGTTTGATTACTTTGAATACTGCAACAGAGCCTTTCTGATAATGTATAGCTTCGTATTTGTATTGTTTTGCTTGTTGTGTAGTATTGTTTTGTATTGTACGGTATCTGGTATTGTGCTGCAAGCGAGAGAGAGAGAGAGAGAGAGAGAGAGAGAAGAGAGAGAGAGAGAGAGAGAGAGAGAGAGAGAGAGAGAGAGAGAGAGAAGAGAGGAGAGAGAGAGAGAGAGAGAGAGAGAGAGAACTCGAACTCGAACTCGAAATTTTTAATGAGGGTAATTGGGTAAGCCAGAGGCTTCTTTACACCAGGCCCTCATGGGGACAAAATGAAAGAAAGAAATATGAATAAATCAGTGAGTTAATAAACAAATAAATGTAACATATTAAGAAAATCAGTCAGTCATATTACAATTCAATTATTGATAAATCAGGAAATCAATGAAGTACCACATAAGTGAACCAATCAAGTTACTAAACAGCAATCAAACACGAAAAACTACCCTCTCTAACAACCCCTAACCTAAACAAACAGTTCTTCCCAAAAGTCAAGATAAAATACACACACAAACGAACACACGCAAACACACGCACCACACAGACACAGACACACACACAAACACACCCACACACACGCACACAGACGAGTACACACACGCACGAACGCACATACACACACACACACAAAAATAAACAAAATTACACCAACACGCACATACACACCAACACTCACAAACAAACACACTCACTCAATTACACCAGCACACACTGGTGCGCGCGCACGCAAAGACAAATTATCCTGAATACATATCCATACACATGTACATTTTTACCCATACAATGTGATAATTATGCTCATATCATAATCATCAAAATACGCATTAGATCCAATGCATATACATTCCAGGACGTATCAATATTACTGACATAATTATCTGCATACAGACACGAATTAATAGCTGTACAATGTAAATTCTACAAAAGCATCAAATCTGGATTCAGCGACCAGGAAAAATAACAACAACAACAACAACAACAACAAACAAACACACAAACAAACAAACAAACAACAACAACAACAAAACCTTTCGTAAACATATACACACACGCATTCATACGCACGCACACACACACACAAACACATACACACTCAACAAACACAAATGAACACAAACACACAGACACACGCGCACACGCACACACACACACCACACACAAACACACACACACACACAAAACACACAACACACAAACAAACACACACACACATACACACATACATACACACACACACTCATAGATAAAGAAAAAATACAAATACACATGCAAATACACGCACACACACACAAAATCACACACACACACACACACCATCACACAAACACACACACACACACACACACCCCATCACACACACAAACAACAATGCACCATAAGCTTTCATAAACACATACACAAACTCATTCACTCACACGCAAAAATACACACAAACACATACACACTCAACAAACACAAATGCGCACAAACACACACATACACACACACGTACGCACACACACACACACACACACACACACACACACACACACACACACACACACACACACACACACACACACAAACAAACTCACACACAAACACACACACACACACACACACACACACACACACACACACACACACACACACACACACACACGAGCGTGCGCGCGCACACGCAAGAACGCACGTTCACAAAAATAACATGGCATGACACAAACATCATTGTCGTCCCAAAGCACAATAAGCATCCTGAAAATGGAAACATCACTACACAGAAAGTAACAACAACAACAAAACAACGACAAGTTTTTATTTAACATATATATATCACATATTCGTACTATATTTGGCATGAAAATTATTTATAACATTTCCATTAGATATCTGTAGTAATCCTTTTTGAATGATGTCAAAGTGCATTTGTTTTTGATGAAGGAAGGTATTTCATTCCATAATCTGCTACCTGAGTATACTAGAGATGTCATAAAAAAATCAGTTCTAGGTCGAGGAGTAATAAGGATAATTTTATCTCGAATGCTTTTTACTGAAAATCTGTCACAAAGGTATTGAGGGGAAAGGTTGCTCATAATTTTATACATAAGTATACCTTTATTGTAACGACATCTCATACCAAAAGGAAGAATATTAAGCTCTTTGTAATGACTTATATCTAAGGAAGAAGATCTGAGAAGGATTAGTTTTAGTGAACGTCTGTATACACTGTCCAAGGGTTTTAAGCAATTTTTACTAGCCAAGTCCCAGCAAGTTGATGCATAGTCAATGTCAGGTTGGATGTATGCATAAAAAAATAGTTTTCTGGTATGTTCGTCAAGAAAATGCTTAATTCTATTAAGTTGGAAAACTTTTTGGGCTATTTTCTTGGACAGTGTAGAAACATGATTTGACCATGATAGGTTATTGTCAATATTAAGCCCAAGAAGCCTGTGTGAATTTACTTCTTCTAGTAGATTATTGCAAATTTTTAAAGTATTCAAGTCACATAATTTAGCTTTAATGTTCTGACGTTTCTGACGTGTTGTAACTAACATGAATTTCGATTTATTTGGATGTAGGGCCATATGATTAGAGTCTGTCCATGTTACAAGTTTATTGATGTCTTTTTGTAGATCTTTGCATACTGATTTCACATCTTTTCCTGAAATGTGCAAGGTTGTATCGTCAGCAAAAAGTTCACAACAAGAAGAAAGATGCAAAGGAAGATCATTGACGTATATTGTAAACAGTATTGGGCCTAGAACAGATCCCTGTGGAACACCAAATTTGACAGGCATTAGTGAAGATAGTAACGAATCTTGAAGGACTGCTTGTCTTCTATTAGTAAGGAAAGAGGTTAGTAGTTTAAGCGCTTTGGGGGCCAAGCCATAGATTGTAAGTTTCCTTAACAAAAGATTCTGATCAATAGTGTCAAAGGCTTTGGCAAAGTCCACGAAAACTACTCCTGTCAATAGATCATTATTTATATTTAAGTGCCACTGTTCTAAAAGGTTACTGAGAGCTGTATGGCATGAATGATTTTCTCTAAATCCACTCTGATTTGGGTGGAACAAGTTATTGAATGTAAAATGTGAAAGCAGATTGCGTTTGAGATGCTTTTCTAGAGGTTTGGACAAAGTAGATAGAATAGATATAGGCCTGTAGTTAGAAGGGTCGTTAGTATCACCAGATTTGAAGACTGGAATCACCTTGGCATCTTTAAAACCTTGAGGATACGAACACTTTTCAATGCAAAGGTTATAGATATATGTAATATGTTCAGTAATTATAGGTGCAGAGATACTTAAAATTTTACTGTCTAAGTCATCCACACCACGGGAGCTGGATTGTTTCAATAAACACAATTCTCTATACACCTCACTAACACTAAGAAACTTAAAGTCAAGCTTAGTCTGTATTCCTTTAGAACAACAGTAGTCTTTTAGTGAATGCAAGTCATTATTTACTGAATTATTAGTATTGGTTAGTCTTTCTGCTACAGTGCAGAAGTGTTTGTTCATGCATTCAGCAGATAAATTTATAGCTGAAGAAGGACATATTTTGGAAGTTTTACCTGATAACTGATTTATGGCTTTCCATATCAATTTAGGGTCTTTTTTATGAGCGATAAGTTCTGAAAAATACTTGTTTCTAGCTGCTCTTTTCATAGATGTCACTTTATTACGTTGCTGTTTGAACTGGTCATTTTTTCCTGTTGACTTCAGTAATTTATCACGAATAGCTATGGCTTTATTGATTTCATCAGATAGCCATGGTGGCTTATCTTTTGGCTTAACACGTTTAGTCTGAATAGGCGCATGCTTGTCAACAATAGAAGAAAAGATACAATACCAAGTAAACAGAGCTTTGTCTGGATCAGTATACTGATAAACATCAGTGAAGCTTGCTGCACATAAGTCAGACATAAAATTATCAGGATTAAATGATCGGTAGCTTCGAAAAGATATACATTTGTGGCTACATTTAGGAATTTTAATACCTTTTTTTGACCAAGTCAGGCAAATTGGAAAATGGTCACTAATACCAACAACTGGTACAGACATTTCCACTATATTAGCTGGGTTGGTGGTATAAATATGATCAATTAGTGTCTCTGAATGGAGTGTTTTTCTGGTTGGAGTGTCAACCATTTGGGATAGATTATATAATTCAAATGTAAGTTTCCATTTGTCATGTGGCTTAATTAGGTCGATGTTAAAATCGCCAAGCAGAATTATCTCAGTTGCGTAATCTGATGCCTCGTCCATCATGAGACAAAAACGATCAAACCAGTTGACCCGTTCGCTAGGATTTCTGTACAGAAATCCAAACAGAATAGGTTTATTTCCCTTTAATTGAACCTTTAACCAGACACATTCGATATTATATTTATCAGAAAAATTAACCTGAGTGTAGTTAACAGACCTATGTACATATATTACCAAACCTGTTTCAAGTTTCGTTTTAGCATCTTTTCTAATAATGTTGTATTCAGGAATTGATATTACACTGTCAGCAATTTTATCAGATAAACGAGACTCTGAAAAGCCAAAAACATGGAAGTGGTCATTTGAATTAGACAGAATAGAAGAAATATCAGATACTTTATTTAACAGATGACATATATTCAGGTAGCCTATTCTTAATCCAAATTTGCTCAACCATTTATCAGTACTGACATTGTTAGTCATAGTTGTTAGAGATGGAAAATATCAGCACAACCTCAAGGACCCTGTATTTAGGGTATGTAAAGGATTCTTGAACTAGCAATTATAAGACAATAGAATTTAGATCAAATACAAAGCAGGCACGAACAGTCAAAGCTTACGAGTAATATTCAAAACATCCAACTGTACATATATGTGCAAAGTGTAGTGCACACAAATGATATGTATATAATTAGCAGAGAGCAAACAGAGATGTCAATAGGGGAAGAACAAAAACAAAATTCACCCAAACTCCAACAACAAGCAAAAAAACCAAATTCTGAACTGGAGAAAAGAACAATAAAAAAAAAAAACAACCCCAAAAACAATCACGCTTCAGTAACCTGCAAACTCAAGGCAGTATGTAATGTTCAAAATACAAAAGCTTTCTCCTGCGATAAAGACGTTCCTTTCCTTTGATCTCTTCTCAGATTTGCAACAATCTCTTCAGTGTCCCCAGTCCATGATTCCGCTGGCACAATTGATCCACCAGGTGAGAATCATCATAAATTTAATACTGTACAAAAAGGCAAGGAAAATACCAAGAGCCTCAGGAGAAAACAAACTAAGACACTAATGAATTTAAGTAACTAGAAAGTTTTCCTTGATATTATTAACAATATGCATAAAAATTAACCAAATGTCTCCTGCTATGATTTCAACACTCAATTAGACATGAGACAACCACATTGATAAGGAATTCAATGAGAGTATTTAAAATTAAAATGACCGCCATGTCCCCAACCCACCCTTTTTTTTATATCCATCAGCGTTTTACTTAAAACCCAGCATCTCATTAAGACACCAGTTGCGATGCTAAGTTAATCAGTTGCTGTGCATACTGATGGGCAGGATTGCTGGATAGCCAACCCTGGGGGTTTGAATGCCCAAAGGGTACAGGGGGTAGTAAGGTGAGGCAACAGGGTTTGAAGGAAAAGAAGGTAGTCTAGAAATAAGGTCTCTATCTTGGAGACCATAAGGAGGAAACTGACATTGAATTGGAAATTTAGGAGGGGGATACTCTGAGTGCATGAAAGTTGGTTGTTTTAGTACAGGGCGGAAATTTGGTGGAGCCCTTGGGGCAGAAAATGAAGGCTGTAAATTTACATCAGTCAGTGGCTGGGTGTGATCAGCAACAAAGGATACATTGTTATTGGAGGGTTCTTGAATCTCCAAGGTTGCTGGTCCCCCAGATGAAGCTGGAGGATGATGATCCAGCTTGGGAAGTCCAGGCTGGTGGCTGTTCCTAGAAGGTAGAGGAGGGAAGTCCACCGGAGACATCACGGCTGGAACATCTCGGCCCCTGGTAAGAACTGGTGTGCCTGAGGGGTCTGTCCCATTCAGCACGGAGATTTCCTTGTGCACCCCCTATGTTGTTTCTGAAAGGGGGATGGCCACTGGGAGCACCACCCTGATCTTTAAGAGGTAACATATTATTCACATAAGTATCATCAGAACTTAGATGTGGCTGCTGGGGGAGAGCTTGTTTGAAGGTGACAGCCAGACGGGCTGTACCTTTAGCGCTAGGATGAAAATTATCCTTATACAGGGCTTGGCGAGGAGCACCGTTTTTTGTGATGAATGTTTGGTAGTTATCCAGCATGTTTGTCTGTGACCTTGAGCATGCTGCATAAAGGTTTTGGTTAGAAGGTGTGACAGTATTATTTAATATGTGTCTGCCCCGTGCCGGAATGATTGAGCTAAAAGCCACATATGCATTTGGAAAACGGGTTTTGCATAGCAAAATAATTTTAGACCAGGTTTGAATTGAGATTTGTCCATTAGAACAATCGTTAATTCCCACATGTATGATGACAGTATTGATATTTTCTTGTCTGTTGAAGTCCTGTAACCAGTTTAACAAATCTGCCACAGTTAGTCCAGGGATGCAGATTTTAAAGAGTGGATCATTAGCTGTTCCCAGTCTTTTGGGATTGATGTATCTGATGACAGAGTCACCTATCAGAAGAGAGGAGGCTGTAGCTGGGATGGTTAGTTCTTTTAAGATTTGCTGTGAAGTTTTTCCTTGTTCAGAGTGAAGTTGTGTGGTTGCATGATTAGGATTTGGCAGGACTTTGGGAACAGTGGATTCAGAGCTTGGAGAAAAGTTTTCACTCTTATTACTTTTGGGTTGTCCCTCATCCTGACTGAGATGAGAAAGCAGCTCATAACGGTTTTGGATTGGTACAGTAATGTCGGATTTAAGACCTTTAGACTGAGTCTCAGAACTGTTTTCTACTTCTGCATTGTCATTTACAACAGTTGGGTGAACAGAGAAGGTGTCTTCAACTATTGTGTGGACAGGTGGAGGTGAGAAAAGAGGGTTGTCAGGAAGAATTGCCCAAGTATCTTTGTCATTGTCACAGCCGTTGGCATCACAGTCAGTAGGAAAGTCACATTGTGTAGACACAGTATTAGTCTGAGGGCTTCTTTTCTTCATCTGTTTAATTTCAGAGTGGATTGTACCTAAACTTGTTTTGATTGATTTGTTATCTTTAATCACGTTATTTATTGAGAGGTCAAGTTTTAACAAGCTGGCTTTAATGTTATCCACTGTAGAAACAAGAGATTCAACTGTCTTGTCAAACTGTCGTTTCAGCTCATTTTTAATAGACACTTTGGAGTTTTCAATGCTGGACATGAAATCAGCATCACGCTCAGCTTGAGCAGCTTGCAGACTATCAAGAGCTGTTTCCATGTAATGGAGCTTGTCAGAAATGTCCTTATTAGCTTGCTGTGAAGGGCACAGCGTCCTTCTTCTATAGCGTTTCGCTTGTTTTGACAGTTTAGGAGTCTTTTTCACACTGTTTCTGGATTCAGTGGCATTAGGGTTGTGAGCATTGCTGTCACTTAAACTAGGTATAGCCTGATGAGCATTACCTAGATCATTGTTTTGATCCAGAAAATCATCAGCTTGTACGTCTTTTGTCTCCTCAGAGTCAGGTGACAGGAGAGAAAAGTCCTCCATATCACCTAGTAGTCTTTTCTCAGGAGGCAACTGTTCTGGAGAAACAATAGTATCAGGGGAAGACACAACATGGGGAGTAATTGTAGTCCAGCTGCAAGCTGGTGGCAGTAACTGTACTGCACTGTCGTTTTCTGACAGAAAAGTCAGAGGATGAGAAAGTATTTTGTCATAAAATGTTTGAGTGTCATCATCATGGCAGTATTCCAGCACTGCATCTTTTAGCATTTCACACTCCTCCTCCTCCCATGGAGCACAAAGTATACCCTGACACAGTAGGGTTCCAGAGCCCTGACGTGTAAAATATAAGGACACAGTAATGCACTTTAACTGCTTATGGAACACACGAATAACCGATTTAGCCAATTGAGTGGATATGGGTTCCTCAATCCAGATTGGAAGGGAAAGAGGACAGTCATTACAGTCATAGTCAGATTTTTCAACTGAGATATTGTCATCAGTGATAGATGCATATCTATAAAACAGACAGTTTCTCCACGCAGTAAGTTCTTTGTCAGAGCATGAGAATCGTTTCTGAAGAGAATCTAGTGTAGGTTGTAGTTTATTATCTTTTTTCACTGGAGTGTCATTCGTTACAGTTGTTGACATGGTTAGTTTTCATTACTAAGTCATGTGACTTTTCTTATCAAGACATGTGTCATGTGATATAACACAGTCATGTGACATCACAGAGGTTGCGATAGTTCATCATGCCAGCTACATAGATTGGGGACAGGGGAGAGAATTACAGGCAATTCATTTTGACAGTTCACGAATTATGCACCTTTGGAAGTGTCCAGCACAAAACACACTTTATGTCAACACGGCAACTGCACGTGCAAAAACGGCCCAACTGTACAGCACAATATCAGTTCGTGAGTTAATAGCAGGCCGGCACAATTTCCTTCATTTCCTTCATTATCTTATATAAAATTGTTTTTTGCTAATTACGGTCCATACCTGAGATTTTGACATGAAACATCGATACCTTTGCTTCCTTTGTCTCTAAGCACACCCTTCTGCAAAGTATCAGAACGAATAGCACCGTATAACACCACGGACAGGGCAATAAACGCAGAGCAACTAATACAACCGTCTTGTCTCTTGCCTCTCTCCTCCTCCTTCATGACTTAGGAGAGAGAGAGAGAGAGAGAGAGAGAGAGAGAGAGAGAGAGAGAGAGAGAGAGAGAGAGAGAGAGAGAGAGAGAGACAGAGACAGACAGACAGACAGACAGACAGACAGAGACAGACAGACAGACAGACAGACAGAAAGACAAATAGACAGACAGCCAGCCACAGCCAGCCAGCCAGCCAGCCAACCAGACAGACAGACAGACAGACAAACATAATGCTTTGCCTCTAGTGTAGCACAATTCTTTAGATTTGCTTTCTTGTTTGCAGAATTTTCTCCTCATAAAAGTGGCTTTTTCCCCCAATGAAAACCTTACCATGCAAGAGTCACTTCGTACCGTGGTTTTGTTTATGTACGTTAAAAACATGTTTGCACACGGGGCCTCAATGGATCCATTAGATTCACTACACAGACCGTTAGGTCCACTAGACTGTCCGTTATGATCATTAAGACAGTTCAATGTATCCATTAATACTCCACTACATCCACTCACACACCCCACTACATCCACTACATACACTAATATCCACTACACACAACTCTCACTACATCCACTACACACATCCACTACATCCACTACACACTCCACTACATCCACTCCACACTCACCCACTACAACCACACAACTCCACTACACACTCCACTAACATCCACTACACACTCCACTACACACTCCACTACATCCACTACACACTCCACTACATCCACTACAACTCCACATCCACTACATCCACTAACATACTCCACAACACACTCCACTACACACTCCACTACATCCACTACACACTCCACTACATCCACTAAATCCACTACACACTCCACTACATCCACTACACACTCCACTACATCCACTACACACTCCACTACATCCACTACACACTCCACTACATCCACTACACACACTCCACTAACATCCACTACATCATCTACACACTCCACTACATCCACTACATCATCTACACACTCCACTACATCCACTAATCATCTACACACTCCATACATCACTACACACTCCACTACATCCACTACACACTCCTACATCCACTACACACTCACAATCCACTACACACTCCACTACATCCACTAAATCATCTACACACTCCACTACACACTCCACTACATCCATTACATACTCCACTAACACACTCCACTACACACTCCACTACACACTCACTCCACTACCACACTCCACTACATCATCTACACACTCCACTACATCCACTACACACTCCACTACATCCACTACATCCACTACACCCTCCACTACATCCACTAAATCATCTACACACTCCACTACATCCACTACACACTCCACTACATCCACTACACACTCCACTACATCCACTACACCCTCCATTACATCCACTACACCCTCCATTACATCCACTACACCCTCCATTACATCCACTACACCCTCCATTACATCCACTACACCCTCCATTACATCCACTACACCCTCCATTACATCCACTACACCCTCCATTACATCCACTACACACTCCACTACACACTCCACTACACACTCCACAACATACACTACACACTCCACTACATCCACTACACACTCCACTACATCCACTACACTCCCCTACATCCGCTACACACTCCATTACATCCACTACACACTCCACTACATCCACTACACACTCCATTACATCCACTACACACTCCATTACATCCACTACACACTCCCCTACATCCACTACACACTCCACTACATCCACTACACACTCCACTACACCCACTACACACTCCACTACATCCACTACACCCACTACACACTCCACTACATCCACTACACTACACACTCCACTACACACTCCACTACATCCACTACACCCTCCATTACATCCACTACACCCCCATTACATCCACTACATCCACTACACACTCCACTACATCCACTACACACTCCACTACATCCACTACACCCCCATTTACATCCATTACACCCTCCATTACATCCACACATCCATTACATCCACTACACACTCCACTACATCTACTACACACTCCAGTATATCCAGTAGATTTACACATTTTACATACACAAACATCGATTTTTCTTTGCAGGCTTTGTTTATTTTTTATTGCGCTCTGTATGGAGACCTCTGTGTGTCTGACTCATAATGATAAAAAGCTAATCTTTGGAAAAAGAAGAAGAAGAAGAAGAAGAAGAAGAAGAAGAAGAAGAAGAAGAAGAAGAAGAAGTTTGGAAATCATACAAAGTTAATTTGGAAGAACACATTCTTGGCAGACCCAAAAAAAATCTACAAAACAAACAATAACAAAAAGCAAACAAACAAACAAACCACAAAGCACAGGTCTCAAAACAAACTTATACTTAATAAGAACTTATACTTAATAAGATACAACTTAGAAAAAAGCTCATTTTTGCAAACTGGTGGCTAATGTGTTGAAAAGATATTTAGAACAAAGCTGGAGATAATCTGACTTCTAGCCAAATTCCAAAGAAAATGATAGAAAAAAGGTTTGTCGTCTCATACACACTTCTTAAGCATACACTTTTATACCCGAACACACAAATAACATAGCACAAACACAGAACATCCATCAGACTGGACCAAAATGCACTTAGTCCACTCATCTCCTCCCCCTTCCCCACCCCAAAGAAAAAGGAAAACAAACACACCGAGCAATCTAAAAAAAATAAAACCCCAGGCGCAAATACTACGAAATTCTATTTAACACTCATAAGGTTTTAAAAATTCATCAAAACATGGAACGAAACGTAAAATAATAAATGGATCGACTGATTAAAAAAAAAATTTCTAAAAAGAAATCAAAAGACTCAAAGACTGTCAGATATAACGGAGTCATAATATCATATTAGACTAGTGCAACTACTTTCATGGTAGCCTGAAACAGTCGCATACCCCCCCCCCCCCCCCCCCCCCCCAGAAATCTCACCAGTGGGGAACCTCAGAGAAACCAAAACCAAAACACAAAAAAAAGGAAACACAGACCATATCACGAAGAAATATGTGCACAAAACATTCAGTGTATCGATCCTAAAAAAACCCCAATTTAATAACCCCAACACCAGGCGCTTAACGACAGTGTAAAAGATTTTCACTCGTATGACACAGACAGTGGTGGTCGCTGTCTGAGCGTCGCGACGACGACGAAGACGAAGAAGAAGAAGAAAAAGAAGAAGAAAGAAGAAGAAGAAGAAGAAGAAGAAGAAGAAGAAAGAAGAAGAAAAGAAGAAGAAGAACAAAACAACACAACACAACAACACAACAACAGAAGGAGGAGAAGAAGAAGAAGAAGAAGAAGAAGAAGAAGAAGAAGAAGAAGAAGAAGAAGAAGAAGAAGAAGAAGAAGAAGAAGAAAGAAAGAAAGGAAAAAAAAGGATCTGCTGACATCAGACAAAGAAAAGAAAACTGCGTTCATATGGCCACGGTGCAAGAATCAATGGCCTTGCTAACACCCACAGCTTTTTGTTTCCTTTCTCTTTCTTCTTTTTTTTTTTTTTTTAAAGAAACGTTGATAGGGAACGACAAGAGCATGGAGAGAAAGAAAAACAACGCACATCCACCCACCTACCCACTCCCCCCCCCCCCACACAAACACACACACACATACAACACGCACACACACACACACACACACAACACACGCACGCACACACGCACTCTAATGGTGGATGGGCAACATAGAATGATCAGGGAAAAGGTTTGCAGAGACAAAGGCGTTGGTACTCAGCCTACAGAAATGGGAGAATTTGGTGAACAGACCTTCAGTGAAGTGCCCAGCGACTCCTAAAGGAGTCAAGGGAGGAGGAGGAGGAGGAGAAGGAGGAGGAGGAGGAGGAAGGAGAAGGAGAAGGAGAAGGAGAAGAAGAAGAAGAAGAAGAACAAGATGAAGAAGAAAAGAAAAGAAAAGAATTTCGTGTAAGCATGAAAATAATATGGCATAAACAAAGCAGTTTTAAAATGGGGGCATGAAGTGTCAATAAAACAAAAGACATAATTTTAACGGATCTACACTATTATACCAGAAACATGACCAAGACTATTCCTCGCCAGGTTCAAAAAGTTACACGCCGGGTATGTATCTGTTCTCATAACCCACTAAAAACTGAGAAAATTTACGGGATCTTTAACGTGCATGTTTGATCTTTTGCACGCCAATGAACACAAAAGGAATGAATTCACTGGTAGGCCTGAACGTTTAAATTGAACAGGGAGATAATTATAAACATTCCAAACATTTAATTCGCTGTACACTGCTTCCCAGATTCCAACCGACGACTTCATGGATCCATGAAGTAAAAGCCAAACATTGGGAGGTTTGTGCTTTTTTTATTGGTTGTTTCTTGGCTAAAGCTCCAAGTTTCACCAATGGTAAGATATTGCGTATGTGATGATTCTTACTATCATTCAGGTAGCCGCATTCCGACTTCGAAGACAGCGTCTAAACACAACACCAGGGTGCATGTTTCTATTTTAAAATAAGAAAACCAATGTTCTCCGTTCCCACCTGTACGAAATGGCCTCCTCTTCCGAATGGCGGAACGGATTTTAACGTACGTATGCAGTAGATGATTTGCACGCGTTTGCTTACGGGGAAGACGCAAACGCAATTTATTTATTTTACGAGGGTAATAGATTAAGTTACAAGACTTTTTTCATCCAGCCCTCACAAGAAAAGAGAAAAAAAAGAAACTAAAAAAAAAATCCAAAGCAATTGATACAAGTAAACACACAAGACACACAAGAAGATGTTTTGTGTGCAGATTTATAGTCTCATCTGAAGGGCTTTTGAGTGGAGTGAGGAGTGGAGTGACTGATGTTAACTCCCGGGGACAATTCCCTTGAACGGGTGGGTCCGTGATGGCTTCATACTGGTCCGTCAGATGACGAGCCCAAGGCTCTAACCACTAGGCTAGTCTGCGCCTCCCCCCCCCCCCCTATCCTAACGGTGTATGCATTCGGCTACAGTATCCGTTAAAAAAAATCATCTTCCTGAGGAGGAATTGAACCCCGGTCTCCCACGTCACACACTGGGATATATTAGCTGAATTATTAACCAGTGTGGTGTGTGTGTGTGTGTGTGTGTGTGTGTGTGTGTGTGTGTGTGTGTGTGTGTGTGTGTGTGTGTGTGTGTGTGTGTATTCTATTTTTTTGTTTTTGTTTTTTATTCTTTTATATCGATGATAATGGGATAAGCACTCTTGTGCCTTTTTCATCCAGTCCCCATGTGTACGCAGTTTTTTGTAAATATTGTCATATGTTCCCAAGGCACACAATGGCCTACTCTTACGAAAAGCGGAATAGGATTTAACGTGTGCGCAAGATGTTCTGCTTGCGTTCACACAGGGGGCCTTGGTTTATAGTCTCATCCGAAGGACTTTGGGGGAGAGTGGAGTCAGCACTGATGTAAACTCCAGGAGAAAATCTCCTCCAACGGGAATCGAACCCGGGTTATCAAATTGCGAGCGCAATGTTCTGACCACTAGGCTATCCCGTCCCCACGTGTGCGTGCGTGCGTGCGTGCGTTTGTGTGTGTGTGTGTGTGTGTGTGTGTGTGTGTGTGTGTGTGTGTGTGTGTGTGTGTGTGTGTGTGTGTGTGCATGTGTGTGTGTGTGTGTGTGTGTGCGTGCGTGCGTGCGTGCGTGCGTGCGTGTGTGTGTGTGTGTGTGTGATGGTGATCTTGAAAAAAAAAACATGAAGGAAAATATATGACCACCAACACAAAAAAAATCCAGTATATACTTAAATATCATCACGGCAGCTTACAAGATAGATAACCCTTCAGTTAGAATGGCTGCTTCACAACAACGACTGCCTTTCAAATCCACAAAGCAGCACCAAGATCAGAAAAGAAATGCAAAAAAAAAACCCCTGACTAAGAATAAAAAGCGGCAAAAATAAAACCAAGAAGAAAAAATAAACTCACGTTTTTTTTTCTGAAATGGTAGACATTTGAAAGACATAAAAAAGAAAATAGAGAAAATAAAAATGGAAATACTCAACCCTAGAAGGAGAAAATCTCTCTCTCTCTCTCTCTCTCTCTCTCTCTCTCTCTCTCTCTCTCTCTCTCTCTCTCTCTCTCTCTCTCTCTCTCTCTGTCACACACACACCGCGCGCCACACACACACACACACACACACACACACACACACACACACACACACACACACACACACACACACACACACACACACACACACACACACACACACACACACGACAAGAAACAAACAAATACAGAACTCAATACTCTCTAACGCATGTACAAGCACGCACGCATAAGCACAAAATGCATACATGCATACACCACGCAAGCACGTACAAAGGGGCTTATGCGCTCGCACGCATGCACACACACACGCACGCGCGCGCGCGAGCACACACACCCACACACACACACACACACTAAAATGCTATAAAATAAATGGAAACTTTCCCTTTCCATAAAAGATGCATACAAACAAATACAAAAACTTCCTTCCCACACCTCCATTGCACACACAGAAAGAAAAAAAACCCAACGAACTAATAGACAAAGAGAAACAAAGTCAGCAAAATACAAACAACCAACCAAACAAAAAAAAGTTGTGTTCCTTTTTATTTTTATTTTTTTATAGCACAGTCGAAACCTTTAACAGAAAACTTCATAACAGCTCATGAATGATTCATATCCCTTTTACAATCACGTTTTCAATTCAGGGTGGATTATGGAAGCTTTTGATGAGGGAAGACAAAGATGTCAACGACAAAGAAATTTCTCATTAATTTTATTTTAGTGATGGTGACAAGACTTGTTGAGCACTGCAACAAGGTCCTGGCAATTTTGAGACAGAGTGATGATGATGGTGGTGGTGGTGGTGGGGGGGGGTTATGTATGGAAGTGATGATGGTATCATTGAGAACACTTGCAGTTAGGGTATATGTGGTGATATTTCACTGCTTGTCCCGTCTACTTGTATGCCTTTCCCTTTCTGTATAATTATCTCTTTCTTTGTTTCTCTCTTTTTTGGGGCTGTCTTGCTGTGTCTGCCTCTCTTTGCCATCCTTTTGTCTCTTTGTCCCTTCTTCCCCACTCCTCTCCCCCGCTCAGTCTGTCTGTCTGTCTTTCTGTCTCTGTGCAAAGATTACAGTCTCTCTCTCTCTGTCTCTCTCTCTGTCTCTGCCTCTCTCTCTGTATAGAGTACACTCTCTTTATCTCTCTTTCTCTCTCTCTCCCTTCCTCCCTCCCTCCCCCCTCTCTCTCTCTCTTTCTATCTCTCCCCCTCTGTGTGTGTGTATTTCTATGTAACTGTGCACCTTAAGATGAAATCCTCTTCCTTCTCTACTGCCCAGCACACACTGCACTCACACTGATCTCAGCAAAGTTATTCCAGAATATTTCAGGAACCAGAAGTTATCTCCACGATAGAGCCATAGTAACCTGAACATGTAGTAGATCTGGACAAGTTTACACTATGCCTTTTAAAACAAAACAAAACAAAAAAATCACAATCCACTTTAGGGTCTAAGATATTCTTCAATCATGTGTTAATGACAAAATTCTGTTCATTACGTCGCTGTCTGTCTGTCTGTCTGTCTGTTCTGTCTGTCTGTCTGTCTCTGCCATTCTTCTGTCTCTTGTCTCCCTCACCCTCCTGCCTTCTCTCTCTCTCTCTCTCTCTCTCTCTCTCTCTCTCTCTCTCTCTCTCTCTCTCTCTCTCTCTCTCTCTCTCTCTCTCTCTCTCGCACACGTTAAAATCCTGTTCCGCTTTTTCGTAAGAGTAGGCCATCGTGTGCCGGTGGGAATAGATGACATTTACAAAGCTGCATACACACGGGGACTGGATGAAAAAAAGCACAAGAGTGCTTATTCCATTATCCTCAATGTAAAAGAATAAATCAAGTCAAATCTCTCTCTCCTTCTCTCTCTCCTCTCTCTCTCTCTTCTCTCCCCTCTCTCTCTCCTCTCTCTCTCTCTCTCTCTCTCTCTATCTCTCTCTCTCCTCTCTCTCTCTTCTCTTTCTCTCTCTCTCTCTCTCTCTCTCTCTCCTCTCCTCTCTCCTCTCTCTCTCTCTATATATATATATATATATATATATTGTGTGTGTGTGTGTGTGTGTGTGTGTGTGTGTGTGTGTGTCTGTGTGTGTCTGTGTGTGTCTGTGCGTGTCTGTGTGTGTCTGTGTCTGTCTGTGTCTGTGTGTCTGTGTACAAAGAGTAAAGTGTCAAGGCCGAATATTAAAAAACAGCCTTGTGTCTGTGAATATCTTAAAAACCGGAATCAACTGTCAGTTAAGCTGATGAAAGTAGCTATTAAAATACGGCAAGGACAGTGCGATAATGCGGCCTTTCTCGTTATCGGATACTAAAAATACCATTTATGCTTCTTCCCGCTTCATTTATTCAGTTTTGTAAAAACAAATTGTAACGCTAATCTATCCAAATCAAACGAACCAGCGAGCAATTTTTTTTTTTTAAATCACTGCCAAAACTGAATCGGTAGCAAAAAAGATAACCCTTCTTCTTGTTCTTGTTCATCGTTTTATTCTTGTTGTTGTTGTTGTTGTTGTTGTTGTTGTTGTTGTTGTTGTTGTTTTTTTCTTCTTCTTCTTTCTTCTTCTTCTTCTTCTTCTTCTTCTTCTTCTTCTCTTTCATGAACATAACGCTTTTTTTTTTTTAAAGCTCTTCAGTATTTTTTTGTCTTTTTTTAAAAGGATAAGAACACAAAGCAAACAACCTAATGTACCGACATGAACCTGGAAATGTTCAAACATTATATTCATTTGGTTTTTATCCAAGAAAAAAACCAACACAAAAGCTGCGACCAACAAGGTTACAGTTTGTTTTTCGTTTTTGTGTGTATCGTAGTTGTTATCCTTGGTGTTGTTGTTTTTCTACAGGTGTAGTCATTTCTTCGCTACAGCTCCGCGGTTCACCAGTAGTTATATACTTTGCCGCATGCAACCGTTTTTGTCCACTATTAAGGCAGCCGCATTTTGACTTCGGGGATGGCTGGAGTTTGAATTTTTTTTCAGGAGGAATCAATCGCATTAGGCAGAATATTGCATAAAATTATGCACGGTGATATTTCTCGAAAGTTATAGATCTAATGGGAAAAACGGAGAAAAAAGATGGAAATATATTGTTGAGAAAGCCATACCAAAGATGCTTCGCGAACACATTGTTTTCCTCGTTCCCCGGCTAGAGCTATGAGGTTCGTTCACAAAATAATGATGGCATTTTTTGCATAAAGGCCTCTTTTGCCCACATTAGTGTTGCCGCATTTTAACTTCGGGCATGATGTCCAAGCTCGACATCAGTGTGCATGTGGTTTTCTTATAATTATATAGATAATTTTTGTCATTCGTTCTTACAAACACGAATGACGTACTCTTTCGAAAGGCAGAACAGTTTTTAGCGTGTGCTCAAGATGTTTTGCGTGCGTTGGCGCATTAGGCCTTGGTTTATAGTCTTAACCAGAGGACATTCAAGGGAGTGGAGTCAGTACTGATGTTAACTCTGGGGGTTAATTGACGTGGCGTCTCGGTGGTGGCTCAACCCCCGGGTCGATTCTGGGCCGTTAAATCGCAAAAGTAAAGCTCTAACCACTAGGCTATGCCACAGCAAAACTTAATGAAGGCAGTGAATTTCGCAAACTTAGTATGTCTATCCTAGGAGTGCGCAGTTAAGTTAGTTTATGAACACTCTACATCATCTAAGAGTAACAGAAGGAAACCAATTCTCAAACTCTTTCATCTCTGCACCTACATGGTAGAAAGCCTTACAACGGCTCATGAATTATTCATATCGAATTTTCAATCATGTTTTCAATTCGGGAAGGATTATAGGAAGTTTTTGATGAAGGAAGACAAAGACGTCAGTGACAAAGAGCTTTCACCTTTTTTTTTTTTTTTAGTGATGTAAAAGACTTTGCTGCAAACCAGGTGCTGGCAATTTCAGAGAGGTGATGGGGGTAATTTGGTGCAGAACGTTTGAGTGGTAGGGTTCTTCTTGTTTCTGTCTGTCTTCATCCCTTCTCCGTTTTCTCTGTCTGTTTCTGATTCCATTGTCTTCGTGTCTGTGTCTGTTGTCTGTTCTTGTTCTGTGTGTCTGTCTCTCTTCTTCTCTCTCTCTTTCTGTTATTCTGTCTGTCTCTTCTCTCTTTCTGTGCACGTCTGTCTCTCTTCCATCACTTCCACATCTCTCTTATAAAAGAGAAATGTTTCAAATAGAACAGTGCTAGGAAATAGCCTGTCTCTAAACTGAATACATTTCGGACTTGAGTTTTTGATCTAGCGCTTAAAAACAGAGTAGGATGAGGACACAGGTAGTGGATTTTGTTTTGTTTTTTTTTTTAAAATAAAAAGTATTGTGTCTTTGCCATAGTAGTGGAAAGGTGGCCATCTCCCTATTCATACCATATCAACAGTACAGGTCAACACGAACAACGAATTATCAACAAAGTTTGTATTCGCTAGATGTAAAACCTTTTTTTTTATCATCATAATCATCGTTGTCATTGTCAACCATAACCTATTCTTCCGCCTCTTCCTCTTCCTCCTTCTCCTCATCAGTAGCAACAGCAGTAGCAGCGTCATCGTCGTCATCGTCATCATATTTTTTCTTCTATGGAAAGAACCTCATCGTTCTTTCAGTTGTCCACTATTTGGTTCTAGAGCAGAGTAATACACAGTAACTCTTACATGCTTACGCTGTAAAAAAAACTGTCAATGTCTTTTTTTCTTTTATTATTACTTCTCATTGGTAGTAATCGTGAATCCCCCTGCCAACCCCCCTCAAAAACAAACAACAGCCCCCCCCCCCCAAAGAACAACAACAACAAACCAACAACAACAAAAATCCAGCCCGTAGCGCCCAAAACAGAACCAAAAAAAAAATCCCCACCAAAAGCAGCAAAAGACAAAAAGCAACAACAATGACAAAGGTATATAGGGCCACACACACAAAAAAGAGCAGCAGTTTCAAATTCTCTGGAAACTGTTGCTGTATGCACACAACATCCCATGTAGGCTAACGTCATCTCCTAAATCATAATACAGTCGGCTGTGGGGGAGAGAGAGAAAAAAAAACCCACACATATTCTGTCTGTGTGTCTGTTTTTTGTTTGTTTTTATATTCACTTTGTTCTTTGTTTCTGTATTCATCTGTCTGTCTGTCTGTCTTTCTCTTTTAAGACTTTTGTTTTCTTGCTCTGTCTGTGTATACCTGTTTCTCTCTCTGTCTCTGTCTCTCTCTCTCTCTGCCCCTCCCTCCCGCACTTTCTTTCACCCTGCCCCCTTCTCCGCCGTTGCCCATATTCTTTTTCTCTTTTCTGTCGTTATCTGTTTCTGCTGTCCCTAATTTTCTTTCTTTTAACAGTAGTAGCATTTATCTTGCTCGGTTAATTTTGTTGTTATCTCTGTGATAGTGTTGTTGGTTTTTTTTCTCTGTTTCTTTTCCAAACAATTTTGTAAAATATATTCATTTCCAACATATAACCACATCCCTTTCTAAAGGATTAGCCAGAAATTACATAGAAATGCGTGGATTGCGAAAATCATCACTACAATCAGAACAACGTGACAGATAAAGAAAAAAAGAAAACACCCTCAAACAATATAATACAGTGAAAGCATGTAAGGATGTCTGTTTGTTGTTCTACCCCATAATAGTAATAAACAAAACAAAAAAAAGACTCGACAATTGAAAAAAACAGAGCAATGATAAGTGAAGAAAAAGAAGAAGAAGAAGAAGAAGAAGAAGAAGAAGAAGAAGAAGAAGAAGAAGAAGAAGAAGAAGAAAATAATCATGACAACAACAATGATAATACAATGGTTATAATAGGGAAGAGAGAGAGAGAGAGAGAGAGAGAGAGAGAGAGAGAGAGAGAGAGAGAGAGAGAGAGAGAGAGAGAGAGGACAGAGACAGAGAGACAGAGAGACAGAGAGACAGAGAGACAGAGAGACAGAGAGACAGAGATAAACATACAGACAGAACTGAAGAGACAGAAACCAGACACAAAAAGATCTCGAACACACACACACCCTAACTACAGCTACCTCATCAACACCCTCAATTCAATGCCTCCATCACCTCTCTGAAATTGCCAGCACCTGGTTGCGGCAAAATCTTTTGCATCACTAAAAAATGGGAAAGCTCTTTGTCACTGGAGTCTTTGTTTTCCTTCATCAAAAACTTCCTATAATCCTTCCCGAATTGAAAACATGATTGACATTTTGGTATGAATAATTCATGAGCTGTTGTAAGGTTTTCTACTATGAAGGTGGAAAGATGAAAGAGTTTGATAACTCGTTTCCTATCTGTTACGTTATTACCCTTACGTGTTGCGTTACCTTCTCACACATGTGTTCATAAAATATGACGACAACTGCCCACACCTAGCATAAAGACAAGAGAGGTTTTAAGAGCTAGGCTTTCTTTTAATTAAACACCGTCACTATAAACTACAATACAGACTATAAACCGAAGTCCCATGTGTGAACGCACGCAGAACATCTTACACACGCGTTAATTAATCTAAAACCCTTTATGCCTTTCGCAAGAGTAGGACATGGCGTGCCGGTAGGAACAGATAGTATCCTATGAAATAAACAAGTCCATACACACTGGTGTGTTTAGACATCATATCCTAAGTCGGAATATGGTTACCTTCATGGTGGACAACAACAATCCAAGACGCCAAATATCACCATTAGTGACTATGGGAGCTCTAGCCAAAGAAGGGACCCCCCCCCCCCCCCCGCCCAACAACATATCAAGATCAAAAGGACTTCCAAAGACAATTCTGCAAGGCACTGTTCAAGGAGGAAGAAAAAGAGGCAGACCAAGGAAGAGGTGGGAGGACGACATCAGCGAATGGACAGGCTTAGAACTCAACAAAACCCTGAGAAAGGCAGAACAAAGAAAGGAATGGAGGGAGCTGGTTGTCAAGTCTTCAGGGGTGCCCCCACGGTCACCAGACTAAGGGATAGATAGAACATATACC
>CM060334.1:27609738-27619738 GCA_030674155.1 Stramonita haemastoma | reverse complement strand
AAGAAGTGTCTACATACTTCTATTGCGTGTGTTGTTGTTACAACTGGGTCTTATTCATACTGTGCTTGGTTTTTATGTTCGTTGAGGGGAGGTGTGGGGGGGGGGGGGGTAGGAGCGGGGAGCGAATGTCTTAATTTTTTTTTTTTTAAGAAATGTTTGCATTTACACATCACTCACTGCAAAGAAGAGATGAAAAGATTGGCAGGCAGGTATACAGTCAGATAGATAGACACATAGACTGAGAGACAGATAGTCAGTAAGATAGACAAACCGACAGCCAGCCAGATAGAAAGACAGACAGACAGACAGGTAGATGGATAGATAGAAAGATAGATAAACAGATAAACAGATAAATAGATAGATAGATAGATAGATAGATAGATAGACAGACAGACAGACAGACAGACAGACAGATAGATAGATAGATAGATAGATAGATAGATAGATAGATAGATAGATAGATAGATAGATAGATAGATAGATAGATAGGTACAGGCAGATAGAGACAGGCAGAAAGACAGACAGAGAGAGAGAGAGAGAGAGAGAGAGAGAGAGAGGGGGGGGGGGGGGGGGGGGGTAGAGAGAGGGGGGGGGGGATAGATAGAAAGACCGACGGGCAGACAGACTGACAAAGATGGAACTGAAAGACAAACACAGAGATAGGCAGACAGAAGACAGAGATAGGGAGATGTTTTATTTATTTATTTATTTTATTCTTTTATTTTTACACACACACGCACAGGCGCGCGCGCGCACGTGTAAATGAGAGATAGAGATGTGGACAGAGGGAGACAGACAGACAAAAATAAGAGACATATAGAGAGGGGGAGAGACTACGTGAAATAAACGTAAAAGAAAATGGGTTGGTTTTATATTGAGAAAATGTAAAATGGAGTCATTGTTTTCAACTTTGAAAAAAAATCATAATGGTCTAATGGAGACTATATGAAGTAGAAAGAAGAAAGAAAGAAATAAAGGAAGGAAGAAGAATAGAGAAGAGAAGAAGAAGAATTGCGAAGAAGAAGAATTGCGAAGAAGAATGCAAAGAAGAAGAAAAAGAATGCAAAGAAGAAGAAAAAGAATGCAAAAAAGAAGAAGAATGCAAAAAAGAAGAAGAATGCTAAAAAGAAGAAGAAGAATGCAGAGAAGAAGTAAGAAGAAGAAGAAGAAGAAGAAGAAGAAGAAGAAGAAGAAGAAGAAGAAGAAGAAGAAGAGAGGAGGAGGAGGAGGAGGAGGAGGAGGAGGAGGAGGAGGAGGAGAGGAGGAAAAATTGCAAAGAAGAATCGCGAAGAAAAATCGCGAAGAAGAATCGCGAAGAATCGTGAAGAAGAAGAATTGCGAAGAAGAAGAATTGCGAAGAAGAAGAAGAATTGCGAAGAAGAAGAAGAATTGCGAAGAAGAAGAAAGAAGAAGAAGAAGAAGAAGAAGAAGAAGAAGAAGAAGAAGAAGAAGAAGAAGAAGAAAAGAAGAAGAAGAAGAAGAAGAGGAAGAAGAAAGAAGAGAAGAGGAAGAAGAAGAAGAAGAATGAGAAGAATGCGAAGAAGAAGAAGAAGAAGAAGAAGAAGAAGAAGAAGAAGAAGAAGAAGAAGAAGAAGAAGAAGAAGAAGAAAAGAAGAAGAGAAGAAGAAGAAGAAGAAGAAGAAGAAGAAAGAAGAAGAAGAAGAAGAAGAAGAAGAAGAAGAAGAAGAAGAAGAAGAAGAAGAAGAAGAAGAAGAAGAAGAAGAAGAAGAAGGAAGAAGAAGAAGAAGAGGAAGAAGAAGAAGAAGAAGAAGAAGAAGAAGAAGAAGAAGAAGAAGAAGAAGAAGAAGAAGAAGAAGAAGAAGAGGAGGAGGAGGAGGAGGAGGAGAGAGAAAAAACCTCAAACTGTGGACTTTAATTACAAGACAATTGTCCTGTATGCAAGCTGTATAGATATAACTATAGCATTTGAAAATCCAACTAAAGAGAAAAAAAACTGCATTAAAAATGCCTAGACTGGAAGCATAAGAGCAAGAACTTCGCCTTCGTTTGCTGCTTCGTCTTCTTTGAGGTTCTGATTCTACTGTTCCCACACTGCTCATCTCCAAGTCTCCGCCTCAGCTATACCCAGATTCGTTATGGCACACCCTCAGGGTCAGAAAACCACATTGAGCCCCTTAGTATTAGGCCGCCGTCATGCTATGAGCCAGAAGGGCCCTGCACTGCTGCTGGGTCACAGTTGTGGTGCTCGGTGGCTTCTGTTCTGAGCTAACATACACAGGACACCACTTCCTAAACCCCTTACTGACAACAAAAGCTACATCGCGGACCTCGACTGAGTGAGACACCCACCCGGAGTGATGAGCACCCTGATGTCCCCCCAACAACCTTCTCCTTTGAACCTCCAGCCCCGAAGGCCTTAACGTAAAGTCACCACAGGCACAAAAGTGTATAGCAAACCGACACTAGGGTCACTATGAGATCAGGGTAACCGGGGCCACCGAATCAGAGACAAGTTTGTTTTCTTTTTTATTGCATGCTGATCAATGGTAATGAGGATGATGTACTGATGCTGCTGTGGAAGTGCATCTGCTTTCAGACTACATGGCAGAGTTATACTCTACGCTTTCTGCCAAAATATAGCCCAGCATCAATTAGTCTCAAGAGACACAGACACCTGCAGTGTTGGTCAGGCAATCTGAGCAACACTCTCAAACTAGCATGCGTAAAGTGGATGAAGTTCCACCGTGCGATCTCAGTCTGCCAATGAGCATATAACAAACTCTTTAATCATCATCATCATCATCATCATCTCATCATCATCATCATCATCATCATCATCATCATCATCATCATCATCATCATACATGGAATTTATATAACGGTATATCTGGTAAAAACAAAACGAACTCTTTCTGGGTAGGAGCCAGCCAGAGTCTCCAAAATCCCTATGACTCTTATGGGATTCGAACCTCCAACCATCCAGCCAGTAACCCCAAGGAGCTGACCACTGCGTAATGGCGGCTGGTCAAGAACCCCATTTAACTATACATAATTTAGAATAAGGCAAAGAAATATCCATTCTAAGTTGAAGAGCAGAACAAATGTACATCCATGCATCTTATGTAATGAATGCATTGGAAAATTGCTATAAAAATGGAAGTAGCAGTGCATACTTGGTTCAAAGATAAATATGCTCTCTAAATCAGTTCATAGATTACAGACAAAAACTGTTTTTAATTTCCCCCCTCTCACCTCTCCCCTCTCCCCCAAAAGAAGGATTGAAATCTATCTATTGTTTGCTTTTGACAGAAGAATACGAAGATGTATACGAAGAATACAAAGAATACGAAGAATACGGAGAAAAAAAAAGAAGAAGAAGAAGGAGAAGAGGGCAAATAATAAGGAGAAGAATTTTGTTTTAAAGAGTGCTAAGGCTTTTATCTTAGGACATTATCATGGACGAAGAGAATTTCGCCCCAAAATTTCAACATATGAAAATATTTTGAACGCATGCCTTGAGATTCTGCTTACATCAACAACCGACAACGCTATAGGCCTGGTCCAGGTGTAGAGACTGATACTTGTGAAACAGCACCAGGAGATGCAGCATTTTTCTTATTCATAGTATGGGCATCCAAGGTTGTTTTCAGCCTTTTGTCTGACACGAAGTTTGTCTTTAGTCTGTACCATTTTTTTCATTTTTTTTTTCTTCTGCAGGATAGGGCTGCAAGAAAAAGCGATTAAAGAAAGCTAGCATTCTTAAAGTTAAAGGCAAACTTTTTTTTTATCTGTAGTTTACATACCACACTATTTTCCCATGAAAACTTGCATATTGAATGTAACTATTATTTTGCAGGTATGTACCCAAGGCAAGGAAAGACAGAAAAAAATGCACACGCACACATTCATACACACACACACACCATAATCACACACATATTATAAACACATCCACGCGCGCGCACGCGCGCACACACACACATGCGCGCGCACACGTGCACACACACACACACGTACACACACACGTACACACACCGTACACACGTACACACACACACACACACACACACACACACACACACACACACACACACACACACACACACAAGTCCTTCGGATGAGACTTTAAATCGAAGCCCCGTGTGCGAACGCATGCAGAGTATCTTGCGCACACGTTAAATCCTGTTCCATTTTTCGTAAGAGTAGGTCATCGTACATATACACACAAACACACACACACACACACACACACACACACACACACACACACACACACACACACACACACACACACACTCTCTCTCTCTCTCTCTCTCTCTCTCAATCCCTCAAAGACAGAGAGAATTAAAGAAAGACAAAGACAGACACAGACACACAGGTAAACAGACAGACAGAAACAAAGACGGACGGGGAGAAAACACAGACGAAAACAGCCTGTTTAAAAACTCATTCTCACTGACAATATCGACTTCATGCTCTCATCATCTCTGTGAAATTGCCAGGACCTGGTTGCAGTGCTCAAGTCTTTGGCATCACTCAAACTGGGAAAGCTCTGTCTCTCAAGTCCTCCACCATCAAAAGCTTTCCCATAATCCCCCCTCAATTGAAAACAGGATTGAAGCTGGCGTCCGTATCGTGGTTGCCTCGTAGTAAAAGAGTTAACAGAGTCTGAAGTTCAAGGCTTGGAGTTAGGTATCTGAAACTTTTTTAATATAATGCACGCGCGTAGGAAATGGCAGGTACGTGGTTTGAATCCCCAAACCGTTCTTCCCTAGGACTTTGAATAACATTCTATGTGCTAGTCTTTCCTGTGGAACAGTGGGACGAACGCTGGCATGAATTACGTGATCTTTAACGTACACATTTGATCCTCTGCTTGTGTATGATTATACACGAACAAAATTCAGGCACTGGCAGGTCTGCACTTGAAGTTGACCTGGGAGATGTTAAAAAAAATCGTCACGCTTAATTCATCAGACACCACCGAGATTCGAACCCATGATTTCATGGACCCATGGGATTGAAGTCGAACGGTCTTAACCACTTGGCTATAGCGTCTGTCAGTTTCTGGTATAAAACAACAATAACCGAGTAACAAGAACGGACATAGTGTGACAGATCCGACAACAGCACCATGTTCTTAGCTTAAAAAAAAAATCACTTTATGTCACAGCAGATTTCTCTGCGTGAAATTCGGGCTGCTCTCCCCGGGGAGAGCGCGTCGCCACAAGTGCAGCGCCTACCCATTATTTTTTGTTTCCTCAGGGATGGTGTATAAACACGACACCTGTGTGCATGCTGTTTTTTTTATTTTGTCATCCACTCCTACCGGCACAGGATGGCCTGCTCTTCCGAAAGGCAGAACGGGGTTTTAACATGTGCGCAAGATGTTCTGCGTGCGTTCGCACACGGGGCCTCGGTTTATAGTCTCATCCGAATGACTTTGACATTCAGTTCGATTTTTTCGTCAAACTGGGAAGAAAGGGCGAGGCTGGGTACGAACCCAGAATCTCACGTTTTACTAGTTGGCAGGCGAACTTCTTAACCATCCTGCCACCTTCCTTCCTTGATCCATTTCAGTCTGCAACTGAGGGGGAGCGGAGAGGGAGTTCTAGTGTGTGAAAACCCACTCTGTTTTATATACTATCCCTGAAGTTGGAATATTGCTACGTTAATGGTGGGCAAAAAGAAAGCTTGCATAACCAAAAACCTCATCATAATTATGTGGAGAACCTCGGAGCCCTTGCCAAGAAACGAAAAAAAACCCCAACCCACCTCTCTTGCTACACACTTTTTTAACTGTCAAATTTCACTCATTTCACACTGCACATTCTCACAAAAAAAGATCCCTAGATTTTTGTATGTACGCTCTTGTTAACGCTCAACATCTTTTCTTTTGATAAGCAAAATTTAATTCTACACCCACTTATTTTGATACGTTTTCTAGTGTAATCTTACATATTTATTCTTATATAATTGTTCTCTTAAACCAATAACGTGCATGTGGTAATGCACACCCACTCCAAAACTTGTTTATTCTGATATACTCTCTCTGTGAAAACGTGTCCATTTTCACGTATTAAAGACTGCAGAAAACCCGACTCTATGTCAAACACTTCCTAAAACCCCCAATACATTCTTAACACTCCCTTATCCCGAAGCCAGAATGCGGCTACCTTATAGGTAAGCGGTCGCACACGCAAAAATCTCATGGTTGATGAATCTTATTGAGGAAAAAAATGATGTTTGATGGAAGTCCATGGTTGCTGAATCTCGGAGCTCTAGCCGAGGAACGAAAAAAAAATCCAGAAAAAAATAACTCAACTCACTTGCTCTTTCTTTAATCCCATTTATTTTCATACACTCATTTTGAAATAAGGACAGACAGAAAGACAGAAAGACAGGTAGACAGATATAGATAGATAGATAGATAGATAGATAGACAGACAGACAGACAGACAGACAGACAGACAGACAGGCAGGCAGACAGACAGACAGACAGACAGACAGACAGACAGACAGACAGACAGACAGACAGACAGAACATCTTGATAGAACATCTTGCGCACAAGTTAAAACCTGTTCTGCTTTTCGGAAGAGTGGGCCATTGTGTGCCGGTGGGAACAGATGACAAGATTGACAAAACTGCATACACACGGGGACTGGATGTTAAAAAGCCCATGTTGATTATTCCATTATCCTCGATATAAAAGAATGGACGCACACACACATACACACGCATGCACGCACGCACGCACGCACGCACACACGCGCACACACACACACACACACACACACACACACACACACACACACACACACACACACACACACGATGGGAGCAGATGACAACATATACTAAACTGCATACACACAAGCACATGTGTATTTTTTCCATTGTCCTCAACCCCCCCCCCCCCCCACCCCACAAAAAAAACAGGCAGACATACAGACAGAGTTACTGCAGACACACAGAGACAGATAGACAATCAGAAGCCCGGATACACACCCTCCTAAGTACAAACGTTCTCACGAAACTATCACTTCCATACATGGCCCATCATCTCTCTGAAATGAGTGCCAGGACCTGGTTGCAGCAAAGTCTTTGGCATCACGGACAATAAAAAGGGGGAAAGCTTTTGGTCACTTAAGTCTTTGTCGTCCTTCATCATCAAAAGCTTCACATAATCCTTCCTGAATCGAAACCAGGATTGAAAGCTGGTGTGGATTATGTGCCGCTGTTAGTATCCTGTTTTGTGCCGTAGTAAAAGAGTTAACAAGAGTTTGAAGTTCATGGTCGTAGTTTTAGCGGGCTAAACTTTAATGACCTTTTCCAGACGATGAGAGAGGAGTGGGTAGGGGTGTGGGGTGGGAGGAGGGGATGGAAATGGGGGGGGGGGGGGTAGAACTTTTGGGGCTTATGTTTCTAAGGAAGCTGGCAGTGCATGGATTGTTGTTACCGTTGTTGTAGTTGGGCTTTCCTCAGCTTAACACCATGGAGGAATTCAGAATAGGCACCCTGTCTTAGTCCTCCCACCTGGATATCACTATCAGACCAAAGTACACACTGGATGAGAAGTTTTGTGTGTAGGACTGTTTTCAGGTACTTCAGGAGATAGGCAACCATACTCTACCCTCCAAGGATTTTTGTTCTCCTTTTACAGAAAAGTGCACGTTGTTAAGCTAAGAGCTTGCCATGGCTGAAGACAACCTCAACATGAACAGTTAAAAATAAATTAGGGAAAAAAACACAGTTGCAGACAGGAAAAGAAAAATAAATAACGGGTAGGACTGCTCTTGTGGCGACGCGCTCTCCCCGGGGAGAGCAGTCCCAAAATTTCACGCAGAAAAATCTGCCGTGACATAAAGTGGTATTCAACAAAATACAATACAACACATTACAATACAGTACAATACAAAGCAATACAGTTTTTAAATAATGTAGGCTTTGGCGTTTTAGCTTACATCAGTAACTGACACAGCTAATGACCTGGGCCTAGGGTATACTTTCATCGTTTGGTTACCATGTTGTCATACTTTTTGCTACCATTGTTTTGTGCTTACGATAGTGGCTTGATTTTTTTCGTTGGTATTCAACTGCCAACAAAAAAATATATGACAGTTTCTCCTTAGTGTGAATGCCGGGGAATCTTTCAGTATAACTAGCATCCCCATTTTCTGGAAATTGTGTGCTAGAAATTTCTAGTTTTCTAACACTCCGTTTGTTTTTGTCTTAATCCTTACCTCTCTACCTCCTCTCTCGTGCTTATTTTCTGCCTATGCATCCAGATTCTCTTGCATTTATCCTCCTACATAATTATCTCTTCTTTTTTTTAACTTATAAACTTTTTGATGAGCTACCTAAAGTCGAAAACATGTCGTGAGAAGACCAGGCACTACTCATTCCATCCAATATGGTCATACAGTTTCTTCTCCCCCCCCCCCTCCTCCTCCTCCCAACTCAGACAGCAGCTATTGTAGTCTGTCATATATGTGGGCGAAAATGTGTTGCGCTAGCCGTTAAGCGCCTGGCAAGTCAGGCCCAGCACATCTGACTTCGGCACGATCATGCAGTTCAACATGAGGTTGTCATCCTTCGTGCCCCTCAAATAGCCATTTGGTTCAAGGCATTGATGATGATGATGATGATGATGATGATGATGATGATGATGATGATGATGATGATGATGATGATGGTGATGGTGATGAAGAAGAAGAAGAAGAAAAAAGAAGAAGAAGAAGAAGAAGAAGAAGAAGAAGAAGAAGAAGAAGAAGAAGACAACGACGATGACGACGACGACGATGATGACGATGATGAAAATGATGATGATAACGAGAGTGATAAATATAGGACTACTTTTGGCGTTTTCAGCAAGAAAACTGACCCTCAAAATTACACAAGCACAGAAGAAAGACTAAATTTTGCACGGTGTATGACAGGACAATGAACAAGTCATTGTTAACACGATATTGACAAAAATACAGACAAAACATCAGAAGTACAGATGAACAAAACACCGCTTTTTGTTGTAAATATCAAAAGTTAATCATTATAGCCGCAAGGGTTTTTTAGCTGGACTGCTAAAAGTAATCCTTTGCTGTGTGATTAGTATGTTTGAATTCTCTCTCTCTCTCTTCTCTCTCTCTCTTCTCTCTCTCTCTCTCTCTCTCTCCTCTCTCTCTCTCTCTCTCTCTCTCTCTCTCTCTCTCTCTCTCTCTCTCTCTCTCTCTCTCTCCTCTCTCCTCTCTTTCTTTCTCTCTTCTCTCTCTGTCTCTCTGTCTCTCTCTCTCCCCCTCCCTCCTTCCCTCTCTCTCTAACACACACACACACACACACACACACACACACACACACACACACACACGCTCGCACGCACAGGTGCACGTTCCTGTGCGAACGGTCACAAGCATGGTTACCCCCCCCCCCCGCCTTCCTCACCTCCCCTCCACCCCCGCACACACACACATACATAAGTGTATTGGTAAATAGCAATCCAATCCAATCCAACCACGTGGTTGATAGCTCCCGCTGACCACAGAGGCCATAATTATCAGGGAATACTTTCTAGTGAGATTTCTAAAATGTCAGAACTATAAACTGTAAAAACTACATACAGATTAAATACAAGGTTTAAAAACCAACTCTTCTGTCTTCCCTCTTTCTTATCAACGCTTTGGTCAACCGTAAGGGTCAACCCCGGACAGCGGACAGGAGAGAGAGAGAGGGAGAGGGAGGGAGAGAGAACACTGAACACTGAACACTGAAATTGTTTAATGTACATCGGCCTTAGGCCACAATACAAAAGAGTGGTGGGCATAGAGTGTATGTGCATATGACATAGGTGTTATAAACATATTACCATCAACGTATATGTATATGAAATACTGTATGAGTAATAATAAAGCAAGAAAGTTATATAAGCCATTTCTTAACCGTTAATCACGGAACATATCACACGTATCGTAAACGACAATGTTTTAGATGTATTATTCATTAATACAAATATCAATTTCTACAAAGCTGTCCTATTTCTTCTAT
>CM060334.1:27577238-27604738 GCA_030674155.1 Stramonita haemastoma | reverse complement strand
TTGTACATGCTCATGTATCTTGTTTAGGATATCGGATACAAAAAAAAAACAAAAAATTCTACACTGAGTGTAAAAGACAGAAAATATGCTGTCTTAAATTTTGGACAAATTAGTTGGAGAGTTCTTACGAAAAGGATGCAAAGGACAAGGATATTAATTTTGAGGGACAATTTTCTCAAAGTGTAAAAAGAAGGACAATTTGCTATTACCAGGAATAAGATTGAAATTTGTTTTCCTTTTATTTGAAAAAAAAAGATATAGTATGTTGCTGTTGTTTTCGTTTTTGCAGTTAGAGCTCCAAGAATCCCCAATGGTGGGATTTTGCGTATGCAACCATTTGCTCACTGTTAAAGTAGCATGCGTTCCGACTTCAGCAATGATGTCTAAATACCACACCAATGTGCACGCGATTTTTTTTTTTTACAATTGTCATCTGTTTCCATTAGCACAGATAGCCTACTCTTCCAAAAGACGGATCGGGGTTTACTGTGTGTACAAGTAAGTAAAATAAGTTAAGTCTTCAATTTTAAAGTCTTTCCACTTTAAGTGATACCAGACGACCCTAAGGTAGGAGACTGGAGGAGGAGAGAGAGAGAGAGAGAGAGAGAGAGAGAGAGAGAGGAGAGAGAGAGAGAGAGAGAGGAGAGAGAGAGAGAGAGAGAGAGAGAGAGAGAGAGGAGAGAGAGGGGAGAGAGGAGAGATGAGAGATTTAACCTGTGTGTGTGTGTGTGTGTGGACAAGAGGCTTTGCATGTGTTTGCACATGGGACTTCGGTTTACAGTCTCATCCGGAAGACTTTTAGTGGAGTGGAGTCGGCACTGATGTGGACTCTGGGGGAATAATCCCTTGAACGGTGGTGGCTCGAACACGGGGCCGTCAGATCATAAGCCCAACGCGCGCTCTAACCACCAGGCTATCATGCCCCTAGGAAGGACGGTGGCAGGATGGTTAAGACGTTCGCCTGCCAATATGTAAACCGTGAGTTTCTGGGTTCGTACCCAGCTCGCTCTTTCTTCCCAGTTTGACGAAAAAATCGAACTGAATGTCAAAGTCATTCGGATGAGACTATAAACCGAGGTCCCGTGTACGAACGCACGCTGAACATCTTGCGCACACGTTAAAATCCCGTTCCGCCTTTCGGAAGAGCAGGCCATCGTGTGCCGGTAGGAGCGGTTGACAAAAATATATAAAAAAAAACCCAGCATGGACACAGGTGTCGTTTAGACACCATCCCTGAGTGGAAAAAAAAATAATGGGTAGGCGCTGTACTTGTGGCAACGCGCTCTCCCTGGGGAGAGCAGCCCGAATTTCACGCAGAGAAATCTGCTGACATAAAGTGGTATAAAAAAAAATATATATATATAGATGCAGTATGAAAAATCGGCCTTTACCAATGACGGAACAGTACCCTGGGAAATGGGAAGTTTGAAGAGAGAAGATCAGGGCGTTGTGTGTTGTGCATACCACTGTCAGTCAAGGCAGATTATTCAGCGTGAAATTTGGGCCGTTCTCCTTGGCAAGAGTGTGTGGCTACAAGAGCGTTGCCAATCGTTCTTGTTTTTTATCTGCATGTGTAGTTGGGTTTTATTTGTCTCCCTGTCTCTTTATGCTAATTTTAGGGATTGTTTTCTTTTCAGTGTATGTTTTCTTTTTAACCAGAAACTGCCTCTCATGCTATTTACAGTTGTTTTCTTTGTTTGATTTTTAACCAGACACTGTCTCCCATACTACTGAAGGTTATTTTTGCAGTTTTTTTTTAACCATCCATACACTGTTTTTCCATGCTATTCAGGCTTTTTTGTTTGTTTTTAACCATTAAATGTTTTCCAGCTATTCAGCTTCTTTTGTTTGTTTGTAACCATAAAGTGTTTCCCATGCTATTCAGGCTTCTTTTGTTTGTTTGTAACCATAAACTGTTTTCCCATGCTATTCAGGCTTCTTTTGTTTGTTTACAAATGTTCCATGCTATTAGCTTCTTTTGTTGTTGTAACCATAAACTGTTTCCCATGCTATTCAGGCTTCTTTTGTTTGTTTTAACCATAAGTGTTTCCCATGCTATTCAGGCTTCTTTTGTTTGTTTGTAACCATAAACTTTTCCCATGCTATTCAGGCTCTTTTGTTTGTTTGTACTATGTTTCCCATGCTATTCAGGCTTCTTGTTTGTTTGTAACCATAAACTGTTTCCATGCTATTCACTTGTTGTTTCATTTTCTGGTTCTTTCTTTGTTATCCATAAACTGTCTCCCATGCCATTCACGTCATTTGGTCTTCTTGTTCTTATCCATTGCAGGATGACAAAACTACACTTTGAAAAAAAAAAATGCATTCACACTGTTGACGTGTTTAGATATCACCCCCAAGTCAGGGTCCATTTACCTTATGGGTGGGCAAAAACGGTCACAGATCTTACCATTGGTGAAACTGGTAACTCTAGCCAAGAAGCGTAGAAAGAAAGAACCCAACCAAACACACATCAAACAACAATCAAAAACACTCCTTACAAATAAACAAAACAAACTCAAAACAACACACAATCATAAAGCAAACAGAGAAAGAAGACCCCCCCCCCCCCCCCCTCTCTACGAAAAAAAAAAAGAAAAAGAAAAAAAAAAACCAACAAGAAAACCAGTACCTACACTCCCAAGAATAGAAGACTACCAGGCAAATACTCTGTTATCAAAATTTAATATCAAACAACAACAAAAAAAACCGCCTTGGAAACAGACACGCACGAACTGCATCTCTAAAAAAAAGTAATAACAATAACAGTAACAACAATAAAGACGTATGCAGGTGGTAGACTGGGTATCTGATATAGTAAGTCTAGATGATACATTGGTCTGTGCTCGACATTACAGTCATGTAGGAGTCATTCAAGACAAAGCCGGTCAAAGTGATCTAGTATAACTGACACAGCAGTAGGTTTGATTTTTTTTTTTCATCGACCAATCCGCGCTCGCTACAGAATCACTTGTTACGAAATTGCATCTTCCCGATAGCTTAGATATATTAGTTGTTATTGTTGTTGTTGTTGGTTGGTTTGTTTCTTTCTTCTTTCCTTCGGGGTTCACCAATCTCACATGTTGCGTAAGCGACCGTTTTTAAGGTAGCTGCATTCCGACATCTGGGGGTGATGTCTGAACACGACACCACTGTGGTTGCAGTTTTTGTCATTTTGAATCAGTCCTACAGACTCCTACTTTTCCGAAGAGGGGTTTGGGTTCTAGCCCTGTGCGAAATATGTTTTACGTGCATTCGCACACAGGAAATCCGTTTATATTTTCAATCGAAAGACTTTCGGGGGAGCAAATCTCAGAAGAAAAAAAACACACCCTCGAACGGGCACATCGGGAGTGGCTCGAACCGCGGCGTTAGACTGTGATCTCAACGTTTTAACCACGAAGCCATCCCACCCCCAGACAGTTTTGTATAATTATAGTCTTTAAGGACTAGACACATGTACATTTCTTTATGTAGCCTACTGGGAGAGTCAATGTTGCAAGGAAAATGATACACAAAAGCATAAAAAGCACACACAGCTAGACAGAAAGAGATACACAAACACACATAAACACACACACACGCACACACGCGCGCGCGCATGCACGCACGCACGCACGCAAGTGCGCACACACACAAACACACACAAACACACACACGTACACGTGCGCTTAAACAGAATTTGACTTTAATTATTGTCATATTTCTTTACTTCTACAATATAAGATCTCTCTCTCTCTCTCTCTCTCTCTCTCTCTCTCTCTCTCTCTCTCTCTCTCTCTCTCTCTCTCTCTCTCTCTCTCACTCTCTTTAATGTGTAAGTATCAAGTCAAGTCAAAATTCTATTTCCAGATGGTACATTGATTGAGTAAGCAATACATGTGCCTTTTTTATCAAGCCATCTATCTAGCAAAAAAAAACAAACCCAAAACAAAAAACAAAAATCCCCCCCCCCAAAAAAAAACCCCACTTATAAAAAACCCAGACAAACTAACAAAAATGAAGCAGCAAGTAACACGCAAAATACAACCAAGAAAAACCCCACCCGAAAGCATTTAGCTACAACATTGTTACGACTGATAACAACAAAACAAACCCAAAAGGAACTAAAAAATATATGATGATAATAATAATAACAATAGTAATAATAATATAATGATAATGATAATTCACGGTTAGACTCACTCATTCACGTAGGCTACAGACACAGACAGACAGACAGACAGACAGACAGACAGACAGACAGACAGACAGACACACACACACACACACACACACACACACACACACACACACACACACACTCACAAACACACGCAACTCACTCACACACGCACACACACAAACACACACACAACACACACACACACACACACCACAACACACACAACTCACTCATGCACACACGCACGCACGCACGCTCACACACACACATATTCCCCCGCCCCCCCACACACGCACTTATACAAGCATATATCCGCACGTGCACATGCACTTGAGTTTTGATTTTTTTAAGTCATAGAAAAAAAATAAAAGTCATTTATATCAGGTTACAATATATATCATCCATTTTTTTACATTCATACTTCATATCAAGAAAGAAATAAAAACAAACAATTTTTTTAAAAAATGAAAAAAGGATCTCTCTCTCTCTCTCTCTCTCTCTCTCTCTCTCTCTCTCTCTCTCTCTCTCTCTCTCTCTTCTCTCTCTCTCTCATCCGAAGGACTTTGGGGGCATGTGTGTGTGTGTGTGTGTGTGTGTGTGTGTGCGTGCGTGCGTGCGCGTGCGTGCGTGCGTGTGTGCGTGCGTAGGTGCGTGCGTGCGTGTGTCTATGTCGGAGGGTATGTATATGGGGAGTGTGTGTGTGCGTGCGTGCATGCGCGGCGCGCGCGCGCGCGCGCGCGCGTGTGTGTGTGTGTGTGAGGGCATGCGCGCGCATAACTGTAATAATGATGAGATGATGGAGATGACAATTGGGTCAATGATAGTGATGATGATAATGCTATGTTATGTATGTGCGCTACTATTTGTATAATTATATGTACATGTTGACAGTTATTATGAGGATAATTATGTGTCATCAACACGCCACCACCCACCTTCTTTATTTTTGTTGCTTGTATTGTGGCCTATGGCCGAAGTACATTAAAGCATTTCAGAGTTCAGAGTTCAGAGTTTCTCTCTCTCTCTCTCTCTCTCTCTCTCTCTCTCTCTCTCTCTCTCTCTCTCTCTCTCTCTCTCTCTCTCTCTCTCTCTCTCTCTCTCTCTCTGTAGGTTTACTTGTAATTATTAGTTGTAGTTACTAATGACAGTCTCTACCTAGGAAGGATGAAAAGAGAGGCACGAGTTATTCAATCACTGATCACCTTTGATTGATAATATTATCTGTAACCCTTAGAAATTAACATTTTTGATCACAGATGATCAAATCATGAATGAATGAATGGATAGATACACGTTTCAATCTCTCTCTCTGTCCCTCTCTCTGTGTCTCTGTCTCTGTCTCTCTCTCTCTCAATGATTTTGATGATGATGACGTGGAGGATGAAAGTAATGATGGTGATGTTGATATACTTGCTCCAGCTGCAGATGTAGATAATGAAGATGCTGATGGCAGTGATTATGTACATGATGAAAATGATTATGGGATTGATGATGAAATGTTTTTCGCGATGTTTACCTTCCCCCTGCCTCAATCATGTTTTGTATAGTGGTCTAAGGCCGATGTACAATAAAACTTTTCAGTGTTCAGTGTTCTCTCTCTCTCTCTCTCTCTCTCTCTCTCTCTCTCTCTCTCTCTCTCTCTCTCTCTCTCTCTCTCTCTCTCTCTCTCTCTCTCTCTCTCTCTCTCTCTCTCTCCAACGCAACCCACCCACCTGTTCCCTCCCTCTCTCTCTCTTTGCGTAACCCATCCACCCTTTCTCCACTCTCTCTCTCTCTCTCTCTCTCTCTCTCTCTCTCTCTCTCTCTCTCTCTCTCTCTCTCTCTCTCTCTCTCTATCTCTCTCTCTCTCCGTGCAATGCAACCCACCCACACGTTTCCCCACCCTCTCTCTCTGCGTAACCCATCGACCCTTTCTCCACCTCTCTTTCGCATGCACACAGGACCTCAGTGGGTTTGTTTTTTTGTAAAATGTCGAGTCTTGCCTAGTTGCCAGAACTACCGGCTTCTTTTCCCTTTTTCTTTTTTTTTCACTTTTTGGCATGTTGCAGACTCTTTTCAGCATACACTTTACTGCTATACAATAAGTCTTTGTGGCTGAGATCGACTTTCAAGTAATTATACACATCGAAAAGAAAACCTTGACAGGGCTCAAGTCCACCTCCACCCCCCACCCCCCCCCCACCCCCCTCTCTGATATCCTGCAGTCCTGTCTTGCTTTCAACACTCCGAGACAACCAGCCATGGCCCAGCCCAGTAGAGCTTCAGGAAGAGAAAACAAACTGTGGGGACTGGCGGGGTCACTGCGACAGACTACAGACCTCGCCATCTGGACCGGAATATTATAACTTGACCACAGCCAGGGAAGGCATATAATAATTATGGGCGCTCTTCGGCTCGTGTAGGGCTTCGATGGTTGCGCGGGCCGTGCTCTCGTTGCTTCAACAGAATTGTCCCGTGTTTAGGGTGGCCAGAAGCCGCCGCTGTAGTCTAGTGGTTAGGGCGTTGAACTCGTAATCTAAAGGTTGCGGGTTCCATCCCAGCTTTCGGCTATGGCGTTGTGCCCTTGGAAAAGGCACTTTACGGCTATTTTCTCACCCCACCCAGGTGTAAAAGGGGGCACCAACCTTGTGTAACCCCTGCGATAGAGTGGCTATGACTCTCAGTCGCTTAACGCCACAAAAACCGGATAAGCACCGGCCTGATGAGCCTTAGGCTCGGGACAGACTTTCACTTTTTTTAACTAGGGTGGCCCGAGGCACTGAAGTGGGAGACTTTCTGACCTATCTGTTCACAGTCCCTGAATCGGAGTATATCCGCTGGGACTTTTAGATAACTTCAACAACAACGAAGGCAGAAAGAAGGAAGAAAAAAAAAGTTCTGATTTGAAATGCTGTGTCAAGATTATCTTCACCTATGATAAGATCCTCAGCATGATAACCCCATGTACTTTTTTTTAATAAAGAAGGAAAAACTCCTCTGAAGATGGAGTATGAATACCTCGATGGTGAGGTAGTTCAAACAGTCATACACGCAAAACTTCTATCCAGTGTGTGTACTGAACAATCTGGCCGTGATTCCAGGTAGGGTGTGATGAGTGAGTCAATGTCCACAATCTGGGTGAGCCTCAGGGTGATAAGCTAGAGGAACGCCAAACTATGTACTATAGCAACAAACCCCACACCACAGCTGCAAAAAATGTTAACGTTCGGTGCTAAAGCACAAAGATGTAACAGCCCTTGAACTGAAGTTTTATTCAAGCGAAACACGACAAAACTTGAAGGAAGAGTTTTTACATCCATACACTGCAATTTGTCTCTGCAAGGAGTGTGCCTTTCTGGTCAGATTTATGAAGTGAAATTCGGACACCAGGAACAAAGCTTCCATGAGACAGTGTGATCATGTTAGATACGTGACATACATGTTTTATTGGAGATGAGCTGAAAAATAATTTTGCATTTTTCATAACAGATCGTGTATATACATATTTTTAATTGCTACCAACATTTTTTTTTTTACTGTGGCAGGTGTGGTAACTCTTGATCGAGAAAGAAAGTAAGGAAAAAAGACAAAGAAAGAGAGAGAGAAATAAATGAACGAAAGAAAGACAGGCAAACGGACAGACAGACTGATACAAAGAAAGGAAGAAAGACAGGAAGGAAGAAAGGAGGGAAGGATGGAAGTATGAAAGGAAGGAAGAATAAAACTAAAGAAAAGAAAAAGATGGAAAAAATATAGTAGTAGTAGTAGTAGTAGTAGTAGTAGTAGTAGTAGTAGTAGTAGTAGTAGTAGTAGTAGTAGTTGAGAAGTTGTAGTAGAATGATAATGTAGTGGTAGTTATTACAGTAGTAGTAGAAGCAGCAGCAGAAAGTAGTGGAAATAATTATATATCTAATTATATATATATTTCTATTTATATATGTAGTCTTTTCAGCCTTCATTTTTACATGGTGTGGAATTGAAAGAAAATCGGGACGCTTGCGCAGTGATGGCTGTCAAAGTTCTTGAAATCAGGGCGCTAAGTGTTAAAACCTTGACACCATCTAATTCATTTCATTTCATGTCATGTTGTCTACAGTCCCACCGACCCACGAAGGCCATATTGTAAAGGCTGTCACCTTATCATGATCATTATCAATTTGAGCAATTTCCAATAACATTCACTTTACTTCAAGTTTCAAATCAACGCCCCTCTAATCCCTTCAACTAACGAATACCGTCAATCTGAAGAAAAGAGAGAGAGAGAGAAAAAAAAGAGCATGAAATGACAAAGTGCCTTGATTATTGTTCCTTAAGGTCAATAATAAAACCAGCCCGTGCTCAGGACGCCAGCCAATCCGCTTAATTTATTATCCCCAGTTTACAACAAAAAAAGAAAAAAGAAAAGTGTAAAAATCCACAAGGGCAAGTAACATCGCAGAATGGAATGGTGTGCCCATCATAGCGTTTTTACAATATCACTACCTGCATGCTCGCCAGGACAAAACAACAACAACAACAACACAAACACAACAACAAACAAACAAACACACACACATACACACACACACACGCACGCACGCACGCACGCACGCACGCACACACACACACACACACACACACACACACCACACACACACACACACACACACACACACACACACACACACTGACACATAACATAATTATGAAAAGAAAATATTTGTAACATTTATTTGAGAAAAAGAGAGGATAATTTTTATGTATAAACACAGACAGATAGACAGACAGACAGACAGACGGAATAATGGAGAGGGAGAGAGAGAGGCAGAGAGAGAGAGAGAGAGAAAAGAGAGAGAGAGAGAGAGAGGGAGAGAGAGAGGAGAGAGAGAGAGAGGAGGGAGGGAGAGAGAGACAGAGACAGAGATAGAGAGAGAGACAGAGACAGAGAGACAGAGAGAGGACAGAGAGAGAGACAGAGAGACAGAGAGTTTTCAAGATCAATTCCTGCACAGACCCATGATCGAATGCTTGGCTCTTTTTTCATACCTTCACGTGAGCAGAAAATCCAGTATGCAGGTGAAAGTATGATTTATTTCGAAAATTCTATGGGTGGCAGTCACACAAAAAATACCCAGCATGTGTCGTAGAGTTTATCAGAACACTGGTTAGTAAAGCAGCTACGGTGTGGAATTCTTAACAAATGTTGAACAGTATATATATCAAAGAAAAAAATCTTCATATCCGGACACCCTCTTGAGAAAATTATAATCCACCTCCCCCCTCTCTTGATATACCAAGGGATCTTCTAGAATAGTGTACCCACCTTCAGAAAAATTCTGTATTAGAAAATGTCCCCTTTCCTATCTCTGTCTGGTTTCTCTCTTTTCGGGTTTAGATTCTAAACACAACCTACTTATGCCGACGCTGACTGGCTGATGACGCCATCATAGTTTGAGGCGAGCTTCTGCTCGCGGGGAAGTCAACATACGTGACGTATTATATGCACGAACGTGTTTTGGGTTCCCTATTCAACACAGTTAATCAGAGCGAATGACTGTCAACGCACACGACGTGGTCGACTTAAGTTGATGATATGTAACCCAGATACCAGCCATTCCCTTTTTCTGAGTCTGTCGATTTTACCCATTTTTACAATATACCGACAACGTTATTGCTTGGAAAGAACCATTTCTAAAGTCCTTAGTCTAGTTTTTTGTTAGCACTGTAAGCTTGGTTTTTTTGTTTGTTTGGAAAATTTGCAAAAACGTTCCTTGAATTTACGAAAGGAATCACGAGGACATCGGGTGGTTAAGGTTTGCTTGTGAGGTTAACCAAGCGCGCGCGACGTCAAATTATGTGACAACGTCTGTATTTACTGCTCACGGCAAAAGCTTCGTCAGCTGTCGTCGACATTAAGCAAAGTGCAGAAACATTATACCAAATGCTGTTATGACTGACACTATAGCCTCAGCGGTTAAACTCGTGTGACTTCAGACGTATGGAGCCATGAAGTATGGGCTCAAGTCTTGAGAGGCGGTGGGTGTCGGGTGAATTAAGGGTTTGGGGATTTTTACCATTTTCCCTCGTCATATTAAAGTGCAGACCTGCTATTGTCCTTCTTTCTCTTTGTGCATTACACGCAGACAGATGGTTAGATAATTATGCACGTTGAAGATCCTGTAATTCATGTCAGCATTCATAGGGTTCACAGAAACACGAACATACACAGCATTAAAAAAAAAAAAGTTAAAGTCTGTCCCGAGCCTAAGGCTCACCAGGCCGGTGCTTATCCCGGTTTTTGTGGCGTTAAGCGACTGAGAGTCATAGACTCCCCCCTGGATAGGACGCCAGTCTATCGCAGGGTTAACCCCCAACACAAGGTTGGTACCCCTTTTACACCTGGGTGGGGTGAGAAAATAGCCGTAAAGTGCCTTTTCCAAGGGCACAACGCCATAGTACACAGCATACGTCTTGTTAAAAAAACAAAACATGAGCTGCTCTGAAATCTGAATGTGTCTCCCGGGGCCAGCAGGCAGACCTGTGGAGCTATAATAGCACAGAAGAAGACCTGGTGCTACACAGGCAACCTAATGAGGAAACGAGAGAGAGAGAGAGAGAGAGAGAGAGAGAGAGAGAGAGAGAGAGAGAGAGAGAGAGAGAGAGAGAGAGAGAGAGAGAGAGAGAGAGAGAGCAGACAGACAGACAGACAGACAGACAGACAGACAGACAGACAGACAGACAGACAGACAGAGACAGAGAGAGACAGAGAGAGAGAGAGAGGAAGAGAGAGACAGAGAGAGAGACACACACAGAGAGAGATTTATTCTTTTATTCTTTATTCTTTTATATCGAGGATAATGGAATAAGCACTCATGTGCTTTTTTAAATTCAGTCCCCGTGTGTATGCAATTTTTGGAAATCTGTCATCTGTTCCCACCGGCACACGATGGCCTACTCTTAGGAAAAGCGGAACAGGATTTAACGTGTACGCAAGGTGTTCTGCATGCGTTCGCACACGGGGCCTCGGTTTATAGTCTCATCCGAAGGACTTTTGGGGAGAGTGGAGTCAGCACTGATGTTAACTCCAGAGGAAAAATCACCTCGACCGGGAATTGAATCCGGGTCGTCAAATGGCCAGCGCAATGTTCTGACCACTAGGCTATTGAGGATGGGTGTGGTAATGCATGCACATGTTGATAAATTTCGAAACATACAAAAGTCAAAATTAAGGGATAGAATAAATTGACATGGAGAGAGAGAGAGAGAGAGAGAGAGAGAGAGAGAGAGAGAGAGAGAGAGAGAGAGAGAGAGAGAGAGAGAGAGACAGACAGACAGACAGACAGACAGACAGACAGACAGACAGACAGACAGACAGACAGACAGAGACAGAGACAGACAGACAGAGACAGAGAGAGACAGAACAATTGAACAATTGAACAATTTTAATATGTACATCGGCCTTAGGCCACAATACACGGAGCTTGGGGGGAATGAGGAAAACCAGTAGATAGGTATGCAAAATGTGATCAAAAATGAAAAAACAACAACATATTCTTTGAGGCTAGTAATCGCAATGGCCATATTACCTAGAACAAGTTTAGAGTTTGTTACACATTCATGTTACGCTGCATCGCTACTTTAGTTAGCAGACACCACACTCGGTATCAGTCCATATACAACATTTCAATACTTTCATACTTGTAAATACAAATCTTTAACACACCCATCATTAAAATTAATATTCTGACGCAACAATTCCTTCCTTCTATTAAAGGAATGAAAAATATATCTGGATAGATAATGGCTTCGTTTCATACATGATGTTGTAAGTAGAACTGACAATGGTGTATTGTTACATTCAGTTAAAAACTTATCTCTTAAATCTGAGTACATTGGACATTCAAACAAAAAATGGGCTTCATTTTCAGATTTTGTTTTACAAAATGGACAGAACTTTTCTTGATCACTAACACTATATCTACGAACGTTATTATTAATTGGTAAAACATTTAATCTAACTTGTGTAATAGCAACTCGAAAACAGTAAGTATCAATAAAGCTGATGTATTTTTCTTTTCCAAAGATAGTTTTGAATGATCTATAATCTTCATACCTCTCTTTATCTCTTAAGGCTCCATGCCACTCTTGTGTGAACATGTCTACTAATCTTTGCTTGAATATGCGTAAAAAGGCCTTTACATCCCCGACTCCTTGTTGTAGCCATACAATGTTAAATCCTGTTTCACACAGAACTTTTCTTATTTCTGATACCCAACAATTTTTTCCATTTTTATCTAATTCCAATAGCATTTGGTAGGCATTGTATGGCAATCTGTTTGGACTCATTTGTAGTAACTTAAACCAGTATCTAAGGACATTTGTATAAGAGTTTACATACAGAGGGTACCTACCCAATTCACCGTACACCATTTTATTTGGTGTTCTTATTGGAACTCCTAAAAACCTCTTACTTGCTGACATGTGAACTTTTTCAATATGGTCCATTCTACTTAAACCCCAAATTTCCGAAGCATATAATAAAATAGGCTGAATTTTAACATCAAAAACCTTAAAAAATGTGCTTACATTCATTTCTTTATATCTATTAAATGCTTTATTTAACTGGATGACTGCTTTTTTTCCCTTTGACTACTAGGTTTTCCGTTCCCAACTTTGTACTAATCTTTGTCGTAAAAGTAAAACCCAAATAACAATATTGATTAACTATGTCCAACTTAACACCCTTATAAAACCATTTTTCATGTTTTGCTAGAAATCCCCCTTTTCTAAATACCATTACCTTAGTTTTATCAATATTCACATTTAGCTGCATATTTTCACAGTACGTTTGCAGAATATTAAGCTGTTGCTGTAAACCAGATGGTGTTGCTGAAAGTAAAGCTATATCATCAGCAAACAGTAATATAGATAGTTCAAAGATATCAGGTAGCATTTGGATTCCATGCCTGCCTTGCTCATTTACGTGATTAGCCAACTGGTTGATAAACATTGTAAACAATGTAGGGCTTAGTACACAGCCTTGTCTTACCCCTATTGGGCACTCAAAATATTCTGATAATTCATCATTAACTCTAATACATGAAAGCAACGACATATACATAGCTGATAATGCAGCAAAAAACTTGCCTCTTATCCCCTGATTTTCAATACATTCAAGAAGTTTGTCATGTCTTATTGAATCGAAGGCTTTCTTAAAATCTATAAAAGCAACGTATAATTTTTTTTACCTTTCTTTGACATACATTTTTGGACCACTGCATAGAGGTTAAAAATCTGATCAATAGTAGAGTATCTTTTTCGAAAACCCGCCTGATTTTCACAAATGAGATAATTACTTTCTAGCCACTCATATAGTCTTGAGTTAAGTATTGATGTATAGCATTTTGATAAGATGTTTAGTAGTGAAACTCCCCTATAATTGTCTACATTATCTAAATCTCCTTTCTTATAAATTGGAATTATCACAGCCTTTGACCAAATATGAGGATATATGCCCTTACTGAATATTGTATTGAAAAGCTTAGTAAGAAAGTTTTTAACTTGACAGCTTCCATTTTTCAACATTTCAGCCATAATTCCATCAATGCCACTGGCTTTTCTGACCTTCAGTTTATGAACAGCTCTATTTACTTCTTCTTCAGATATCTCTTTGTTTAATGCATGTTCACTATCTTCAGACAAATCAACCTCTATGTGTGCATGTTGGTTATGCAAAGTTTCATTGCTTTGAAACACATTTTTAAAATGATTTACCCAGTCTGAAGTTTTAATGTTGTTTTTAAGTTTAACTTTATCATTACAGCCCATTCTTCTAAGTTCTTTCCAGAAAAGAGCTGAGTTAGAAATATTTGTGGCAAGAAACTCTACTTTTTGCTTTCTGAATGCTTGTCGTTTTGATTTTAATAACTTTTTATACTTTTTTCGTGCTGTGACATACACAAGTCTGTTTTCATCTTTTCTTAGTTTCCTAAAAATATTCAAGGCTTTTCTAGTTTCCTTTTTAGCTTGATAACACTCCGCATCAAACCATTATGCCTGCTTCCTTTGTCTCTTAACAGTTTTTACTAACATACATTGGCTGGATTCCTTTAAACACTGGACAAAAAGATCTAGACCATTATCTACATTACTGTCTAATAAATCTATCGCAGTTTTAATATTTTCTTGGATTATGTTGCTATTTAGCGATCTAATGAAGTCCTCTTTCTTATCCTCTTTCCACACAAGTTTTTCTGTTACAATATTTGTCTCTTTGATCTCTTCAATATTACTCTCTTCAGATATATCAATATTCCAGTCAATTGTCATAACAATTGGTAGATGATCTGACTCAGACATATTTTTTATATCATCAGCAACAATATTCATAGTTAGAAACAACTCACAAGAAACAACAAAATAATCCACAGTGCTAGCTCCTGAAGGTGAGATATATGTAAAACCATCATCAAATTTTGGTTGACACAGACCATTCAATATCATACAATCAAACATGTTACAAATTTCAAGAAGTTGTCTTCCAAATACGTTTGTGTTATTATCTTGAGAATTTCTTGAGAAATCATCTGTGGCAGATCCTGGTACATCAAAATCAAAATTATCATCACAAAATGAATAGTTACCATTCGAAGTCCTAGCATTGAAGTCGCCCATTAACATAAAGTAAAAATCATCATTTGAATCCTGTAGTTCAAGTAAACATTGTTCCAACATTTCCATCCCATATCCATTTTGATGAAGTGACCAGAACATGGAATCATGAGGGGGTATATACGCTACATACTAACAGTATATGTTTGTCAGTTGAAAACATATCTTTGTGGATCTTAATCACAATTATATTATCATAATCAATGTTAATTTTTTCAACAAAAAAAGCAATCTTCTTTTTAATCATGACAATCACCCCTCCAGAATACCTTCCATGGTGGGACAATTTTTTAGCGCTTGAAGTAAATATATCAAAATCAGAGAATAGTGATGAATCAAAACTATCTGCAACAAAAGTTTCTGTTAAGCAAATAAAATCATGCATCAAAAGGAAATCTACGAAATCACTGTTATCTAGTTTCTGGAGCAGACCATTAACGTTATAATTAAGAAAACAAAGCTGTGTGTTATTTACATTATATACAACAGAACAATGGCTCTCTTTGGGCATACAAGCATCACCATGATGGGGACATTGAATATCACGTGCATTAGTATCACTTATTGTGGCCCGGCCAGTGTCCTATTTGCTGGAGCCAGAGGCTCCTTTGGGATGAAATTTTTGTGTCTCCCCCTTCCCTTCACTCTTCTTGGAGTGATCATCCACTGACACTCGTTTGAGAGAGTCTAGGATGCTGGACTGGCTAACTGATCTGCGTGAGGCCCCCTGTGTGTTTTGTTGGGTGCCTGTTTGTTTTTGAGAGGCAGCACGCCTAGGTGGCCTTGCTTGTCTCCCTGATGATGACAGACTGGCATCATGAGTTTTACCCTTCTTTGCCTCACTTTGCTTTTTTTCAAGAATTATTCTTTGTGATTGGGGTATGTGTCTGCTGGCATTTGTGTCAGACTGTTCATCTACTGCATCCTTCTCTGGTGTATTCCTGTCTTTAGTCACTATTACAGTGGATGTGCACCCGTCCTTTTTACTAAGATTTGATAGCTCAGCCTGTATGTCAAGATCTGTGTCAGTCACTTCTGGTGTTTCATCATGGTTTTGGTCTAAGTCAGTGTCGTCATTCCCATGGCAGTGAATGTCACCCACATTGTCTACTAAGTTCTTGTCAGTTCTGACATTGCTTGCCTTGTCATCATCATCGTCAGTAATTTCATCTTTACTGTCATTGTCACTGGTACTGACATAACCCTGAACATTATTATTTTGCTCTCCTCTTTCCATCATAGCAGACTCATCATTGCTGGTCTGGTCCTCTCTGTTAGTGTTCTGCACAAGAGAAGCACTGGTTTTCTGTTCTCTAGGGACAGACTGTTCTCTTGGACTTCTGTATTTGTTTCTGGTCCCTCTGTTCTTTTGGTCCTTGTCAAACACCAGTCTTCTGCTGTCGGGGTTGATGGTTTTCTCGCCACCTCGCTGTAAGTGGGGTTACCAGGGGCAGTTGGCTTCCAGCTGGGATCACGCCATGGAGTGATTTGCCTCTCCAGCATAGTAGAGTCTCTGGAACTGTTCCTGACCTGGCTTGAGGCCCCATATTTTTGCTGACTGGACTCTTTGAAGTACGTAGTTCTGTTTACCACATTTGATGTGGTAGTGCCATAACTTGGTTGATAAGAAGACCTTGAATAGTACCTACTTGAATGTCCTCTGTTTCCACTTGGTATTCTGGTGAACTGTCCTGCTTCCTGTCTGCCATGATGGGGATATGGCCAGTCCTCAGTGTCCAGCACAGAGTCCCTATCACCGTTCTTTCTGTTCCGTAGATCAGGAATCCATGACTTTGTGTGGGCAGTTTGTCTCTCTTTCACCTGTAATTTTCCATTGAAAATGTAGGCGATCTTTCCCTGACTACGATGAAAGTCGACCAGTTCTTTTTGGCGTGACGTCAGGTCAGCAGCAACACTGATCCCATTCCATCTGAGGTAATCTCTGAGATGAGTATCCCCAGGACAGCCATTTTGTTGGCCCAGTGGCTGAACTGGACCAAGACTGGCCTAGGATTGCTTCCATGGGTTCGAGGTTTTCCAAGACGAAAGGCCCTGACGATGTCTTCTTTGTGCCAGCTGGTAGTAGAATCAAAAGAATTCAAGAGGTCCGTGATGATCTGAGTACTAGAGACCTTGTTTTCATCGAAGTCTTCTTCAATATTAAAGAATATGACGTTGCATGCTTTTGCATCTTGTTCAACATGTTCAAGATTTTTTTCAAGTCGATCTAGTCTGTCCGAAATTGTTTTGCTATCTTCTTTTAGATCATCAATGTCTTCTCTGTTTTCTTCCACCACCTGTTTCATCTCACTCATCTCATTTACAGAGAGACAGAGAGAGACAGAGAATGACAGAGAGAGACAGAGAGAGAGAGTTTAAGAGTTAAGATCTCCTGTCTTAATAATACATATCATAAACGTGGTCTCGCTGCGACCACGTTAATTTAAAACAGAGTGGGTGGGATCTTCGATTAAAAATCACACGTTAAGGATAATTTTAGTGGCCACTCCTAGCAACAGCAGCCGCTCCTAGCTAGTCCTATGATTTATTGTGTGTGTGTGTGGGGGGGGGGGGGAGTGGAGGTAACAGGTAAAGTGCAAGAAGGTCTCGTAGAAACTGGCAGTTTTGGTGTTCAATGATACTTAAAGAGAGAGGTGGAGGTGATGATGATAAGCGTTATAAAAGAAGGACTGAAGACAAGGACAGGCAGTGGAGGAGATTAAATTATTGTTAAATAAAAAAAATAAAAAAAAAACCCACGCACGCTTGGACAGAGATGCAGGAGAGGCGAGGGCATGTGCACGTACGTACACAAAGACACATCCATGCACACATATTGGCAAGACAGGTGCATGGGTAATGGGTAGGCGCTGCACTTGAATGTGGCGACGCGCTCTCCCCGGGGGAGAGCAGCCCGATTTTCACGCAGAGAAATCTGCTGTGACATAAAGTGGTATAAAAAAAAAAAAATGGCCACATACACGTACATACTTGTTTGTGTACAAAGACATATAATATGTGTGCACGTGCAGGTGGACGTGCGCGCACACACATACATACATACACATACGCATGCATGCGCGCACGCACACGCGATGAGGACCAGTGATGCCCGTCCACCCTACCAGGTATAGAGTGCAGCAGCCAGATATCATAGGTACCACCTCAACCAGAGCCCCCACTCAGTACACGTTGCAAAATCTTCAATCGTGCTTCAATCAATCTAACCTAGACTACGAGACAGGTGAAAGGTGAAGGATGTTCTGTTAGATCTTCCTCACCAACAGCTGCAACTATAGACATAATTGTCACTGTGCTTGATACCAGGTCAGTGAAAGACGGTGTGCCCACATGGAATGACTTGCTCTGTGCAAAGACGTTGAATAATCTCCAAAGAATAAGGCAGTGAGAGAGTTAGTAGACAACGTGACGACATGACACTATGTCAAGTCTGATGACATTGCCATAGAATATTCTTGAGATTCTGTTTAAGAAGACAATTTTATATTCTGGTAGGTGAAGCTATGACAAAACTGAACAAGATATGGAGAAGCAACGACATCAGCTTCAAAACAAAGGTCAAATTGTTCAGATCCCTGGTCATCTCCATCTTGCTCTACGGCTGCGAAAGTTGGACAATGACCGCTGAAACCACCAAGCGGATCCAGACGTTCGAAACAAAATGCTTCAAGCGACTGTTTGGCATTTCCTGGAAGGATCGGAAAACAAACATCTATGTGCGAAGTAAAGTCGCACTGCTGGCTGGTCCTAAGGAACCCCTACTAGCCACTGTCAAGAAAAGGAAGCTGGCATGGTTCGGCCATGTCACACGCCACAACGCCCTCCCCAAGACAGTCCTACAAGGAACGCTAGAAGGTGGCAGACGCCGAGGCAGACAAACCAAAAGCTAGATGGATAGCGTCAAGGAGTGGACCCGCCTGGACAGTCCAACACTCATTCGGAAGGCGGAGGACAGGGCTGGATGGCGACGGCTGGCTGCAGAATTGTCTCTCATGTCTCCTCCACGACCGTTCCGGTCATGATAAAGAAGAAAAAGAAGAGGTGACGCAAAACAACAAAAATACGACGACAACAACAATATGCTACATGAAGATCGTGTCAAACTGGCCAACTTGCAGAAGGGAAAGCGGATCTACAACACGGCATATATACAGAGAGAGAGAGAGAGAGAGAGAGAGAGAGAGAGAGAGAGAGAGAGAGGAGAGAGAGAGAGAGAGAGAGAGAGAGAGAGAGAGAGAGACAGACAGACAGACAGACAGACAGACAGACAGACAGACAGACAGACAGACAGACAGACAGAAGCCTATGCTGCACCCAGCCTCCATTGCTGTCTCTACACGGCCTGATCTATTTCTTCTACCTGGGGCCCTGACAGCCTGGCCTGACCAGATGACAGACACATGCTTCTGTGACAGTTTTCTCCAGTTAGAAAACAAAAAAGACATTGCCATGGTGATCAAGTGGATGATGTCACATCGCATTGTTTTAGGTTAGTACTTACTTCCTCACCAGCTCAAAGGGCTTACTCTGTTATCCTCGATATAAAAGAATCAAATCAAATAAATAAATAAATAAAATAAATAAACAGCTTATTAGGATTAAACTTTGTTCATTGTTCCTTTATTTGCTTTACCTCCTCCTTTCGCATTATCTTCCTCCCTCCTTGTTTATTTTTCTCCCCCTACTCCCCCCCCCTCTCTACTTCCTTTCTTCCTCTATTTTTCTCATCCACCCTCTCTCTCTACTTCCTTTCTTCCTCCCTCCCTCTCTCTGACTTTCCTTCCTCCTCCCTCCTTCCCCTTCCATCATTCTCCTTCATTCCCTTCTCTCTTTCTTCCTCCATTCCTCCCTTCCTTCCCTCCTTCCTTTTTTGCTGCTGCCTCATCTTCTGTGACATTCCTGTCCTGCTGCTCACACGCCGCTCATTCCAGTCTCCCCTGCCACAGCCATACCCAGATTCGTTATGTCTTATCTTCAGGGTCAGAAGTCCACAGAGAGCCCATCAATATCAGGCTACTATGAGGCCACCAGCCAGAGGGGCCCTGCACTGCTGCTGGGTCACTTTAAGGATGTTCAGTGCTTACTTGTTCTGAGCTAACATACGCAGAACACTACCTGCTAAGCCCCCCCTACCAACTACAGTATTAGCTCAATGGCGGAGCTGGACTATGTGAATCAACAACTGGAGGTGGTGACCACCACAATGTCCCTCAGCAAACCATCCCCTGTGAACCTCTAATACCACTCACTCACTCACTCACTCAGTCCCATGTCCCAAAGGACGTAGGGGGGACATGAGAGAAGACGCAACGGAGATCTTTTTCCATGCTTCACGATCCTGTGTGGCTAGTAGGAGGCGTTGCAGGGGTTGGGCAGTCCAGTCTTTGATGTTGTCAACCCATGATTTCTTTTGGCGGCCTCTTCTTCTCTTGCCCTCGACTGTTCCTTGCAAGATGGTTTTTGCTAGGGTGTTGTGTCTTGTGGTGTGACCAAACCACATCAGCTTTCTCCTCTTTATGGTGGAGAGCAAAGGCTCTTGGGGGCCCACGCGCTTTTTGATTTCTTCTTTCACATAGTTATTGGTCTTGTGTTCTTTGTATGATATTTTGAGGAGTCTTCTGTGGCACTTGTTCTCGAATGCTTGGATTCTTCTCTCTAACTCTGCTGTCAGAGTCCATGATTCACAGCCATATAGGAGGATAGATATCACGAGGGATTTGTAGAGGTGGTATTTGGTGCAGAAGCTGATGTTGTTGCTTCTGATGATCCTCTGGAGTCTGACTAGAGCAGATGTTGCTGTTGCAATGCGAGCTTTCACCTCATTGTTTGATGTGCCATCTTTTGTTAGGATGGAGCCTAAGTATTTGAATTGGCTCACCTCTTCCAATATTTCTCCATTCATCTAATTTCCGTGCTGTCATTACTCGCGCTGTTGACCATGATCTTCGATTTCTCTGTACTGACCTCCATGCCGTATGCGCTCGCTCGATCTGTTAGACTGTCTGTGAGGATTTGCAGTTCTTGTTTGCTGCTGCCCATGAGGTCAATGTCATCTGCAAATCTGAGGTTGCAAAGGGGTCTTCCACCAATGGAGATGGAAGTGTGGTGGTTTTGCAGTGTCTCTGTCATGATGTTTTCGAGGAAGAGGTTGAAGAGTACAGGTGAGAGAAGGCAGCCCTGGCGGACTCCAACCGTGGTCTTGAAGAACTCGCCCACGTGATTGTTCATGAAAACTGCACTTCTTGCATTCTCGTACAGAGCCTTGATGACTTCAATTAGGCAGTTGTCGATGTTGAAGTGCCTGAGTACTTGCCAGAGGCCGTCATGTCATACCACAGGCTTTGACAAAAACTCATCACAGGCACAAAAGTGTACGGACATACCGAATAGTTATAAAGTCATCATGAGGCCAGAGCAGCTGGGGCCATTGAACCAGAGGCCATTTCTTTTTTATTGCAATGGTAATCGATGATCATGAGGATGACATAATAATTCTTCTGCTATGGAAGTGCATTGTGCTTTGAGACTTCTTGACAGAGTTATACACTACGCTTACTATCGTAACATATCCCGGCGTTATCCGGGCCCGAGAGAGATACTGACATCTGCAGTCTAGGTCAGGTAGTTTGAGCAACACTCTTAAAATCGCATTCGTAAAGTGGATGAAGCGCAACTGTTAGGTTGTCGAGGAGATTTTTCTCCTGGCGTTAACATCAGTGCTGACTCCACTCTCCCCAAAAGTCCGTCGGATGAGACTTTAAACCGAGGCCCCGTGTGCGAACGCACGCAGAACATCTTGCGCACATGTTAAATCCTGTTCCGCTTTTCGTAAGAGTAGGCCATCGTGTGCCGGTGGGAACAGATGACATTTACACAACTGCATACACTCGGGGACTGGATGTAAAAAAAAAAGCACAAGAGTGCTTATCCCATTATCCTCGATATAAGATAAATAAATATGTCTTTCCAATGAGCCCACAGCACACTCACTCTCGGTAGAAGCTGGACAAAGTCCGAAAAATCCCCATGACTCTTATGGAGTTCGAACTTGCGACCTTACAGTCCATAACCCAAGACGCCAACCTCTGCTGTAAGGCGGCTGGTCCTTCCTCTCTCTCTCTCTGTCTCTCTGTCTCTCTGTCTCTCTCTCTCTCGTCTCTCTGCTCTCTCTCTCTCTCTCTCTCTCTCTCTCTCTCTCTCTCTCTCTCTCTCTCTCTCCCCTCTCCTCTCTCTCTCTCTCTCTCTCTCTCTCTCTCTCTCTCTCTCTCTCTCTCTCTCTCTCTCTCTCTCTCTCTCTCTCTCTGACCACTCCTCACTTAATGACTGGAATAGTCATGATCTGAGCATTTCATTTAACAGCAGATGGTCTTTCTCTTCTCTCTCTCTCTCTCTCTCTCTCTCTCTCTCTCTCTCTCTCTCTCTCTCTCTCTCCTCTCTCTCTCTCTTTTCTCTCTCTCTCTCTCTCTCTCTCTTCAGCCTCCAGGAGAAAACAACAACAACAACAACAACAACAACAACAACAACAAGAAACAATCCCAGCTTTGCTTCTGCTGTGAGTGTGACCTGTCTGCCTTTCAATTCCAGGAAGACAATCATCATCACAGCTACCACACAAAAACCAGACGCCAATTCCGAGGAGAAAATTTATCACTGTAAATGATCTTAAACACACACAAAAAAATGTCTATATTAATTTTTTTTTTAATGTGTGATCAATTTGTATCTTAATGCATGTCATACATCTTGCCCGATTTGACACCTTTTGCCAGGCATTTGTTCAAATTAATAAGCGTTTAAAAAAAAAAAAAAAAAAAAAGGCTTGGCGTGGTGTCGGAAATCGATTTTGATCAACCATGTGTGGTACGTTCATGCTCAGATTCATCTCACTGCCGTTGTTGGTCAAACAGTAAGCAGACGACGCTGCTCCAAAAATGAATCTCATTGCTAAAAGACACGAAACTTGGACGTGTACAATCAAGTCTTGTTTTTTAGGTACGGATATCAGATTTAAACTGAAATTCCACGATACCACATTCAACAGAGTGTTGTGTGGCTGTGGCTCTTTCACTGAGGGAAAAGGTGTGTTAGTTCAGTGATTGTTCACCAGAATGAGTATCTCTGTCTCTTTTTTTTTTTGTTGTTCAATCTGTTACCAAAGGAATAGTCCCTTCTTCTTAAGTACTTTCTTATACAGTAGTTTTATTGAAGACAACTTTTGGGGACGTAAATCCTCACACAGACAGGCACACACAGGCAGACAGACAGACAGACACAAACACACACATTCACGAAAGCACACACATACACATGCACGCACGCACGTATACTCACAGACATGCATGCACGCATACACAGACTTCTACACAGACAAGACAGAACAAAGACAGACAGAAAAGACAGACAGCACACACACAGACACACACAACCTCATCGCTTGTTAAATATCAATTAAAGTGTAAAGACATAAAAAGGAACACACACACACACACACACACTATATATCATTGATAATCGATGCTTTCGTTTACAATATTTAATACTAAAGTGTAAAGACATTAAACAAGCGGAAACACACACAACGATCACACTAAATATATATATTTGACTGAACAGGATTTTTGACATTTAGAAACAACCCCTACTACAATTATCAAACTAACTAACGACCAAACGATCGAACAAAATAAAGGCTAACAAATCAAACAACCAAGCAATTAAATAATTCACTAATTAATTAACTAGCTAACTAATTAAATAACTAACTAGCTGACTGGCTGACTGACTAACAAGCTAACTAACTAAATAGCTAACTGATGACTGATTGACTGACTGACTAAATGGATGACTGACTACTTGACTGACTGACCAACTGACTAACCGACTGACTGACTACCTACCTGTTAACTAACACACTGACTGACTGACTAATTGACTATCTACCTACCTAACTAACTAATCTAACTTAAAAAAAACTTCTTTATATCGAGGAAAATGGAATAAGCACTCATGTGCTTTTTTACATCCAGTCCCCGCGTGTATGCAGTTTTGTAAATCTTGTCATCTGTTCCCACCAGCACACGATGGCCTACTCTTAAGAAAAGCGGAACAGGATTTAACGTGTGCGCAAGATGTTCTGCGTGCGTTCGCACACGGGGCCTAGATTTACAGTCTCATCTGAAGGACTTTTGGGGGGAGCGGATTCAGCACTGATGTTAACTCCAGTCGAACGGGAATCAAACCCCGGTCGTCAAATTGCGAACTCAATGTTCTGACCACTAGGCTATCCCGTCAAAGCCAACCAAGTAAGTGAATAAGGAGTTATATAACTATGTAGCTAAATGGCTAAGTCTTCAGACAAGCAGACAAACAAGATTAAAATATTTTGTCACCACCACCTACCTACCTACCTACCTACCTACCTACCTACCTACCTACCTACCTACCTACCTACCTACCTACCTACCTACCTACCTACCTACCTACCTACCTACCTAACTAACTAACTCGCTAACTAACTAACTAACTAACTAACTAACTAACTAACTAACTAACTAACTAACTAACTAACTAACTAACTAACTAACTAACTAACTAACTAACTTACTAACTTGATGTTGTGCGTTCTCCAGCTTAACACTCTGGGGGTCACCCAGAATGTGTACTCTGACTCACTCATCCCACCAGGGAATCACTTTGAGATCGAAATTGTACACTGACTGAGAAGTTTGTGTGTATGACTTTTTTCAAGTACCTCGCCATATAAGCCGCCATACTCTGACCAGAGGAACTAACTAAACTAATTAACTAACTAACTAACTAACTAACTAACTAACTAACTAACTAACGAGCCAACTAAGTAACAAAATAGTGAGTTATATAACTATGTATACAGCTAACTGGCTAACTAAGTCTTCAGACAAGCAAACAAGATTTAAAACAGTTTTTCACCACCACTAAGTTTTGTTTTTTTTTCTCTTCTGGTGGCCTGAGAGCGACCTTTGGTTAATAGCTTCAAGTAATTGTCTTGCGGCAAAGGATCACACACAAGATAATCCTTTAACTAATTGAATCGGGTGGAGTGAGGACTTAACATTTCAAAGCAGCACTATCGAAAAAGAATGAAATTCGGACAAAATAAGAGCCTTCAGAAATAGCTAGCCTGCGGAGAAAAACAATCAGAAAGTCTCCTTATTTTCGTTTAATATTTTGCTGGAATATTTTTTTTCAAAAACCAAAATGTCAGTCATATTTAAGAGTTGTTTGTGGGTGTTCTCTTGAAATAGGACAGGAAGCGGGGTTGAATGGAAATAAGAACGAATAGAAGGAAAATTTGGTGGGTTTTTTGTTGTTGCTCAAGCCAAACTAAGATCAGTCCATCTTGCCAACATCTCGGAAAGGCGTACTTGTGACCGTCTACAACATAATGAGTCGTGTTGCACCAGAAGTCCAGTTTTAAGTTGTGAGCATGTCACCAATATGCAATCTTTTTAATACTATTCAATGAAAACAACAGATTGAAAATCGGGTAAATCTACGAAAATTTATTACAAATAGAAATTTTAGACACAAGGACTGAGAAATGTAATTTGACATCGTTATGGAGGGTCATGATGAGGAGAAGGATGTTTTCAAACGCTCTTTTAAAGGAAAAGGAAAGCGAATTTTGCTTTTATACTTCAGTGCAAGATAGAATAAAGCTTATAGTTTTATAATCACCAAAATTTCAAAATTGACAACTTGACCCCCCCCCCCCCCACCTGCTTAAAGTGGCTTTCAGTGGGAAAAAGGATCAAGTGCAATACAAATCCTTGTCGTCGTGAAGCGTCACATCTACAAAATAACCTCAGATTTATATAAAAAAAAAGGCAACAGCAAACGCTAATTCAGCCTGTTGTTTTATACGCAAGATAAGGGTAGACTTAAAACTACACGACGAAAACAGACTACAAAATGTGCAGAGAGGTAGTAGTTCTACAGAAGACTGCTATGAATAAGCTGGATCAACAAAAGATGACCAAAACCAAGGCAATTTTGGAAGAGCTGAGAAAAAGACAACAACCTGAACTTTTAGGCCTGGTTAGAAAAAAAAAGAAGAAAACACACAAACACACACACACACACACACACACACACACACACACACACACACGCACACGCACACACACACACACACACACACACACATTTAAAAGATTAAAAAGAGAAAAAAAGGGAAATAAAATATTGTGGACATGCTTTGAGACATCCAAGCGCCCATGTCATGAAAGCTATGGCTCAGGGCAGGATGGAGGGCAAAAGACGACAAGGAAGTACACTGACTTTTTATGTTTCATTTGATTTTATTTGATTTGATTTGATTCTTTTATATCGAGGATAATGGGATAAGCACTCCTGTGCTTTTTTTATATCCAATCCCCGCGTGTATGCAATTTTGTAAATGTCATCTCTTCCCACCGGCACACGATGGCCTACTCTTACGAAAATCGGAACAGGATTTAACCTGTGCGTAAGATGTTCTGCGCGCGTTCGCACACGGGGCCTCAGTTTATAGCCTCATCTAAAGGACTTTTGGGGGAGAGTGGGGTCGGCACTGATGTTAACTCCAGAAGAAAAATCTCCTCGACCGGGAATCGAACCCGGGTCGTCAAATTGCCAGCGCAATGTTCTGACCACTAGACTATCCCGTCCTATGTAGAGAACCCAGCCAGGTGGCCGGGGCTGTGGAAAGGTGACATCTACAGAAGGACTGAAGACAGAGGGGCACGAGAGACAGCTGACGGGGCTTGCATCAGCAGCTACCATTAAAAAAAAAAGTGATGATTTCGTCCACATTGGAAGAGGAAGGAGAACAAAAAAAACAGAGAGAGAGAGAGAGAGAGGAGAGAGAGAGAGAGAGAGAGAGAGAGAGGGAGAGAGAGAGAGAGAGAGAGAGAGAGAGATCCAATCCAATCCAATCCAATCCAATCCAATCCAATCAAAATTTTATTTCCAGATGGTACATTGAGTAAGCAATAAATTTGCTTTTTTTCCATCAACCCATCTATCTATATATATATATATATATATATATTATATATATAATATATATATAATATATATATATATATATTATAACCTGCATGCACACAAGAAAAAAAACAGCAAAAACAAAAACAAAAAACTAAAATCCACTTAAACAAAAAACCAGACTAACAGAAATGAAGCAGTAAGCAAACAAGCAAGTTAACCAAGAAAACCCCACCCAAAAACTATATAGTTACAGACTCAAAAGAAACTTAAGAAATACAATGATAAGAACAACAACAATAATAACAACATCCATCCAAAGCCTTTTTTATGCCTTCTTGGCATGTAGGGCAGCAACAAAGGTTCTCCACTCCTGCCTGTCTTGGGCCAGTTTCTGAATGGTTCCCCAGGAGTGTTGGAGGGTCTTCAGCTCTGTTTCTATTGTCCGACGCCAGGTGTTCTTGGGTCGTCCTCGCCTGCGTTTTCCGTCTGGTGTCCAGTGGAGGGCTGTTCGGGCGATGTTCCCTTGTTCCCTTCGGCTGATGTGTCCTATCCATCTCCATCGTCTTTGCATAATGATGGTATCTATATTTTCTTGGTCGCAGCGGGCCAGGAGTTACAACAGTAGTGATAATAATAATGAGGAGAGAGAGAGAGAGAGAGAGAGAGAGAGAGAGAG
>CM060334.1:27542238-27547238 GCA_030674155.1 Stramonita haemastoma | reverse complement strand
GTTTTATGCGTGCATCCCATATTTCTGACTTCCTTCCAGAATGATTTTGGATCCATCTTGTCTGCCGCAAGTGCAGCAGCTTTTTCTCTTTTAAAATTTCGTTTTTTTCTGCTTTATCAAGTTTTTATACAGCTTCCGAGCTTGTACATAATTTTCCCGGTCATTGTCACTTCTTGATACACGAAAAGTTGCTAGCTTTTCCCTAGAAATTCGTTTAGCTATTAAGCATTCATCGTCAAACCATTTTGAGCGACGTTTATGTTTGCATGGATAAAATTTTGTTAACATACAGCTGCTAGCATTATTCAAACATTTCACAAATAAATTCAGAGCCTCATTTACATCATAATCTAATTTGTCATTAGCTGCTTTGAGTTTATCTTGGATGTCTTTACTTTTCATTTTTTCCACAAATTCTGCCTCTTTCTCTATCTTCCAGATGTTTTTCTTAATGACATTTTGTTTTACAGTCGTATTTTTCTGCTCTTCTTTGGCAAAGCCATTTTCACCAAGATCATACAAAAGCACAACTGGTAAGTGATCTGATTCAGTTAAGTTTTGCACTTCAAGAGAAATAGCATGCAAGTTCATATACAGTTCAGTAGAAATGATAAAATAATCAACAACACTGCAACCAGAGCTAGAAACGTATGTAAAACTGTTATCCAGACCTTGTTCACATAATCCATTTAAAATAAGGCAATCGAACATACTGCACAACTCAAGTAGTTGCTCTCCAAACGTGTTATAGTTATTATCCAGGGAGTTACGAGGAAAATCACTTTGTGCACACACCAATGAGCTTGAAAAATCAGAGTCCACAAAACAATAATTACTATCAGCAGTTCTAGCATTCAAATCACCAAAAATTAAAACATAGAAATCGTCAAAACATTTCTTGTAACTGCAAATAACACAGCTCTAACAATTCTATACCATAACCATCTTGTTTGCCCTTCCAGTAATTTGAATCACATGGAGGAATGTACACACATATGCACATAACATCTTTGTCCTACCGAATAAAGTTTTATCTATTTGAACAACAATAGTGTTATCTACAGAGGCTGGAACACATTTTACAAATGGGGAAAATATTTTCTTGATTAGTACAACTACACCACCAGAATACCTACCACGATGGGATAATTTCGAAGCTTTTGACGTAAATATGAGAAAATCACTGAACAAATCAGATTCAAAATCTGTGGCTATGAATGTTTCAGTTAAACAAATGATATCATGAGATTGAACATACTGAATGAAATCACTGTCATCTAGCTTAGGAAGCAACCCGTTTACATTGTAATTGAGAAATTTTAAGCAACCTTTCGTAAAAGAAGTATTTATGAAACTATGACACACCATATCATCCATATGTGAATTATGAATTCCCACTTTATAGGCCTGGCCGATGTCCTATTTGTTATGTACACTTTTTAACCGTGTCTTAGTCCCCCCTCCTGACCCTTGTTTACCCGTTTTGCTCCCATCTTTTGACCCCATTCGTTTCAGTGAGTCCAGTATACTGGACTGACTCTGAGACCTGCTTGTTGCTGGGGTACTGTCTGACTGTCCCCTCTTTACCCTTGGAGCTTTTTGCTTGCTCCGTGCCATCCTACCTGTCTTCTTTTTAGGTTCTGTGGATGGGGAACTCACCTTTGCTTTTGTGGATTCACATGGTGCAGTTACCTCATTCACACCATTTTGTGTGTTTTGTCCCTTGTTTTGTCTGTTCTCTACCCTGAGGTCATTGTCAGTACAGGGAGTGTCTGCAGTAAGGTCCTGTGGCACATCCACTGCTACCTGGTCATCAGACGGTGCCTCAGGAGGAATGTCAGTCTTGTCTGTCAGTTTGTCATGTCCTGACTCATTTTGTTTGTCACAGTCTTGTTCCTTGTCAGTATCACTTTGAAGCTGTTGGGGAGGCTGTTCATTTTCCTCAGAAAGATCGTCCTCTGTGTCAGTACTATAGTCCCCTATTTTATATGTTGCCCTGTTTCTGTCGAACCCGTCAGCTCTGAATTCACTGTGGTCCTGTCTGTCCTGAAAACTGTCATCGTCTGTAAGCATATCATTTGTATTTGTCTCTAGTTTGTCATCTATGGTTACGTTTTCCTTCTGCACAAGTCTGACAATGTCAGTATTATTTGACCTGTGCTCTCCCTGATTTTTCTGGAGTTGGGTGTGTCTGCTGACTTCTATGTCTCTTTGGTAATGATAGAACTCCTGGCCTCTGGTCCTGTTGGGAGGTCTTGAGTTTACTTGCTCCTTCTTCCTGAAAGACTGGGGGCCCCTCTGGACTACTCTTGTGTAGGACTCCTGGCCTGGGGCGACGAGAGGTCCACTTCCTGGGTCACCAACGAAGTCCCTGCTGAGGTGGTGCTGACTTCTGTTCTGAGTAGGTTGTGACCTTCTGTTTTCCTGGGTGTTCCATTGCTGTAGTCCCCTCTGCTGGTGGCCTTTGGAACTTCTGCCAGCAAAGTGATTTTGCTGTCCAATGTAGCTCCTGCCTTTCCTGTGTCCATCGTCAGAACTATCTCTTCCATGCCATTGCCCACGGGTTGGTTCTGGCCTGTGTTGCTGGGAACGTGGAAGATATGGCCAGTCTTCATAACGCAGAGTCTGAACACTGCCAGTGTCCAAGCTCCTGTGTTGGTCAGGCTTGTACTCACTTTCTTGATACCAAGGGGCTGGTTTTTTCATAGTGTCAGCAAAGTGTAGACGACCATTTCTGTAGAACACTGTTTGTCCCTGACTTCTGTAGAACTCCATCATTTCCTTCTGTCTTGAGGTTGGGTCAGCTGTGACTCTGATCCCATCACGTCTCAGCTCATCTCTTAGCTGTTTGTTGGTGAGAACAGACAGCTTATCTGCCCACCATGAGAACTGGGCCACCACTGGACGGGGGTCATCACGGAACTGGCGGGAATCACCAATGCGGAAGGCATGCTTGATGTCATTCAGCTCCCATGTTCTGCCAGTGGAGTATTCATTGAGAATATCCACAATCTGTTCTGCACAGGAGTAGTACAGGCCTCGCCGAGGTTCAGGAACTCCAAAAAACTTCAGGTTGCAGCGTTTGGTGTCCATTTCTGTGGACTCCTGTCTTTGCTCCAGTTTTACCAAACGATTAAGGATGCATTCTCTTTCCTCCTGGAGATCTTGAAGGTCTTCTCTGTCTCTTTGGACTTGGGCTTTGAGTTCACTTATTTCCTCTGCAAAATGCTGTATGGACTGTTGCAGGTTGCTGAACTTGTCATTCATCATGCTGCAAAGGTTGGCTGCATTGGCGTTCATCCCCTGCCATAGTTGGGAAAATCGCCAATCCATGAATTGTAGGATGTTAAGATTTTCATCAGGTCCAGGGTTACATTCAACATCTTTGCTCTTCAGTAACAAAACAACGCACAGCCAGTAAGCCAGGGAAGGAGACAGGCGAAAACAACTGAGTTGTTTTCTCTCCACTGCCATCCCTCTTGCTTTAACTGCACTGTCACTATTCTGCTTATTCTCTTCTTTCTTTCACTTAAACATAAAAATTTAAATATCTCCAAAAGTATTCCACCAATTACTTTCAAACTTTCACACCATCTTCTTTGCACTTTCACTGTACTAACTGTATGGTTACTTTTGCAATTAACAATTAATAAACTACCAAAATTGGCTTAATTACGCCTGCTGAAATTAGTACGTCTTGCTGAATTCGAGTTCAGCATCAAGCCCCCGAGAGAGAGAAGAGAGAGAGAGAGAGAGAGAGGAGAGAGAGAGAGAGAGAGAGAGAGAGAGGAGACAGACAGACAGACAGACAGACAGACAGACAGACAGACAGACAGACATAGTGTGTGTGTGTGTGTCTGTGTGTCTGGGTCTGTGTGTATCTATGTGTGTAGTATGTGTTTGTGCGTGTGCACGCGCAGACATCCCACGTAGATAGAGACAAATATTGCACTATCCCAGGGAGCAGTGATGGTAATGTGCTCACAGTTCTCTTCAGCTGAGAATGACCTGATTGATCGGAACCGTTGCGTTTAAATTGTCACGTAGGACATACAAGAGCCAATTTACAATGCACACACATACACACACACAAGTACACACACACATATGTACACGTACACGTACACACACACACGTACACGTACACACAGACACAGACATACAGACACAGACACAGACACACAGACAAACACACACACACACACACACACACACACACACACGCACGCACACACACACACACACACACACACACACACACACACACACACACACACACACACACACACACACACACACACAACGTGTACGTATGCGTGCGTCCAACCCGCATCTTACTATGCATCATCCAGACTGCCATTCTGTCTGTCTTTCTGTCTGTCTGTTTGTCTGTCTTTGTCTGTCTATCTATCTATCTATCTATCTATCTATCTATCTATCTATCTATCTATCTATCTATCTATCTATCTATCTATCTATTTATCTATCCATCGATCTATCTATCCATCCATCCATCCATCCATCCATCCATCCATCCATCCATCCATCCATCCATCCACCCATCCATCCATCCACCCACCCATCCATCCATCCATCCATCCATCTATCGATCTATCGATCTATCTATCTATCTGTCTGTCTGTCTGTCTGTCTGTCTGTCTGTCTGTCTGTCTGTCTATTTATCTGTCTATTCGTCTATCCATCTATCCACCTATCCATTGATGTGTGTATGCGCGCGCGCGTGTGTGTACGTGTGCTTTGTGTGTGTGTCTGTCTGTCTGCGTCTGTGTGTGTGTGTGAGTGTGTGTGTTGTGGCTGCCTCTGTTTGTGTATGTATGTCCCTCTGTTTGTCCGTGCATGCGTGTGTATGTGGCTGCATGTATGCACGCGTGCCACCATACGCGTACGAGTGCGTACGAGCGTGTATGTATTCTTTATTCCAGCCGCACTTTGCCTCATGTGAGCATTACATCTTTACCACAGATTTTCCAGAAGGCTAA
>CM060334.1:27527238-27532238 GCA_030674155.1 Stramonita haemastoma | reverse complement strand
GTGTGTGTGTGTGTGTGTGTGTGTGTGTGTGTGTGTTGCCTGCTCATAAGTTTGTACGCGCTTGAGGGAGTGAATATGTATGCATGCATGCCTGTGTTTTGTGCGCGCACACACACAGACACAGACGCACAGACACACATACACACACACACGCATGCATATATGAGTGGGATACAGCATTTGTCTCTTTCTGTACTTGTTTTCTTGGTTTGACAGAGAAAGGTTCTTTACAGAGCCATGTAACCCGATGCCGGGCTTTTGATGTCATAATACAAAGAAACAGAGGATAGACAGACAGGGGTGGCTGTGGGTGTGTATGTGTGTGTGTGTGTGTGTGTGTGTGTGTGTGTGTGTGTGTATGTGTGTGTGTATGTGTGTATGTGTGTTGTGTATGTGTGTGTGTGTGTGTGTGTGTGTGTGTGTATGTGTGTGTGTGTGTGGGGGGGGGGGGGGGCAGATACGTACGTGGATTGGCGTTTTAGCTAGGAGAGAGATCAACAGGCATGGGCACACGTGCGCATGTACGCGTGTGCACATAGTCATACACACAACACGCGTGCGCGCGCACACACGCATACACACACACACCGCACGCACGCATGCACGCACACGTGATTTTTTATTCACTATTTCAATAGAAAGATTATAAAATATATACCGTAAAATCCCTAGCATAAGCCCACCATCTAGCAAACGCCCACCCCCCACTTTGGGCCAAAAGTTGTGCACAGGGGTAACTACCTAGCAATCGCCCACCCTGCTTTTTTCATCAGTATCTGGATACTGAAGCAGTTGGGAATGTTTCGGAGTGTGCCGTGAATTTTCTGTGGATAGGAAGGGGATCAGGGAATGGAGTGAAAAACAGAGATAGACTTGAACAGCAGTACGGAAAAGACAAACAAAAACGGAAACTGTCAAAAGGACCAGCAGTTAGATCTGAACATGTCGACCAAGGTGTGCTGCATTATCTGGAAGATGAAAAATCTGAAGGCAGGGTATTGCGAAAACAAGGACCTACAAGGACCTACAACGGAAAGGATGGAACTCGTTGGCCTTCTTTGCCTCAAAGTCCCTTTTTCTGTGTTCCTTCACTTCTACTCTCACGACCTAACTTGCATGCTTTCGGGGTTTGGTATTCGCTCCATTACACGGTTGAGCACAAAAAATACTTTGTGCAAAGGTTGTATATCCCTAGCAAACGCCCCACCCCCCAATTTTGCCCTGAATTAGTGCACAGGGGGGGTTGGCGTATGCTAGGGATTTTACGGTATATATATACATATATATATATATATATATATATATATATATATATATATATATATTTATATATATATATATATATATATATATATATTCAAGAGTAAAACGTTTGTAACTGCATTATATGGTCACTATAATATCAGTATTCCTGAGGACGATTTTAAAACTGCATGAAATTTGATCTTCTAAAATTAAAGTCCTACTACTGTTGGTTCATTGGTGTAAGCTATGCGCCACAGCCAACACCAAGGTGCTGTTAAACCTTTCCCATAAACTACTACAAAGTGCTCTGGAGTCGGTTTGGTGGCTTTTGTATCGCGGAACTTGTGTAAAGCCATACACGCAAACCTCTCACTTCATGTGCACTTACAGTCTCACAGAAGTTTCAAGTTGGATGAGTGAGTCAGAGCACATATTCTAGGTGACCTCTAGGATGCTAAGCTTAAGAACGCCTAACAACCAATAAGAATGTAGACTGTTTCGACGTTTCTATCAATTAAAAACTTTCTCCCCGAAGTCGAAATGCGGTTAATTAAATTGGAGAGGGGGGGGGGGGGGGTCTCATATATGCGAAAATTTCACTGTTGTTGAGCCTCAAAGCTCTAGCCAAGGAACGGAAAACAACCCATTCAAACAGGAATGAAATGGGTTTGGGCTACATACTCAATCAGAAGATTTCAAAAACTGCCAGTAGATTCCTTAAAGATTCTTCTTCTTCTTTCGTAGGCTTTACACCGTCAGATGTGTCTGGGGAAAATAATGGCAAGTCCTTTGCAGCTCCTCTCGTGAATCGTACAGCTTGGTCTGTAGGGTTATCTCCGTCGGTCACACTTTCTGTCCTCAGGTCGCTGAAAGCGTATAGGGCCTACCTCTGAAGGATGTGCTCGCCTGTCTAGTTTTCTTTACCACAGGCACACAGGGGGAGAAGGAGCAAGTTTCACCTTTGTGAACATATGATGATTTAGTCTGTTGTGCCCAGTGCGGAGTATTAGAATGATGACCTGTTTTTTTCTCTTTTTGAGACGGTGGTAGTCGTCTTTTTTCTACTCTAGTTCGGGCCATAGATTTGATGATTGTCTTCTTTTCATGGAAGGTGAGGCTGCTTTCGCACTGTTCTTTCTGTGCCCTTGTTTTGCAAGTTCATCAGCCTGTTCGTTGCCAGGTTTGCCACAGTGGACAGGGATCCATTGCAGTGTGACACGTTTGGTTTGTGTGCGGAGCTGTACTTCCTGTCGGATTTCTACCTCTTTGTCTGCAGACAGAGCTTGTAGAATTGACAGGGCATCAGTGAAAAAAAACACTTGCTGACATTTGTCTTTGGAGTATCTGACCATGGTGGCTGCTTGTTTCAGGGCTTGAGTTTCTGTACGGTAGTTGGTGCAGTGTGTTGCTGTTGGGGTGTTTGCTGTTTCTACTTCTTCAGATGGGTACTTGATCAGTACTCCTGCTCCTCCATTGGAGACAGCATCTGTAACTGATCCAACTGTGTAGGCGTGGATCCAGCCTTGTTCTGGATAGAAGTCATCTACCATGGCCAAGGTGAGTGACTTCTTACTGGTGTTGCTTTGAGTTCCTTTTGGAGCCACATACTGGACAGTGTAGTGGATCTCAGGCTCCCTGTGGTTGGCTTCCCATGGCCTTGGGAGAGTAGCTGGGTCCCATGGAACAGAATGGGTGGTATATTGCTCAGTTGCTGTCATCTGAATACACGGCTATGGTGGATGAAACTGCTGTGCTTTATCCTGTTTCTTGTTGGCTTCTCAATTCTATGGTGCATTCGACGATCCAGAACACACTTGTATTTCTCTGCCTTCACTGGAGTTTTGGTATATTTAAAGATAAATCAATGGGAGGTCCATATTTCACGGGCAAAATTTTACACACTGCGTTCAGACAAAAATAGCTACTTAAAACATATCAAAAAAAAATTTTATACGATGCGTCTGGACAAAAAAAAATAGTTGATAACCATTAATTCGAGAGAAAGACCTTATACAGTGCGCTTAGACAGAAACAGATTTTACATGAAAAATGTAGCCTGGCTAGCTTTCATTCAGAGAAAAATATTCTTGTAAACAACTCTATGTATGCCTCGTGCCCCAATACATAATTCTGATTTGAAACTTCACACAAACAAGAGGTATACACTTACAAATATGCCACAGGTCTATCTGCGTCTTCTTCTTCTGCTTCTTCTTCTTCTTCTTCCTCTTCTTCTTCTTCTTCTTCTTCTTCTTCTTCTTCTTCTCTTCTTCTGCGTAATTCTTCTTCTTGTTCTTCTTCTTCTTCTTCTTCTTCTTCTTCTTCTTCTTTCTCCTTCTTTTTTTATGGAACGCTCAACAACAACTACTGTTGTGTGTCATATGAGCGAAAATACGTAAGCCTAACAAGTCAGACCCAGCGCGTTCAGCTTCTGTGTGAGAGAGAATTGTTATATTCTAAGTCTTTCTTAAAAAAAAAAAAAAGGCAAGAGAATGGACCGATACAGCAGAACATCGACAAAAAAAATTGAGGTTACAAGAATAAAAGGAACAAGACAGAAACAAAAAGAGGGGAAAAAAAAAGAAAGAAAAAAGAGAGACTTCCTCGCACAGTTTCCAGAAAGTGGGGATGTCATGTATACTGACAGGCCCTCAGCATCTCCAAGGGGGGGGGGGGGACATGTCTTTCTAATTCAATATTCATCAGTAGTCTCCTGAGTCCATAGCAGGCTGTTAAAATCCTGTCCTCCATCAAAGAACCAAGGACTCATGACTCGCAAGGACACTAACAGGCATTACACGTGACCTCATAACGGGAAACTACTGAAACTTCATCGGTGAAAAATTCAGTCCCTTGAATCGCCGAGTTTTTGCATCTTTGCGATTCGCCTTCACATGTCTGTGTGGGTGTGAAGGTGTGTGTGTGTGGGGGGGGGGGAGGTGATGTTTTAGGTTCATTCTTACTGTCTTTGACGAATTTAGATTAAGGAAACTAAATTTGGCACTGAATTTGGCAGTATTTCATGATACATAATTTTGATGATCCAAAAAAATGCAATATGTGGATCGGTGGTCTAGAAATAAGGCCTAGAAAGCCAGAGGCAAGAGTTCAATCCCCGTTTCAATCTAGATTCCCCCTCCTCTCCACTATACCTTATGTGATCTTTTCTACAAGCAAAAACACTTCGTACCTTAACGGTAATAAACACATATTTTTTAGAACACTCTCAATGAAGAACCGTAGATTTTCAAAAAAGGGAGAGAGAGAGAGAGAGAGAGAGAGAGAGAGAGAGAGAGAGAGAGGAGAGAGAGAGAGAGAGAGAGAGAGAGAGAGGAGAGAGAGAGGAGAGAGAGAGAGAGAGAGAGAGAGGGTATCTCACTTATTGTTATATATTCACAACTAAAACAGGTAATATTAAAAGAGGAGAGAGAGAGGGGTGGGTATCTCACTTATTGAAATATATTCACAACTAAAACATGTAATATTAAAAAAGAAAGAGCGAGTGAGTGAGTGAGTGAGAGAGGAGAGAGAGATGAGAGGAGAGAGAGGAGGAGAGGAGAGATGAGAGAGAGAGAGAGGAGAGAGGAGAGATGAGAGAGAGAGGAGAGAGAGAGAGAGGGAGAGGGAGAGAGAGAGATTTCCTTTCAGACTGGTTAGCTTTCATTCAGAGGAAAATGTTCTCGTAAACAAGAGAGAGAGAGGGGGAGAGAGAGAGAGAGAGAGAGAGGAGAGATAGAGAGAGAGAGAGAGAGAGA
>CM060334.1:27503865-27508485 GCA_030674155.1 Stramonita haemastoma | reverse complement strand
CAGACAGACAGACAGACAGAGGCAGACAGAACAGACAGACAGACAGACAGACGGGACAGACAGTCATAGAAAAAGAGTACTGCAAAGAGAAACTCACAGAGGCGAGACAGAGACAGGGATAAAGAGACAGAGACAGAGGAGAGACTGCAAAGAGTAAGACACTCAGAGAAATGATACAGAGAGAGGGGTGGGGTGGAAAAGATTGAGAGATAGTGAGTGACGACGGAGAGAGGGAGAGTGGAGAGGGTAAGAGTTTGAGACGGGGCCGGGGGTGGGGGAGGGGTCTATTGAAAAGAGAGCAAGAGGGGAGGAGAAAAATGATAGAGGAGGAGGAAGAGAGGGAGGGGGGGGTGTCCCGGTAGAAACACAGGACAGATGGACAGACTTAGAGAAAGACAGACATTAGAGACAGAGGCAGTCAGACAAACAGATAGACAGCCATGCATAGAGAGAAACAGAGATAGAGAGAAAGAGAGACAGAGAGAGAAAGAAGGGAAAGGTTTTGTTCTTTTTATCCTTAATTTTACTTTTTCTTTTCAGTTAAGACGAATATATCCAGTTCGGGACAAACATCAAACAAGCTCATTTTTGTAAACAAAGCACACACACCAACATTTATGATGAGCCTATCAATTTTTTGCATCCTCGCACGGAAAGTCATACACACGTGCATGGAAACACGCATGTACCTGCGCGTGCACCACACACACACACACACACACACACCACACACACACACACACACACACACACACACACACACACTGAGTTAAAGTATACCGGAAACTTCTATCCCAGCATAATTGCATTGGAACCAATGATAGTTCTTTAAATAATCATTTCTCGCAATATATCTCGACTCGTGACTAAAACCAGAATCATGATATGCAATCGAGTCGTACCAAGATCGTAAACAATAATCTCTTTCTCTCTCTCTCTCTCTCTTCTCTCTCTCTCTCTCTCTCTCTCTCTCTCTCTCTCTCTCTCTCTCTCTCTCTCTCTCTCTCTCTCTCTCTCTCTATCTCTCTCTCTCTGTTTGTGCACACGTTAAATCCTGTTCCGCTTTTCTTTAAGAGTAGGCCATCGTGTGCCGGTGGGAACAGATGACATTTACAAAAGTGCATACACACGGGGACTGGACGTAAAAAAGCACAAGAGTGCTTTTTCCATTATCCTCGATATAAAAGAATAATTCAACTCTCTCTCTCTCTCTCTCTCTCTCTCTCTCTCTCTCTCTCTCTCTCTCTCTCTCTCTCTCTCTCTCTCTCTCTCTCTCTCTCTCTCTCTCTCTCTCTCTGTTTATTTATTATTGATATCACGTTCTGATTGCTTTCACTTTGTTAATGCAAGATTTACAGATCGACAACCTTATGATTGTTTTTCATTTTATATACAATACTCTCTCTCTCTCTCTCTCTCTCTCTCTCTCTCTCTCTCTCTCTCTCTCTTCTCTCTCTCTCTCTCTCTTCTCTCTCTCTCTCTCTCTCTCTTTCGCTCGCTCTCTCCCTCTCTCTCTTTGGAATTGAAAAAGTTCACACATTTGCTATAAAGAGATTTCTATCTGTTCCTTTTACATGCATCAAACCATCTAGTTTACGGGGAAAGTGGTAGATATCCGTTATACATAAGGGCATATATAAAAAGCATTAAATACTGGTTAAAACTTCTTAAACAACCAGCTTCTAGAATATGTAGACAGGCTTATGAAATGCTAATCTTACAACATGAATCTGGTCGACTCAATTGGGTGTCAAATGTACAGAAACCTTTATGTGTGAATGGATTTGGTATTGTGTGTCCTGAGTAGGACGTAGGATGTGAATATAGTTTCATTAATGAATTTAAAGATAGACTTATTTTTATGCTACAAACAGAACTGGCATTCGGATTTAGAAAATAATGACAAATTTTATGTGGTATAGTTCCTTCAAAAGTGTCTTTCAAACAGAAAGATATCTGTCTTTTATAACCAACAAATGGTACAAGATCAGTCTCAGTAGATTTCGGCTAAGAGTCAGTGGCCTTAAAAATTGTAAGTATTGGTTTTCAAGTGAAGATAACTCTAACGATAATATATGCCCTTCATGCCGAAATGCCACAGAAGACGAATTTCACTTTCTTTTCGATTGTATGGCTATTCTGATAAACGCAGAAAACTGTGAGGCGCTAAGTGTGTTTAAAGGCATTGCTGATATGAATTCTGTTGCAAATATTCTATCTGTCAGCAGTGAAGAGAAAATAGAAAGTCTAGCTAAATTCATTGGAGAAGCAATGAATATTAGGAAAAGATAACGGAACAGAGTAACTAGTCCTTAGATGGTCATTTATTGATTCTGTTAGTGTGTGGGGGGGGAGGAGGGAGGGAGAGAGAGAGTGTGTGTGTGTGTGCGTGTGTGTGTGTGTGTGTGTGTGTGTGTGTGTGTGTGTGTGTGTGTGTGTGTGTGTGTGTGTGTGTGGTGTGTGTGTGTGTGTGTGTGTGTCACCTGTGTGGCAATTAGAATGTGCAGTAGTATATGTAAGTGCGAAGTGAGAGGAAAATTTGAAAAATGTTATTATGTTACACGAATTCATCTGAACTTGTTATTCCCCTTGTCTACAGGGCTGTAATGCTGTATGGACAATAAAACTGTGTCAGTGTCAGTGTCAGTGTCTCTTTGGAATAAAATTATCAATCAAATCTCTGTCTCTCTCTCTCTGTCTCTCTGTCTCTGTCTCTCTGTCTCTCTCTGTCTCTCTCTCTGTCTCTCTCTCTCTGTCTCTGCCTCTCTCTGTCTGACTGTCTGTCTGTCTGTCTGTCTGTCTGTCTGTCTGTCTTGTCTGTCTGTCTGTCTGTCTGTCTGTCTGTCTGTCTGTCTTGTCTCTCTCTCTCTCTCTCTCTCTTCTCTCTCTCTCTCTCTCTCTCTCTCTCTCTCTCTCTCTCTCTCTCTCTCTCTCTCTCTCTCTTCTTGTTTCTTAATGATTGTCAATGTATTTAGTGGGAATTTGCATTTGTTGAATGCATGTATCTTACCCTTTTTAATCATAGGTTGAATTTTTTTTTTTAATTGTTGGTGATGGAGGTTTTAATTTTCTTTTGCTTTATTTTGTCGTTGTTTGGGGATTTTGTTTGGTTTTTGTTTGTTTGGGGTTTTGCGTGGGTGTCTTGGAGGGGGGGGGGGGGGGGCAGTATTCTATTCCCTAATGAGGGCAAGGGCCGGACGAATAAAAAGTATGTGAATGCTTACTCTGTTACCCTTGGAAAATAAACATGATTCATTCATTCATTATTCATTATTCATTCTCTCTCTCTCTCTCTCTCTCTCTCTCTCTCTCTCTCTCTCTCTCTCTCTCTCTCTCTCTCTCTCTCTCTCTTTCACCACGTACCTACCTCTCCCCATATGCAGAAGTGTTGATCCTACTAGTTGCTGGATACTAGAAGTCCAAGTTCAATTCTTTCTGTCACATGGGCCACAGTCCTGATAGAAAACTTGTCCTATGATCTGAAAAATAGAACCGTTATATCAGTGTGACAGAATTATGACAGAAAATTGTGTTTGAATAACAAGTAGAAATTTGAGGTCAAAGGTAATAAGAAAGCAAGAAAAGAAAGAAAGAAAGAACGAGAGAAGAAAGAAAGAAAGAACGAAAGAAAAACGAAAGAAAGAAAAAACGAGAGAAAGAAAGAAAGGAAGGAAGAAAGGAAGGAAGGAAGGAAGGAAGGAAGGAAGGAAGGAAGGAAGAAAGAAAGAAAGACAGACAGACAGAAAGAAAGAAAGAACGAAAGAGAGAAGAAGAGAAAGAAGAAAGAAAGAAAGAAAGAAAGAAAGAAAGAAAGAAAGAAAGAAAAGAAAGAAAGAAAGATAAAAGAAAATTAGACAACCATTTTTTCCAGCAGGCCAAGTACAAAACGTATGAGAGAGAGAAAAACCAAAGGAGTGATAGAAAAGGGGAAATGTGTAGCCCAGGATTTCCAGAGGGTCGGGTGTGGGGGACTTGCTTGTTATGCAGGTAATAGTACACTGTTTCAGGAAATGGTGTATTGTTTTCTTGTTATTCTTTGATATTCATTTTTTTATCCTTCCATTCGTCCTTCCCTCTTTCCTTCCTTCCTTCCTTCTTTCTATTTAGCTTACACAGCTTCCTGCAATTCTTCTTTTCTTCTTTGTCTCCATTTTTAAATTCATTTATTTTTTGGTCTTACTTTATTTGTTCATTCGTTGTTTGATTTTCTGTTTTAATTTCGTTGTATGTTTGTTTTTACCAATGTCTATATTTGTTTCTTTCTTTCTGTTTTCTGCTTCTCTCTCTCTCTCTCTCTCTCTCTCTCTCTCTCTCTCTCTCCCCTCTCTCTCTCTCTCTCTCTCTCTTCTCGTCTCTCTCTCCGCTTCCTTTTCTTTCTTTTGTTCCTGATTTCTTTTTTTCAGCTTCTTTTTTTACTTTTGGTTTTTTTTTCTTTTCTACGTCTCTTCTTGGTGTTGTTTTTATTTCTTTGAGTTTGTACTCTTCTCTCTGCTCTTTCCCATTTTTTCTTTCCTTTATTTCTTTTCTTCATTCTTTCTTATTTTCCTTCTTTCTTTTGTCGTGCTTTCTTTCTTATTTTGTCTTATTATTTTTTTCCTTTTATCTTTTTGTATTTCTTTC
>CM060334.1:27496365-27498865 GCA_030674155.1 Stramonita haemastoma | reverse complement strand
ACGTAAATATGCCCAAAAGAGAGAATTCCTGACATAATTACATCACAACAGAACTTGACATATTAGTCAATAACGCTTACAAGAGCGTTGCCCTTTACAAATACACCTAGAAACTTGAGAAGAAAGAAACTGCAGAAAAATTAATTCACAACAGGTTTTTTCAAAAGAAAAATCTCCCTTCCAGCAAGTGTTTTTTTTCCTAAAAGGGAGAGGTGGGGGGGAGGGGGGGGGGGGGGGTGAGGGGGGGTGGGACCAGGAGGCAGGGTACATCCAGATCGTGAACTCAGGTTGCCCTCTTGCGCTGCCTTCGTTAACTTTGCACAAGCAAATGAATGTAGACATGGCAGGGAGGAGAGGGAGAGGGAGAGGGAGGAGGGAGGAGAGGAGAGAGAGAGAGAGAGAGAGAGAGAGAGAGGAGAGAGAAGAGAGAGAGAGAGAGAGAGAGAGACAGAGAGACAGACAGACAGACAGACAGACAGACAGACAGACAGACAGACAGACAGACAGACAGACAGACAGACAGACAAAGAGACAGACAGAGACAGACAGAAGACAGACGACGACAGAGAGACAGAGACAAAGAGAGAAAGACAGAGAGACAGAGACAGTCAGGACCGCAGAGAGACAAGTGAAGAGAGACACAAGAGACAAAGAGAAACGAAAAGAGACAGAGAAAGACACACAGTCAGAGACGAGAGACAGCAGACAGACAGAGATGAAAAAAATGAAGGAATGAATAATCTTTTTATTTTTCAAGGGTTACAGAGTAAGTATTTACATACTTTTTTTGTTCTTCCTGCCCTTGCCCTGATTAGGGAATATAGTTATATCACAGAGAGAGAGAGGGGGGGAGAGAGAGACAGACAGAGACAGATATACACAGATAGACAGACAGACAGAGACAGAGAAATAAGGAAAGAAAGAAGATGAAGAAAGGTAGCAAAACGTTGTCTCCAAAATCCCCCACACTGGAGGGAAAACAGCCTGAATTTCACCGACAAACATCTGACGCAGTTTGTTCATTCATTTATTTTATCTATCTCTTGACTGATTTGTTTTTGTTGTTTGTTTGTTTATTCATTTATGTTTTTTTTTTAATCTATTTATTCATTTATCTGTTGATTGATTTCTTTGTTTGCTTATTCCTTGATGGGTTTGTTTGGTGTGTGTTTTTTTTAAAATTTCATTCAATGATTCATTCGTTTGTATATCTCTGAATTCTTTTTTGTTTTTATCTGTTGTTTTGTTGGTTGTTGTTATTGTTGTTTTGGGGGGAGCTATCTTAGTTGTCCCAAATTCGACAGAGACGTATAAGCCAAAAGGAAAACTGTGGACGATCTAATCCACCGGAGCTCAAGGTTGCTGGTTCAAACCTCGGAGGCCCAGAGGATTGGGCAGAGATCTTTACCCCTTCCAGGTCAAATTATCTGCAGACCTGCCATTGCTTTTTTTTTTTTTTAGCTCTGTCATGCAAATAAGAGGAAGAAGATAAACTACATTGGCGAATGATGCCATATAATTGGATAAAAAATAAAAACAAAGATTTGTTTTCGCACACACACACACACACACACACACACACACACACACACACACACACACACACACACACACACACACACACACACACACACACACACCACACACACACACACACACTATCAACTCAACAGGCATACAAGGCTTTACCAGCGCTCTGAGATATGAGCGTGATGAAATATTTGCAGAACATACCTTTTGACAGAGATGGTGTACAGTAGTCTATTTTGATTATTCTGGCATTTGGTGTCTTTGAAGGAAAAGAATACAGACTGAAACTGAAAATAAATGTCATTGAGATATTGCAAAAATGTTAAAATGCAATATAGTACAACATAATCAGTCTTTCTAAACATAATTTTATCTCGTACGGTCTCTACAGTCAACAAAACAACAACAATGATGCCATTGTAATTTTTACAATAGTTTTCTAAAGTGGGATACGTATTACAAGCAATGGAGATGAAATGTTCTGAAAACTTCTTGGCATCTCGCACAGAGATCGCACAACCAACAAGGAAGTGAAAACCAGCGTTGAAAACACCATCAGACCATAATTATTACGAAGACCTCCTGATTTCAGAGGAAAGGCACAAACTAAAGTGGCACGGGCACGTCACAAGAACATCTGGAGTGGCTAAGACTGTCTTCCTGGGAACAGCACAAGGAGGGAGACAAAGAGGCAGACAGAGAAAACGATGGGAAGACAACATCAAGAGGCAGACAGAGAAAACGATGGGAAGACAGCATCAAGAGGCAGACAGAGAAAACGATGGGAAGACAACATCAAGAGGTAGACAGAAAAAAAAACGATGGGAAGACAACATCAAGAGGTAGACAGAGTAAACGATGGGAAGACAACATCAAGAGGTAGACAGAGTAAACGATGGGAAGACAACATCAAGAGGTAGACAGAGTAAACGATGGGAAGACAACATCAAGAGGTAGACAGAAAAAAAAC
>CM060334.1:27478865-27483865 GCA_030674155.1 Stramonita haemastoma | reverse complement strand
TGTGTGTGTGTTGTTGTGTGGTGCGTACGTATTCGCGTGGCGTGCGCGGCGTCGCTGTGTGTGTGTGTGTGTGAGTGAGTGAGTGTGTGTGTGTGTGTGTGTGCATGTGGTGTGTGTGTGCGCGTGTGTTTGTGTGTGTGTGAGTGGTGATGAGTGATGATAGTGTGTGTGTGTGTGTGTGTGTGTGTGTGTGTGTGTGTGTGTGTGTGTGTGTGTGTGTGTGTGTGTGTGTGTGTTCTCTTCTCAAACCAGTCAGCATGTTTTGTTTAGTAGTATTACATCAATCTAGTTCGTCCTTAATATAGTCTGTCCGGTGCAAAATAATATCAGGGTTTTTTGTGTGTTGTTTATTGTATGGCGTTGTTTTGACTGAAATGGATTGAAATAGAGTGAATGGGTGCAATGCATTTGTATTAGATTGTATTGTGTTGCGTTGCATAGTAGGAGTGAGTGTAGTGTAGTGTAGGTAGTGTAGTGTAGTGTAGTGTAGTGTAGTGTAGTGAGTGCAGTGCGTGCAATGCTGTGCAGTGTAGTGCAGTGTAGTGTAGTGTAGTGAGTGTAGTGTAGTGCAGTGCAGTGCAATGCTGTCAGTGCAGTGTATGTGTAGTGATAGTGTAGTGTAGTGCAGTGTAGTGTAATGTGGTGTACTGTACTGTACTATACTTACTGTATTGTAGTGTTCTGTAACCTTCATAATAGCTAATTCCTCTCCGTAGTGAATTATAGTTAATCTTTGGGGTTTTTTGTCTGTTATGTGTGTTTCCTTTGGTGGGGAAAGGATTCACTTGTTTATGTTTCAGGGGGGCGGGAGCGATTGTTATTACATTGTTATCTGCTAGGTTATTGTTTGGCTACTTTCGTGTACGTCTTTGTAGGGAAGGGATAAGGGGAGGGGGGGGGAGAGGGCAGGGATGACGTTTTTTTTGTTTTGTTTGTTTTATGTTTTCCGAACTCTTTGCTTTTTTAATCTTCCTTTTCAAAAAGATACAAAACTTGATTCTAAAAGCTGCTTTTTTTTTTCTCTGTACTCTTTTTTTCAGAACACAGGGAAAACAATGGTCCTTCTGAAGATTTCTCCCAGACTCTCTTTCCCTTCTCCGTCCTCCTCCTCTTCCATCACCTTCTCTTCCTGACTTCGAGCACAACCGTGGCACAAAGGAATGACATCTTCAGCGACTCTCCGCCACTGGGGGCTGTGACTGCTGTGACGTCAGCGTGACGTCACGATGCTGCTTGGACTGCTTGCAAGCCTCCTTGCGGGTCAGGAGCAGGACAGCGCCGGAAGCGGAAGACGAGGACGACGAGTCTTCTCCCTTGTCCTCATCACGTTCTCGCGAGAAGGCGCCGGAGACGTTACATGGCGGCGGCAGGCGGCGGTGCGTAAAGCGGACGGGGAGGGGCGCGGGGCGTTCGGGACGAAGTAGAGGAATCGGGTCTTGAGCAATCTCACCTCGGGGCGTGTCAGTGTTGCAGCAAAAGCGTGAGTTCTGACGTCTTTCCCCGGCTACAGATGCTGGCTCTCACTTGCTGCTCTCTCTGCCACGACCTCCACGTCACAACGCCTCCGCGCCGTCACCACAAGAAGGAGGATGACGTCAGCGGTGACGTCAACGGAAAGATGACGTCCCCGGTGAAGAGGATGACCAGCATGGACTGCATGTGCTGCATGAATTCGGGTATATCCGACTGTTGCTCCAAATGTCGGATTTTCTGAACACAGGGTTATTATTGACCTAAGTATGGGCCTCTGATTGGGTGGCCAAAAACTTTTAAGCCTGACGTCATAGATTTATAAGCTCTTGTTGAAAACTTAATTCGGAAGCAGAAAAGGGTTGTAAAACACCCGCACAAAAGATTGATAATTATGCTTTAAGAGTCCATTGTCAGAGTTGAAAAAGTATTTATTGTTTTTAACTTACTTTACCTTTTGGGTGTTGGTCCACTTCCTACATTAAAAAGTTTTGGTTCAAGTGTCACAAATATGAAAAAAATCGTGTATGTCATTTTGAGTGAAATGTAGAAGAAAATAAGTGTTGGGGACTCGGTCCGACGTACAAGCGTCATAGTAAAGGGGAGATTCTTTTCTTCATTCTCAGTGAACTTCACGACCATTTTCATTTTGACAACATTATTTCTTGTAATTCAACACTCTGAGAGTTCTTCTTTTCTTTTCTTTTTTATTTTTCATTCTTCCCATCAAAAATTTGATAATTGATTATAATTTTTGTTATCATAATTTTTGGTCATTGTTTAACTTACAATTACAAGCCTAGTGTAGACAATTCCGTATACAACTCTTTATATCAACTAAGAACGATGCATTATATACCTGACCTATTGCATATTTTTTTAATACACTAATGAAAACTCTTTTGTTCTTTGATCTCTTTCGTGTTTTTGACGAAAATATCAATATGTTTTACAGCAGAATCTATTTTCTCTTTCATGTTTTAAACGAAAGGTATAAGACACTTGCGGGTTTGCATGTACTGATGTAGTTAACTTGGGTGATAGTAGAAAAATATCCACGCCACCATTTTACTGAAAAATTTGAACCCGCCCTCCCACCGCAGCTTTGATTGCTTGTTGCTCCTATAAGGCATCTCTCTCTCTCTCTCTCTCTCTCTCTCTCTCTCTCTCTCTCTCTCTCTCTCTCTCTCTCTCTCTCTCTCTCTCTCTCTCTCTCTCTCTCTCTCTCTCTTTCTGCTGGTGTCAGTGGTGATGATATATATATATATATACATATATATATTATATATATATAATATATATATATATATATATATATATATATTATATATATATATATAATATATATGTTGTGTGTGGTGCGCGCGCGCATGTGGTGTGTGTGTGTGTGTGTGTGTGTGTGTGTGTGTGTGTGTGTGTGTGGTGTGAGTGTGAGTGAACATCTAGTCCAAATATTTAATCGTCGATATTTTCTGAAAATTTAAGCAAGGTTAAAAATACACAAATATCAATTCATACATTGGGGGATTAAGGTAGGCTATTATGTCTTCATCCATCCTCCCAGATTTTTGTTGCTATTCTTTTGTTTAGTTTATTTCTCTTTGTTAGTCAAGACTCCATTCATTTTAGTTTGTTTATTTCATTCATCCACTCCCTGCTTCTGCCTATCTTGTTTCGCACTTTCTGTCTCTACCCTTGTTTACTTTCATCTATTTTTCCAGATGTATACTGTTCATTATCTTCATGCAAGTTATTGAAGTCAACGATTTATAAGTGTGCTCGTCTATATAATAATAATGTAAAATTTGCCCCCCAAACTAACTGATTTGTAAGCATCTTTTTCATAGATGTCAAAATTCACAGTATAGCATTTGCCCATCAGTTCTAGGAAAACTTTGTCTTCTCTGCCATTTATGACCAATAGTATCAGGGAAAAATGTCTTGGTTTTGCGTTTGCTAATACACACATGAACCTTTGAGGAAACAAGTGTTTTCAATTTTCATATCTAACGAAGAAAATGTGTTCATTATCGGGAAAGTAGATTTTTGTATACCCTAATCATAAGAAAGCACACGCAAAAATCCTATAGTCTCGGGGAGAATCAATGATTACTTCTAATAGTTTAACACGCATCGTCTCATCTTTATTGTTAGTGAGGAAAAACAAATGCAGGTACCAACTTCTCAATCATTTTGAAAATGACTTATCAAAGATTAAAAAAAAAAATTGAAATGAAAATCTGTATTGTTATTTGAACAAAAAGGTAAAATAAAAAGTAAATACATCTTCTGTCTTATGCACGGGCATGTTTCCTTATTGCAATTTTGAACTCAATTTTGCAAACCTAACTCAAGAATCATAGGAAACGATATACACACGAGACAGAAACATTTTGAAATGTTAGACAGCTGCTGTTGTGGCTACGCGCTCTCTCCGGCGAGAGTGGCCTGAATTTCACGCCAAAAAAGAATCTGCTGTGAGAGAAAGTGATATAGATATACAGATATACCGATGGACAAAATTGAAACGTTAAGTGTATCTAACAAAAAAAAGGTGTGCACTTACAAGCTTAAATAACCGTTTAATTTTTTTCTTTTTAAAGATATATTCTCACTCATACTGACTTATGTGGCTACAAGATTGCATCTAGCAGTACGTGAAAATAACCAGAAAACTATGTTTGGAATTATTCTGTTTATTTATCTGCTCTTTCCTGTTCAACAATTTTGACCAAAGTTGACATGAAAATATGAAAAATACCTAATCAGTGTTCCTCATTTGTATTATTAATCATTTTCTTCTTTTTTTATTCTTGGAAAATGAGAAATAAACTGACTGTCAGGCTTCATGTGTGTTGACTGCTTTTCGATAATACAGAGCACGCGCGCGTCGTGTGTGTGTGTGTGTGTGTGTGTGTGTGTGTGTGTGTGTGTGTGTGTGTGTGTTCTGTGTGTGTGTGTGTCTGTGTATCTGTGTGTGTGTGTGTATCTGTGTGTTGTTTTTATTTTTTATATCGAGGATAATGGAATAGAAAATCGTGTGCTTTTTTTACATCCAATCCCCGTGTATATGCAGTTTTGTAAATCTTGTCATTTGTTTCCACTGGCGCACAATGGCCTACTCTTTTGAAAAGCAGAACAGGATTTAACATGTGCCCAAGATGTTCTGCGTGCGTTCGCACACAGCTCCTCGATTTATAGTCTCATCCGAAGGACTTTTGGGCAGAGTGGAGTCAGCACTGATGTTAACTCCAGAGGAAAAATCCCCTCAATGTTCAGACAACTAGGTAATCCCGTCCCCCGTGGGTACGTGCTCGGGCGCTTGGTGTGTGTGTGTGTGTGCGCAAGCGCTCGCGCGTGTGTCTGTGTGTGCGTGTGTATGTGTTTGTGTGTATGTGAATGCGTGTGTGCATGCGTGCTTGCGTGTGTGTGTGTGTGTGTGTGTGTGTGTGTGTGTGTGTGTGTGTGTGTGTGTGTGTGCGTTGGTGTGTGTGCGCGTGTGTGCGTGTGTGTGTGTGTGTGTGTGTGTG
>CM060334.1:27466365-27473865 GCA_030674155.1 Stramonita haemastoma | reverse complement strand
CTTGTTGAAAAAATATTACAGATGGGAAAGGACTTATAAAGACACAAATAGGCTTTTAGTTCATTGCATTGTCATAAGACTTCTGTATTAAAATTCGATGGCAGTTTTCTGAATACAACATGCCTCCACGCTGAATAAAATTCTATTTCACCTCTCAGAACATTGTTGGTTTGTCTGTCTGTATCATTCTGTGCACGTTGCACGTGCGTTTGCGTATGGATGAGTTGGGTTTGGGGACTTGGGCGCCCATGTCATAATTATAAAAAAATTCTTTTAATGTTTATTCTATCTACCTATCTACCTGTCTACCTGTCTGTCTATCTATCTGTCTGTCTGTCTGTCTGTCTGTCTGTCTGTCTGTCTGTCTATCTATCTATCTATCTATCTATCTATACTCACACACAATTATTTATATATATATATATATATATATATATATATATATATATATATACATATATATATATGTGTGTGTGTGTGTGTTATATCAGACCATCGCGTGCCCGTTAGGGCGGATGACAAAGTTATATATATCTATATCTATATAAAAGAAAAAACATCCTACACACAGGCGTTGTGTTTAGACATCATCCCTGAGGAAAGATCGGGGAGAGTCCCAGAGCGGCTCGGGGCTGTATATGGCAACGTTCTGGTGGCTCCTGCGACGGTACTGGAACCATTCGTATCGGTCATTGCCTTTCCAATGGATCATTCCAGTGGCGTGGAGAAGGGGGGGGGGTCTGCTGCATGGGTAACAGCTTGCCCTCCATACTTACTTACCCAGGCTTTGCGCTCTAAAGACTAGAGCGCATCCCCATGGTCTTCCAAGACTGATGGGTGCCTACTATATATATATATATATATATATATATATATATATATATATATATATATATATATATATATATATATATATATATATATATATATATCACTCCCATTTTTCACACAATCCTAGTCTGTATGGCTACTCCCCCCCCCCCCCTATCCTACCAAAACGAAAGAGGCAGTCCGGTCCAACCCATACTGCAACGTGATACGACGCTATACAATTACGCAAGATCCAACACAAAACGGCCATTCAGTATGTGGAGTAGCTGGATACCTTCAAGAACCGTGAATGCGAATATTGTCCCTAAAGCCACTCTGATAGGGGGAAAAACTAAAACAAATGCAGACAGTTCTTTTTTTTTTTAAAAAATTACTGGGTGGCCCTGCTCCTGTGGCGACACAGTATCTAGAGAGAGCAACATGAATACAACGTAGAGAAATCAGCTGTGACCGAAACTCAGTGAAAGTAGGGCCTACAATACTTTTTTTGTTTTAATTATTCTTATATTTCGAAGATAATGGAATAAGCACTCATGTGCTTTTTAATTTTTTTTACATCTAGTCCCCATGTGTATGCAGTTTTGTAAATTTTGTCATCCGTTCCCGCAGGCACACAATGGCCTACTCTGCCGAATAATAGAACGGGTTTTAACGTGTGTGCAAAATGTTCTCCGTGCGTTCGCACCGGGAACTCTGTTTATAGTCTCATCCGCTGGACTTTTTGGGGGGAGGGAAGGAGTGAAATCGGCAATGATGTTAACACCAGAGGAAAAATCCTTTTGAACGAGATTCGAACCCAGGTCAGCAGATCACGAGTGTATTACTCTAACCACCAGGCTATCCCGTCCCCATAGACAGAGAGAGGAGGGGGTGAGGGGTGGGGGAGCGAGCGGGGGAGGGAGGGAGTGGGGAGCTAAGGAGATAGGATATTTGAAGCATAGGAAAGGCTAATTATCTTTACTTTAAACTGCATTGAATATGTTAATAGAATGGAGTATTACGCTATTTTTCGTACCTTACGTGTTATAACAATTTGGTTTATACCATAAAAATGCGTGGGGATGTGTGGGCATGTGTTCACTGTTTATTTATTTATTTATTTTTATTTATTCATTCTTTTATATCGAGGATAACAGAATAAGCAATCATGTGCTTTTATTCATCCGATCCCCGTGTGTAGGCAGTTTTGTAAATATTGTCATCTGTTCCCACCGGCACACGATAGCCTACTCTTACAAAAAGCGGAACAGGATTTAACGTGTGTGTGTGTGCGTGCGTGTGTGTGTGCGCGCGCACGCGTGCGTGCGTGCGTGCGTGCGTGTGTGTCAGCGTGCGTGCGTGCGTGTGTGTGTGCGCGCGCACGCGGGCGTGCGTGCTGCGTGCGTGCTGTGTGCAAGTTCGTGGATACGCGGCGCACGCGTGAGCGCATGTGATTTTACACTGGTGAGTTTTTGACTGGCTTATGTGTTACTGATGACTGGGTACTTCTTTTTTTTTTTATATCTTGTAATGTGTGTGCACAACTGTTGGGATGTTGAATTGTGATGATATTCGGGCCATTCTCCCGGCCGGGGATAGCCCGTCGCCACAAGAGCAGCGCAACCCAGTATTTCTTCTTTCCTGTCTCCTACTGTATTTGTTTCCCTACCAGAGTGGCTTTTTTCTACAGAATTTTGCCAGGGACAACCTTCTTGTCGCCGTGGGTTCTTTCACGTGCGCTAAACAGTGATGTGTAACACACGGGACCTCGGTTTATCGTCTCATCTGAAAGACTAGCACCCAGACCACCACTCATGGTCTAATGGATGAGGCGGGTGGGGGGGGGGGGGAGTTTCGGGCCCAAGCAGGGTTCAAACCATTGCACACACTTCCGACCCAGACTTTTCGCTTTCTAGGCCAGCGCGTTACCTCTTGACCACGGATCCACTTACACTACCACACAATACTATACCATACCATACAATACTATGTAAAAAAAAAATGTTCAACAAAAAACACACAAAAACAAATTAAAAAAACCAAGATTCTCACTTCTGATAAGCGACGAAGGCGACGACGCTTTATTAATTTTTCTTGCAATTCTGACAGCAGTACAGCGAGGGAAGCTTAAACTTTCGACAGCAGGCACACATCAGTTTGTTCCTGGAGCTCTTGCGTTTGGGGTCGATGACTTGGCCGTTCTCATCAGTGAAGATTATAGGCATGGGTCCCGGGAGCTTCTTGCCGGTGCCACGTTGGGAGATGTCGGCCTGGGTAGAGGGGTGGGAGAGGGTAGGTGGCATGATGGAGGAGGAGGGGGAGAAGGGGGAGGAGGAGAGCCACACCATCAGAACCAGTCGGGCATAGTACCAGGCTGACATGCTTGTGGGGATGCTGCACACAGAAGAGAGAGAGAGAGAGAGAAGAGAGAGAGAGAGAGAGAGAGGAGAAGAGAGAAGAGAGAGAGAGAGAGACAGAGAGAGAGAAGAGGACGAGAGAGAGAGAGAGAAGAGAGAGAGAGATTAGGATAATTTCATCATGCACAGGCCATTGACCCTCATGAAAGGGTGTGTACAACAAACACACAAGAGTATTTAAGTTACATGTGCATACATACAATCATTAAAAAAATATTTTTTAAAGCAATTGATAATTCAAAACAACAATGTTGAACGTAATCTAAATGCCTTGTATAAAATAAATATCTTGACAAATTTCTGTTCGTTCATGCTTGGAGGCCATGAGTAATGCAAAATCGAAACTGGCTTGGGAATTTATAAAACTTATGTGGTATGTACTATTCCTGGCAGTTCTCTGAAAGTTGGACAGCGCATGACAAACTGAATATTGTTTTCAATCTCTTGTTTACATAATGGGCATACGAAATCAGCTTCATTGTGTGGTTTGTATCTGTAACTATGTACTGATATTTCAGATATGCCCAGTCTAAAATTGTGACATTACATGCTTGAAATGTCTATCAATGTTCAACAAAAGATAAGTTTTTTCATCAGGCAGAGTACAAAAAGTTTTATAAATATCAAATGAGAGAGAGAAGGATATTGAAAGGGGGCTTAGAGAGAGAGAGAGAGCTAGAGAGAGAGAGAGAGAGAGAGAGAGAGAGAGAGAGAGAGAGAGAGAGAGAGAGAGAGAGAGAGAGAGAGAGAGAGAGAGAGAGAGAGAGAGAGAGAGAGAGATTTGAAGACTTCAAATGATTTAATGTTCATAACTCTTCAGACTCCTAACTTTTCCACTCTAACTCATGCAATTTCCAACGGTGTACAGATTGCCTGGATTCTGAAAAGAAACTACAAAAAGAGTAAACATGATTGTACACATCAGCATATAGAATATGAATAATAATGTATTGTGTGATACAAATTAAGATATAATGATCGCTTGTGCATGTCTCCCTCAAATTTTTGGCACACTCACAGTTAATCTTGTAAGCATGCACCCCCCTCCCCACATGTGCACCCATGCAGTAAGTGCGCGCGCTCAAACACACACACACACACCAGCACGTACACACGCACACTCACACGCACGCACGCACTCACACGCACGCACGCACGCACGCACTCACACACACACACACCACACCAACACACACACACCACACACCACCACCACACACACACACACACACACACACACACACACACACACACACACACACACACACACACACACACACACACACACACACACAGGATTCTGGCCTTTGGCCCTCTTCCAACATGACTGATGGTTTTTCAGGAAATCAGGAATTTCTTTTAGTTAGTATCTTTAACACCTCTCTCTTATTCACAGCATGGTAAATAAACTGAGCCAGGTTTTGCATGAACAAAGAGTCACAGTTGGTCATTATATCACAAAATAAGCTTTCATCTAGTTGATTATCCCCTAAATATTTATACCTTAGTTCTTTGTAGTTATGACATGTACAAATCAAATGGATTTTATTTTCTATTAAAATTTTCATTTTGACAGAAACTACACAGCAAAACTGAAGGATCATCCTGTGCATAACGAAAAGTATTTTGCGTTCAGGGGAAGAACCCCCATTCTGGCTTTGGCAAGAGTGTCCCAAAAGTGTTTAACTTTTAAAGTATCAACATATGGTTCAGACATGAAGTTTGATTTAAAAGATGCATACAATGAAAAATGTTCAATTTCAATTCAATCCTGGTGGCCCCGCTGAGGGGGGCATAAGGCACAGACAAGGGACCTCCAGGCAGTCCTATCTTGGGCGAGCCACCCCAACTCATTCCAGGTCTTTCCCATTATCTTCATCTCCTCCTCCACAGTCCTTCTCCAGGTCCCGAGGGGTCGGCCTCTGTTTCGTTATTGTTAAGTGCATCAGACCAGTCACTCATGAAATTTACCACAAGGCGTTCTTTCAACAATGAAAAGAAAGTCCGTTCATTCCAGACACCCAGGTTTAACCATGCAAATCCCAAACCACATTTTTCTAATATAGTTCTCAATCTGTATGCCCAACACACAATATCATTTTCATCCATGCTAACCTGCATTAGATAAGCTTGCTTAGGCAGTCTCTTTAATTCCATATGCAACAATTTCACCCAATACTTAACAGCTCTCATGCATGCAATAATCTGAAGAGAGTATCTGCCCAGTTCGCCGTAAATGCATTTATTTGGGGTTTTAGGAGAGACACCTTGAAAGCGTTGGCATGCTAAGGTATGAACTTTTTCGATGGTGTTCAAGTCCCCAGAACTCTGATCCATATAACAAGATTGGTTGAACCTTGGCATCAAACATCTTAAAGTAAGTCTGTTTAGAAATATCAGTAAGATTGTGGAGCACTCGAGCACATTCATAAACTGCCTTCCTTCCTTCTGTAACTAATTTCTTGACTCCTTGAACTACACTCAGTTTTGTAGTAAAAGTATATCCCAGGTAACCACTTCCAGATTAGCTCCTTATAAATGCCTTTTTTTTTTATTCCGACCTAGGTGTCCACCCTTTCTGAACACCATAATTTTAGATTTATCTATATTTATATCCAGGTATTTTTCTTTGCATAGCTTACTCGGATTGTTCAACTGGCTTTGTAGCCCTACAGGACTCTTCGACAAAAGAGCCAGGTCATCTGCAAATAACAATAGAAATAATTCCATAGAACCAGGTTGCAGTTGAATTCCATGTTTTCCCACATTTTCCATAGTTATAGCTATTTCGTTTATGAACAATGAGAAGAGAGCAGGGCTCAAAATACATTCTTGCTTAACACCAAGCGGACATATAAAGACATCAGACATTGCTTCTGTGAGACAAAATGTATCAAAAAATTTCAGAAAAGTGACAAAATCATTGCAATGGAGACGTTGGAGTAACCCTTCAGCATTCCAAGCCCCGATCTTTAACCCACCACCACCCTGTTGATCCTGTGAGGGCCTGCCAGACCCCTATGTGTTTGAAGGGGGATGTCGTGGATGTGCTGAAGGCTCGTTCTGCTGTCCTGGACTCACAGGAGACTGGCTATGCTGCCCTGCACAAGCCAAAGGCTCGTTTCGCTACCCAGCACGTTCCGAATGCTCGTTCCGCTGCCCTGCACGAGCCGAAGGTTCGTTCCGCTGCCTTGCACGTTCCGAAGGCTCGTACCACTGCCCTGCATGAGCCGAAGGTTAGTTCCGCTGCCCAGCACGTTCCGAAGGCTCGTTCCGCTGCCCTGCACGAGCCGAAGGCTCGTTCCGCTGCCCTGCACGAGCCGAAGGTTCGTTCCGCTGCCCTGCACGAGCCGAAGGTTCGTTCCGCTGCCCAGCACGTTCCGAAGGCTCGTTCCGCTGCCCTGCACGTTCCGAAGGTTCGTTCCGCTGCCCTGCACGAGCCGAAGGTTCGTTCCGCTGCCCAGCACGTTCCGAAGGCTCGTTCCGCTGCCCTGCACGAGCCGAAGGTTCGTTCCGCTGCCCAGCACGTTCCGAAGGCTCGTTCCGCTGCCCTGCACGAGCCGAAGGCTCGTTCCGCTACCCTGCACGAGCCGAAGGCTCGATCCGCTGCCCAGCACGTTCCGAAGGCTCGTTTCGCTGCCCTGCACGAGTCGAAGGCTCGCCCAGCTGCCCTGGTCGTCCTGAAGGCCCGCCCTGCTGCCCTGATTGTGCTGGAGGTTCGCCCTGCTGCTCCCGTCCTATTTGAGGCTGGTCCGGTTGTCCTGGACGTACTGGAGGTTGGCGGAGTAGCCCGCCCCACTCTCTGTACCTGCCATCTGTCACCACTGTGGAGTAAAGCCTGTTGTCCTCCCAGTCCATCTCCATTAGCTGGTCCCAGCTGGCACGTCCTATGGAGACGTGGTCCTGTCCTTCCTAGGGCCTGAGCGGAAAGCTTTCACCATTGCTTTCTGTGGATGGTTCTCTTTCATCTCTTCTTCCTGGTAGCGTGAGGATGGGGGCGGAAATCTTTCTTCCTGCTGTGGTGCGTATGTTCTGTCCCTAAGTTTCACAATTTCTCTTTTCTTCAGGTCAAAGGTGAAGATCCCTTCCTCCGTGTGAAGTTTGTCAAATCTGAGGACTGCTCTCTGGTTGCTGTTCTTCATCTCCCTTTTGAGCCCCAACAAACCTTTCTGTTTATTTCGCACTGTCTCTGATACATCTTCCCTCACAAAGATCGGAGGGTCACTTCCTTTTGAATAACCAGCTCGAGACATTACTAGATTACGGTCCTTAA
>CM060334.1:27461365-27463865 GCA_030674155.1 Stramonita haemastoma | reverse complement strand
TGTGGAAAGTTCGAAACTATATTTTTAAAGTTATAAGCCTTTACAATATGATGTTTAGAAATGCTACCAAAATCTTTAACTAATAATTTCATTTCATTCTTGGATTCTTTTTCCAATAGATTGTAAGTCTCAGAAATTGAGAGTGGATGTATTAAAATTATTGATCCGTTCTCTTGTTTTGCACCCTTTTTAGCAGCGCGATCTGCCCATTCATTGCAAGAAAAGCCAAGATGAGACGGAACCCAACAGAAACTCACATCTGTTCCTCTTAAAATGAGACAATGTATTAAATGATGAATTTCTGTCACAATATTACAATGCGGTTTTACTGAAGCAGATCTAAGTGAGTGTAGGGCTGATTTTGAATCTACACAAAATAAGATTTGGTTGGTAAGAAAAGGTAGTTCATTGATATAGTTTAAAGCCATTAAAATTGCCATTAGTTCGGCTGTGTAAACAGATCGATTTTTTCCAAGGTAGTAAGATTTTTCAGTTTTAAATTCAGGGACGACAAAGGCTGCACCTGCTTGATGATTGCTAAGAAGTGATCCATCTGTATAGATTTTTAGATGGTTTGGGTATGTGTTTTCAATGTGCGATCTGACAGAACTGATTACAATATGTGGATTATCGTCTTTCCTGTAAGGTGTATGCTCAATGTCAAAGTGTGCTCTGTTTTGCTCCCACTTTGGACAGGGTGTGGTTTTTTGTTCGACATCAACATTCTCTGGGATGATTCCTGTTTTGTCCAGTAATTCTTTCGAATATGACCTAATTGTAGATAAAGAAAATATGCCTCTTGCTCTTTTGGGAAAATCGACATCGGATTTCATTTTAACCTCTTTTGCGACAAAATTGCTGCATGAAGAACTTCTGACAATATATTTTGCGCATGCTAGTCGTCTGTATTCTTCTAAAGGAAGAACATCTACTTCTTTATATGTACCAAAAGATGATGCATGGAAGGGAACACCAAGCGCAAGGCGATATGCCTTGCAATCTAAACTTTGTAGCTTTCTTTTTAGGTAGTTCGGAGCACTGAAAAACACTTCTTGACCGTAGGTTAACTTAGAACGAACAAGTGATGTTGCTAAGTGCTTCAGTATCAAAGGGTCTTGACCCCACTTTTGCTTATTGATGATTTTCAAAAGGTTAATGCTTTTTCTGGCTTTATTAATTATATATTCTATGTGTGAATTCCAGCTAAGTTTGGAAGTAATGATAACACCGAGGAATTTCACAGCTTGCTCATATTGAATGACGTCATTTTCTAATCTAAATAATGGAAGATCATTGGGATTACTACCGTTATTAAAAAGTACCATATGTGTTTTTTCTGGGGACATTGTAAGCCCATTTTCTGAAATATACCAATTTACTTTGTCAATTTCTGTTTGATATACCTTTCTTATGTGATTTAGAGCCCTCTTGGGGGTTGTTCGTTTCATTGTTACATTCATCCACATACAGATGTCATCTGCATATTGAGCAATGGTTACTGTGTTAGAAATATGATTAGGTAGATCATACAATAAGATATTGAACAAAATCGGTGCTATCACTGAGCCTTGAGGTAGACCCATCTGTAAAGGTCTAAAATTTGAATATGTATTCCCTACCCGTACTTGCATGCTCCTTTCACTCAAGAAACTTTTTATATAGCAGTAAATGTGTCCCGACAGTCCTATATGTTTCAGTTTATACAGTAATTTGGCATGCCATACTTGATCGTAGGCTTTTTTAATGTAAAAAAATGTTGCAAGAATATTTTTTCTTCTTGCAAATTGATATTTAATTTGAGTGGTGAGTTTCACTAAATGATCGATTGATGATTTTCCTTTCTGAAAACCAGTTTGGTTAGCTGGTATTATATTATTTTTACAACAGAAGTGAACTAATCGTTTTAAGACTACTCTTTCCATAAGTTTACAGACATGGGATGTCAAAGCAATAGGTCTGTAACTTTTCTTGTCATTTCGAGGTTTTCCTTGCTTTAGTATTGGTACAACTGATTGCTTCCAAATATGAGGCACTTCACCTGTGATCCAACATTTTTGAAAAATGTTGAGTAAGAAAGCAATCCATTTTCCTGGTAGATGTTTTAACATATCATTTGAGATACCATCAAGTCCAACAGATGACTTTTTATTGGGCAGAGAAGATAAAGCGTCCCGTATTTCATTTATAGTTAAAGGAGCATTAATATAATGATTATTATCAGATTCTGGATCCCTGTACTTGTCCTTAGTTTCTTCCTTCGTTCTGTGAAAACGTAAGTTTGGAGATAAACCTTTTATATTCATAGACTTAGAAAACGTCTCTACAAATGCTTCTGCTTTTTTAAAGTTGTTAGGGAACTCTTCATTATCCAGTTTTATTGGATAAGAGGGTAATGTAACTCCGTTTTTCATGTCATTAAGTTTTTTCCAGATTGTCTGCTCATGTTTATGGTCTGAGATTTCTTGATTACAAAAGGAAGACCAGTACTCTCTTTTAGATT
>CM060334.1:27431365-27456365 GCA_030674155.1 Stramonita haemastoma | reverse complement strand
ATGCGTGCTTCCTACTTTATCTTCGAAATAACAGAATGCATAAAGAGCTAAAGCACGTTCATCACACACACACACACACACACACACACACACACACACACACACACACACACACACACACACACACAAGCACACACACACACACACACACACACACACACACACACACACACACACACACACACACAAAGCACGCACGCACACACACACACACACACACATTATCTTCGAAATAAAATAATTAGATATGAACAAAATGTTCTGCCTGTGCGTGTGTATGTGTGTGTGTTTTCGTTTTTTACTTAGAGAGAGAGAGAGAGAGAGAGAGAGAGAAGAGAGAGAGAGAGAGAGAGAGAGAGAGAGAGAGAGAGAGAGAGAGAGTTCCCCCAGGAATTCAGACGAACGCAATTGTAATAAAATTTCATAATTATTTCTTAGGCATGCATTATGATATTTGTATAAAAAGTATTCCCTAAACAATAAACAATGAACGCACACAGAGAAGCAAAAGTGAGTGTGGGTGCATTTGTGTTTGTGTCTAAACAAAATTAATTAATGGGAAAAAATTGTCTGCAGTTAGGCCTACCTTCAAACTTTTGACCATTCTTGACAGCGACTTGGTGCAATTTATCACACGATCAGCAGAAACACTTGCTTTTGTTAGGCTACTAACTGCTTCACTTATAAAATTTCTTTCCCCTATTAATGTCAAGAACACATTGTTTTTCTGTATCTTGATGCTGTTTTGAACTTGGACGAACACAATTTTAGTCAAACTTGGATGATCGATACACAGCGCACTATCTTTATTTGGCGCCGTTCGAAACTTTGTCGTCTGCTTGCTCACTTGTTCCTTTTTTAAGTCCCGCACTCGTACGCATTTTAACCTTTTGTTTTCTGGTTTTTCTTAAAATAAACGTATATCTTCATAATCTTTCTTTTTAAAGAATATACTTTCGATAGACAAGTCTAGATTTTTAAAGATTCTTAAGCGGCTTTTGTCACAGGTAGCCTACTTACCGAGAGGTTCAAGGCCATGAAATACAAAGATGGAGGAGGTCTAAAAATGCAAAAATGTTTTATGGAGTGAGGATACTGGAATAAGCACTCAGGTGCTTTTTTTTACATCCAGCACAATGCGAGCACAATGTTCTGACCACTAGGCTATCCCGTCCCCGTTAGGCCTATCCAGTGGCGTGTGGTGTGTGTGTGTGTGTGTGTGCTTTAACGTCTGCTCGCCTACTTGATTTTTTAATTCTTTTATATCGAGGATAATGGAATGAGACCTCATGTGTTCTTTTTTTACATCCAGTCCCCGTGTGTATGCAGTTTTGTAAATCTTGTCATCTGTTCCTACCGGCACACAATGGCCTACTCTGCGTTCGCACACGAGGCCGCGGTTTATGGTCTCATCCGAAGGACTTTGGGGGAGAGTGGAGTCAGCACTCGTGTTAACTCCAGGAGAAAACCCCCCTCGAAAGGGAATCGAACCCAGGTCGTCAAATTGTGAACGCAATGCTTTAGTTTTTCAAAGAAGGGAGTAGGTGTACGCAAGTGCATTATATGTGTGCATCTGCCGTATGTGTATGGGCATAAAATAATAGATAATTCCTATCGATGACTGTGCAATATGTGTATAGCAGGGGTTGTGTGTGTGTGTGTGTGTGTGTGTGTGTGTGTGTGTGTTTATTTAGTTATTTTATTCTTTTATATCAAGGATAATGGAATAAGCACTCGTGTGCTTTTTTTTCCATCCAGTCCCCTGTGTGTGTGAGTGTGTGTTTATTTTATTTATCTGTTTTATTCTTTTATTTCGAGTCTGATGCACTCATGTGCTTTTTTACATCCAGTCACCGTGTGTATAAAGTTTTGAAAATTTGACATCTCGACTATGTGTGTGTAAACGTGTTAGCAGGTGGACATTCTACAGTGTGCGTGTATGCAATGCATTTACATGGTTTGTTTCTCGATTTTTAAAAAAAAATCAAAAACTAAAAATTACCTTCTGGACTGGTAGTTTGCTTGCTGCCTTGGTGTGTGTGTGTGTGTGTGTGTGTGTGTGTGTGTGGTGTGTGTGTGTGTGTGTGTGTGTGTGTGAGAGAGAGAGAGAGAGAGAGAGAGAGAGAGAGAGAGACACACACACACACACACACACACACACACACACACACACACACACACACACACACACGAATATGCTGAACATACTTCACAATTAATGCTTTTATTTTCATTATTTTCTTTTTCTAGTTGCATCCAAGTATAAAGTCAAGCTTAGCGAACAAAAATAGAGCAAAACCTGAACAACAGCAACAACACAAGCAACAGGGGAATAAAATCAACATTTTATTCCATATTGACCCTATTGACCACGAAAGCAACAAAAAGCAAGAAAACATCCAGTTCAGAAAGTGGTTTTTTTTTTAACTTTTGAATTTTTTTAAAATCGAGACAAAAAATCCAGGCACGTCAACTGACACTGGTTATTACTACAGGATCTGGCTTTTTCCTTCAAAATCATCTCCTGCTCTTCCAACACCAGTCATCAAATCAGAGCAATAATAATTATTTGGGATTAAGGAAAAACAGCTTCAAAACAGGTATGCAATCTAATCCCCTACATGACTAACAATTTAGATAAAAGTAAAAGAAAAAACACAAGCAAAAATAGAAGATAAATTGTGAGCATCATTTGTCTTTCAAGTTTTTTGACTCGCTTTGCTGTGTTGCTCTAAAGTCTGCAACGATTTTCCCACCCAAGAGAAGGAATATCAGTAACAGATCTGTCAACACCACAAAGCAATGCCAGTCATAAGAATATCAAATTCAACTGACATTCAATTTCACCTTCTGAAATGCAACATACAAAAAAAAAATTTTTTAAAGCACTGAAAATGCGTTACATACATGCACACTGTAATGTCCACTTGCTGACACGTTTACACCAAAAAAAATCCACATATCTCGAATTTCAATACTTTCAAAACATCCATTCCAAAGCTTAACACTGAAAGATCAAAGTTAAGGTTTTGTTCTGATATTTTTCCAAATAACAAAGATTACAGTGTAGCTGACATCAGAGAGTAGCTTTGCCTTTCTTTTGGTCCCCTCCCCCCCCCCAAAAAAAAAAAAAAAAAATGCAGCTACTACCAAAGCATTAGGGGAGGGGAGCAGGCACTTTAGCCAACAAAGCGTATCAAAACTACTGTCAATAACTTGAATAAAGATTTCAATCACACACTGAAACACTGAATGTGTTCTACAATATTTTCCTCTTTTAAAATCAAACTCGGAGCATGCAACATCCAAACGCAATGTAAAACACATAGTTTCGTTTAAAAAATATATAAAGCAACCACACCGCCTGTAATGCAATGATATATTATCAAATTTGAGATTTTAAACTTCATTTAAAAAGCTCAATGGCACTCCAAAGACAGACTTGGATTTATTTTTCGATTGACAATTTATTTTATTCAGAAAAAAAAGGCAAGCAAAGGAATCAAGTTTATGTACAAATTTAAATAAAGCTAAGCAGTCAGGGCGATAGAGACTTCACACATCAGTGTGGGTGATGACAGTTTGGTTTTTCTAGACCTGAAGCAATGATGTATGATTGCCAAAGCTGCGTATGTGAAGACTTGGGGCATGAAACAATGACACGAGATAATATTTTAGATAATCTGAATCTGTTTCAACTCCCTAACATAACCGGGGTAATCAGTTCATTTGATGGTAACAAATGTCTCAGTGTTCTGAACTGATGTTTTATCCATCACCAATCCCCCTTTTCTCCTGCTTTTCAAAATTAAAGCATAGAGCTATAGATTATAAATGCTATTTCACCTAGGTTTACAGTTTAAAATGCTGCAAACCAATTGATTGAAAAGTTCATTGCAATTCTTTGTTTAGCATCATTATATTTATTTATTTAGCATGCTTGTCATTTCTGTGCTACTTATACAATATTAACTAATTTTATTAAATCTTAATCTGAATAAATAATCATTACTATATTTTTTTTTTCTAATCTGAGACACTCTCTTGACATAAAGTGACAACTTCAACTGAAATCGTTATCATCACATAATAATCTGAAATATTTTCTAGAAATAGGTGATTATTTTAACACAAATGATAAGTACTGTGATTTTCATTGAAAAGTTTGCTTTTGGGCGTAAAGAACCTATTTTAACACAAATGGCCAGTTAGGTTAGCGTGTGATACAGCCCTGCACAATGCGGTCAAAGGGAAGCAACTGTAATAAAAACCGTGGCACAGCCTGGAAATGCAGTGTTGGTTGGTTTTGCATGTTTTCTTTTTCACTAAGAGCCTTTCTAACACAGTATGATGTAAGACTGCAATAAAAGAACAAAAACGTAACTACACCTCTTTTCTGAAACAGCGAAAAATAATCTTCCATTTTAAAATCAGGAAGACACGTCACAGTAAACTGTCCAAATGGATCCAAGAGGCAGAGGAAGCTCCACAGTTTGGTCATTAAAGCGAGATACACGAATAAAACTACAAAGAAAAATAAATATCTAATGAAATGTATACACGGAATTCTTATGCCGTTAGTAACGTTGTGCAACGAGTACCTAATAGAGGATATCTATACATGCCTGTCTTTGACAATACAATTTATATAGCTTTTTTTTTTTCAAATACAGGCATCAATACATTTTTTTTTTAAACTAACACTAAGAGAAATAAATCCTCTCTGAAAACAACCACGTACTTTGCCACTTAAATGAGCATTTCTTTTCTCACCACTGCCATTCTAAAATAAGAAATTGACGTAAATGAGAAAAGATGAAATAAGGAGAAATACTCCAGGCCCTATGTTAAGGAGGGTGATTGCATTGCATCTATGAGAGAGTGGTTTGGTATGGCTAGAGGCAGGCTGTCAGCAACACACCTACAGTGTATATACATCCATGTTCAAGGATCATACTTCAGGGTTTGTTTTTTTAACAAAATGTCATCATACTTCTTGTCATTGGTTGTGGGAGATCATTTTTATAAAATTGCTTTTCGCTTTCAACCTAAAATCCCTTTCCACTTTTAACCTGACGATAAAAAATCACTTTCCACTTTTAACCTGATAAAAAATCACTTTCCACTTTTAACATGATAATAAAATCATTTTTTACCTTTAACCTTATAACAGAAAACCGCTTTCCCTTTTTAACCTTATAATGAAAAAAACCAGGTTTTCTACTTTTAACCTTATAATGAAAAAATCACTTTCCACTTTCAACCGTATCATTAAAAATCTCCTACTTTTAACCTATGATAATAAAAAAAAAATCGCTTTCCACTTTTAACCTGATGATAAAAAAATATTTCCACTTTTAACCTTATGATAAAAAAATCACTTTCTTCATTTACCTTTATAAAAAAAAATCACTTTCCACTTTTAACCTTTTGATAAAAAAAATCACTTTCCACTTGTAACCTTATCATAAAAATATGTTCTGCTTTTAATCTTACAATAAAACAATTATTTTCCACTTTTAATCTTATCAGGCCTACATTGCTATAACTGGACAGTACTTAAAAAATGAAATCGGAGATTTTTCTTTCAATTTTGCCCTGATGTGCATGTGCACTGGCTTTTATTTTGTGCAGGTATATATATATTATATATATATATATAATATATAGAATCATTTTATTAATATAGTACTCAATAACGATTATTTGTACTGAATTTTAGTCTTAGTAAATAGTCATTGCCATTTTTTTTTTTATTCTAACACACTCTCTTGACATAAAGTGACCACTTCAACTAAAATCACCATCATCACATATAATCTAAAACATTTTCTTTTTTGGTGACTATTCTAACACACAAAATAGTGATCAGAAAATTGATATTTTTTGTATTAAAAAGTTTTGCTTTTTGGCATAAAAAAGCTCTTTTAACACAAATGACCAGAAGGTCAGCGTGTGATACTGCCCTGCAAAATGCGGTCAAAGGGAAGCAACTCAAAAGACACCATTGCATTGCATAGTATTGGTTGGGTTTCGTTTTTTTTTTTCTTTTCGTTACCACCCTTTCTTCCACAGCCTGCTGTAAGATTGCAATAAAAGATCAAAATTTAACTTTACCTCTTTCCTAAAACAGCGAGAAAAAAAATCTTCCATCCTTAATTAATCAGAAAGATTCATTACTGTAAACTGTTCAAATGGATCCAAGAGGCAGAGGAAGCTCCACAGTTTGGTCATTAAAGCGACATAAACGACTAAAACTACTAACGAAAAATAAATATCTAATGAAGATGTATACACAGAATATTATGCTATTATGTAACATTGTGCAAAGAGTACCTAATAAGGATATCTATCTATTAATGCCTGTCTTTGAAAATACAATTTTATAGCTTTTTTTTCAAATACAGGCATCAATACATTTTTCTAAACTGACACTAAGAGAAATAAATCTCTCTGAAAACAACCCCGTGCTTCGCCACTTAAATGAGCATTTCTTTTCTCGCCATTGCCATTCCAAATTAAGAAATTGACGGAAATGAGAAAAGATGAAATAAGGAGAAATACCTTAGGCTCTAAGTTAAGGAGAGAGATTGCATTGCATCTATGTCAGAGTGGTTTGGTATGGCTAGAGGCAGGCTGTTAGCAACACATCTACAGTGTATATAGGTCCTTGTTTAAGGATCATACTTCAGGGTTTTTTTTTTAAACAAAATGTCATTATACTTCTTGTCATTGGTTGTGGGAGATCATTTTTATAAAATTGCTTTTCGCTTTCAACCTAAAATCCTTTCCACTTTTAACCTGATAATAAAATCACTTTCCACTTTTAACCTGATAACAAAAAACCGCTTTCCACTTTTAACCTTATGATGAAAAACACCGCTTTCCACTTTTAACCTAATAATAAAAAAAAAATCACTTTCCACTTTTAACCTTATAAAAAAAACTGCTTTCCACTTTTAAACTTATCATTAAAAAAACTGTTTTCTACTTTTAACCTTATAATGAAAAAATTACTTTCCACTTTCAACCTTATCATTAAAAATCCCTTTCTCCTTTTAACCTTATATAATTTTAAAAAATCGCTTTCCACTTTTAATCCTTATGATAAAAAAATATTTTCCACTTTTAATCTTATGATAAAAAAATCACTTTCTTCATTTAATTCTATAATTTAAAAAAAAATCACTTTCCACTTTTAACTTTATCATAAAAAAACACTTTCCACTTTTAACCTTATCATAAAAAATATCGTTCTGCTTTTAATCTTATTAGGCCTATTCACTGCTATAACTGGACAGTACTCGAGTTAAAAATGAAATCAGGAATTTTTCTTTCCTCAATTTTAAATTCAGTAGCTGTGTAGTCACTACAGGTACATCATCTGTGGTGTAGGTAGCTGTGTAGCACTACAGGTACAATCTGTGGTGTAGGTAGCTGTGTAGCACTGCAGGTACATCTGTGGTGTAGGTAGCTGTGTAGCACTGCAGGTACATCTGTGGTGTAGGTAGGTGTGTAGCACTGCAGGAATATCATCTGTGGTGTAGGTAGCTGTGTAGCACTGCAGGTTATCAGGATGTGGGCTTTGACATCAGTCCTGGAAACCCTGAAAGCAGTAAATTAAATCATCACAACTAACTCTGAAAATCCTGAACATCTTATGAATACAATCATAAACTTCATTTGATCACTTTTTAAAAATACGTATTTCATTTTACAATCAATTTTTTTCAGATATGGGCTGAGTTTGCTTATACAAACAAATACCCCAATAATTTGTTCCTACCATTTTTACAGACCTGTGTTACAGAATTACTTTTTATGCATAACGTTATAAGTAATCAACAGTTTCTAAATTCAGTGAATTCAATGCACAGTTATGAACAGATCAATCTGTATAGGAGAACTACACACATAAAGACAAAAAAGTCTCAGTTCTGTTACTAACAACATTTTACCAGCTTTGGATTTTTTTTTTTAATTGCCAGTTAGAAACACAGTGACAGACATTATGAGTAAAAGGTCTTACAGGTCTGTCAATGTATCTGAGCACCAAAAATGGTAATCTTACATGTAATATAGATTGGGTGTGGGGGTAAGATAGCCTCGTGGTTAGAGTATACACTCTAAGTTGACATCCTGAGATTGAGCCAACACCTATACCATACCATACCATACCATACCGTACCGTACCGTGCCGTGCCGTGCCGTATTTATTGTTTATAGCCCCTACCCTCCACGAAAGCCATATCAGGGCTGTCACTCATTCAGTTTCAGTGCCCAGTAACTTCCAACTTCAGGTTCAAATCCACGCCTCCTAATACCTTCAAATATCCGTCCATCTGAAAAAATAGAAACAAACATTAAATGACAAATATCTAAATCATTTCTCAACACAGAAGCGCCTGTGGTAGGGGATTTTACTCCTATGTTAACGTTCATACTGACTCCACTCCCTCAAACTCATTTGCATGAGGCAATAAACCAAGGACCCATGTGTGAACACATGCGGAACATTTTGCGCACACATTAAAAACCTGTCCCACTTTTTGGAAGAGAAGGCCATATCGTGCAGGCAGGAATCGATGACAAATTAGACACAGGTACAGTGTTTAGACACCATCCTCCAAGTGATCCTCAAGGCAGAATGCAGCTACCTGAACCGTGGGTTAAATCAGCAGCATACATAAATCTCACCACCGGTCAACGCCGGAGCTCTAGCCTCTAGGAAGGAAGGTGGCAGGATGGTTCAGACGTTCGCCTGCCAACAAGTAAACCGTGGGGTTCTGGTTCGATTTCCAGCCTCGCCCCTTCTTCCCAGTTTGACGAAAAAAAATCGAACTGAATGTCGAAGTCATGCGGCTGAGACTATAAACCGAGGCCCCGTGTGCGAACGCACGCAGAGCCTTTGGGAAGAGCAGGCCATTGTGTGCCGGTAGAAGCGGACAAAATTTTATATAATATAAAACCAGCATGAACACAGGTGTCGTGTGTAGACACCATCCTGAGGAAAATCGTGGAGTTGGAGTCCCCAGGGCTGCTCGGGGCTATATGTATATATAGTTTGACTTGATAAAAACCCACAGTTCTGCTGGGCACCGCTCCCTCCAAACACCAGTTGAGGTAAATAGTAAAACAATGATAAAAACACGACTGTGTTCAGCTTCATCTCTTATCTAACAGAAAATTTTCGCTTCTATTCTGGAGCTTCATCAGGCTGAATGAATGACAATTGTAAAACCTGCTTTTATAAGCATCAGTTTACTGACTTTTATTCAAAATGATCACCTTCCCACACACATAAAATGCATGCTAACCACTGAGATCTTTTCAACTTCCACTCTCTTTCTTGCCCCTCTCTCTCCCCTCCCTCTCTCTCCCTTCCGCTCTCTCTCCCCCCTCTCTCCATACACCCTAAAACATTCACTCCTTCCCTTCCCTCACTCCAACTCCCAAATCCAAACACAACCCAACAATTGTTAAAATGATGATAGGTATCACAACCTACTAATAAAAGCTTATTATAACCAAAACACAAAAATTATCTGAAAGCCACAGGGGCAGGGTTTTTATCATTATTTTACTCTCTCTCTCTCTCTCTCATCTCTCTCTCATCTCTCTCTCTCCTCATCTCATCTCTCTCCTCTCTCTCTCTCTCTCTCTCTACTATATATATATATATATATATATATATAATGGGTAGGCGCTGCACTTGTGGCGACGAGCTTTCCCCGGGGAGAGCAGCCCGAATTTCACGCAGAGAAATCTGCTGTGACATAGAGTGGTATAAAATAAAATAAAACAAAATAAATAAAATACCCAGGAACAGTTTTCGGTTGTCATGGGTGCAGTTATGAAAGTTAGGGATTTTCTCACCTGTACACTGTCAAGGAGCACTTTGTCTTTTGGATCCACTCCCTGCGAGTGAAAACCATGTAACTGTCAATATATCTCGAATTTCTCTGTCTATGGGAAAAGAAAGTGTTTTAAATTCGAATTGGAATCTTCAGTCTGCCCAATATCTGGATTAGTTGAGCACCAGGTAAGGAATTGGCTTACCTTAGTTTCGTCCTACTACTGCAACGCCTCCTACTAGCCACACAGGATCGTGAAGCATGGAAAAAGATCTCCGTTGCGTCTTCTCTCATGTCCCCCCTACGTCCTTTGGGACATGGGACTGAGTGAGTGAGTGAGTTTCGTCCAGTAGTGAAGAACTCGTCTTCTTAGCTGCACTTCATGCAGGAAGACAGGACAGTATGGAGGCAGAAACCAGGGCAGCATGCCAGATATGACTGACTGCTGTGTCAGGGGCAGAGCTTCAGGGTGTGGAACTGGACTGTGGAACTGATCCCACTCATATGGTATCTGGTAATATAAAAAAAATAATAATAAAAAGATTGCATCAAAAAGATGACACCAGGAAAAGTCATAAAAGATCAGAGGATTCTGAGAAGATTAATGAATCAATAGAATGATCTTATGAAATGGTCGTAAGGTCCATCACTGTATAGTTATTTCAGTGTTTCGAGTCGTGGAAGATGTGAATGTGGGTTCACGTTAATTCATCATGAGGATAACTGGAGTAACCTAATTTAAAAATCCCCTTTGTACAGATCGGATGCCTAAGATTTCTAGCTTAGATCTCTTAGCTTAGAACTGCTACTTCTTCCCCTCGATTTCTGCTTATAAGGGATAAATGTTTTTGAAAAACATTGTACTAATAATTTTCATTTTAAAAAATGGCATTGTAACAGAATTATGGGGTTTTTAAATACAGACATATTAGTGATGTTGGTCCATAATATTACATTTTATAAAATGCCTGTAATAACACTATAATTATACTGCTAAACAATGTAAAAAAAAAAAAACCTGATAGAGAAAACAGTATCCTTAAAGAGAATTTCAAATTTTAGACTGCATGACACTTTTGATAGGTGAACATCACACACACACACACACACACCACACACACACACACACACACACACACACACACACACACACATGTATTATATATATATATATATATATATATATATATATTATAATATAATATATTATATAATTAATATAGATATATAGATAGATAGATATGTATGTTTTAATGTATACATATCTATCTCTCTCTCTCTCTCTCTCTCTCTCTCTCTCTCTCTCTCTCTCTCTCTCTCTCTCTTCTCTCTTGTGTGTTGTGTGTGTGTGTGTGTGTGTGTGTGTGTGTGTGTGTGTGTGTGTGTGTGTGTGTGTGTGTGTGTGTGTGTGTGTGTGTGTGCGCTAAACTTTAACCTCGACATCGTCCAGAAGTGAAGCAATTGTTATCTTGGCTTTACTTCATGCAGGCAGGTAGTCATGACACCACGGCTTTGGCAGCATTTTGAATTAAAGGGGGATTGGCTGACAGGGTGACTGTTGTCCATCACATGGTACCTGGTAAAACTGACTACATACCACAGAAAGCTTTAAAAATCAAAAGATTCATTAAAAGAGATGATGAATGGACAAAGGACAAGCAAAGACAAAAACAACAGTCAAGAAAATAGTGATCCATCATTCGACTAAGGATTTTCAAGACCTTACCTCCTGTCGACTTTGACCAGTTATTTTCCTTGATTCAATAACTTATGTATATTTCTGGAAAAATGTTCCACAAAAATGTCGACAGGTATTACAGTATAGCCCTTCGCTTTTCTTTTAACATACAACATATGAACCTTTGATCGGTTATGGCAAATTTACGACCCTCTAATAATTATCGCTGCATAGTTAGTCATTTGTAGGGAATGGAATTTATACAACAAAACTTTTTTAAAACCTAAACTGTACAGTACTAATGTATCTCTGATTCGATGAGAATCTCGATTAATTTTTCAAGACTGCATGACACTTAAATAGCTGACGGATAAATAAGAGAACTTACAATCTTGACTGACTTTGTGTGGAAGCCAAGTACGCGTCCTGGTTCCCCTTTCTTCATGTAGGTTTGACATCATTACTTTGGCAGTATTCTGAAGTGGACCTAGCTAACAGAGGTGACAGATCCTGAAGGGATGGTCTTGACTGGGATTGTTGTCCATTACCTAGTGAGACAGGTTACATAAACATTGGATACGTAAACAAAACAGAAAGAGTAACAAAAACAAAAGAAGAAAAAAAATGACTAGCAGAGGCAAAACTAACGAGACAGATTACTTCTTCAGTTTTTTTTTAATCATGTGCTTCACTTACGTGTGTAACGAAAACTGCATTGGAGAATCAAGTTCAATCTTTATTGTATTACTTGTAGTTTAACAACTCTTCAAACCTCGACTTCTTTTTATTTTATTCGAACAAACCCCAAGTTTGATTTGATCTTATTTGATTTGTTTTGATTGATTGGATTCCCTTCTCTACAACCTTCAACATTGTCCTTAGTTTCTAAAGAAAGTTCATTAATAAAATTTTGGCAGATACTTTAAATCAGTAGGGTTTAAAGTGCCCCTGTATACCCCCCCCCCCCCCCACGGATTTTTCACACGTTAAAAACTACTACAGAACGCTCATCAATAACAACGGCATCATAAAAAAAGACCAGTTGTTTCGAAAATTGGAAAAAGCTTTGTTGCACTCTCACTGACATAGCTATTGGTCCACCAGTGGTTGATGAAATATGACGTTTACGACTTGAAGGCATTTAAAACTTGATGGAAAATCTTACCTGGCAGTTTTTTTTGTTTTTTTAAACAACAGCTCATGTGACATCTGAACTACAATACCTCCACTGTTGTTCAACAGCTTCAACCTCTGTTGCAAACCAAATCTGAAGAAAAATTGTGCACGTCTGCTTTCGCACTAGGCTAGGCGGGGTAACTCTGCATGTCTGTTTTAAACCCAAAGTAGCTTAGCGACACATAGGCCTACTGTCATTAACACGATATTTTACAGGCTACTTACGACGCCGCTTTGTGCAATGCAATCTTTATGCCTTTGACAATTCCAATCATACCAAATTTAAACTGCTGACACTTTTTTTTTTACCCTAATTTTTCTTTCACTTCTTTTCGTGTTCTGTATACTAGTAAAACCCATACATAACAACAAATTTCAACTTCTTAATAACCAACATAGACATCTTGCTATCCTGAATTTGATCACAAGGTATTGGTAAACTGACATTTTCAAGCAAGGAGATGACTGGTTGGATAGAAGAGGGAACGGAGATGGGAGATAAAGTACAAGTTTGACAAACTGACATTTTCCAGCAAAGATATAGCTGGTTGAATAGACGGTGGAATGGGGTGGGGAATGGAGATGGGAGGAGGGTGTGGGTGACAAAAGCTACGGCTGAATTCCTCCCCACTTTACAGAGAGACTAATTTTTTAATTCCTATTTCATTATTGAATTGTTCAATATTTATGCTCATCTCTCATCTAAACATTTGGCTTATCCAATTCCCAATTATTGTGGAAGAGAGACAACTGTTACAACATGAGATGATTCTTGGACAGTCACACTTATGATACACACCACACACACACACACACACACCACTTGACAAACAAAACCGAAACAAAAATTCTGTTTAAGCCCAAACTTTGACTGAAAGTTGAAAACAAAGGAGGGCAGAGGGAAAACAAGTGGGAATCTGGCCTTATCTACCTTTGGGGGTTTGATTCTAAGACTAATTTTACATGTTTGTTTTCCTTTATTTTGACTATTACTGGTTTCGGTTGTGACATTATGCTTCTGATCAAAATGGTGACTATCAATACACAAGTTGTAGTCTATTTACACTCAATGTTAGCAACTGTCTGATAGTAGCGAGTAAAGCTTACTATAGCTGTACCAGGACAATTTTCTTGCACTCAGATCACTGCTCTCTCTCTCTTTCTGTTTGCTTGTATTGTATTGTACGGATTGTACTGTGCTGTACTGTATTGTTCTGCATTGTATGGCACTGTATTGTATTGTATGTAGTGTATTGTCTACTACTTTCTGTCATGGCAGATTTCTCTGTGTGAAATTCCGGCTGTTCCTCCCTGGGGTGAGCTTGTCACCATAAGGCCAGCACCACCCTTTTAAAAAGAATTTCCTCTGTGTGTGAGTGTGTGTGTGTGTTTATTTATTTATTCTTTTATATCGAGGATAACAGAATAAGCAATCATGTGCTTTTTTTCATCCGGTCCCCGTGTGTATGCAGTTTTTGTAAATATTGTCATCTGTTCCCACCGGCACACGATGGCCTACTCTTACGAAAAGCGGAACAGGATTTAACGTGTGCGCAAGATGTGTGTGTTTGTGTGTGCATTCTTGTTCTCATGAGAGTGGCTTTTTAAACAAAGTTTTTGCCAGGGACAACTCTCTTGTTGCTGTGGGTTCTTTTATGTGTGCTCAATGTATGTTGCACATGGGACCTCAGTTTATATGCACCTATCCTGTAATCTAGTGGAGCTTTGGGGCACATCAGATTATAGTCCTATCCAAAAGACTAGCCCCAGACCACCACTCGAGGTCTAATAGCACTAGGCATATATCAGTCTCGGAAGACTTTGGAGTGCAAAACCTGGGTAAGAAAGTATGGCAGGCAAACTATTACCCATACAGCAGACAACCCCCCCCCCCCCCCTCCTTTTCCATGTCGCTGGAATGGTCCATAGAAAGGCAATCTCTGATACGAATGGTTCCAGTGCTGTCACAGGAGCCGCCAGAACCCATTGCCATATACAGCCCCGAACTGCCCTGGGGACTTACCTTATTTTCCTCAGGGATGACGTCAAAACACGACACCTGTGTGCATGCTGGTTGTTTTTTTGTTTTGTTGTCATCTGCTTCTACTGGCACACAAAGGCCTGCTCTTCTGAATGGCGGAATGGGTTATTAAATTAATGTGTGTGCAACTACTTTTGCTCATCATGAAGGTAACCAGATTCTGAGTTCGGAGAACATTCTTAGGAAACACGGCTAGAGGTCTGGCATCACTACAGACAAAACAAGGACATTTCCCAGGATTGATGTTGCCGTGCAGTCATCCTGTCTTTGTCATGATAACACTTTAAACAGCCACAGCTGAGCCAAGGAACAATAGAACAGTTGTTTTGTTTCCCAATTTAATTGTGAAAAAATGGCAAGAGCCAAACACCACTGAACAATTAAAAAAAAAAAAAAAAACTACTGAAGGAAATTCACCTCACTTCTGCACCTTGTTCAAAAAGATCTTAAACTCTTTACAAACAAATTTTAATCGAGTGACATGATGTGATGTAATGTGATGAAATTTGGGTTGCGCACATTCGCACACTCTCACACACATGCATGCACACATATATATTTGCATTTACACACAAGCACATATGCATGCATATACCCTCAAACACAACACACACCCCTAAAATATAAGTCAAGAGTTCCAAACAACAACAAGTTTTATTAACAATATTGGTCTCCACATAAACTACACAGGATTACACAGTCATGTCAAACTTATATCACATGATATGGTTTAACAGATAACAACAAACAGCTATGTTCCCAAATCAAGATATTATAAAGAATAAATCAGAAAAAAAAACTTTCTGGATCTACAGTTACAAAAAAAGAAATCCATACACAATATCTGACTAAAACAGATAAATTTTCATGTTAAGCACACACACACACACACGCATGCACATTACAATTTTAAAAAAAACAGTGCTGGGATATTTACAACATTTCCATTCCTTTTCTGACATCGCTGATAATGTACATCAATTGGCTGTCAATTCAAGCTGGCTGAGATCTTCCATCTGGATATATAGCAAGCTACTACAAAAGCTCCACTTAGTTCTTCTCAAATATTCTAAACAATAATCAATCTCAACGATTGCATTTAGCAAGGAAACCACTGATACCGGACACTCAATACACCATACAGAAAATTATTTTTCTGTCCCCGAGTTTCAACTCTTTGCTTGATTCTGAAGTATATTTCCTGAATCAGAAATCCCACTAGCCCGGGGGTTAAAATAATCACAAGAACAACAAATCGGATGTAAAAACTACATTCAAAAACTAAAAAAAAAAAAACAAACCAAAAACAGTTTCAAAAACACAACCAAACAGGATCACCCACCAGATGATGGAAATTTTTGTGAGGAGAAGCAATTGTTGATAAATTAGTTTCGTGAATTGCTGAAGCTGTTTCCAGAGAGGCAGTGCAATGAGCGAATGGGATGGCAATGATAAGCAAATAGATGCCCCTTTGAGACAAAGCTCTTTCACTCAGTAACAAAACAATGCTGTTTTTGGTCTTTTGACTAACTCGCACATTCCATAAAAGATGCAATCTCTGCAGATTTTTCAGCAGCATAGCAATAGCAAGCACAGAAAAAGAGACCATGATTTTCTCTCATCATGTATTTTTTAAATTGATGTTTTTGGTTTGCTTTGGGGTTATTATTATTGTTTTTTTTTAATTATGAGAATCAGTAAACAGCATATTGCTGCTGGTTAGGACATGCACTGAAGCCTTCCACATCCAGACTGAAATAAAAACACCTGCAGGTAGGACAAAAAGGCCTGAGTTCAAAACTGAACCAACAATAGAGAGAGCCGAATGACTTCGGGTTTGTCATTGCTAGGATGCAGTCCATAATTGATGATGAATGAGTGAGTGCTTTAACTGCTCAAAGTGGGAGAGCTTATGATAACTGGGTTATTAGTCAGTTGTTTCTTCATCATTTTTTTTTTTTTAGGGAGGGTACTTAAGAAACTGTATTTTTTGCAAAATGTTCATTGCTTAGTTGACAAGGCGACTACTCTCACAGAATACAGTCAGCTTGAAAAATGACTGACCAAATGAGGTACAGTTATCTCGACTCAGAAAAAGAGAAAACGAAAAAGTGCGCAAGAATCAACTCTTTGCAAATTCTAAATTCGTGTGTGTAAGTGTGAGTGTGGGGGCGGGTGGGTGTGGATTGTATAGGGAGGGGGGGAGCGTGTGTGTGTGTGTGTGTGTGTGTGTGTGTGTGTGTGTGTGTGTGTGTGTGTGTGTGTGTGTGTGTGTGTGCATGCATGTATATGTGCGTGCATATAATGTGTAAATAATGGTGATCAATGTCTTTTCTAGTCAATGGTCAAAACAACGGGACGGGCCAGGTTTACTATGGCCGTAGCCTAACTCGAAGTGAAAAAAAGTAACAACTCAAAAGTGGAAACAAAACCCACATCTTTGACTGTAAAGATGGTGAGCTTATTCCAATATCTAAGTCTGTTTGTGCTCATACTATGTGCAAATGTATAGATACACATACACACACACTCTCTCTCTCTATACTTTGTTTAAAAAAAAAGTAAATCAGAAACTCAAAGCTTACTTCAATGTCCTTCACTCAGTCCTTATAACAAAAATTTGTTAGATTGTTGTTAGATTTTCAGTCTGATTAAATCCAGAAAAAAATAATGAAAAAAAAAATGTCCTTTACAAACTGAAAGATGTATATAAAACAACAGTAGCAACAAGTGTCTTTAACATATAATCTGTAACAATGCAAAAATATAAGGTCACTTTTTTTCCCTTTTTTTTTTGGATTAAATATTCCATCTTGTGTTCTATACTGCATGAAGGTTAGAACAATATTTTACACCAACTTTGTTGATTTTGGGGAGGGGGTTCATTAAAAAAAAAATTTTAAATGCTGAAACAAAACTTGAACCACATGTTGATAAAATAAGGAAAAGGAGAGTTTTAATACTGATGAAATATCAGACCAATTTTGTTGTTATTTCCACTGTTTGCGTACATAGATTAGATCAACATTTGTGAAAACTGAAACGTGTATGTTACACTTCACAAAAGGTAATGATCTCTCTAAACAATATATTTCATTTCTTTTATGGCGTAAATCCTTCAAGTGGATTTTCTTTGCAGAACTGGGTCTTTCTAGTTATCTTTCTTACTGAGAAAGTCGATTTAAATGTTCAAAGCACTGATAAAAAAAAAAAGAAAATACAAAAAAACAAAAAACAACCCCACAATGTCCATTAGTTCAGCTTGACCAAAATGACCTAGATAAAAAAAAATTTAAAAAGAAAAAAAAAAGACGAAGTCCACTTGGCAGGGTCAGTCCACTGAAGTCCGTAGATGTTTAGGAATTCTTCTGGGGATGCGGATGTTCACCTGTTTACACACAAACACACACACAAGCACGCACGCACACACACACATATTAGTTTTAATGAATTAACTAGTGTTCATGTTGATATCACCACTCTGTAGGTGTGTGTGCATTGTTAAGTGTGTTCGGTTCACTTCAAGTCTTTTCACAAAATGTGATATTAGACATTAAAAAAAAAAAAAAAACAAGGTGTGTGGGGGGGGGGGGGGGGGGGGGGAGGGAGGGGGGGCAGGGGTAGGAGGGGGAGTTTTTGAACTGGGGAAGGGGGTTAATTCACTAAATCTACACAGAACAGTAAAAAGAAAAAAAAAAAAAAAATAATAATACAAATGTAAATAATTCTTGAATACAGAATAGTAAACATTCCAAATTCTAAACAGAACCTAAACGCATGAACAATAAAACTATTTATAACGTAACCAACAAGAGATAAATCTAATCAACAAAGGGAAATGTCTTCTAAGACCATGATAATATTAATAATAAACCAATAGGACAGTGCAGCAATGATTTGAAAAATGTATACCTCAGTAGTGGATCTTTGAAAATCTCTGATGAAGATGACGAGGTAAGAACAGGAATATCACTTTTCAGCATGCTGCATATCAATATATGATCAACAGTTATACTATGTCCACATATGCAAGAGACATGCCCAACATATTTTGTTTTAAAACAGTTCATTTCCCATCTGCAAGCCAGAGAAACAATTTCTTTTATACAATAAAAATCTGTTCTTTTTTTTTTAACAAAAGACTCAAATTTTACCATCCCTTCATATACACTAGACAACCATGTTTCTTGTTTTCATATTGGAATAACTTTTGTTGTGCTTTTTCCATGATCTGATAACATTCTTGTAGTGACAAATGAAGTGTCAAATTTTCCACATCTATCAATTGTTTTGCCCCATTTTTTGGTAAAAGTGTGTGTGTGTGTGTGTGTGTGTGTGTGTGTGTGTGTGTGTGTATGTGTGTGTGTGTGTGTGTGTGTGTGTGTGTGTGTGTGTGTGTGTGTGTGTGTGTAAGTATGTGTGTGCAAGTGTGTGTGACAAAAGCTGAGCAGTCACAGTAAGGAAGGAACTCATAATCTGATTGAAAACTAAGGACACAGATTCCCATTTCCAATAAGGATTGCCCTTCAGGTCAGTCCCCCCAGCTGTAGATGGGTATCTGCCTTCTTTAGGGTCAGGTAAGGTAAAGCATCGGGGGAGGAGATGGACACCGCCCTTAACCACAAATCAGGTCAGGCACACATGCTGGCTGGCCTTTTCCTCCTTCAAAGTATATACCAGCAGCTACAATTACTTCCAGACACTCTACAGGGTTTCTTCCTTCTAGCCTGATAGTGCTTTGGACATGTGGTAACAATTAGTGATGGTCACAGCGTGATGGAATTCTACTGTGTGTAAATCCTGGCAAATCCTGGATCGGGACTTAGGGGGGGTTAATTATTCAATCCTGGCAAATCCCGGATCGGGACAAAGAGGTTTAAGGCCACTCCGCTTATGCTTTCTTCAAGGCAAGGCCACTCACCGTTTTCACTTCAGTGTAGGCTTCCAGGCCATACTCGCCCAGCTCTCGGCCCTGTCCAGACATCTTGTAGCCTCCGAAAGGCGCTGAGGCGTCAAAGGCATCGAAGCAGTTCACCCTGCAATGGACACAGACAGCATGCAGCCCGTTTTATCCACTGTTCACAGCCCAGGCCTAAATGGGGTGGGGTTCTGAGCACACTGACATAATTATCACACAGGATTTCTGGAGAAAAAAAAATCTTGTACACGATTACAACACATACTACATGATTAATGGCAATTGATGCATTTCTTAAGGACAGGAACGTAAGACGTGAATTGTGATGATATAACGACGCTAATAAATAATTTATTAAAAAAATATAATAATAATATATCGCATTTTTGGAGCGCTGAATCTTGTAAAGCAAACAGTTCAAAATACTTGCATTCAAATCAGTCACAGACATGCAACCATTCTCAAATAAGATTAACAGGTTTTAAATTCACACACACACACACACACACACACACACACACACACACACACACACACACACACACACACAGGCAGGGATGTCTCTTGAAAGTAAGAAACCAATAAGAGGGGAAAGTTTCTTGATCAAAAACAAGTGTGTCTCGAGGGTGGATTTGAAAGTGCCGAATGTAGGCTTTTGGCGACGAGAGAGAGGAAGGTCATTCATAATAGACAGACCAGAAACAGAGAAAGAGCAACGGTCAGTAGTGGAGTGTTGGAATCTGGGGTGTCAGGAAGCGAAAGGAATCTGCAGCAGCAGAGTGCTATACAACAGCATTGCGCTCTACAAGTTTCCACACACATTACATGACACGAGATTACAAACCGAGGCCTCGCGTGTGAACGCACGCAGAACATCTTGTGCACACGTTAAACCCTGTTCCGCATTTCGCAAGAGTAGGCCATCATGCGCCGGTGGGAACAGATGACAATATTTACAAAACTGCATACACACAGGGACTGGATGTAAAAAAAGCACAAGAGTGCTTATCCCATTATCCTCGATATAAAAGAATAAATGAAATGTAAAAGTAGAAACAAATAAAGAGGGGATGCTTTCTTGATCGATTAAGTGTCTCTTGAGGCTGGATTTGAAAGTACCAAATGTCAGCTTTTGGCGACGTGAGAGTAGGAAGGTCTTTCATACTAGATAGACCAGAAACAGAGAAAGAGCAACAGACAGCAGTGGAGTGTTGGAATCTGGGGTGTCTAGAAGCATAAGGAATCTGCAGCAGCAAAGTGGTATACGATGTGTTGCACTCTACAAGGTTTCATTTTATTCATTTTATTTTATTTTATACCACTTTATGTCACAGCAGATTTCTCTGCATGAAATTCGGGCTGCTCTCTATGGGAGAGGGCGTCGCCACAAGAGCAGCGCCTACCCATTATTTTTTTTTTCCCCCCTCAGGGATGGTGTCTAAACACGACACCTGTGTGCATGCTGGTTTTTTTTAATTTTATAATTTTGTCATCCGCTCCTACCGGCACATGATGGCCTACTCTTCCAAAAGGCGGAACAGGGTTTTAACATGTGCGCAAGATGTTCTACATGCGTTCGCACACGGGGACCTCGGTTTATAGTCACATCCGAATGACAAAGGTTCCACAAACGTTACATGACACGACACAATCGCATCAACACTGTTCGCACAAACTGACCACACGGTGCCAGCACGCAGGCTGTTGGACAGGTAAATGGCCTTCTCCAGGTTGGTGGTGAACACGGCCGCCGCCAGACCGTACTCCGTCTTGTGGGCGCGCTGGATGAACTCGTCCAGACCTTTGAACTTCATGATTTGCATCACGGGGCCGAAGATCTGCAAACATTCCCCCCCCATGTCCCCACAGGGACTTCAGCTTTGTTTTCTGCTTTCTGTTTTTTCTTCTTCTTTTTTTTTTTTTTTTTTGGTTTCTCAGCTAGAACTCTTGACGTTCTTCATCAATGGTGAGATTTGGCAGATGCGAGACCCGTTTTTAGGGTTATGGAAACAAAAACATACCCAGCATACGTCCCCGAAGTCAGAATGTGCCTACCTTCATGGTGAGCAAAAACACTCACATACGTAAACTCTCACCACTGGTGAACCTCTAGCTGAGCTGAGGAACAAATAAAAAACTGCCAATCCGCCGCACACCCCCCCCCCCCCCCCCCACCTCCTCTCAAATTAAAAAAAAAAGAAATTCAAGAAATTTTTGAAGAATTTTCCAAGACTTTCCTTTTTTTTTTAAAAAAAGACTTCTTTAACCACTGATTTGAGTAGATTTATTGTATATGTGTATATATATATATAATTCTCAAATACACCCTTTGCCCCTTCCTCCTCCATACATACAAAATACCCTACATACACACACCAACACACCTTACCCACCCTCCCTCTACAATATCACCCCCTCCTCCACTCCCCCCCCCTAAACTTTCCACCCCCTCCCTCCCCCTAGCCCCCCCCCCCCCTCCTAATCCCCCCCTACATTCCCTCAACACCCCACCCTCTCCCTCCATCTAGCCCCCTACTTTCACACCTCTTCCTCCATCTAGCCCCCTACTTTCATCTTCCCTCCCCTCCATCCATACCCCCTCCACACCCAAAACACTCACCACACAAAAACCAACAAAGAAGGGGGAGAGGAAAAAAAAACAACAAAAAAAACAAAAAAAGGAAGAAAAACGTCACCTCCTCCCGCGCGATGCGCATATCGTCGCCCACATCGGCAAAGACGGTGGGCTGAATGAAGTAGCCCTTGTCCGCCGCCTTGTCGCCCCCGGCAACCAGCTTGGCCCCTTCCTTCTTGCCGCTGTCGATCAGGCCCAGGATCTTGGTGAACTGGTTCTTGTCCACCTGTCAGGACAACAAGGAAAGGTAAAGGTTAAGGTAAAGGGTTCCATGACCTGTGTGGTCGTAGGGAGCGAGGCGTCAAGAGACCTCAGCTTCTCTTAGGGGGCCTGCATGTTGAGGGCTGTGTGCGCCTATCTCCTCTCCCTTGCTGCTTTAGTTTTTTTTTTTTACTTTCCCTGACCCTAAAGAGGGCAGGTACCCATTGACAGCTGGGTGAACTACGGGGGGATTTGTACTGAAGCCAAGGGTGCAAACGGACATTCAATCATCTAACTGGTAACCATGCTCGATGCTGGTTAACTTTGACTGGGGAAAGCGAGCGCTCCGACCACTTACCTATCCTACCCCCAAAAGAAAAGGTTTCATTGTTTTTGGTAAAAAAAAAAATGTTTTGTTTTTTCGTTTTGTTTACAGCGCACAAATCCAGCATATAACTCGTCAAGCGTCCAAGGTGCCCAGTACTAAAATTAGTGCACCTCTTCCTTTTACCAAGTCCTAGTATGGTCAGTTTTCTGCTATGATTAGAACCAGCTGGGATGGAATGAGATGGCAGCTGATAGAAACAATAATAATAACAATAATAATAATGATAATAAAACGGAATTTATACAGCGCTGCATGGTATCTTGTAAAAACAAATCAAAGTGCATGCATTCAACCAATTCTTATATATGTAACCAATAACAATGGAGTTTAACAAAGTCAAATGTACACTACACATCCACACCACACACACACACACACACACACACACACACACACAACACACACACATACAAGATTGTATACTTTGGCAGGGTGGTATACTTCGGCTGTTGAGAGCAGGGCAGCTATATAAAACAGGAAGCTCTGTGTTTTTTTTTCCTTTGACAACTAAGTGTTGTCTGCATTATATGAGAGGGCAAAAATGTATCAATGCACTAGCAGTTAATAAAGGTGCCTGACAGAGTAAGCCAGCAGGCCCAGTGATTGACTTTGGTATAGAGAGAACTGGTATCTTGTCGAGTCTTTTAAGGGGGAAAAAAGGCAGCAGAAGACTACCAAGAGGTAGAAATATATGACAGGAGGAGGTGACAGGAAGAAAGGAAACATGGCAGAAACAGTGATAGAAAAGAGGAAACATTTTTAGCACTAAATTTCCGGAAATGCATCTGCTTTGCGACTGATATGACAGGTTATACTCCACGCTTCCTATCATGGCATATCCCCGTGTCAACCCGGCCTGAGACATACAGACAACTGCTGTGTTTGTCAAGTAATTTCAAGCAACACTCTCAAAATCACATCCATCATTTAGGTAGCCACATTCCGACTTTGGGAGCTCTGGTTTTTTTTGGTTTTTTTGGTCTTATCCAAAGACTATGACATTCAGTTTGGATTTTTGGGTGGTCAAACTTGGAAGATAAGGGCGAGGCTGGGAATCGAACCTAGAACTTCATGGTTTACTTGTTGGCAGGCAAACGTCTTCACCATCCTGCCAAACTCCTTGTCATGATACTTCTCTTTGTAAGATGGTCTCCTATACATCTGACAAAGTCATTTCTTACTTCAGAATCTGAAAGTTTCAAAGTTAAGTAGCACTACTTTTGAATCATTCCACAACACCCAACAAAAAACCCAACAATGCTGTATATGGCTAGACAAGCAATTTTTCAAGATACCTCAACACCATCAAACATTTACCTAAGGGCCTTGTTTAGGGGCTCAAAATTTTTTTACAATAATTAAAAAAATTTTTTTTTTTACCTGAGGGCCTTGCTCCACATCGTGAAGGGGTCTCCCACGCTCCTCTGCTTGGCACGAGCGGCACTACGTTCTACAAACTCGTCGTACACCTTCTCCTCCACGAAGATGCGGCTCCCTGCACAGCAGCACTGGCCCTGGTTGAAGAACAGCCCAAAGTGGGCCTGCTCGATGGCGTGCTCCACTGCACACTAACACACACACAAACAACAGTGTTTACCGTGCACAAATCCAGCATATAAAAAAAAAACAACCAAAAAACAGAGCTCCCAAAGTCGGAATGTGGCTACCTAAATGATTCATAGAAGTATTCCAAATAAGGTAAAGGTGTCCATAACCTATGTGGTCGTAGGGGAGCAAGGCGTCACAGACCTCACTTCTCAGGGGCCAGCATGTTGAGAGGTGGTGCCCATCCCTCTCCCTCGCTGCTTTACCTTCCCTGACCTTAAACAGGGCAGGTCCCTATTTAATTGCTGGGTGAATCTAGGGGGAACTGTACTGAAGCCAAAGCGTGCAAACGTCACCCATCAGTTGGTAACCATGCTCGACGCTACTTAACATTGGCTGGGGGAAAGCGAGCGCTCTACCACTGAGCTATCCTTCCCCTTAAACAGACAACAGTGTTCACTGATTTTTTCACAGGGCACCACTGGCTAAATTGTGACGCTCCACCACATAATGAGTCGCACTGGATGACCAAAGGTCAATTTTTAGTTGTTCATATGTTATCAA
>CM060334.1:27416365-27428865 GCA_030674155.1 Stramonita haemastoma | reverse complement strand
GCATCAGAGAGGACGACCAGAGGACTCTTGCCCCCCAGTTCCAAGGTCGTCCGCTTGAGGTTGCTCTGGGCCGCCATCTGGGGAATCAGCTGACCGATCTGCAAGGTCAAGGTCAAACACGGCGTCATTTACCGACATATGTATACACAACTCAACAAAGTGCAAACTTCAACGGTCACCAAAACATGTTTACAAACATATATATATATATATATATAGAGAGAGAGAGAGAGAGAGAGAGAGAGAGAGAGAGAGAGAGGAGAGAGAGAGAGAGAGAGAGAGAGAGAGAGAGAGAGAGAGAGAGAGAGAGAGAGAGAGAGAGAGAGAGAGAGAGAGAGGGGGAGAGAGGGAGAGAGAGAGAGAGAGAGAGAGAGAGAGAGAGAGAGAGAGAGAGAGAGAGAGAGAGAGAGAGGACAAAGATTTGTGGAAGTATTCCAACATAACTGTTTATTTGATTGTACTTTTATAAGTATGTAATAAGAAAAACTTGAATAAAAAACGTTTGAAAAAAAATAGACCTATGCGAGTATGCATGTGCAAGTGCACACTCACTCACTCACACGCACTAAAATACACACAAACACACACACACACACACACACACACACATATACACACACACACTCACAAGTAATAATAATAATACATGGAACTTGTATAGCGCTATATCTTGTAAAAACAAATCAAAGCGCTTGAGTGGGATACATACATGTGTGCTCTCATACACACACAAAAATATACAGAAGTATGCTGCATATGGGCAAGCAAGACATGCATACACACACACACACACACACACACACACACACACAACACACACACACACACACACACACACACACACACACACACACACACTGTTTGCAGAGACGGAGTTTATCCACTCATGTATTCCTCCTGTCTCTCTTCATATGGGTCCTCCTTCCTCCTTGTATAATTTCTTTTTGTTGTTTTCATCTTCTTCTTTTTTTTAAAAAAATTTCTCTTCATAATCATCAACTTATGGGTTGTTTTTTTTTCTTCCCTAAGTGTTTTATTTCTCTCTCTCTCCCTTTCAAAAACAAAAAACAAAATCATTTATTTCCCATGAAACCCTAATTAGCATGAACAATTCTACAAAATGAAAATTAAAAAAAAAAAAAGAATCAATCTCCCCCCCTCCCCCTAAGTAAACTGCATTAGGTAAAAGGTAAAGGTGTCCCATAACCTATGTGGTCTTAGGGGAGCGAGACATCAGAGACCTCAGCTTCTCTAGGGGCCAGGATATTGAGGGCGGCTCCCATCTCCTCTCCCTCGCTGCTTTACCTTCCCTGACCCTAAAGAGGACAGGTACCCATTTACAGCTGGGTGAACTGCATTTAGACACCACACTAAAGAGTCATTCACCAAATTCTTCCATCTAAGTCACTGGGTGCTAGATTGCTTAGACTATTGGAATTTTTGCATTTTGGAGATGGGGGCAAAAAGATGAAGTATTTTTTTGAACTGTTTTCTTTTTTTTTTAAACATAAACAGGACATACAGACACCCCCCCCCCCCCCCCCCCCCCCCTCTTGCACCCCCTCCAAAAAAAAACCTCAAACAAAAAAGCCCCCAATTAACCTCAGTGGAGCCGGTGAAAGCCACTTTGTCGACGTCCATGTGGGAAGCGATGGCGGCACCGGCAGTGGGTCCGTAGCCTGGAATGATGTTGACCACGCCTGGGGGAAAACCAGCCTGCCCACAGAAACAACACACCCATGCTAAATCACACCGGTCACCTGTCATACACGGCGAGCAAATCCATCATCACTCCGTCAAGATTGCTAAAATTAGCACGCCCCTTCCTCTTTACCAAGTCCAAGTGCGGTCAGTTCCTGCTATAATATTAGCACCCGCTTTTTTGTTCCTTGGCTAGAGTTTCCAGGTTTATGCAAGGTAAGATTTTGCAGATTTAATCCTTTTTCCCTACCATGAAATTCACACAGGGGGATCTCCATAATTGTATCCAGCAATTTTCAATTCTAAAAACAAATCCCATGATCTCGCCCACTTTTGGACTTGTGTCTGACCAAATAAAAGCTGAGGAGAAAGAGGAGGAAAGAAATAATACATTTACAAAGAAAAGTGACCCATGGCACATTCCTGCACGCGTGGTGACCTGTAGCTACACCCGCCCACTGTGGAGAAACTTGAACTCAGGGCAAGTCCACGGCATAGAGGTCCAAAAACGTGACGTCTTTGGACTATTTTCTTATGATTACCACATGTTTCACTGTCTATGATGCAGAAATGCAGTATATCTACCATCTATGCAGAAGTGCAGTCTGCCTACCTCCTCAATCAGCTTGGCCACGTACAGCCCGGTGAGGGGTGTCTGTTCTGCCAGCTTCATCACCACGGTGTTGCCCATGGACAGCGCTGGACCCAGCTTCCAGGCTTGCATCAGCAGGGGGAAGTTCCACTGACAACACACACACATACATTTCATCATTATCACACTTTCTTCCACTGACAACACACACACATATATCATCATTATCACACTTTCTTCCACTGAAAACACACACACACATACACACATATTATCATATACTATCTTCCACTGACAACACACACATATATATCTTTAAGATCACACATTTTCTTCCATTGACAACACACACACACATATCATCATATACCATCTTTACACTGACAAAACACACAATCATTATCAAATTTCTATCTTCCATAATGTTTTCCACGGACAAAACACTCACACAATGATTATTATCAAAATTTCTATCTTCCATACTATCTTCCACTGACAAAACACTGACACATGATTATTATCAAAATTTCTAACTTCCATACTTTCTTCCACTGACAACATAGAATGCCCACACTGAAATCAATGAAGAACCTAGAACACTAGTTCCCACTCCGTTTTCCTGCCAAATCCTTCAGATCAGTCCACACACAACTGACGCCCCCTCTGCAAACCCACGCTTCACTACCTCACTATCCACACCTTGAATTCTCAACATTAAACCTTGGAGGCAGTTTCAAGCTTTCCTAGGTGATCTTCTTCTTCTTTCGCTTTTACACTGTCAAATATGTCTGGGAAAAATAATGGCATGCCCTTTTCAGCTCCTCACGTGGGCCGTACAACTTGGTTTGCAGGGTTTTTTTCTGTTGGTCACACAATCTTTCTCAGGTCTCTGTATAACGGGTACCTTTGCAAAGATGTGCTTGCCAGTCTAGTTTTCTTGACACAGGAACACTACAGGGGAGAAGGATTGAGTTTCAGCCTGGTGATAGGTTAGGGTAACATCAGTCAGGTTGGGTAGAATGCCAAGCTATTTTCTGGAGTGCCCTGGCCTCCATCTCTTCTTCTGCTGTACCAGAACGGTTACCATCTATCTGTTAAGGTAGATTGTGGTAGTATGGTTTAATTGTGAGGTTCTAGGTTCAATTCCCAGCCTCACCCTTTCTTCTTCCAGCTTTGACAAGAAAGTCAAACTGAATGTCAAAGTCCTTCAAATGAGATTATAAACCGAGGCCTCATCTGCAAATGCAGGCAGAACATCTTGTACACATTTTTTAAAAACCTGTTCTGCCTTTCAAAAGCGTCAGCCAGTTCATGCTGGTAGGAACAGATGACAAAATTCTTTAAAAAAACAAAAAAAAACAAAAAAATTTTTTTTTTAAAGCATGCACACAGGTGTAGTCTTTAGACACCATTCCCGAAACCAGAATGCGGTTTCCTAAACAATGGGAGAGAAGGAGCACACACACAGGGCTCTGATCATTGAGCTATCCCAATCCCACAAACAGACATAGCACAAACTAATACACAAATTAAAAAATCTTTTTTAAAAGGCACACTGACCGGGATGATCTGTCCACACACTCCCACAGGCTCATGTCGGGTGTATGCAAACTGGTTTCCATCTGAAACATTCAGCAATTCATCATCCATGAATCATCATCAACAGGTTTGTGTGATTGTTTTTGCTAACTAAAACATGCAGGGTTTTTTTTGAAACATCAAGTTGTTCAACAGGTTTGTGTCATGTGTTTGGCTAACTTAAACATGCATTTTTTTCTGAAACATTCAGCATTCATTTCTGATGAATCATAACCAACAGGTTTGTGTGATTTTTTGCTAACTAAAACATGCAGGTTTTTTTTTTTGTGGAAACATCAAGTTGTTCATTATTGATATTCATGATCAACAGGTTTGTGTCATGTGTTTGCCAACTAGAAACATGCAGTCCATCTGGAACATCCAGTTACTGAATCATATTCAACAGGTTTGGACAATGTGTTCGCTAACTAAAACACGCAAAGTCTCTGAAATATCCAGCTATGCATTACTGATGAATCATAATCAACCGATCTGTGTAACCTGTATGCCAACTACCTTGAAGTTGACCGGGGAGAGCGTAAAAATCCCCACCCTTAACTCACCAGATGCTGCCACTGAGATATGAACCCAGACTTCATAAACTCATGGGATTCAAGTCAACTGATCTTAACCACTTGGCTATAGCGTCAATCAACACATCCGTCTAATATCAGTTATAGTGAAGAGATGTAAAACCAAAGAACACACACACATAAACAAACAGACCACACACAAACAGACACACACATGCACACAAACACACACACACACACACACATAAACACACACACACACACACACACACACACACACACACACACACACACACACACACACACACACACACACACTCATTCATTCCTGCATGCATGCACAATTCAACGTATCACACACTCTGTGACAACAACCAAACACGGAAGGATACTAGCTTACATGCCAGATTTCACTAGCTGATCAATACATACCCACATGCAGTGTTTTCCCATGGTTTTTGTCTGCCCATCCAGCATAGTATCTGAAACAAGTGTCCACAGCGCTTTTTTTATTTCCAAGAAAATGACATCAATGAAATAAATAAATGGTCTAGATAAAAGTAAAGGTGTCTCATAACCTCTACGGTTGCTGGGGAGCAAGATGTCAGAGACCTCAGCTTCTCAACAGGCCAGCATATTGAGGGTGGCGCCCATCTCCTCTCCCTCGCTGCTTAACCTTCCCTGAGCCTAAAGAGGGCAGGTACCCATTTCCAGCTGGGTGAACTGGGGGGACTGTACTGAGGCTAAGGCACGCAAACGGTTCACCCATCAACTTGGTAACCACGCTCGATGCTGCTTAACCTTAGCTTGGGGAAAGCGAGTGCTCTGACCACGAGCTATCCCCCAGTCTATACTAGCAAGGAACAGCTATCTGTCTCTCAGTGTAAAGCATGGTACAAATCGACAAAAATAACATACATACTTAGAGTCTTTTGCTTTCTCATCTTCACTATCAACGTATCACAATCTTCCCAATCAGATAGGTTAAGACAAAAAAGGCGGGGATTGAGGGTGATGTTTGGGGTTTGTTTCAGGAGGGGGGGGGGGTCTCAGCTGCTAGGTTCACCAATGGTGAGATTTGTGTATGGAACATTTTTGCTCGCTATTTCACTTTGAAATAAATTTTCATGCACAAACACAAACACACTTCACACACATGCACACGCACAGACACAACACAACACAACACACACACAACACAACACAACACACACAACACCACACACACACACACATAAGCACCACACACACACACACAACACACACACAAAACACACAGGAACAAGAAAAAGTAAAGGAAATACAAAAGTACAAGGAAATCAATAGTGTCACAGTCTCAAGCCAGCTGTGGCCAGGTGCAAACTGGAGCACATTTAGAAAACACACTGAACACCGTTACTTCAGATTACACCCTTCATGACTGTGACATCCAAAACAGCTGTTACACTTTCAGTCACATTTATGTTCTTTTATTCATTTATAACATTTTTTGTTTTTTTATTTCCTTGGCAAGAGCTCCGACGTTCACTAATGATGAGATTTTGCGTACAATGCAACCGTTTGCCACCATTAAGGTAGCCACATTCCACCTTCAAGGATGATGTCTAGAAACACAACACTAGCGTGCAGGTCAACTGTTCCTACTGGCACACAATGGCCTCCTATTTTGAAAGGCAGAACAGGTTTTAATGTGAGAGCAAGAGGTTATACATGCATTTGTACACAGAACCTCAATTTATAGTCTCATCTGAGGGACTTTCCTGGGAGTGGAGTCAACACTGATGTCAACTCCTGAGGAAAAATCTCCTGGAACAGGTGTTTCAGTGGTGGCTGGAACCCAGGCTGTCAGATCGTGAGCTAAACGTTCTAACCACTAAGCAGGCTCTCCCACCTCCCTGTCGCTTTGACGAGCTGTCAGCTTTTCTTTCTGCAGCAGCCAACTCATTATGAATTTCAGGATTGCACGGAATCATCCATACATAATGAAGCATCAGTCAAAAATCTGAAAAAAACCAATCCGATTCAAACTAATTGTTTATAGCCCCGCTGACCACAAAGGTGATTTTGGTGCTGTGACCTCATAAAATTCTTAAATGAAGTTGAGATCTCTTCTTTTTCTTTTCTTTTTTTTGTTTTTTTGTTGTTGTTTTTTTTGGGGGGGGAGGAAACAAGTAAGTAAAAGGTTTTGCTTGTTGTTGGCTTACCTGTAGCACTTGATGACGAGATTCAAGTCAGCGTTGAACACATGGAGTACACCTTCCACTGTCCAGTGTCTCCAGAGACTGAAGATAGATACACACACACACACACACATGCACACACAACACACATGCACACAAGCACACACACACACACACACACACACACACACACACACACACACACACACGCGCCGCGCGCGCACACGACACACACACACACACACACACACACACACACACACTCCAGGGTTTTATTTCTTTCTTCTTAATTTTTTTTTTTTTTTTTTTTTGTAGCCCCCATTCCTCAGCTACAGCTCTGAAATTCACCATACTAGTGAGATGTTGTGTATACATGGGTCCCTTTTTTTCTCCCCACTATGAAGATACAAGCTGAATTCTGACTTTTGAGGATGTTTGCTAGGTATGTTCGTGTTTCTGAAACTCAGCAAACAATTGCACCAATTATGGGATCTTTAACGTGCAATTATTCGATCTCGGGCATGTGTATATTTACATGAAGAGAATAAAAGTAATAGCAGATTGGAAGCTGACCTGGGAGACTGAAAAAAAAAAAAAATCAACACCCTTTATGCCGCCGAGATTCAAACCCACAACTTCATAAACCCATGGGACTGGAGTCGGAATGTCTTATTTAACCACTCGGCTATATTATCCATGGTTCCAAATTGGTATATTCCTTTCATTCCTTTCAGAGTGTGACTATTTTTTTTTTTTTTTTTTTTTTCCAAAAAGCATACATTAAAATAATACTATGGTGTGCAAATTCATGCTCAAAAGATTACTACTGAAGCAATAAAGGGGTAGAGAAATTTCAAACAGATTATGATATATTAGATATATTTAGATACAGATATATTCTTGCCAATACAGGCACTCTTATGACAATACATATATTTATGTATTTCAAAACACCCAGAAACATTCACACACACACACACACACACACACACCACACACACACACACACACACACACATATACACACAGGGGGGATGGGTAGCCTAGTGGTCAGAACATTGCGTGGCAATTTGACAACCAGGTTCAACTCCTGTTGAGAGGATTTACCCTGGAGTTAACATCATGCTGATTCTACTCGCCCCAAAGCCTTTTGATGAGATAATCCGATGCCCGTGTGCAAAGCACGCAGACATCTTGCACACACCTTAATCCTGTTCCGCTTTTCGTAAGAGTAGGCATCGTGTGCGTGGGACAGATGACATTACAACTGCATACACACGGGACTGGATGTAAAAAAAAGCACATGAGTGCTTATTCATTATCTCCAATACAAAAAGAGTAAAAAGAACAGCACTCACAGCCAAATACTGACGATCTCGCTCGATAGGTCGGCCAGGTTGTTGAGCAGTCTCCCTCGGTGGGAGGCGTCCATGGTTCGCCATGGTGACCCCAGTCGGAACGCCTCGTTGGCTGCCTTCACCGCCTTGTCAATGTCCGCCTGCAATGTCACACAGATAAATATTATCACATGGATCCATTCCCTGAAGACAGTCCTCCCTGAAGACAGCTGGAATGTGGTACTTAATTAACGATGGTGGGTGAATAATGTTGGCATAACATGCAAAATATCACCACAGGTAAAACCTCAAGAGCTGTAGCTGAGGGGGCGCAAGAGAGAGAGAGAGAGAGAGGGAGAGAGAGAGAGAGAGAGAGAGAGAGAGAGAGAGAGAGGGAGAGAGAGGGAGAGAGAGAGAGAGAGAGAGAGAGAGAGAGAGAGAGAGAGAGAGAGAGAGGGAGAGACAGACAGACAGACAGACACACGCACACACAGACAGACAGAATGAGAGAGGGGGGAGAGACAGGGGAGAGGGGGGGAAGAGGGAAGAGACAGGCAGACAGAGAGACACAAAGACAGGCAGACAGAGAGACAGAGACAGAGAAAAATAGAGAGGGGGTGAAATACTCAAACAGATTGGTCGTCTTAGATGTCAGAGGGTTCGATCTTGTCTGAACCAGACTGCTTCCACCCCACCCCACCCCCATGTACTAAACAAAGAATGGGTACCAATACTAGCCTTCTGGATGGGATGATAAACCAAAGTCCCGTGACCAGCATTATATACTTTAAATTTAGCGCACATTTTATAAAAGAACCCACGACAATAAGAGAGTCATCCCTGGGAAAATTTCTGTACTTAAATAAAAACCATTCTCTTCAGAGAATCAAATGCACACACAGACAGAACATTATTTTTAAAGGTTCAACTAGGTAAGACAGGGATCTAAATGTGGCCAAAATGATGTTTCAGTTTTTTTGTGTGTTTTTTTTAAATATAAGCTCCCATATAAGCTCTTAGCACAAAACCTAGACTCTCTTTTAAAGGTGAACAAAAATAATCTCGACAGAGTAAGGCTGCCTTCTCTCTATAATGGTGAGGTACTTGAAAAGAATTAAATACCAACTTATTCTCCATTGTGTATAAGTTTACAATCTCACAGTGCTTCCTAAATGGGGTGAGTGAGACAGAATGCACAGGAACTCCCTGGGTGTTAACTGTTAAGCTGGGGAACACATAACAACAACAACAACAACAACAAAACAATATATTTATCTATAATCCAGTCTTTATGAAATGAAAAAAAAGCACAAACCTTGTCCCCTTCCGCCACATCGGCTAGAACGGATTCGTTGCGAGGGTCGATGGTGGGGAAAGTTTTCCCACTCGCAGAATTCACAAACTCATTGTTGATGAAGCACTGAAACAGAACAAAAAAAATATGTCAGTTCATTAAAAAAACAACATTTTTAGTGATAATGAGTTTTCCTAGACAACAGCAGAATCTTGATATATGTATAGTGATAATAAAGAAGAAAGTGAATAGATCGATTTATAAACAAACCGATTTCTAAATATATACAATAACAGATTAAAAAGTTGACAAAAGAATGATTTATAAATTATACTAATATACTATAACAAAAATAAAAAAATAAATAACATAATCCAGATATCTTTTGTACCACCAATGATGGGCTACTTGAGTATAAATTGTGTATGCTTGCGTGCATGCACACACACATACACATACACACACACACACACACACACACACACACACACACACACACACACACACAAATACATGCACATGTATATAAGTACAGTTGTGAACATACACTATATTTTAGTACACACACACACACACACACACACACACACACACACACACACACTCACAACACACTCACACACACAACACACACACACACACACACACAGACACACAGCACACACACAGACACACACACACACACACACACACACACACACACCACACACACACACACACACACACACACCATACACACACACACACAGACACACACACAGACACACACACACAACAGTGACAACACACACAGTGACACACACACACACACACACACACAAGTGACACACACACACACACAGTGACACACAAACACACACACCACACACAGTGACACACACACACACAGTGACACACACACACACACACAGTGACACACACACAGTGCACACACACACACACCACACACGCACACAGTGACACACACACACACACAGTGACACACACACACACACAGTGCACACACAACAACACACCACACACACACACACAGAGGTATTTATAGGGCAAGTCTTACCCTTGAACCCTGGGGGTGGACACACATACTGACACTGTGACAGGTCAAAAACCTTTCTATTCTAATTCCATCCAGTCCCCTTTCTCCCCACCCCACCCCCTCCCTACCCTCCTCCCTTAGTCCACTCTCTATGCAATGTTCAACCAGCCCTGCCTGACCATGAAGGAAACAGGTGTGTGTGTGTGTGTGTGTGGGGGGGGGGGGGGGGGGGGTAATTGGAAAAAAAAGTCACAGGAAAAAAAGTCACAGAAAAAAGTCACAGGAAAAAAAGTCACAGGAAAAAAAGTCACAATGGTGGCTGTATCATAATGTACTCTCTTCTAGCTTACAACAAAAAGTATGTGTATGTGTGTGTGTGTGTGTGTGTGTGTGTGTGTGTGTGTGTGTGTGTGTGTGTGTGCGTGTGCGTGTGTGTGTGAGAGAGATGTGATTAATTCTTTTATATCTAGGATAATGGAATAAGCACTCTTTTACATCCAGTCCCCGTGTGTATGCAGTTTTGTAAATGTCATCTGTTCCCACCGGCACACGATGGCCTACTCTTACAAAAGCGGAACAGGATTGAACGTGTGCGCAAGATGTTCTGCATGCGTTCGCACACGGGGCCTTTGTTTGACCTGATTGTGACTTTCTTTCCTGTGACTTTTTTCCTACCCAATTTTGTGACATTTTTTCTGTGACTTTTTTTCCTACAACCGTGGGGGGTGGGGGGAGCTTAAAAAACAAAAATTTAGCACAGATTGATGTTAAAAAAAAGGCCAAAGTTTTCACACAACACACACCCACAGTCTCTCTCTCTCTCTGAGTCTCTCTCTTCTCTGAGTCTCTTCTCTTCTCTCTCTCTCTCTCTCCTCTCTCTCTCTCCTCTCTCTCTCTCTCTCTCTCTCTCTCTCTTCTCTCTCTCATTCTCTCCCAGTTCTCACACACACACACACACACACCACACACACACACACACACACAACACACACACACACAACACACATGCTCTGTATATATCTCTTACAGACACAAACAGTGACACACACACACACACACACACACACACACACACACACACACACACACACACACACACACACACACACACACACACTCTCAACAGATTCTTATGACTTTTTCAAGTTGTCAAACCATGGGGAGGGGGTGTTAGTTGTCACTCTCCCTCTCCCCCTCCTACCCCCTTTTTTAAATGGGGTGGGAGATGGGGGTGAGGGGTTGGGGGAGGGGTTACGACTCATGGGGAGTGACAAAAAACTAAAATGCTAAAACCTGTTTGGCAGTAAAGACGAACAGCCCACTTGAAGCTGAATTGAAGAGTACACTACACACACATTCACTGAACTGTGAACACACACACACACACACACACACACACACACACACACACACACACACACACACACACACACACACACACACACAGAGGTTAACTGAATCAGGGTAAGAATGCCAACAAGGTTTTTTGTTTTCGTTTTACAAAGGTCAAAAGAAAAAACAAAAAAGCTATTAAAAAAAATCATCAAAAATTAGTAACATCAACTTTTAAACACTCTAATCTCATTCTGTTCTTCTTCACTTTTCATCTTAATAAAACCTAATCTCCTTGAAATAAAGGGAAAAAAACCAAACAAACAACAACAACAACAACAACAAAAACAAACCAAACAGAAGTTCCATATGGTGCAAAGCCAAAGGCTGCCAACCTGTATCACCTATATCTCACTTTACGTCTTTGACACGAAATACAAAACCTCCTACATTTTTTTTTCTCCTGCACGACACCTGCCCAGGGACAGAACTTCGTAGGTGCACATCTGACATCTGACATCTCACCTTACCCACGTCACTAGCCTAAAGTTACCTTCTCGGCTCATAAACTCTCGAGCTAGCTTGAATTCCTGCCCACAAAATGACAATGACTTGCCAGCACAACAGAAAGATGAAGTAACACTGTCGACATATAATGATACATAAGTCGTTCCATATAATTATATATAATATACTGGTATAGTCTTTTTCTTCCTCTTCGTTGAAGGCTCAGACAGCAACAATTGTCGTCTGTCAAATTCATGAGCAAACAAATATGTTGTGCTGCTGTTAAACAAACGCCTGAAAGGTCAGGCCCAAGGCATCCAAATTCAGCATGGGAGAGATATTTTATGTCTTTCTGGTTAAAAACAACCACCAAAAAAAAACCCCAAAACAAAGGCAGAAGAGTGGACCAT
>CM060334.1:27408865-27411365 GCA_030674155.1 Stramonita haemastoma | reverse complement strand
AAGCGACTGAGAGTCATAGACTCCCCCCTGGATAGGACGCCAGTCTATCGCAGGGTTAACCCCCCAACACAAGGTTGGTACCCCTTTTACACCTGGGTGGGGTGAGAAAATAGCCGTAAAGTGCCTTTTCCAAGGGCACAACGCCATAGCCGACAGCTGGGATCGAACCCGCAACCTTTAGATTACGAGTCCAACGCCCTAACCACTCGACTACCGCGGCGGCGCAATGCTTTAACCACCAGGCTATCCTGCCACTGTGCTACATTCAAAATCCTCCGAAGCTGGAGTATGGCTATCTCTTCAATCAGTAAATGGCAAGGTAGTTAAAAACAGGCATACACTGATACAGGCAAACTTATCATCCAATGTGTTCTTACCAGCCCAAACTGTCAACAGTGATTCCCTGGTGCCAGCGGTGGATAAATGAAGCAATGAACATAATATAATAATGAACCCCAGTGTTAAGCTGGGGAACGCCTGACATTATTATTATTATTAATATTAATTATATTTTGGAAATTTTCTACCACATAAATCTTTTTCCCTGAGTGAAATAAGATGTGAAAAGGTCTTTTTTTTTCTTCCCCTTTTTACTAGGCCTAATTTTAGATCTGGTATGTGAGCTAATTAATTTCACATTAATTTGGGTTAATATTTTTATTATTCAATTATATATATTAAAAAAAATATATACATATATATATATATATATATATATATATATATATATATATATATATAATATATATATACATATATATATATACCGTAAAATCCCTAGCATAAGCCCACCATCTAGCAAATGCCCACCCCCCACTTTGGGCCAAAAGTTGTGCACAGGGGTAGCTACCTAGCAAACGCCCACCCTGCTTTTTTCAAAGAGACTATGCTCACTTTCACTAGAATGTGTGCAGACTGTTCTAAAACTAGTAAAAGTAATCTTCTCTCCCCCCCGCCCCTCCCCCATCTTTCCTTTTTTCTTATTATTTGTCCCCTCTCCTCACTCCCACCCATCCCCACCAAAGTGACTTAAATTACGTCATGCTTTTTCCACTGACGTCTTTTGTCTGTCAGTGATGTAGACCTACCGGTACTTTGACCACGCTTCCTGATGGCCAGAAGTGGGTTCTTGAATCTCTCTGTGCCATTTTTGCAAAATGCCGAGGCGACAGTCTTACACTGTATCTTTCAAATTGGAAGCCCTCCAGTATCTGGGTAACGAAGCAGGTGGGAATGTTTCGGAGTGTGCCCGTGAATTTTCTGTGGATAGGAAGAGGATCAGGGAATGGAGTGAAAACAGAGATAGACTTGAACAGCAGTACAGAAAAGACAAACAAAAACAGAAACTGTCAAAAGGACCAACAGTTAGATCTGAACATGTCAACCAAGGTGTGCTGCATTATCTGGAAGATGAAAGATCTGAAGGCAGCCTATTGCGAAACAAGGACCTACAACGGAAAGCGATGGAACTCGTTGGCCTTCTTTGCCTCAAAGTCCCTTTTTTTTCTATTTTCCTTCACTTCTACTCACATGACCTAACTTACATGCTTTCGGGGTTTGTATCCACTTAAATACACGATTGAGCACAAAAATCACTTTGTGCAAAGGGGTCTATCCCTAGCAAACACCCATCCCCCAATTTTGCCCTAAATCAGTGCACAGGGGGGGGGGGGGGGGGCGTATGCTAGGGATTTTACGGTATATATATATATATATATATATATAATATATATAAAGTCAAGTCAAAAACACTTTAATCATCCCTGAAGGGCAATTACAAAATATATAAAGCGCTAGCAGTATTCATCCTGCTCTTTTCTGCAAACTAATTCAGTAAATTCATACTGTGCTTCTAATATTCAGGAATAATACTATGTCATTGTATGATTGTATGTGTAACAACAGTACAAACATTATTCTATAGGCCTAGGTCTCTGAGGCTATCTCTGATTTTATCATTGTATGATCTGTGTAGAGCTCTCTTGGCCTTTCATCCTGTTGAGTGCTGTGGCAAGGACAGTGTCTTGGGCAACTGACTATGAATAGATTACACACTCTGACACAGATTGGACACAGAGAGGGAGAGGGAGTAGGCCTACTTGAGAAAGTGTGTGTGTGTGTGTGTGTGTTGTGTGTGTGTGTGTGTGTGTGTGGTGTGTGTGTGTGTGTGTATGTTGTGTGTGTGTGTGTGTGTGTGTGTGTGTGTGTGTGTGTGTGTGTGTGTGTGTGTGTGTGTGTGTGTGCGCGCGCGCATGCGCACGCGCGCGGTGCATGCGTGCGTGCACGCACACTTACGTGCCACACACACACGCGCGCGCGCACACATGTATGTTTTCACACATAGTTAGATACATGTTTTATATGATTAAAATGACTAAGAATGGGGATCACTGATGCAGAGATGGCGATACTGTTTTTCTTATTGCTAAATATTATTGTTGTTTAGGCTTTTTTTTCTCCATCAACACGTCAACAACAACAAAAAGTGGGGGAGAACATA
>CM060334.1:27401365-27403865 GCA_030674155.1 Stramonita haemastoma | reverse complement strand
GCTATTGACCTCGATTTGGGTTTTAAAAAAAAGTTTTCTGAGGCAGACGGCATTTTAATTATCTATCTATCTAAATCTACATTAAAATATTTTCATTGGCAAGGTTAAGAATCAAATGCGTCTTTTTGGTGGTTTGCGTTCAAATCTAAAAATAAAACGCGAGTGATTGGACAGTTATCTATGAAATTGACAACAACAATGGCGTCGGACATCGTGTTACCTTGCAACTATCGTGTTATTGATTATCATTTTTACGTGTTTATGGAACGAATTTTAGCGATATTCTTCCGTGACTATCTTTACCATGCGCTTAAGATTTTCTGTATGACTCTCTGTGGTGTGAAAAGTTTGGCGCCGAAACATTTAAGTGATTCTGAGGAAAAGACGGTTCCCGTGTGTCCCAACTTCATCTTGTTTGCAGTGTCGTTCCAAAACTGAAAGACAGTGTTGAAATGTTGACAGTGGGATGTCAAAGGAGGAGGAAGAGGAGAAGGAGGAGGAGGACAAGAGGAAGAAGAGGATGATGTTGGGAGCGAAGAAGTCGACATTGGGAACGAAGAGCAAGCTGGCAAATGACATTCCCAGCGTGAAAATAGCCTGTGGCTTCATTGTCTTTGAGGTAAGTTTATGATAAGCGTTGTCCTGTTATATGTGATTGGTTTTCCATCATCCGATTGTTCCACAATTTATCGGTGTTGATTATCAGTTTATTTATTGATCTGTTTATCAATTCATTTGTCTATTTGTTGTACATTTGTGTGACACTGGAAGCCTTTCAACATCCATTATTGTCACGTGTCGGAAGACGTTTATGAAAATGAAAATAGTGACCTTTATCTTTCAATATTGTCGTTTTCCTTGTATTCGTCGTGTTGCGATTATTGATAATAACATTGATATGAAGAACAAAATCGTGGGAGGGGGAATTGTGTGCGGTGGTGTGTTTGTGTTTGGGGGGGGGGGGGGGGGGGGGGGGGGGGGGTAGCTCACTTAAAAACTGGCTGCTTTCAGCTTTGCACTACTTCTTGTGATATTTTGTTTTTGTTTTGTTACTGTGCGTGATAAAGACACGACATACGTTGAGTGACAGTTGCACAAGAAATTAATGATCAATAGCGTGTCGCTATTAGAGTTGAAGGAATTTCAGGTGTGTACATTTCAACACCATGATCATAAATGTTTTGCTCTGTAAATTTGTACAGTGTTGTAGTAGCTGCACACACAATCAAAATCTATACCTCTCACCCCTACTTTGAAAGCATCTGAGCCAAAAAACCAAGCAGAAAACTAGCGTCTGATGCTGAAAAAAAAAATCAGTGGTTTGACTTTACCGGCCGAGCCGATAGTTTAGTTGTGGCCCTGGGCTTTTTTTCTGTTTACTTAGTTGTTTCCCCTATTTCAGTCTTCTCAGTATGACTTTCAGATGAGACCACAATGCAAGGTTTCTTGTCCAAATGTAAGCGTGACATCCTGTGTACAGATGAAAATAACCCCAGCCTTTTTTTTTGTTGAAGGTTTTTTTTGTTCCTCGGCTAGAGATCCTAGGTTCACCAATCTACCATTAAAGGAGCCGCATTCCGTCTTCGGGGATACACGTTGGGTATGTTCACGTTTTCGTGACCCAACGAACGCTTACATGAATTGTGTGGGACCTTTAACGTGCATGTTTTGATCTCCTGCTTGTATATAATATATATATATATGTATATGTATATGTATATATATATATATATATATATATATATATATATATTATATATATATATATATATATATATATACATACACAAAGGAAATGAAAGCAATGGGAGGTTTTGGCGTTGACGTGAGAGATGGTAAAAATCCCCACCCGTACCAGACCCTGCCGTGTTTCGAACCCTCAACTTCATGGACCGTGGGATTGATGTCGAACGGTCTTAACCACTCGGCAACAGTGGCAATCAGCAAATCAAATCAGCAAATGTCCCACATGGGGTGACCCAGGAGGACACCCCCGAGACGCCCGTTCAATGGGTTTTTTCCCTGGAGTTAACATCAGTGCCGACTCCATTTCTTCAGATGAGACTATAAACCGAGCCTCGTGTGTGAACGCACGCAGAGCATCTTGCACGCACGTTAAAACTTGTTCCACCTTTTGGAAGTGTAGGCCATTGTGTGCCGGTTGGATCGGATGACAAAATAAAAGAAACGCATGCACACTGGTGTCGTGTTTAGACTTCATCCCCGAATTAGGATTGCGGCTACCTTAATGGTGGGTGAAAACGGTCGCATACGCAAAATCTCACTATTGGTGAACCTTGGAGCTCAAAGCCAAAGAATCGGGTCAAAGTCCCCAAACCCTTAGAGTTCACGTTTGCTTAGAATCCATTCCTTTTCAAGCTTTTTTTTTAATCTCGAAAAAAAATAATAAGAGTGAAGATCCTTTGTGCTAATGCTTGCATTTATTTTTATATATTTATTTATTCTTTTATATCGAGGATAACAGAATAAGCAATCATGT
>CM060334.1:27388865-27396365 GCA_030674155.1 Stramonita haemastoma | reverse complement strand
CACACACACACACACACACACACACACACACACACACACACACACACACACACACACACACACACACACAACGCATTTGCTCTCGAATATACGCACTTGACTGATGTTCAGACAATTAGGGATACAAACAAAGCAAACTTAGTAAACACCAACAAAGCACAAGAACAAATACTTAACACGTAAATCAAGTAGAAGATTACATAAAACAAAAGGCACATATGCCTACATAAGTGAACACAGATAGATGCTTTGCCTCTGGAAATTAGGAACAAGCTCGGTTTCTTGGGAGACACATTGTTTGTAAAACAAATTGTTAAAAGTAGTTAACGAAATGAGCAGCACAACAGTCACCACGAACAAGTAGAACAAATATTAAAGTTTTGTTCACTCAAGTATGAACTCTGTAACAATTGATGGGAATCTGGGAGCATATGGTAGAAAATGCCTTTCAAATGAAAATTCGCCCATTGCTAATAGACAGCAAAGAAGGAAAGTGTAGCGGCATTGCCAGATGCTGGACTCTGACCCCTGACCGCGCAGTGCCGTAGATAGCGGTGGGATGGAATTTCGGGTTACGGAGTGCAGTGCCAGCCGCCAACTTAAGAGTCGGATTTTCCCTGTTTTGCCCCCCCCCCCCCCCCCCCACACGCACACCTGCGTGCACACACCCACGCACACACGCAAGCACGCATGTATGCAGGCACACAGGCACACACACACACACATACACACACGCATACACACACACCTACGCGCGCGCGCACGCGACACACATGCACATACTTATACACACGCGCGCGCACGCGCAGATCCTTACGAACGCGCTTGTGCACACGAACACACACACACACACACACACACACACACACACACACACACACACACACACACACACACACACACACACCACCCTAATCTTCGTGCACCTTTCAAAGGTACACAACTGAAAGTAAACCTCAAGGACTAGTTTAGCACAGGTGACTTCCCTTGTACTACTACTCTCACCTCTTGTCGCCCAGACAGAACGCTTACCCGCCTTGTAGCTTGTCACTTCTGAGTAAAGCCAGGCCAGAGAGAACAACAAGAAGAAAGTAATTATAACTGTGTGTAGTCCAGCTAATGTTGCGGGCCACTCAATGTCTAACACTGCCATCACAGGAAAATTACCCAGAAGAAGTTAAGAAATAAAAACGCCCCCCCCCCCAAAAAAAAAAAAAAAAAAAAAAAAGAAAAAAAGAAAAAAAACAAAAAAAAAAAAAAAAAAAAAAATACAAACACCCCCCCCCACCAACAATAACAGAACCCCCGTTCGATTAAAATAATATGAACCAAATCAATGCAGAAAATCGCACGGCTCAATTAATAGTACAGACTTCGCTGCTACAGTTGGGAATTGAACCGAGCAGTTTTGCCAGGACAGTCAGGAAGTACTTCCCCGCTCTCCGATTTTCAACTGTCGTGGGTTCTTTTGATGTGCACAAGTCCATAAGCACACAGCTCTGACTGGTAAAAGATTTGACATTCAGTTCGAATGTAAACTGATAAAAGTGCGTCCCAGTATCATAGATTTTTCTGTCGTTCCTCGGCTAGTGTTCCGAATGTCACCAACGGTCAGATTGTGTGTAAGCAACCGGTTTTTGCCCACCATCAAGGTAGCCGCATTACGAAGTTGGGGATGTAGAATGAATGATAAAGAGTAAAGGCTATCTATTTATTTATTTATTATCTATCTTTTATCTATCAGATAGCAATCATCTTATCCGTCTTATCTGTAATATTGTATCTGTTCATCAACGATGCTATCTATCTGGATCTTGCTATCTACATCTATCAACTATCTATCTACTATCTATCTATTATCTATCTATCTATCTATCTATCTATCTATCTATCTATATCTATTATATTCCCCCAAACGCACACATGTATACACCTCTCACATCACTCCATCCATGGTACACAACTCTTCTCACAGTCCCCCCCCCAAGACAAGCCAGTTTTGCAGCGATGACTTCCCTTGTATCACTGAGCCTGGCATCAGTTGCCTGCAGAAAAAGCTGGTGTCATGGGTTGTGTAGTGTGTCGTGCATGTCGCAGGGTAGATAAATGTTCTAATAACGTTTACTGAGCAAAGTCCAGCCGACTACGAGGGTCATTTTCGTGATGATGAACAGAGCTGAAAATCTTGAAGGATTTCTCGAAGTAAAATATGTAGAAGATCCATTGTGACTCAAAAGTTAAGACAGCAATTTTTAAAAATGCAATCGGAGCATAGAGCATCGTTGATTTATAAATTGAGACCTCTCTTCCGTGCACATGCCGGGGCCTGTCAGTATAGTTAGCATCCCTACCTTCCAAAAATTCTGTGCTAGACATTCCCTCTTTTCTATCCCTCTATGTTTCTGCCTTGTTCCTTTTCTTCCTGTCACCTTGTTGTCTTCTTGGTCCATTTTCCTGCCTTTTTATACAAAGACTTAACAGATAACAATTCTCTCCCACGTCTCGAAGTTGGATGCACTGGGCCTGACTTGTCGCATAACGGCAGGGCAACGCATCATGTGATAGACAACACAAGTTGATGTCTGAGCGTAAGACGTCGACGATAACGACAACGAAATTGAGACCCAAATCGTGGAAAACAAGGCTATGTTTTAAGCTCGAAAATGATTTCAGCTGAACATGTGTTTTATGTTTTTGAATGGTCTACATTATTTGGTGAATGTCAGGAAAGGGTATAGATTATTCCACAACATTTAATTATGCTAAGGACATTTTTTTGTTTCAGTAGAAAGCGGTTTATCTTGTTGGCATAGCCTAATGAAACGACAGTGGTATCACCGGTAGTTTGACTTATTAAGTTGATGGTAAAGTCATTATTTTTTAGCTTCCGTTTTGTATTGGATGGTGGCCTCTTTTCCTCATCTAGTATCACCGTTGTGAACAAAATGTTGGGTAAAAGCTTTGCAGATTCACTCGAGGACTGTCTGTGGTGTCGTTAAATGGTTTTCATGTCGCTAACTGGATTAAGGCCTTTCAGCTGGTCCGAACAAAAATGAAAAATATGTTCAAACTGCATAGCACATCCGTTTTCTACCAACTCACATGAAAACACGACCCACAATAATAGCAGTTTAAAAAAAAAGATTACATAAAGAAAAGCTCAGTCGAGACTGCGAAAGTAAAACGAATACTGCATATTTCTTCCGAAAAAAATATCTGTTGTTTTTCCCGATTCACACGCTGACGGAGGCAACAGGAATTGTCAGATTTGGAATCGTTTGTCTTGCGACTTGCAGTCTGTGCACTGGCAGCCCACCTGCTGAAGGAAATGAGAGGGGTAAAGTTTTCTCAGAAAATTTCCAGACCCAGGGAGGAGTTGTTATCTCCTTTCAGCCTGTCCATTTTAGGACCATGGCCACTTTAGGAGACAGCAGCCATGGTATCCAGATACTACAATCATAGGAAAATCGTCGGGTTGTTTTTTAATTTTTATTTTTCAAGAAATGAAGAATACTCGTTAGACCGTCAAGTGAGAAGTGAGTCAGTGCGAAAATGTGTAGAAAAAAAAGGAGAGAGAAAAAGAAGGGGTTCGCTTTGTACTGACAAACAGTTTAGACATAGATAGATCTAGCTATCTCTAGAGCATTCTACCTGTAATGTCAGCTTGCAGTTTGGATCATCCCGCCCACACCCTTAAAGAATGTTTTAAAAGTACAAAAATAGCCCTCACCCCAAAAAACAACAAGAAACCAAACCGAACAAAACAGAAAAAAACCCAAACAAACAACAGCCCCCCCCCCCCCCAAACAAACAACAACCAAAAAAAACCCACCAAAAACAACCCAACCAACCAAACCAAACCAAAAACAAAAAATACACTAAATCTGAAGTAACCAACCAAAAAACAGACAGACAGACAGACAGACAGACAGACAGACAGACAGACAGACAGACACACACACACACACACACACACACACACACACACACACACACACACACACACACACACACACACACAGAGACAAGACTGAGAGAGTGTGCTAACAGAAGTAAGGTGGATATAGCTTTATTGTTAAGATTGCTAACGAGATAAGGATCGATCCCTAATGGCCTCTGTGGTCAGCTGCACTTAAAAAGTCAGGGTTAATATGTTTGCTACTATAGTGTCAGTCTGTCTGTCTGTCTGTCTGTCTGTTTGTCTGTCTCCATCGCTGCTGTCGATGGTAGAAGCACTCCATGTAATGCCACCATCTGTCTATCTGCGCCAAGTTCAATAATTTAATAGTCAGATGAAACACAAGTTTATGGTTATAGAATGAATGCTCAAAATGAACAATGGCAAAACGCCCAGAGAAAGACAAAAGAGCTTTTCTGTCTTTCTTGTCATCTGATATTATTTTGTTCTTATTTCTCTTTTTTTTAAATTGTAGTTATCTTTTCTATTTTCTTTCTTGGCTGTTGTCTTTACTTTTGCTGGTAGGAGAATTTCATCACTTTGTAAAGCACACAGAGAAAGACAAAAGAGCTTTTCTGTCTTTAGTGTCATCTGACATTATTTTGTTCTTATTTCTCGTTTTTCTGTTTGAAATTGTAGTCATCTTTTCTATTTTATTTCTTGGCTTTCTCTTTTGTTTTGCTGGTTGGAGAATTTCATCACTTTGTAAAGCACACAGAGAAAACAAAAGATCTTTTCTGTCTTTGTGTCATCTGATATTATTTTGGTCTTATTTTCTCTCTCTCTCTCTCTTCTCTCTCTCTCTCTCTCTCTCTCTCTCTCTCTCTCTCTCTCTCTCTCTCTCTCTCTCTCTCTCTCTCTCTCTCTCTCTCTCTCTCTCTCTCTCTCTCTTAAAAGTGTAGTCTCTTTTCTATTTTGTTTCTGGCTGTTCTCTTTTGTTTTGCCGGTTGGAGGATTTCATCACTTTGTAAAGAAAAAGGTTCTGGTCGATTCTTTACCTTCTGCCCCGAGTTATTTCGGGTAGCCTGTATGTGGACCTTCATCGTGTCATCTCAGATCTCTCAATAGTCCTAAAATAAAACCGGCAACATAGACTTGTGTGACTCACATGCCTTCTTCGTGTCATGCCAGATCTCTTCAATAATGCAGAAGAACACGTGGAATATAGACTTGCGTGAGTCACTATAGGCTTTGGACATAATTATTTCTTTTTTTTAGTTTCAGGTAAACGAGAAAACTGACTTTGGGTTGAATATAGAGACGGGGATGGGAATACAGCTGTTTGGTTTAATTTCTACCCATTTCTCAGTTTTAGACTGTAACAGTTTTTACCATGTTTCTTTAAATTTGAACGATTACGTTTTTCGAATTGTTGGAGATTGGAGAAGGAGGTTTAAACAGGATCAGTTCTTTTTTCCCCGTGAAAAAAAAAGTTTTGACTAAATGGAAAGCTTTGTTGTGTGAAATGTCGTGCTTCACACAACAGAGATGCAGTAAATTCACTATCGGCTCTGGAAAGTGTGTGTGTGTGTGTGTGTGTGTGTGTGTGTGTGTGTGTGTGTGTGTGTGTGTGTGTGTGTGTGTGGTGTGTGTGGTGTGTGTGCGCGTGCGTATTTAAGGATTTGTTCTTTCTTTTTATGCGTTCAAGCCTGACTTTTGGGAACAGTGTGACACAGATATCAAGTCTGAAATGGCTCTTACCCATTGTATTTCATAATGAACGTTACATCATGCAATGTTTATATGCATATCATTGCTGGCCTATAAATAGCATACTTCTTAGAAATATGAAATCACAACACTGAATAGCAACAGCAACCATATAGCAACGCCAACAGCAGCGCCAATAGTTATGAGGATCTGAATAATTGTTGCTTTTTTATGTGTCTATTCGTTAGTTAAAAATAATTATTACTTTCCTTTCGGAATGTGGTTGTGTTTTTCATTTAAACACATACCTGCTTAGGTGGCAAATTTTTATTTAGTTCAATGTTTACGGTGTTGGAGCACCTTATAAGCTATATGCGTTTTGTTGCTCTTTACATCAATTTGTATGTAATGTATGTTTGTTTCTTTCTGAACAAACATTCTCTAAACCAACTAATGAGCGTAAATGACACTGAGAGTAATACACTAGTCCTATACTGTTACCAATAACATGACTTGCGTCTTTCAAAACAATAATGGTAATGTTAACGATGAAAATAATAATGATAATAATGACGATGACGACGGCAATGGTGATGAGGATGAGGATGATATTGATAAAATAAATAATGAAGATAAGGATAACAACAATGAGAATGATAATACAGCAAGCTACTCACGTCACCCTTGCCAGACGTCCCGAAGCTATCCTCTCCGTGGCCTGTCACCCCTTCACTAAACTACAGCCAGTGCGGACTGAAAACTTTCCCCTCTCTGCCAGCGGAATGAGGGAGGAGGAGGAGGCTGTCTGCCTTTGATGACAGCGGTCAGCGTGGTCAGTGTGCCTGGTGAGAGTGGATTCCCACACCACTGTCAACACTCGTTATCATGGCCATGCAGGGCGCTGACTCTTCGGGTCACAGCTACCTGAGATACGATACATTAGGTAGATACATGCATACCTCCCCAATGCTATCTGTTGAAGTCTATCTCTTTGCCTGAGACCTCCCTCTTTTTTCAAGCTCAAGATAGGACAACGCCCATCCGGCCCCTTTTATTTATTATTTGTCTTTTATGAACAGTTTAGTGGAGAGTGTCAGTGATGGTTTACGTTGTGATGCTCGTACTGCTGGCTTGTATGTGTAACTTGTTGTGGTTATTGTACATCATGAAGAGCAAGATACTGTGAACATAATGTGAAAATCGTCATATTTATAAATCTTGTTTGATTTTTTTTTTTTTTTAGGGTGTTGGTTGATATTTTGTTTTTTGGATGGGGCTCAGTTTGAAAGAGGGGAGGGAGTGTTGATGTTACAGGTTAAACGAAAAAAAAAAAAAGTTGTGACTGCTTGATTTTACTAGTTTGCTCGGAGGCTTTTAAGCACAGAGAGAAAACGGGGCATTTGTTATCTGGTATGATCATTATAATTACATGGTCTTTCAGTTTGAAAAATATGATCCTTGGGGGGGAGGGAGGGTTGTTCAGCTTGAGCTCCAAGGTTCGCCAATGGTGGGATTTTGTGTATGTGACCGTTTATCCGCCCTTAAGATAGGTGCGTGCCGACTTCGGGCAAGAAACGTATAATTTAAGGGGGGAAAAAAGCCCACCGTTCACTTGCTGCCTTTATTTAAAAAAAAAAAAGTGTTATTGGTCTGGTTCTTCTGTGAAGCAATGTCCGCCCGCACTGTGTGGGTTTGTGGTCAGCAAAGATGTTGAGAATGTGTGTGTGTGTGTGTGTGTGTGTGTGTGTGTGTGTGTGTGTGTGTGTGTGTGTGTGTGTGTGAGTGTGTGAGGTGTGTGTGTGTGTGTGTGTGTGTGTGTGTGTGTGTGTGTGTGTGTGTGTGTGTGTGTGCGCGCGCGCGCGTGTGTGTGTGTGTGTGTGTGTGTGGAGAGA
>CM060334.1:27383865-27386365 GCA_030674155.1 Stramonita haemastoma | reverse complement strand
ACGCGCACGCATGGGCGAACGCACGCGTGCACACACGCAAGCGCGCACGCACACACACACACACACACACACACCGCGCGCGCACAGACACAGATACACGAACGCGCGCGCGCAAAACCTGTGCATTTGACGATAAATTCAGTGATAAAAGAACAAACTAACTGGAAGCCAAGGTTTGACAGCAGCTGGTGAATAATATGGATCTCCGCACATATACAGGTCTATCTGTTTGTCTGTCTGTCTGTCTGTCTGTGTCTCTCTGTCTGTCTGTCTGTCTGTCTGTCTCTCTCTGTGACGTCTCTTTGTTTCCGTCTCCCTCCCTCCCCCCTCTACTCTCCTCCTCCTCTCTCTCCTCTCTCTCTCTCTCTCTCTCTCTCTCTCTCTCTCTCTCTCTCTCTCTCTCCTCTCTCTCTCTCTCTCTCTCTCTCTGTATCTGTGCGCATTTCTTGTTGTTTTTTTTCTGGCTTTGGCTTCTTTTTGTTTTTAATTTTGACATTTATTCATAATTTTTTTCACTGCATTTGGTCGCCAAATCACAGTTTTGAAGATAGTCTGGTTTCGAATATTGCATAATATTTACAAGTTTTGTTTAGAAATTTTGTTGGGGGGAAAATGCAGTTTTGGAAAATGTTGTTTATAGGTTTTGTGTGTGTGTGTGTGTGTGTGTGTGTGTTGTGTGTGTGTGTGTGTGTGTGTGTGTGTGTGTGTGTGTGTGTGTGTTGTGTGTGTGTGTGCTGTCCGTCTGTCCGTGTGTGTGTGTGTGCGTGTGCGGTGCGTGCGTGCGTGTGCCTGAGTTCTTGCCTGTGTGCACACGTGTGCATTTTCACTCCAAGCGAAAATTCAAAAAAACATATAGAGGGATATTTCGTACAGCGCATTTTCCTGATAAAACCGATTTGTCGACTAAACACGTTTTCACTTTTCTCGTTCTCCTTCTCAATAGAAACACGTGCGTAAAAGAAATATGTCTTTTGTCCAATTCCAACAGAAAACAAATCAAATATCCACCCACCCCTCCTGCAGATTGCTTGTTTGGTAGGTTTGGAAGAAAACAAAAGTATTATCACCATCATCCGTTAGAGTTAACATTGTCAGAACAACATTGAAGACACAACCATTATGTGAAGAAAAACCCGTTCCGCTTTGTCTTTCCGCAGTCAACACATGTCTTAACATTGATTCACCACATTATCAAACACTACACATGGCATGTACAGGTACAATGCAGCAAAAAAAGAAAGCTTTGAAAAAATATCGGTATCAGTATTCTTATACATTTTTCATTTTGTACATTGCGTGATTGCTCATCAACATGTTCTCGCGTGTGCACACGCATGCATGCGCGCACGTTCTCTCTCTCTCTCACTCTTTTTCACACCACACACCACACACCACACACACACACACACACACACACACACACACACACACACACACACACACACACACACACACACACAGGTCATCAGTCATATCACATCTATCACAAATTATGAATAATTTCTTTTCGGTTTTTTACCAAACCATTATCAATTTTGTACAAGCATGTGTGTCCTGTGATCGTCAGAGAGCACATTCATGCGCGCGTGCGTGGATGATGCGTGTACGCTAGGAACATGCCCTGCGTGCATTCTTACACATCGCAGGCGCGCAATGGCGGGGGGGAAGGGACGAGGGAGGGGGATGGGTTCAGGGAGGGGGGGGGGGAGAGAGAAAGACATTTACATAGTCTCCCGATCTTCACCACCCCGATATGACTGTGTAATACATGATAACATGAACAGCAACAGTAAGCATGCTAGGAAAAGGCTCCTTCAATGAAACAACAAAACATCACATTATTCTTAGTCATAATTATTTTGATCAGGGCGAAGAACACAGCTTGTTACAAGCAACATAGAAACGTAGTGCAATTGCCCCACCATCCCACGCCCGCTCCCCCCCCCTTCCAAGAAAACTCCAAGCAGCCTCCAAAAACCTAAACAACCCAACAACAGCGCCCCCCCCCCACCCCCCAAAAAAGCAAAAACAACCAACAAACAAAATACCAAGAACAAAGCACCAAAAAAAACCCCAAACAAACCAACCCAAAACAGCAACCAAAACAACAAAACGCAACAGCAGCAACAACATCCTCCACTACAAAAAAAAAAGTGCATCCCCTCCAAACAACAATCATCCACCCCACCCCCGACAAAACAATGACAGAAACAATCCCCCCCAAAAAAAAACACACAAACAACACACAAAAACCAACAAAAAAGAAACAACAAAACACACACAAAAAAACAAAATACAAAACCCAAACAACCAGATCCCTCCCCAGTCAACATGGCAAATGCAAACAAAACAAAACACAGAAAAGACTTTCTTCCTCAAAAGACCAGTCTTCCGTAACCAATCAATCAATTAATCGATCAGCAGCATTAACACCCCTTTCCAAAAAACAATAGCCCACAGACGGTATATCAAGAATAAGCCATTTACACCTTCCAACCCG
>CM060334.1:27371365-27378865 GCA_030674155.1 Stramonita haemastoma | reverse complement strand
CTCATTTTTTTTCTTCGGTTCCTCGGCTAGAGCTCCGAGGTTCACCAGTGGTAATTTTGCGTATACTACTGTTTTAAAACCACCATGAAGGTTTGCCCCATTCCGACCTTCGAGGGTGTATGGTGGGTATGTTCGTGTCCCTCTGACACACCGAACGCTGACATGAATTACGGGATCTTTAATGTGCATATTTGATCTTCTGCATCTGATTTTCTGAAACTCTGTGCTAGGAATTCCCTCTTTGCTACACCGCTCTTTGTTTCTTGCGTTGTTTGCTTTTATTCTTGCCACCTCCATCTCATCTATTTTCTGCCTGCTTGGTCCATTCTCTGGCCTTCTTTTTCTAGAAGGAATTAGAATAGAACAAGTCTTTCACATGTCGGAGTCGCATGCGTTGGGCTTGACTTGTCAGGCGCTTAAAGGCAGCGCAACGCATTTTTGGTCCTATAACAGACAACAATAGTAGCTCTCTGAGTGGAGGATGATGACAAAGTAGAAGCTTACGTGGTTTTTTCTACCTAAAAAATATTAGTTTGCTAAATTCAGCATTCGTTTCTCGATACGCAATTAGTTTTTGTTTTGTTTTGGCTTTGTTTTTCACGGAAGGGAACTGTTTTTCAAGGAAGGGAAATGTTCTATTTTCGATATAACCGAAAAGACGGAAGTATGGTAAAAAAAATATGACCGTTACAGAAATACACGGGATAGATGGATGTGATGATAAAATATGTGCTGAAAGCAAAGATTTTTAAAACCAGTTTTTGGTGGCATGTAAACCCAACATCTAAAAGTTATTTTTGACCAGTAGGCAGATGAGATACACGGAAACGCTGTTTTCAGTTCTTTTGTTACGTGTATTTAATATCGTTTAAAGTTATTTCTAACCACAAAAACCAGATTTAGATTCAAGGAAGTTGAAGTTTTAAAAAAGTTATTCTGTTTATTATTTCAGCATAGAAATAGTGATCCGAAATGTGTAGGGTTTTTTTCCTATGTGACCATAGATGTGGGAAAGAGTTGATTTATGATGGCAGGTTTGGTAGTTAGGCTGCGATCAATGACTCTGGTTTTGTACTGACAGAAGTTTGATCTCTAAGAAACTTGACAGATTTTACACAAAAACATACGTATGAAACAATTCCCCTCCCTCCCTCATCATCACCACCACCACAAACACGCTTAGACACACGCACTCCCACTCGCAACTTGTCCAAAATCAGAGTAAATGATGAGCTCAAGAAACACAACAGGTTTATCATGAGTAATGAACAGCGCTTGTTTTCAAACTGAATATGGTTTAAGCTACACCAAACCTGTTGAAATGATGATGAACAAAGAGAATCAAGTCACCAAGACGAAATGGATTGTTAGCACAAACCGCATCTAACATCTTGCAAAACGTCTTTCCCACCAGTCCCTTCAACTCAGTTCAACAAAGACAGACATGAACAAGGTTAATTTTTAACTAATTTTTTTTACCTGTACACGAACATCGATAGCAAGAAGGTTAAAGTTAAGCATATGTAATCAATATGTAATGAATATGCGCTCAAATACAGGACACAGTCATTTGGCATTGATATAAAAAAAATAAAAACAACAAAAAGAAGAAAAAAAAGCATTCCACATGATTTTGAACAATTTCCCTTTGGTGTGAACAGAAACAACAAAACAATCACGAAAGCCAACCGGTTAAGTAAGTCCTTGATTTCTGTATTTTTTTTCAAACGACAGTTCTGATAAGAGATGACAATGATAATGATGATGACGACGGTCTTTTGGAAGGCAATCCTCACAATGATAATAATTTAGACCATCACTTTTCTCCAACATCCAGTTCGCACACTAAGACATCAGTATTTGAATCATATGTTTGAATATAGAGCAGCCCTCTCTCTCTCTCTCTCTCTCTCTCTCTGAGTGCATACATGTACGCACGAATAAACACACACACACACACACACACACACACACACGCACACGCACACACTTGCACACGCACACATATCAATTCCATGGTTCTGATGTCGAACACTCGTATGATTGTGCAAAATACAACCACGCTGAAAACAAAGCCAGAGATAGCGCTACTTTGGGACAGGGAGCGGGACACAGAACTTGAAGGGGAATGGCAGCACCACACGGACAACAGGGAAGTTGCATAGTTAAGGATTTAGATCGACTACAGTCTTTACTTTAGGTCCGAAGTCGCCACGATACAGAAAGCGTGACGCAGTGTATAGCTCGCTTCCATTTTGAAACTGCATCAGTTTTGTTACTGTCTTAACCCCCCTCGGCAAACTCTCCACATAATATCACTAGAACGACAATGTTGTGGAACAGTCACCCATCCACTAATATCAGCTGTGATTTAGAACTTGTCTGTGCTGGCTGTATAAAGCAGCTGAGACTGGGATACGGGGCATGTGTACAGACAGGAGTGTGAGATGTAATAGGAAAGACAGGCTGTAACACACGCATTGTTTCTCGGATGTCTCTAACCAATGGGATCCTTGAACTCGTGTCCACGATCCCTTGCACTTTTCTGAGTCCTTTCAGGATCTAGGAAACTGTGTATCGATGCATGAACACATTTGTCGAGTTGCCACAACTGTCAATGAATATCACCCCCGAGGACTTTGTGAAAAGTTTGGCATACATACACAGTGTTTCTTTCCCGATTCTGGAAGATGTTGCACACGGCATTCAAGATTTGAGTCCATTTTCAAAAGCAGCGTTTCTGGAAAAAAAAGTCCCAGAGGATGCTTTTCTAATTTTTATCATGTCATGGCATTTGTGAGACATTTCAGCTCAAAGTATCATTTCCAGACATGGGGTCGTTTTTTTTTGGTACAGCACGCACTCTTTCAACACGTTTCCGTACAGAGCGGTTTCTGAGAACTCGGAGATAGTTTCGTGCAATGAGTACTCAGCTTTGCACACACTACGTTAAACTTCAAGAATTCTCTGTGTTTCCTCACATAAAATCACTTTTCAGATTTCGGAGATGTATGTTTTGCATGTAACGTTTATAAAAGTCTAAGAGCTTTATGCAGATCACCCCATCAGGAATTCGAGACGTTTCTGTATCATAGCATGTCTTCAAGGATTTGGAGAAGTTTGCGAACACAACATTCCTTGGAGAAATCCCGAAAAGTTTCTATATCCAGGGTTACCCTTTCATGGTTTCTTGAGTATACCACACATCTGTTCAACAACATAGCGCCTTCCCGACCACAGTATTATCATATAAATAAAAAAAGAAAATTTAAGAGGTTTCCATGTACAGTTCTCTCAGAGAACTCAGATTTCCGTTGACACCCTCCTCAGGAACTGTGGGGAGTTTCCGTTACATTAAAAAGGCAATGCCCCGAGTGAATAGTGCATTCACAAGGTTAAGACAGCAAACCCTACATTTTTCAACCAAAAAAGACAGTATGAGCAAACGTACACAGCGAGTTAGTGATGAAGAAAACATGACACTATCATCTTCACTGCCATCGCAGGCTGATATCATCACAGTCATTGCACACACAGTCACAACAAAACGCGCTTGGCTAGGTCAACAATAAGAGAAAGAGCATTCCCAAGCCGTGGTAACAAGCACGAACAGGACAGGAGACTAGTAAGGGTCACGCCAGCTTCAGCGCAAAGCCAGCCAAGGCAATCATCAGAAGTCACAGCAGCTGAGGAACACACGTGTCCGTCTTCAATCGTGGACTCCATCCCAGCCCGTGGACGTAGCGAGCACGCCAAAAAAACCAGACCATTCTGGACAGCAGCGGAAACCAGAAGACCTGCTTGCCCTGCACAGGAAGCCAGAGACTAGTGGTGCTTCGGTGAGTCAAGTCAGCTAGCCACAACTACCACAGGATTTTGGTCTCCACACACATACACACACACGGGTCAGGACGTCCAGCGGACAGAGCGCGGTGTGACACAGCCCTGACAGGCGTGACCCAGCAGCTAGAAGCGTGACGGGCGGGCAGGCAGGTGGGCTCGTGGCCCCGGCCCCTGACTATCATACCTTGGTCTCTGTGGTGTCCACCACCTTGGTCTTGGCGTTGCTGCTGCTGTGGCCGTTGATGGACACCCAGGTGCTCTTGGTCTTGGACCCGTCGCGCCGCAGGCTGCTGCGCAGCGAGCTGTACTCGCGGGAGAGGGAGAGCGACACCTTGCCGCACAGCACCTTGACGAAGAGGCGCCGCAGCTCCTTGCGGAAGATCTTGCCGGTGATGACGTAGAAGATGATGTTGAAGGCGTACTGCGTGGTGCCGAACTCCTTGATGGCGTGCAGCACCAGCGTGTAGTTGATCCAGCGGTGGAAGCGCGGGTCGGCCAGCGTGCGCTTGAGGCTGAGGTAGGGGAAGTCGTAGTTGAACTCGTAGAAGAGCGTGTAGACGATGGTGACGGGCAGCGTGGTGAGGATGAGGTAGAAGGACACGGCCAGCAGCATGACGGTGGTGGCGGAGGTGCGCTGCGCGTGCCCGTGCAGCGTCACCTGCTCCATGCGCGACAGGCGCCGCATCTCGGAGATGACGAGGATGTTGAGCACCAGCACCGTCAGCGGCACCAGCATGAAGGTCAGGATCTCGATGCTCAGGTTCCACAGGATCAGCAGGCTCGTGTTCCCGTTGCGGCTGACCTGTAGACACGCACACACACGCACGCACGCACACGGTCCATTATCCTCGATATAAAAGAATAAATAAATAAAATAAATAAAGATAACACACACACACACACACACATCACACACACACACGATTCAAGATTTAATTCGCCTTTGACCCCTCATGGGGGTATGGAGGATTTCAGTAAACACAATCAACTTGTAACATATATAATTCGCATTGATAAATACGTTTGTAATAACACAGAATTTCACAGAAAAAAGTCAACCTTTTTCATTAATGTCATGCAACTTTACACACACGCACGCACGCACGCACCACGCACGCACGCACGCACCACGCACAGCACACACACACACACACACACACACACACACACAAAGCAACGTCAGTAAAAATCCATTGCTTAGATTCATCATTCTACACTCAAGTCGACATTCACAGGTCCTAAAGGTGTCCGAGAGATGTCCGAGATCCTCAGTCTTCTCCAGGGACCAGCATGTTGAGGGTAGCGCCCATCTCCTCTCCCTTGGTGCTTTACTCTCCTTGACCCTACAGAGGGCAGAAACTCATTTACAGCTGGATAAACTGCGGGACTGTGCTGAAGCCAAAGTGTGCAAACGGTCACCCATCCACTTGGTAACCACGCTTCATGCTACTTCCCCTAGCTTGGGGAAAGCTGTCTGTCCTCCTCAAGTCGACATTACTGTTTCGTAAAAAGGAAATTTCTAGGAGATGCAACAGAAGTCTACTAGAGACAAAACAACAAAAAGGAAAAACCTGTCATTTCTCAGACAACGTTGTCGACCATAACCACGATTCTAAGACCACCTGTTCACCCTGTCCGTGACAGCATTATTTTGAGATGGTAGCCGCCGATAGACTCCCCAGACCCTTCCATCACTGTCTGCACCCCCTTTTGCCTTAACCCTTCTCTGCATTTCATCTTTGGGCAGCTTCGTCCACTTGGCTTTAATATCATACTTTCTCTACTTAGGCAGCCCTCGCCATATGGCAGCTTGATGTCTCAAACTTTTTTTCGATTTACTTCCCTTTCAAACATTTTCTTTTCCTAACCAGGCCTTGAAAAAATCAGGCTTTCTTGTTCGGTTCTTTCAAAAACAGACATTTACCAACATTTGTAAGACCTATATGTCTATTCCTCCGTTGTTGCAGTTAGTGCAAACAAAAACATTTCAGACAGAATAGCAAAACATAGAATGGAGCATTGGTCTTGGTTTTACATGCAGACGTTTTATTTCATTTCATGTTGCCGGAAACAAGTGATCAGCAGTATTGTACAGTAATCAGTAATAATGTGTAGTCATAAATATGTTAAGTACATCATCTTTAGCTACCTATCGATCTACGTCAAACGAAGTAAGATTATTAATACGCCACGAATGAAGCAGCTTTTGCAGTAGGGTGTTTTCAGTAGGGTACGCGACAGACTGCAACAAAATACCGCCCGCCCAAGTAAGACGCAAACGCAATTTCATTATCCCCAGAGAGAGAGAGAGAGAGAGGGAGAGGGGGGGGAGAGAGGGGGGAAGAAATACCTAACATAGAAAGGTACTTCAATCTTTGGAATTTTATCTTATTTTGTTGTCGTTTCCTAGATAATTGGGTTTACTAAAAATAAACAAAGTAAATGCATTGCTTATTCAATGTACCATTTGGAAAAAACAAAAATTGATCTTCTCTTCTCTCTCTTCTCTCTCTCTTGTCACACATCCCCATACCACCACATCCCAACCCACCACACCCTCTCTCCACAACACCACACACACACACACAATTATAATTACACACACCTCAAATTCTTAAAAGTTCCGAATGCGAGCCAACGATTTCTTTTCCTTTAAAGTAATGATAATTTTTTTCCTCTTTTTGTCTCTGTCCTCCAGGTTCCCAGGGAGCCACCAGAGCGTTTGCAACTGAGAACCGAACCCCAGATTCCTTCATGGTATAAAGTGTATGCCAGACCCTGGATATCCGTGCGTATCTGCAGTCATGACGATTACCATCTAGTTTGTTTTGTTTTTGGGTCACAATTCCCCCCCCCTTCAGTCCCCACCCCCCCCCAACAGGTAAGGGGTTTGGGGTATTAAAGAGGAACTATTTTCTAGCCAAGTCATCGTAGCATGTTTTTCTGTTATCCCAATGGTAGTTTTGTTCTCTTCACTGAAGTCAGCAGGTCTTCGTATGGTTCAGTGTACTGTCCTATGCTTCGGTTCACTCTCTGCTGATAATATGAGCCTCATGGCTGAGTGTGTTTAGCTCTTGGTCTGACGGAAGTTGAGGCCCAGCGCATCTTACCTCGGCGTGGGACATATTTTTAAAAAAAAAAGAAGTCTTTCTGGGTAAAAAGGCAGGAAATAGACCAAATAAGGTAGACAGTTGATAAGAAGGAGGTGACAGGAAGAAAAGGAACAAGGCAGAAACAAAGAGAGGGATAGAAAAGAGGGAATTCCTACACAGAATTTCCAGAATGTAGGGATGCTATTCAGTACACTGATAGCCCCCCCCCCCCCCCTCCTCCAAGATCTCCTTAGGGGAAAATCTAGATTGAATGGGCTCGAGTAGATTTAGTTTACTAGGACATAGTTGAATGGGGAAAAAAAAACCCAATGCAGTGGTCCAGGGGCTTCCTCAGGATGGGGAGGGGTGGAAAGTCATGTCATGGGTCATAATTATGCTAGTGTATCAGTGTGTGAGATCAGTGTTTTTCAGTTTTTATTTTTTATAATTGTGTTGAAATTCTGCTGATCTAGCTAGTGTTACATAGCTCTCCTCGGGTGTGGCACCGTTAGGAAATCTCCTCTGGTATCTATAAGATAACTCTCCTCTGGGCAGCGTAAAGTAA
>CM060334.1:27359628-27371265 GCA_030674155.1 Stramonita haemastoma | reverse complement strand
AGAGAGAGAGGAGAGAGGAGAGAGAGAGAGGGAGAGGAGAGAGAGAGAGAGAGAGAGAGAGAGAGAGAGAGAGAGAGAGAGAGAGAAATGGTATTTAAAAAAGGTTGGGCGGTATCAATAGATGAATATTTTGGTGTTTTTGCATAGATTGATTACATAGCAGACGCATTCCTCTCTCTCTCTCTGTATTCTGTCTGTCTGTCTCTCGTTATATTTCATTTTTTGCATCTTTCCATTTTTGCCCATGAAAGGTATTGTGACCTAAGGCGATGTACATTAAACAATTTCAGTGAGCAGTGTTTCTCTCTCTCTCTGTGATCACATTAATTTGCATAACATTATACTGGTTTTCTCCTTCCCCCCAAACTCCGTGTATTGTTTGCCTAAGGCCAATGTACTAAAACTGTTCAGAGTTCTCTTCTCTCTCTCTCTCTCTCTCTCTCTCCCTCTCTCTCTCCTCTCTCTCTCTCTCTCTCTCTCTCTCTCCTCTCTCATTATCACTCACAGACTACTGATTGTATTTAATGTTGTTGACTTATAGATGGTACGCAATTAGCATTATGATTTTTTTCCCCAGTTTCTATTAAAAAGGACAAACACCAAAATTAATGTAACTGGACTGTACAACAGCTTTCTTTCTCCTGTCTTTCTTTTCTTCCGTCTGTCTGTCTGTCTGTCTGTTGTCTGCCAGTGATTTGACTTATCTATTCTTCTCTGTCAGTCTATCCGTTTGTCGGTCTGTCTGTCGGTAATTTGACATATGTTCTGTAGTCAGTCTGTCTGTCTGTCAGTAGTTTGATTGTTCTTCAGTCTGTCAGTCTATTGTTTTTATGTCTGTCTGTCGGTTTGTCTGTCAATAATTTTACACATGTTTTTCAGTCTGTCATTAATTTGGCATAAAATTTATGTTCTTGATCTTCAGTCTGCGTCTGTCTGTCAGTAATTTGACATATGTTCTTTAGTCTGTCTGCCAGTCTATCTGTCTGTCTGTCTATGTTATATGTCTGTCTCTCTGTCAGTAATTTTGATTTATTCCGTTTTATTTTAAAGTTTACGTCTGCCGTGTTGAAGTAGATTCTGGTGTACTAGTCTAAGTTTTTATTCATGTCGTCTGTATTCAGTCAGGGCAAAGGCCGGATGGGAAAAGTATGTCAACTATTTTCTTCTGTAACTTTGGGAAGTAAAGATTATCACCATCATCATCTCTGTGTGTGTGTGTGTTGTGTGTGTGTGTGTGTGTGGTGTGTGTGTGTGTGCGCGCGCGCGCGCGCGCGCGCGTGTGTGTGTGTGTGTGTGTGCGTGTGTGTGTGAATGTGTGTGAGTGTGTGTGTGTGTGTGTGTGTGTGTGTGTGTGTGTGTGTGTGTGCGTGCGTGCGCGCGCGCCTGTGTATTTGCGTGTGTGTGTTGCGTGCATATGCGCGGCGCAGTGCGCGTGTGCCTACAAGTCTTTTTGGGGGGGTGGGGTAAAAAAGCAAATCAGTGCAGAAAATAAAAATGTGTGTGTAATAGCACTTTGCTAAAATACTTGGTGTCAAACTTTAAAGTACTTTAGTCGTTGGTGAGGCTCTGTTTATTTTACTTTTTTAATTAACTTGGTCAGTCATGTACGACAGTGTTAAGTGGGAAAGAGATATTAAGAGAGAGAGAGTGGAGGAGGAGGAAGAGAGAGAGAGAGAGAGAGACGAGAGAGAGGACAGAGAGAGAGAGAGAGGACAGAGAGAGACAGAGAGAGACGAGAGACGAGAGAGAGACAGAGAGAGACGAGGAGACAGGAGACAGAGCAGACAGACAGACAGACAGAGACAGAAGCAGACAGAGACTGACAGACAGACAGACAGGCAGACAGACAGTGAGGCAGGAGGTACGGAGGATTGAAAGATAATAGATTCATTTTTTTCGTATGCGACCGCCTCCCTCCCCCCCAAGCCACCACCACCATTTAGGTAGCTGCATTCCGACTTCGTGGATGGTGTCTCACTCACAACATCTGTGTGCATGGGTTTTTGAAATTTTGTCAACCTTCCTATCGTCACGAAATGGCCTACTCTTCCCAAAACGCGGAAAGTGTTTTTTTAACGTGTGCGTAAGATGTTTTGCTTGCGTTCTCACACGGGGCCTCGGTTTATAGTCTCCTCCGAAGGACTTTGACATTCAGATCGATTTTCTCGTCAGAACTAGGAAGGAAGGGCAAGACCGGCAATTGAACATAGAGCCACACTGCTTACATATTATACAAAATACTTGACTTTATGACTTTCAAGTTAGCAATAGATTCAACGTCCATTCCGATTATAATCTTTATACCTTCGCGCGCACGCACACACACACACACACACACACAACACACACACACACACACACACACACACACACACACACACACACACCACACACACACACACACACACACACACACACACACGCACACACACCACACACACCTACGCACGCTACACATGCAAATAAACGTGGCAGGCTACATGACTCAGAAACTTTAAATAAAAAAAGGGTTAAATTAAACAAGAGTTACAACTACACCGACACTTAAATAGTCACACAATACAAAAGCCTACACTGACAGTACCCCTTTTTTCACGAAACAAAACAAACAAAGAAAAATAACACCCCAATCTTGCTTCAAGGTTTCAGAGATATTGGCACAATCTCTATGCAGATAAGGGGGCTGTGGGGGAAATCCCTGTGTGAAGAAAAGAAAGGTGTCTTCTCACAGCCAACACATCACCCCAACGTCCACCCACCTTCAATAATAAACCATGCACTGTGCACAGCAAAATCCAAATCGACAGGGGGACAAGAATGGCCTGGGAGTTCAACGACATTTCATTATCCATTTTTTTTTTTTTTTATCATTTCTTTTGTTTATTTTCTTTTAAATCGAGGACAATGGAGTAAGCACTCATATGTTGTTGTTTTTTTAAATCCAGCCCCCGTGTGTATGCAGTTTTGTGAATGTTGTTATCCGTTCCCAACGGCACACAATGGCCTATGCTCCCGAAAAGTGGAACGGGGTTTAACGTGTGCGCAAGATGTTCTGCGTGCGTTCGCACACGGGGCCTCGGTTTATAGTCTCATCCGAGGGACTTTTGGGCGAGTGGAGTCAGCACTGATGTTAGGGTGGATCAGTGGTGTAGAGGCCTTACTAACGCACCCCACCTCGACAGCGGCAAAAGTTGCGGGTTCGATTCCCTTGTTTGTGCATGCAATTTTACTCCCCTAAAAGCTTAAGTGGTGGTCTGGGTGCTAGTCTTTCGGATAAGACGATAAACAGAGGTCCCGTGCACAACATGCATTCAACGCATGTGTAAGAACCCGCGATTAGCAAGAGTTTTCTTGGGTATACGTTCTGTTGAAAAAGAACCGCTCCCACAGGGAAACGAACATACATACAGACGGGAAAATTACTAGAAATTTGTGGGTGGCGCTACTCTTATGGCGACGCACTTTCCCTGGGTAGAGAATCCCGAAGTTCACGCAGAGAAATCTGCCGTGGCTGAAAGTTTTATACAATACGAGTGCAGTATATGATAAACACACAACTCCAATTCACTGTACCGGCCGAAATGCAAATCGTTTAAGAATATGTCGGTCAGTCTGTCTTAGTATTGACGAGTGATAGTCTATATTAATAAGATAATTAACGGGGAAACAAACAGAAGGAATAGGCAACGCACGCTACATATTTAAACCTATTATATGGGGAACTATAAAGCTACTGTGAACATCATCATCGGATGGAATCTAGGAACTCTTTTCTAAAGTATTTCACTTTAGACTAATGAGTAATGTCTTCTTTGACTCCCTTTAAAGCAACAAACCAAAAAAAAAAATGTTGGCCTGAACAAAAACGTGAAATTTAAGGGGAAAAACCTGACAAAATCAAGAAGACCACAGCAAAAAAGTTGAAGATTGCCATGTTTGTGAGACAAAGCAGACACAATGGAGAACAAAAAGACTGCAAGAATCAGACACTGAAAAATGGGATCGTGCCACTGGGAAGTGATATTACAGTAGATCTTTGTTCTTGTCCTATACGAAAAGAGAGAGGCCTGCACTCTTAAATAACGAGCTACATTGTATGGAATCTACACACTGATACTTTGGACCCCCTGGATGCACCGTGACTTGTTCGTCCTTTGGGGATAATAGTTCATTCCAGGGAATTACCATCATGGATCCTTTGCTGTATGTAGTTCAGTCTGTGGGAAGAGTGTTTAGTTGTTGTGATAAAACACAGAGAGAGAGTAGATAGAGAGTAGAGAGAGAGAGAGAGAGGAGAGAGAGGAGAGAGAGAGAGGGAGAGAGAGAGAGAGAGAGAAGAGAGAGAGAGAGAGAGAGAGAGAGAGAGAGAGAGAGAGAGAGAGAGAGAGAGAGAGGAGAGAGAGAGAGAGAGAGAGAGGGAGCAAACTTCTACGATTTAAGGATGGTGCTGGATGCACCAACTCCAAGTCTCAGTCTAACGTGGGTTACATCAGAATCGACAGGTGACAACCAGGAACTTGAAGATGAGTCAGACAGACAGACAGAACAAGAAGAGACATACGCACACCAATACATACTACATACATTCATACATGACAGGTAGCGATGACAACCAGACATACATACATACACATCGATACATACATACATCTACATACACATCATACACATACAAACAGAGCAACACAGACAGACACAAAACATAATCAATAACATACATACATACTACATACATAATACATACATACATACATAATACATACATACATACATACATACATATACATACATCATACAAGCACTCAGACAGACAAAGACATATATACAAAGACAAGACAACAGACAGGGAGGGGTAACATTCACAGAAGACCTATATTACTCCAAGATCAGATAGATCCAGACAACCCGACCTTCTGTCTGTCTGTCTGTCTTGTCTGTCTGTCTGTCTGTCTTTCTGTCTGTCTGTCTCTTTGTCTCCTCTCTCTTCTCTCTTCCCTCCCTCTCTCTCTCCTTCCCTTCTCTCCTCTCTCCTCTCTCTCTATCCCCCACTCTCTCTCTCCTCCCCCCTCTCTCTCTCTCCTTCCCTCTCCTCTCCCCCTCTCTCTCTCCCTCCCCCCCCTCTCTCTCCCTCCCTCGTCTCTCTCTCCTTCTCTTCTCTTCTGTCTTCTCCCTCCTTCTCCCTCCATCTCTCTCCCTCCCCCTCCTTTCTCTCTCCTCTTCTTCTCCCCTCTCTCCCTCTCTTCTCCTCTCCATCCTCTCCTCTCTCCTCCCTTCTCCCTCCCTTCTTCCCCCCATCTCCCTCCCTCCCCCCTCCTCTCCCCTCTCCCCCTCTCTCCCCCCTCTCTCTAATAGATTCGTCGGAAGGGCACGTAATGGCATCGAACTGAGCTCACCCCGCCATAACTGACACCACAGCTGCCAACAGGAACCACATCTCCGCTCCACATTGCCTCCACATCTACCACATGTATGCCTCCACATACATCTGGTGGCTGTGGCAACTATACTGACTACTATACCTCTCCTGCCTGCTGTTCTCCGCTGCTCCTACTATACCCCCTGTGCTGTGCCTTTCTCTTCCTCCCTCCCACAGACACCAGTGTCATAAACAATTCCCCTGTGGGCCAGAGACACAGTGCATTCACGGTAGCAAAAGTACAACCGGGGGAAAAAGAGAAGAAAAACAATAAGAAAGAAGAGAAAAGAAGGAAAAGTACAGAGCCTGTAATGACTCACTTGTGATTACGTTCGTTGATGTATGTATTGAGTCATCGGTAATTTTTTTTTTTTTTTTTTTTGGGGGGGGGGTGGTGGGGGGGGTTGATATATATATATATATATATATATATATATATATATATATATATATATATATATATATATATATATAGTCATGAATTAAAGATCGCCCATGACGTGCTTGATGCCTAACTGTGATGCACTCATAAATCCATATGTAGAAAGAAACAAAATTTATACTAATCGTCCTTCATGGAACTAATCAAAGTATTAAAAAAAACAAAAACAACAACAACTATGATTTACAGTTCTACTAGAACTGTTGTCTGTCAAAGAAAGAAAAAATGTTACATAACATTTTGTCAAAGTTTACCAGACACTAAGACATCACCTAATCCAAACATCATGAATTCTCTGATTATACACAAAGTGAATAAGAAAAAAACCACCCTAAAAACCAGAGTCCCTGAAACCGGGCAAACGTGCACATGCATGCGCATAAGAACACGCAAACGCGCCAACTGATAGCAAGGTTACTGATGAGAAATGGATTTGTCTTGGTCAGGCGTGTGCTTGGCTATAAAAGACAGGGTGTGTACATTCCTGCCATGCTGATGCTCTTTGCTCTTGTTGCTGTTGTGCGTTCATTCTTTGGTTTGACCTGAGGAGAAAAGCATATATATACAAAACATGCAATACTACATTATCTTGAAAAAGAACGGGGGGGGGGGGGGGGGGGGAGGGGGAGGGGGTGTGTGATTTTTTTCAATAACCAATGAGGAGCTCAGGACTGTTGTATCAAAAAGTTTTACAGGGAAAGTGAGTGTGAACATGCTGCAAGAAACAACTGTAAACATAACCCCCAAAACAACACATCATCATTCTGATTGTATGTTTAGGCTATGCATGCACATTCATTTTTCTACGAGATTTGGTTTTTTCTACCGAATTTTGCCAGGAGCAACTTTTTCTGCTGCCGAGAGTTCTTTTACGTGCGTGCACTGTATACGTGTTGCATAATAGATCTCAGTTTAGCGTCAAGTCTGAAAGATTTGTATCCAGACACTAGCTTTCATCTGGGAATCACTGTGAAGTTATAAACAATTATCCTGAAGTTTGTAGGTTATGGCTATTTTCAAAACACCTCGCCATTACAAGGAGCTAGCTGTACCCCGACTTCAGAATGTCTCCATGCACTATAATGAGAAAACATATTTTTTATGTTAACAGCTTGCCACAGCTGAACTTAAATCTCCAGCAAAAACATTAATGTCAAACCATAACAACAAACATTGTAATGTACAGGTTTGGACACTTTGGCCACACGTCAATAACTGACAAAAGCTTTTTAGCCGACATCCAAACCAAGAAAAATAAATTATTTGTTTTTTCTTTTTTTCCCCCTTTTTCTAAATGCTGATGGACCATGTTCAAATTGACGACGCAGTAAAGAATGCCACATTGTGGAGCCCATAAACTGTCTCACTCACAGCGTCAACAGGACATGACCTAATCCTGGCTTTGAACTGCAACAAAGCACGTTGCCTACTGCCCCTGATTCTGTGTCACTGTGCTCTTTGTAGAGAGACAGTAACCCCCCCCCCCTTTGTTCTCGTTGGTTTCAATTGTTAGTTTATGCCCGGTGAATAGTGCTGCAACGCCCCTCCCCTCCTCTCTTTGTTCTTTTACCAGGAGAATTTTTATATCCTATTACTTTGAACAATACTATTTTGCAAACAATTTTGGAAAAGGCAAACAGGATACTGTAAACAAGAACAATTTTTATTTCACACCAAGAAACACAAACAAACATAAAACTCTCCTTTGAGCGGGATTCGAACCCGGGTACGTCAGCAGAGCACAAGTGCAATGTGTAACGCTGTAACCACCAGGCCACTCTGTCCCCCATAACTTATTTAAACACTTCCAGGGCTGGTACTGTAGCTAGTTCAAAACTTTCCATCACACAGACAGACGAACAAACGCACACACACACACACACACACACACACACACACACACACACACACACACACACACACACACACACACACCATACCACCATCTCAAAGGGACTAAAGTTTAAACCCCTGCTATCAAGAGATCAACACAAAGACAATTTAAAAAACAAACCCAAACAACTACGTGTGGAGTATGCGATCCAAAACACAACAACAGAATAATGATTATGACATCAACGGTAACAATAATGACGTCCACGGTAATGATAACGACGTCCACGGTAACGATAATGACGTCAACGATAATAACAATGACGTCAACGGTAATGACAATGACGTCAACGGTAATAATGACAATGACGTCAACAATCCTACTCCAAAAAACCCCAAAATATGGAAGCAAAAAGAAGCAAGGTCAGGTATGATGATATGACCATACACCTCCCACTAACTTCAACAAGGCGGGAGTGACAGCAATCAGATCATTTCGCTGAACGCGATATTATTATACCGTCGGACAACCGTTCATCGGCCCCGGACAAAACCGAAGTCGTCTGACTGGAGTTTCCTGTCATCAAACCAGCCTGTGACTGTCAAACGGCCCGTGGGGGCTGAAATGAAGGGAGGGGGGTGATGGTGATGGTAGTAGCCCTGTCCACCTGTGTGATGTTGATATCTAGTATCTACCCAGCGATGCTGACGGCGGGAGTTAGGGAGGATTTCCTTTCGTGTCAGCGCTAAACCTGATGTGCATCCAGAGAGGAGGTGTGGGGTGGTGTGTGTGTGTGTGTGTGTGTGGGGGGGGGGGTGTTCATGCATTCAGGGGAGATAATTATCATCAATCCTTTTAATCTCTTTGTCTGTCTCTCTGTTTGTCTGTCTGTCTGTCTCTACACGGCACCACACTACACTATATAGCACTGCACTGCACTGCACGGCACTGCACACTACACTGCACCACACCACACTACACGACACTACACTACACTGCACTGCACTATACTGCACTGCACTGCACTGCACTGCACTGCACTACACTACACTGCACTATACTGCACTGCACTGCACTGCACTACACTACACTACACTACACTACACTACACTACACTACACTACACTACACTACACTACACTACACTACACTACACTACACTACACTACACTACACGGCACTACACTACACTACACTACATTGCACGACACTACATTACACTTTACTGCACTGCACTGCACTGCACTACACTACACTACACTACACTACACTGCACTGCACTGCACTGCACTGCACTGCACTGCACTGCACTGCACTGCACTCCACAACACTAGAACATCATTCAACACAATAAGACACAATCCAATACAATACAATACGAATCAATACAACACAACATAACTATAATCGCGTTCATCACGGGCAAAAGGAATGCCTGTGTCCAGCAGAAAAGCCAGCAGACTGCAGTGGGTACCATCACTATCAGGCCGCCTTCAGGCCACCTGCCACAGGAGACTTGGACACTGAAAGTAATGTTGTTCTTTCTTATCTTATCACTACACACAGGGTGTGCGGGATGGTTAGTGACTCAAAACACAGAACATTTTTGTACACACACACACGCGCGCGCGCAGGCATACACACGCACACACACACGCGCGCGCGCATACACACACACGCGCGCGCGCTCGCACACATACCCACACACTGACAATAACACACACTAACACACACACACACACACACACACACGAACACACACACATACACACACATACACACATACACACACACATACACACTCTCTCTCTCTCACACACATACAGACACACACAGACACACACAGACACACACAGACACACACAGACACACACAGACACACACAGACACACACTCTCTCTCTCTCTCTCTCTCACACACACACACACACACACACACACACAAACACACACACACACACACACACACACACACACACACACACACACACACACACACACACACACACGGCAAAGCGATCGTATCTAAAACGCTAAGAACCTAAATTCAACATAGAAAAGAAACACCCTTGCTAGCGCTTCGCACTATCTAAGTGTAACGCACATCAGAACCTTCTATCTGCCTTACGCTATACAAACAACATTCACTATCTCACCTCGTGACTCGTGTCAAGGTTTTCCTCATTCATTTAATGACTGAACTTACTATAAATCAACGATTTTTTTTAGGAGGAGGAGGAGGAAGGGGGAGTGGGTGGTAAAGAAGGGGGGGATAAGATATCTAATTCACACCTGTGGTAATTGTTTTGTTTTGTTTTGTTTTGTGTTAGAAAATGACATCACCATGACTTGCTGGAAGTGAAGTAATTTGGCTTATCAAATCCACACGTGCGAAGTTGTGTTCTGTTTTTGATGTGTAACGCTTCTTTATCTTTCGTAAAGTTCTGCGTTAGTTTAGTGTATCCACCGTTGTTTTACACCATGTAGAATTGTGATTTTCGTTCTTTTCTTTTTTTCGGATCTTTGCAATAATGTGGGGGGTTTTTTGGCTGCTTTTCTTTGTCGGTTCAATCTAATCCAATATAATCCAATCAGGTTGTTTAAAGCCCTGCTGCAGACCACACAAGCCAACCATACAAGGGACTGTCACCTCGTAAAGTTTTAAAACTCAGATTAAATCTCTGCAACTAGATACAGACTAAACCAGGGTTTAAAACATAACTCTGCTGTCTTTCCTTGTACCGACCCCCCCTGGCCAACCCTAAGCGACAACCCAGGACAGTTACAAGTAGCGTTTTAGAAGAAACCACGTATAAGCGACCAATAACATAAGATAAAAAACCAATACCCGATTTCTAAAAACCAAAGATTCGGAGTAAGTAAGTAATTAACTAAGACATGTTAAAGCTGATATCAGACGGAGAAAGCCTGATTGTCTCAGACAGTTTAACAGTAGTGTCTGGTGAAACATCGCAAAAAAAAAGGATCTTTAGGGAGTCTGCAGTAAAAACGCTGGTGCCTTATATCTTGGACATCTCGACACTCCAGAAGCAGATGCTTGGTTGCTGGTTATTGTTGTCTGTCTAACTTCATTAGTCAGTTTCGCAATTTTGTATCTGACTTTCTCTGTCTACTGTGTTCTTATCATTTTACCATACGGTCCTTGTTTTGTTATCTTTTTCCTTCTTCTTTTCAGTTTTACATGTTTTCCCTTTTCCTATAGTCGCGGGAGTGTCGTTTTGGATATTTATACAGATTAGAAGCTTAAACACACACCACCAAACAACACACCACACACACCAACACAACACACACACACACACACACATACACACACACCACACACGAACCACCACACACACACACACACACACACACACACACACACACACACACACACACACACACACACACACACACCATACACACATTACCAAACACGCACAGACACACACACCACACACACACCACACACACCCAGACACAACACACACAAAAGACAGAGCACACACACTACACAACACACAGACACACACAGACACACACACAGACACGCACACACACAAAACCCATTAACACACACACAACACAGCACGCACACACACAACAACACACACACACACACACACACACACACACACACACACAACACACACACACACCCACACCACAAAACCCCACAACACACACAAAACACGAACAATCACAATTCAAAACAATAATCGGACTCAAGGCAAACAAGAACACAGCAGTGAAGAATTCCCTAGCATAGCACACAGCAGCTGAGCATTCCTTAACATTATCAAGCTACACAGCACATGCAGTGTCTTGATCCTAAACTGTCAGACTAGCTAGCAGCGTAAAACACACACCAATAAACATTGTCAACATCATCTTTCAATACGCTGGCGTGTTCATAAGATAAACGGATAGGTGGGTAGGTACA
>CM060334.1:27352128-27354628 GCA_030674155.1 Stramonita haemastoma | reverse complement strand
TAAGGATGTCTTTTTTGGGCGTTTTGGAGATGACGTTTTCAAGTTCTTCATAGAATTCTTCTATCTGGTCATCATCGTAGTCAGATGTTGGAGCATACACTTGGATGATGGTGAGATTCTGGGGTTTTGCAGAGACTCTGATTGAGATGAGTCTGCTGGATATTGGTGTGCAGTTGATGATGCTTGACACAATCTCTTTCCTGACAATGAAGCCTACTCCGTGTTGGTGTAGTTTCTCATCTCCACTGTACCATATTTTGTGGCCGTCTTGCGTGGTTGTTTCTCCGAAGCCAGTCCATCTGACTTCCGCAAGCCCTAGGATGTCCCATTTATACCTCTGTAATTCATGTGTGAGTTCCTGTACTCTTCCTGTTTGGTACAGAGTTCTAACATTCCATGTACCAATGGTTACCCCTTTAGCTGGAAGCTTTAGGGTTAGTTCTGCTCCAGTGGCACACTTGTCACTCCCACCCTGGAGGCTTGCAGTGGGTAGCGCGGTCGTTGTTGATCCGGGCCTCGACCGATCCGGCATGTGTTTTCTGTTTTGCTTTTCTCATCATGTCCTTGCAGTGGGCTTGAGGAAGCTTGGTGGCGCCCATCTCCTCTCCAAGACTCCTACTGGTGATTAAGAATGCACCAGCCCCTCACAACGTTTCGCCCGCCAGTAGAAGCGGTTACCGGGGTGTGGGTGGGTTAAGGACCCGGACCCAGAAGTGAGAGTTGAGTGCCAAGTGAGGACCAGTGCTCCCGTCCATCCCGAGGGATGCTACTGCCAGGTTTACAAAGGTACCACCTCTCCTTAAGCACCCCATACACCCCAACAAAACTCTACACGACATAAAAAGGAAAAAAGGGCTTTTGGCATGTAAGTGGTTTGGACTCCTTAGCTTTGATAGAGACACCTACGGAAAGAACAAAAACACACCTCTACACCAATAATAGCCTTTTTCACAGAGTTCTTCCGGGCACACACACACACACACACAAACACACACGCACGTACGCGCGTGCGCACGCACACACACACACACACAAGAGGGAAAAAAGAGTGAGAAAAACATAGACAGACAGACAACACACACACACACACACACACACACACACACACACACACACACACACACACACACACACACACACACACACGCGCGCGCGCGCGCGCGCGCACACACACACACACACACACACCACGCACGCACGCACGCACGCACGCACGCACATACACACACACACACACACACACACACACACTGTTTCCTATAATTCTTGCCTTTATGAAAGCAGTGAATCTTGTTGAGAGTAATAATAAATAGCAACAGCAGCAGTAATGTGGTTCCAATATATTACATGTATATATTATATGTATATATAATACAGAGAGAGACAGAGACAGACAGAGACAGACAGACGGACAGACAGACAGAGAGGCAGAGGGAGAGACAGACAGGAGATAGAGACGCAGACAGCGAGACAGAGAGAGACAGAGACATAGAGACATAGAGACAGAGCGACAGAGACAGAGATACAGAAAGAGAGAGACAGAGACAGAGACACAGAGAGAGACAGAAACATAGAGACAGAGCGACAGAGACAGAGAGACAGAAAGACAGAGACCGGGAAGGATGAAGAAGGCTTCACTTTTATGGGCAAATTACTTCCCCTACAGGTCTAGATACTCACCCCCCCCCTTCCCCCCACCTCACCCATTACCCAATCATGTCTTCCCTTCACACCCCCACACACTCACGTAGCTAGCTGTCGCCTGCTAGTAGGCCAGCCTATATCCTCTGTCCTGATGAAAGGCCTGGGTGCTTGTCTTTCATTTTCGGGGTGTAAGTGGCAGCCTACGAAAGAGGTGGATTTAGAAGACATGGTTGGAGGGAGATACCTCGGTGATAGAGATTTTTTTTTATAGCGTGTGAGGTACATGAGTTGGGTTTCTTTTTATATCATTATGAGAGGATGAGGAACACTCTGTGTGTGAGTCACAGAGAGAGGGAGAAGGGACTGAGGGGAGGACAGAGAGAGAGAGAGAGGGGGGGAGGGAGGGAGGGAGAGAGGGAGACAGAGAGGGAGAGAGAGAGGGGAGAGAGAAGGGAGGGAGGGAGAGAGAGAGAGACACGCACGCACGCACGCACGCATGCGCACATGCACGCACACATGCATGCACGCACACACGCACACACACATGCACGAACACACGCAGATACACTGAGAGAGAGAGACAGACAGAGACAGAGACACAGAGACAGACATATACAGACAGACCTACGTAGACAGACAGAGATTCTGACACCTAGCTACTCAACCCAAGCACCATCATAGAAATGTAAGTTATTTGCACTTAAAGACAAGACCAATACCCCCTCCCCCCAACCCCCCCCCAAAAAAAAAAAAAAAAAAAAAAGAAGAAGAAAAACCCACCAAAAACAAAAACAAAAAATCAAGAACAAAACAAAAACGAAACAACAAACAAAAACAAAAAAACCCCCCACGCACA
>CM060334.1:27337128-27339628 GCA_030674155.1 Stramonita haemastoma | reverse complement strand
CATACACCCATGGCCTACTTAGATGGGTGTGGTACGGGAAGGGTGGGGACTGGAGGAGGGAATGGTGGGAGAAGGTGCGTGCTCGCGCGCGCGCGCACGCGTGTGTGTGTGTATGTATGTTTGTGTGTGTGTGTTTGTTTGTGAGTGTGCGTGTGTGTATGTGAGTGTGTGTGTGTTTGTCTGTATGTGTGTGTGTCCCTGTGTGTGTGTGTGAATGTGTGTGTGTGCGCGTGTCCCTGTGTGTGTGTACGCGCGCGCACGTGTGTGTGTCCATGTGTGTGTCCGTGTGTGTATGTGTGTGTATGTAGTGGTGTGCGTATGCGTGAACGTGAGTGTGTTTATTTATTTAATATTATCTTGACTGAACCCTAACAATTCAAAAACATAACAACATTCATGTTCACACAAGACTTGGGTTTGTTTTTTTTTGCTTCTTACATTGGTAACTGACGAGAGCTTTTCTGGCCATGGAACTCCCCCCCTACCCCACCCCCCCCCACCCCCCACCCCAAAAAGAATTCTTAGGAAAAATTAGGCCAAAAAATTACATTGAGATTGCAGCCTTTCCATTATTTGGCTATGGCTTACTTCCGAACTGTTTTTTTTTTTTTTTGTGAATGACTTTCAACTGTCGTCTGACTAGGCAATTTTGTGAAGTTGATTGTTTTTTGTTTGTTTGTTTTTTTCGTTTCGGTATGGTTTGATGTGTGTGTGTGTGTGTGTGTGTGTGTGTGTGTGTGTGTGTGTGTGTGTGTGTGTGTGTGTGTGTGTGGTGTGAGTTGTGTGTGTGTGTGTGTGTGTGTGTGTGTGTGTGTGTGTGTGTGTGTGTTGCGTTGTGTTGTGTTGTGTTGTGTTGTGTGTGTGTGTGTAGCGTGTGTGTGTGTGTGTGTGTGTGTGTGTGTGTGTGTGTGTGTGTGGTGTGTGTGTGTGTGTGTGTGTGTGTGTGGTGTGGAGAGAGAGAGAGAGAGAGAGAGAGAGAGAGAGAGAGAGAGAGAGAGAGAGAGAGAGAGAGAGAGAGAGACAGAGACAAGACAGACAGAGACACAGACAGACAGACAGACAGACAGACAGACAGACAGACAGACAGACACAGAGAGACAGACAGACAGACAAACAGACAGACAGAGAAGGGGGTGAGGTGAAAAAGGTGTGTGTGCGTGCGTGCGTGCGTGCGTTCGTTCGTGCGTGCGTGCATGTGCGTATGTGTGTGTGTGTGTGGTATAGTGTGGTATGGTGTGGTGTAGTGTGGTGTGGTGTGGTGTGGTGTTGTGTTGTGTTGAGTTGTATTGTATTGTGTTGTGTTGTGCTGTGTGTGTTGTGTGTGTGCGTGCGTGCGTGCGTGCGTGCGTGCGTGCGTGCGCGTGTGTGTGTGTGCGTGTGTGTGTGTGTGTGTGTGTGTGTGTCTGTCTGTCTGTCTGTCTGTCTGTCTGTCTGTCTGTCTGTCTGTCTATGTGGGTGCTTGTGTCCGTGTTTGAGTTTATTTTCAGCCTTCGACCTTTTCTGTCCTGTGATTCATTTTTCTGTGCGTCAGTTCCTTTTTTTTTTTTTTTTTTTTTTTTTTTTTTTTTGAGTCACACAGTCTTTTTTTGTTTTCTCATTTGCCCTTTACTAGTCTTTCAATCTATCTATAATTGCTTCTTTTTTTTTCTTCTCTGTATAGCTGGTTATCATTCTACAAATACAACTATAAAGCGGGTTGGAGGTTGGGTTTTTTTTTGTTGGCGTTTCTATCTATCTTGTTTTTTGTTTGCAAAACCTCTTCTTTCGTTTTTGTTCTTTCTTTTTCTTTCCTTCTTTGATCTTTTTCCATCACTTGTCTTTCTCGTTTCTTCTGCTCCTTTCTTTTTCAGTTTTTTTTTGTTTTTTAGTGTTTGTTTTTCTTTTTTTCAGTCTTCTATTTGCTGTCTTCCGTTCGTGTTTTTTTTTCTTTCTTCCTTCCTATTCCTTGTTCAATTCTAGGACTAGGAGCAAAATAGCAAACAAACAAAAAAACAAACAATGAAAAACAAGAAAGGTAAGAGACCTTTTGAAGAGCGAATGAGCTTTTTTGTTGTTGTTGTTGTTGTTATTTCGAAACCTTTTGTTTTCTTTACTGTTTGCATATTTATTCTGTTGCTCTTTTTTTTTATTAAAAGAAAAGGAATGAAATGAGCGAGATTGTCAGAGGTGGGTTTTTTGTTTGTTTGTTTGTTTTATCCACCCGGCTCTGTTTCTTTCTTCTTTCTTTCTCCATGTCAATCATGCTCAAACTTTGTTCTTTCACTCCTTTTTTAAAAATTTTAAACTGTTTTCCAGGTAGATATAATAAAAAAAACCCCTCTTTTTTTTACATACAAACAATTTGTTCATGATTAAACACATTGTTTGGAAAGTTGGGGGCAGAAAAAAAAAGCATATACATGTGAATAGCTGATTAAGCTGAAAATGATGAGGCTGTTTTCTTTCTTTCTTTTTCTTTCTTTCTTTCTTTCTTTCTTTTCTTTCTTTCTTTCTTTCTTTC
>CM060334.1:27329628-27332128 GCA_030674155.1 Stramonita haemastoma | reverse complement strand
CGTCGTCGTTGTCGTCATCGTCGAACGCTCCGACAGCAATCACTGTTGTCTGTCATATGAATGAAAAATAATGCGTTGCGCTGCCGTTAAGCGCCTGACATAGTTTAATCCCAGTGTATCCGACTTCAAGAAAAAAAAGCAGGAGAATAGACCAAGAAGGCAGAAAATAGACAAGCAGGAAGTAACAGGAAGAAAAAGGAGCAAGACAGAAACAAAGAGAGGGATAGAAAAGAGGGGATTCCCAGCACGGAATTTCCAGAAGGTGGCGGGGGGTGGGGTGGGTGGGGGGGGGGTGAGGTAAGCGTGCAGGTAAGAACGGATGACAAAACAACATCTGACCAAATAAATCCCTCCTAAACAAGCAACGCCCCCCCCCCCCCGCCCCCCCCCCCCCCCCCCCCCCCCCCCCCCCCCCCAGTGCATCCATTTTGATGTCGTGTATTGGCTTCATCCCCGAAATTGGAATGCAGCTACCTTAACAGTGGGCAAAAACGGTCGCATATGCCAAAAAAGAAAAATCTCACCATAGTTAAAAACCTCGGAGTTCTAGCCAAGTAAGAACACCCCCTCCTCCCACCCCCTACCCCCCCCCACCCCCCAAAAAAAAATACTAGTTAAGATTACATATAGAACAATAGAAAGAACAAAACTAGGGGAGAGGTGAACTTAAGGTCTTGAGTGAAGAACCCCCCCCCCCCCCAGACCCCCCTTCAAGCAAGTGTTTCAGCCCTTCACTTCTGAAACTGGGGGGGGGGGGGGGGGGGAGACGAGAGGGGGGACGGGGAGGGGGAGGGGGAGGGGTCAGGCCACACCCCCATCAGGAGCTCAGGGGGCCCGTTTTCTGTCGCTACTTGGAATCATCCTGCTGGAGCAGAGCGGGATTCGAACCCTTGACTTCTTTTACGTGCGCTAAACAGTGATGTGTAACACACGGGACCTCGGTTAATCGTCTCATCCGAAAGACTAGCGCCCAGACCACACCATCAGGGTGTAATGGACTAATGCACACGGGGCCTCGGTTTTTAGTCTCATCCGAAAGACTTTTTTTTTTTTTGGGGGGGGGGGGGGGGGGGGTAGAGTCAGCACTGACGTTAACTCCAGAGGAAAAAATCCCTCGACAGGGAATCGAACCCGGGTCGTCAAATTGCGAGCGCAATGTTCTGACCACTAGGCTATCCCGTCCCCGGTATGACAAAAGAGCAAACTGTCACTGACACTAGTGGCTCTGTACAGCAGCCACAGTCCCTGTCACACTAAGTCTAGCTAGAAACACATCAGGCCGTGGACGGCGTGCAATTGTCGTAAGCTACGCGTGGTGCGTGCACGCTGTTTAGAGTTGTGTATTTCGTGTTACGGACCTGCTTTCTTTACCCTTCTTTACGCCAGTTGGCCAGTTCTAAGACACGCTCTTCAGCTAACGTGCTGTTGTTTATTTTCTGTTGTTTTTTTACACCTACACATACACACACACACACATCCTGTTCCGCTTTTCCTAAGAGTAGGCCATCGTGTGCCGGTGGGAACAGATGACATTTACAAAACTGCATACACATGAGGACTGGATGTAAAAAAACAACAACCCACAAGAGTACTTATCCCATTATCCTCGATATAAAAGAATAAAATAAATTAAAAAAATAATAAATGCACACACACATCTATCTATCTATCTATCTATCTATCTATCTATCTATCTATCTATCTATCTATCTATATATTATATATAAAAGACTGTACACTTTGGCAGGGTGCTGGGGGATTTTGGCTGTTGAAGGCAGGGACAGACAATAGAATAAATTATAAGATGAAACAGGAGGCGGATATCTTAGGTGTAAAATGAGTATCATCTTAATTAAGGCAGGATTTCAATGTGGTCATTACGAAAAATAATTTTGCACTGAGTGATTTAGCGTGCGTGTGTGGGCGTGCGTGCGTGCGCGGCGTGCGTGCGTGGTGTGTGAGTGGTGTGTGTGTGTGTGTGTGTGTGTGTGTGTGTGTGTGTGTGTGTGTGTGTGTGTGTGTGTGTGTGTTGTGTGGTGCGTGCGTGCGTGCGTCGTGTGTTTTCAGGCATGGTTGTTATCGTGTTATTGGACACCATTGTGAGAGCGTAACTATGTTGTGTAGCCAATGAAACGCACAGACAATTCGTTTGCATCAGTATTTCCAACACCATGCGCGCTAACCTGCTCTGACCACGGTTTCTGCTGTTCTTGTTGCTGTTGTTGTTCTTATTGCTACTTCTTTGCTGGACATAACGAATTTGGCTGGGATATCTTCCAAAATAATGTAGTATTGACTGAACTAGCGTGTGTCGGTTCAGCATAGGGTCCGCCATGTTTGTTGACATTTCAGGATTACACTCACAGTTAGGTTTTGGGGTCATGTAGTATGTTCTATAAAGTGCATGTCCGAAAACTTTTTTTGTGTGCTGAATTTTCGCAGATTTTTTTTAAAGTATTAAAACTGACGATGTACTTGTTTGTTTTTGTTTCTGGTTGGT
>CM060334.1:27308833-27311333 GCA_030674155.1 Stramonita haemastoma | reverse complement strand
AGAAGAGCAGACAGACAGACAGAGACGAGAGAGAAGACAGAGACAGAGACAGACAGACAGAGACAGGACAGACAGACAGACAGACAGACAGACAGACAGACAGACAGACAGACAGACAGACAAGACAGACAGACAGAGACAGACAGACAGAAAGACGGACAGACAGACAGACTGTCAGACAAACACACACACACACACACACACACACACACACACACACACACACACACACACACACACACACACACACACACACAGAGACTCACAGAGAAAGGAAGACAAAGAGAAAGAAGGTGAGAAAGAGAGAAAGAGAGGGACTACATAATTATATTGTATAGTTGGTTTCCTTTGAATCAAAACCTCTCTCTCTCACACACCACATTCTCTCTCTCTCTCTCTCTCTCTCTCTCTCTCTCTCTCTCTCTCTCTCTCTCTCTCTCTCTCTCTCTCTCTCTCTCTCTCTCTCTCTTCTCTCTTCCTTCTTTTTTCCTCTCTCTCACTCTCTTTCACCCTCACACACACACGCGCGCGCAGGGACGCACACACGCACGCACGCACACACATACAAGGGACACACACGCACACACACACACACATACACTTTCCTACTTCCTTCTCTAAATTCATCTCATATCTATCTACTGCTTCTTCTCTCCCCCCTCTTGCTCTCTGTTTTGTCTCTCCCTCTCTCTGTCTCTGTCTCCTTCCCCCTTCTCTGCTTCTCTCTCTGTGTGTCTGTCTGTCTCTCTCTCTCTTCCCCTCTCTCTCTCCCTCCTCTATCTTTCCTATGTCTCTACCTTTCTGCACCAAATGGTTGTTTCTTTATGATAAAGGCATGCGGCATATTAACTGCTATCAGCCTTTGCACTTTTAGGACTTTTTTCTGCAGAAATTGAAAAAAACAAGGTTCAAATATTTCGTTCATGATATTAATGTGATCTATTTTGTAGACAAGCACACGCTGTAACCCCACAACTGGCTTCCCCTACCCCCCACCCCTCCGCGCCCACACACACGCGCGCGCGCATGTATGCACACAAACACACAAGCCTACACACACTTACGGACACACACACAGACACAAAGACACAGACATACAAAGACATACACAGTCACACACACAGACACACACACAGACACCAGACAAACACACACACACACACACACACACAAACAACACACACACACAAACACACACACACACACACACACACACACACACACACACCACACACACACACTCACTCACTCACTTACTCACTCACACGCACACACTCACTCACTCTCACACACACAGACACACATACTCACACACACAGACACACATACTCACACACACACACACACACACACACACACACACACACACACACACACACCACTGGCACTGGATGCAATGCTTTCATAATTATTCTCTACCCTTGAAACAAAATAATTTCAATAAGTATATAACATAAAACACACACATACACACACACACCACACACACACACACACACACACACACACACACACGAACATACACACAAAAACGCACAAACACACAACACACACACACACACACACACACACACACACACACACACACACACACACAAAACACACAAACACAGACACGAGCACACACACACACACACACACACACACACAACACACACACACACACACACACACACACCACACACACAGCACACCACACACAACACACACACAACAACACACACACACACAAACACACACTAACACATAACACACACACAACACCACAACACACTTTTGAAAAAAAAATTGCTTTTTTGTTTCTCAAAACTTTCTATAAGGCGCTTTATTTTTCCTTCAGGAAGAATTAAATCTACATCATTATGCTCCTAAAGCGGATATAGGCCTACCTGTCCTTTACATTTATTTTCATGTTTCTACCTTTCGTGCTACATATATTCAGATTGTGTGCATACACATTACATTATGTTTACAGACTCTTCGTGTGTTGTGTGTGTGTGTGTGTGTGGTGTGTGTGTGTGTGTGTGTGTGTGTGTGTGTGTGTGTGTGTGTGTGTGTGTGTGTGTGTATGGGAGGGGGGCGGGTGTGGTGTGTGTGTGTGTGTATGGGAGGGGGGCGTGTGTGTGTGTGTTGTGGTGGGGGTGTGTGTGTGTGTGTGGTGGTGTGTGTGTGTGTGTGTGTGTGGTGTGTGTGTGTGTGTGTGTGTGTGTGTGTGTGTGTGATAATGTATGTGCACGTGCATGCGTTTATGTACGCGTGTGTGTGTATGTGAGTGCGTGCTTGCGTGCGTATATACATGTGTGTGGGTTTCATGCCTGTGTGTGTGCGTATATGTGTGCGTATGTGTGTATGTGTGCGCGCGCGCGTGCGTCTGTGTCTGTGTATGCCTTTTTGTGTGCGTATGTGTGTGTGTATGTGTGTGTGTGTGTGGTGAGTGTGTTGTAAAAATACCCCCTCTCTTAACTGTAACTGGAGTGACTTTTCAGGCTGTGTCTAGTGC
>CM060334.1:27305554-27308733 GCA_030674155.1 Stramonita haemastoma | reverse complement strand
TGTGTGTGTGTGTTGTGTGTGTGTGTGTGTGTGTGTGTGTGTTTGTGTGTGTGTGTGTGTGTGTTGTGTGTATGGGAGGGGGGCGTGTGTGTGTGTGTGTGTGTGTGTGTGTATGGGAGGGGGGCGTGTGTGTGTGTGTGTGTGTGTGTGTGTGTGTGTGTGTGTGTGTGGGAGGGGGGCGTGGTTGTGTGTGTGTGTGTGTGTGTGTGTGTGTGTGTGTGTGTGTGTGTGAGTGTGATAATGTGTGTGCACGTGCATGCGTTTTGTACGCGTGTGTGGTGTATGTGAGTGCGTGCTTGCGTGCGTATATACATGTGTGTGGGTTTCTGTGTCTGTGTATGCCTGTGTGTGTGCGTATATGTGTGCGTATGTGTGTATGTGTGCGCGCGCGCGTGCGTCTGTGTCTGTGTATGCCTTTTTGTGTGCGTATGTGTGTGTGTATGTGTGTGTGTGTGTGAGTGTGTGTAAAAATACCCCCCTCTCTTAACTGTAACTGGAGTGACTTTTCAGGCTGTCTCTAGTGCAAGCTGAACTGGCGGAGTCCATTCCCTTCTCCAGGCACAGGGTTGCATGTGGGCATGTCAGCGCGTTCCTGTAATTACCGAACACAACACTCATATGAAATACGGAGATCTTTAATGCGCATGCTTGATTTGTTTCCACGCATATAGTTATACAGGAAAAAGAATCAAGATACTGGAAGCTCTGCGCTTTAAACTACCTCAATGAGATTGTTAAGAAAAAAAAATCATCATCTTTAATTTTATCATCCCCCATGGGGATGCCGCGGGCCTGTCAGTATAAGAAGCATCCCCACCTTCTGGAAATTCTGTACCAAAAATTCCCTCTTTTCTTACCTCTCTTTGTTTCTACCTTGTTCTTTTTCTTTCTGTCGCCCACCCCCTTCTAACCTATTTTCTGCTTTCTTAGTCCAGTCTCCTGCACTTTTTTTTCCAACAAAGACTTAAAAGAGAACAATTCTCTCCCACGCCAAATCGGATGCGCAGGGCCTGTCTTGTCAGGCGCCTAACGGCAGTGCAACGCATTTTCGTCCTATGACAGACAAACAGTAGTTGCTGTCTGAGCGTTCGACAACGACAACGACGACGACGACGACGACTAAGAAGGTGACCGACCCATACTGTCGAGATTCGAACTCACAAACCATGGACTCGCGAGGATTGCAGTCAATTGTTCTACCACTAGGCTGGCTGGTTGCTACGCCAACACAAAAAACAAAGTGTAAATAATTTTGTTTCTCTCTCACACTCGCACACACATGCACTCTCTCTGTCTGTGTCTCCATATTGTACTTGGCCAGGAGAGCATTACATTAGTCTAGTGGCTTCATTTCCATTTCCTGCCTCACAACGGTCACGCCATACCAAGAAAGGAGTAGTTTATGTTTTACAGTATATCACGCCATTGGTTTGTAAAACGGGAAGGGAGGGGGGAGGGGGGGGTCTGGGGGGGGAGGGTGGGAAGGGAGTTGTTAGGTGCAGAATGTTACTTATCATTTATGGTGTTCTCACTCTCTGACCCTAGGTATGTGTGTGTGTGTGTGTGTGTGGGCGTGTGTATGTGTGTTTTAGAGAGGGAGAGAGAGAGAGGGAGGAGGAAGGAGGGAGAGAGAGAGAGAGGAGGAGAGAGAGAGAGGAGAGAGAGAGGAGAGAGAGAGAGAAGGAGAGGAGAGAGAGAGAGGAGAGAGAGAGAGAGAGAGAGAACTGAGCGAAAGAAGATGACAAACATAATAACCGACTGAGAGGGAACAGACAGAAAAAGTAGACAAACAAAACAAAACCAGAAAAAAAACAAGGACGAACACACACACACACACACACACATCCACACACACACACACACACACACACACACACACACCACACACTCACTCACTCACTCACTCACTCACTCAAACTGTTGCATCTATCTAGCTATCTACCCATCTCTCTCTCTCTTTCCCTACCTAAGAGCAAAAAAAAACACTTCCTACTAGTAAACTGCTTGCTTTTCCCTTTAGGAGAAAGGGATGGAGAGGGTGGGGAGGAGAGAAGAGGGGAGGAGAGACAGAAATAAAAGAGAAAAAAAAACAAAAACAGACAATCATGAAATAACAACAAAAACTCCCCTAAAACCCAGTAACAAAATCCCATGTCGCAGACTTAGCAAACGGCGACAGTGGAAATGGCAAAATAATGTAGGTGGCAATCGGACACTAACTTTCCCCCCCTGGTCAATATTCGACCGACCAATCAAGCGCATATCGGACTTCGGTCGCCCACTTCCTGTGTTGGTGGCGCTGTGTGTGTGGCTGGTCTGGCGACAACCATAACCCAAGCTCAGACCCCCAGAGATATTGGATAAAGCAGGAATCGAATCTTTGGCGCAATATCATCATGTACAGATTGTGTTGTGTTTAGAGGGCATTTTTTTTTAAAGCGTGTGTGTGTTGTGTTGTGGGTATGGTGTGGTGTGGTGAGTGTGTGGCGTTGTGGTGTGGGGTGTTCTGTTTGTGTGTGCGTGTGTGTGTGTGTGTGGTGTGTGTGGTGTGTGTGGTGTGTGTGTGTGTGTGTGTGTGTGTGTGTGTGTGTGTGTGTGTGTGTGGTCTTTGTGTGTGTGTCTTTGTGTGTGTGTGTGTCTTTGTGTGTGTGTGTTTTGTCTTTGTGTGTGTGTGTGTCTTTATGCGCGCGCACGCGCGTGCGTGTGTGTTAATGAGTACACCAACAAGGATTTTTTTAATGGATATTATGTTACCTATCATGAACTGGAGTATGTTGCGTTTATTGTGTTTGTTGTATAGTGCTGTGCTGTGCTGCGTTGCATCACATTGCACTGTGCGGTATATTTCTGACAGACTCTCTGTTACCTTTGATAAACTGGACTAACTTACTTACGTCATGTCCTGTCTGGTTGTATTGCATTGTATCATAGAGTATTGTATTGTACTGTTTTGTAATGTTCCATTCTTATCACAGCAATTTTCTGCGTGAAGTTGCGGCTAGCTGCTCTCCACCAGAGCACCACAGCACCACAAATGCAGCGCCACCCATAATTTCCCCATTACGAAATAATTTTTTTTTTCCTGAAGAAAGTGTTTTTTCGATTGTGATTTTATTTATCTTTTTTTTTTTTACAAGAGTTTTCCAACAGCAATTATACTGTACTACTGCCGCAGGTCT
>CM060334.1:27298054-27300554 GCA_030674155.1 Stramonita haemastoma | reverse complement strand
CTTATCATACCTGTACATAATATGCCCACTTGCGTAATATCATCCAATATCTGCCCGTGTGTTGTATACATACATGCGTAACCAGCGTGTAAATGCACGTCAATATGTGCAGAAACAAACAAACACACATTACACTCACACACACAAACACACACTCTCTCTCACAAACAAAACAAACAAACAAACAAACACACACACACAACACAAGCACACACACACACTCACACATCGGTGGAAAAGAATAAATAAAAATAAAACACACGCACACGCAACACACACACACACACACACACACACACACACACACCACACACACACACGTACGCGTGCGCCATAATTGCATATTATATGTATCTATGGAGAGTATAAAAAAAAGTGGAAAGGGGGAGGGGGGGTGGGGGAGCAAATTTCAAGACAAGACCATCAGAAAAAGCAGACGTTAATTCCCAATTCGTACCCATTGACTTCAAAATGATAGTGCTGAAGACTTGATGGAATGGAAGAGGGGGGGGGGGGGGGGGGGGGGGGGGGGGAAGGAGGGGGGCAGAAGGTATGGTGGGGGTGGGGGGTGGGGGTGGGGCTGGAGACTGAAGGAGGGAGGGAGGGAGGGTAGGGCTTGAAAAGTTATCAACCTGTTTTGACGTCAACCATCTTGTGTGTAAGTCGTCGTCGTTGTGTGTGTGTGTGTGTGTGTGTGTGTGTGTGTGTGTGTGTGTGTGTGTGTGTGTGTGTGTGTGTGTGTTAGTGTGTGTGTGTTAGTATATGTTAGTGTGTGTGTGTGTGTGTGTGTTAGTGTGTGTATGTATGTGTGTGCGCGCGCGTGTGTACGCGTGCGTGTGAAAGTCAAGGTCAAACTTGTATTTTCAGATGGAACCTTGAATAAGCATTGGTTTGCTTTTTTCACTTGTGTGTGTGCGTGCATGTGTGTGTATGTGTGTGTATATGTGTGCATGTGTGTGTATGTGTGTGTCTGTGTGTATGTGTGTGTATCTATGTGTCTGTGTTGGGGAAGGGAGATAGAAAGTAGCAGCAAGACTTTCAAAACAAGCAGACGAGAAAAACAGTGAAAGTGACTTGCATTTCTTAGGAAAGAAATAAAAAGAAGGAGAAAAAAAACCCCATCCACGAATGGCTGGAACGTAGGAATGTCTACATAAGAAGGTAGGTGAAAAGATGAGTGGACAGACACACAGACAAACAGACAGACAGACAGAGAGAAAGACAGATAGAGAGAGAGTGTTTGTGTTTGTGTGTGTGTGTGTGTGTGTGTGTGTGTGTGTGTGTGTGTGTGTGTGTGTGTGTGAGAGAGAGAGAGAGAGAGAGAGAGAGAGAGAGAGGAGAGGAGAGAGAGAGAGAGAGAGAGAGAGAGAGAGAGAGAGAGAGAGGAGAGAGAGAGAGACAGACAGAGACAGACAGACAGACAGACAGACAGACAGACAAACAGAGACATCAAGGTGGACAGACAGACAGACAAACAGATAGAGGCAGACACAGACAAAATCACATTGGGGAAAAGAAGGTGTGTGTGTGTCGGGGGAGGGGGGGGGGGGGGGGAGGGGGGAGGGAGAAGTACGCTGTGCATCATGCATGCACAAACAAACGTCTGCGTGCGTGCATGCGTTCATGTATGCCCAACATACTCACCCACCTACACACACACACACACACACACACACACACACACACACACACACACACACACAAAATGTGTGCATGCCCATATGTTTGTTATGTTATTCCAATCAGTGGTGATGGGTATTATCATATGGTATTGTTGCTTTAGTTGTTTTTTCTTTTCTTCCTTCTAATATATAATCCGTGTGGATTGGTTTTTTGATGTTTTGGTTTGATTATTTGTTTTTTGGTGTGTTTTTATGTGTTTTTTGTTTGTTTGTTTGTTTTTATTTTTCTTTTGTTTGATTGTATGTTTGTTAGCGTATATGTTATTTCCTCTCAGTGATGATGGGTATTATTATAAGGTATTGATGTGTTTGTTGTTTTTTCCTTATCTTCTTTTAAAAATATAAAGTATGAATTGAAGTATAGAGATATTGTAATCTGACATAAATTGCTTATAGAATTTTTTTTATTTTACTTATTTATTTTTTATTTTTTATTTTTTGGGTATTTATTATTTTTATTATAATAATATAATAATAATAATAATAATAATAATAATAATAATAATAATAATAATAATGATAATTATTATTATCATCATTATTATTTAGTCTTAAATAATGTTTTTTGGTTACATTGTAATTGATATAAGCTGCTTTGTGTGTGTGGTGTGTGTGTGTGTGTGTGTGTGTGTGTGTGTGTGTGTGTGTGTGTGGTGTGTGTGTGTGTGTGTGTGTGTGTGTGTGTGTGTGTGTGTGTGTGTGTGTGTGTGTGGTTTAGACACTATATGATTTTTAAAAAGACTTTAAATGTGTGCATGTACCTACGAGTATACGAGCTGAGTGGATGAGCGCAAACCGTGTGTGTGTGTGTGTGTGTG
>CM060334.1:27265554-27270554 GCA_030674155.1 Stramonita haemastoma | reverse complement strand
AAACCAGACAGATAGAAAAACAGACAGACAAAAAAAAAAACAGACAGAGGGAGCAGGGATGTATAAATCAAAGCATTCAGGCACGGACCAAGCCCAATGCACTGTATGGATGTGACACTATCATCAGCTGTATCTCTGCAGAATCTTATTAACTGCTCTACAGGGCACTTACGGCGAGAGGTCGCTGGATAAGTTAGTTGCAACGGAAGTTGAGTGATCATTATTTTTTTCCACTGTTTTTTTTCCGCGCGCTTAGAGCTCCGAGGTTCACTGCATGGGGAAATTTTGCGTATACGACCGTTTCTGTCCACCATATAGGTAGCCATATTTCGACTTGGAGGATGTTGTCTAAACACGATATCAGTACGCATGCGTGTTTTTTTTGTTTTATTTTTAATAAATCTTGCCATCCTTTCCTACAAGCACGCAATGGACTATTCTTGGAACGGGCTTTAACGTGTGTGCAAGATGTTCTGCGTGCGTTCGCACACACAGGATGTCGGTTTGTAGTCTCATCCGAAGGAGTTTTAGTGGGAGTGGAGTCGGTACTAATGTTTCTAATCCCAGGGGGAAAATCCCCTCGAACGATGGCTTGAGTGTTGGTGGCTCCAACCATCCACAGAATCTTCTATAGACAGATCACGAAAGTGGCATATCTCTCTGTCTCTTTCTGTCTCTGTCTGTCTGTCTGTCTGTCTGTCTTGTCTCTCTCTCTCTCTCTCCCTCCCCCCCCCCTCTCTCTCTCTCCCTCCCTTCCCTTCCCTCTCTCTCTGTTCCCCCCTCTCTCTCTCTCTGTCCCTCTCTCTCTCTCTCTCTCTCTCTCTCCCCTCTCTCTCTCTCTTCTCTCTCTTCTCTCTCTCTCTCTCTCTCTCTCTCCTCTCCTCTCTCTTCTCTCTCTCTCCTCATCTCTTCTCTTTTCATACATTAACTGTACGATGGAGAGTTTTAGGGGTAAGATGGTTTCAAGAGAGAAGAAAGAAAGGGAGGAGAGTGAAGATGATGCCAAGGGTTACAGTTTCAAGCTGTCCAAACCTCGGAAAGTTCAAAGCAGTGCACTTACACGTCTAACAGATGGAAGCAAAGCGTGTGTGTAAAACCATATCTCACTTTAAAAAATAAAGTATGTCTGAAGGTTCACGGTCCTGTAAAATCACCCCAAGGCCTAGAAGCATACAAAAGTGAAAGTGCAGCCATCACCTCTCGAAGAACTCAGGACGAATTTCGGAAGAGAGAAGGTGAGGGGAAATAGGGAGACATAATTATCAGGTATGTAAAAAGTTAAGCGCCTGAAATCTTGTCACATTCATGAGGACAAAACAGCAAAAAAAAGCCCCTATAAATCATATTTGCTCCTGAAGTCAGAATGCAGCTACCTTAATGGTGAGCAGAAACGCAGAGTTTCACCATTGGTAAGCATCAGAGCTCTAACGAAGGAACAAAATACCCCCCCCCCCCCTATTCACTTCAAAACTGTTAACTAAACACTCGCTCTTGTCCTTAGGCCAACTCATAACTCTGTTGCATTTTTTCTTTTCATTTTTTTTGTAGTGGGGGGGGGGGGGGGGGCGGGGGGAGGGAGGGGAGGGGTGTTGACAGGTGGATGACTTGATGAAAAGAAAAAAAAAGCAAATACATTGCTTAATCAATGTGCCTCCTGGATAGAAAAGTTTCACTGTGACTCCAAACTTTACGTGAAAAGCCACTGCATCAGACGCGTATCATATTTTACAGACTGCAAGAATGCAAGAAGACCATGGTGGTTTTCTGTTAGTTAAAGTAGAGGAAGAGAAAAAGTTTCATACTAAACAAAGGTTTGAAAAATAGAAACAAACCTTATAATACATATAGGGAGACTGTTCCCTTTTATTGTATAGCATCTTTATCCAAAATCCATGTTAAAAAGATCAAGAAGATATAAAAAAGTAAGAAGAGCAAACAGTACATGCAAAACACACAACATTGTCCAAAAAACCTGGACACAGCCAGCGCCTAGGGCTTTTAAACTTGGACAAGTCTCCTTACAAAACGTAAATCCACTAATTCTTTTGAAAAAGATGACGAAAAGTTTGAGATCTCTCAAGGCCGAGGGAGGGGGAGAGAGAGAGAGAGAGAGAGAGAGAGAGAGAGAGAGAGAGAGAGAGAGAGAGAGAGAGGAGAGAGAGAGGAGAGAGAGAGAGAGAGAGAGAGAGAGAGGAGAGAGAGAGAGAGGAGAGAAGACAGACAGACAGACAGACAGACAGACAGACAGACAGACAGACAGACACACACACACACACGCCACGCACGCACGCACGCACGCACGCACGCACGCACGCCACACACACACACACACACACATACACACACACACAGAATACAGAAACAGAGACACACGGAGACAGACAGAACAGAGACAGAACTCTCTAAGCTCCAGAAAATCAAAGAACCACCGCTATCCATCCCCACATTCAGCTGATCATAAAAAACAAACCCACGTGAACTCACACAGCATTCAAACAAGACCCATATTTGGCACACTCACCACCTAAGAAGCTCTGCAGTATGACAAGCAGGCAGGCATCAGGCAGTAGGCCCTATAATAGAGTAGAATGTCCAAGATGGGGAGTGTGTGTGTGTGTGTCCACACGGCCTTCCTTCAAAAGGGACTCACTGCTGCGTGGTGTGATGTCCGTTTTTTCTTCTCCACAGTATGGTGGTATGGTCAGCCAGGTACAAGAGAGCTGCAAAAGAAAGAAAGAATTTAGAAAGGGGTTGTTTGAGATTTTGTAAGAGAGATGACAGAGAGACTGCGCAGGATTGTAGTCATTTATCTATTTATTTGTTTACTTTATTTACTTATTTATTTATTTTCATTTATTTATTTATTTATCTATCTATTCATTTATTCTTTTATTTCGAGGATAATGGAATAATTACTCATGTGCTTTTTACATGCAGGTCCCCGTGTGTATGCAGTTTTGTCAGGGTTGTCATCCGTTCCCACCGGCACACAATGGCCCACTCGTCCGAAAAGCGGAGCGGAATTTAACGTGCGTGCAAGATGTTCTGCGTGCGTTCACACACGGTACGAGACCTGGGTTTATAGTTTCATCCGAAGAACTTTTGAGGGGAGTGGAGTCGGCACTGATGTTAACTCCAGGTGAAAAATCCTCTTGAACGAGATTCGAACCCGGGTCAGCAGATCACAAGTGCATCACTCTAACCACCAGGCTATCCCGTCCCTGTCTCTCAAGCTGTCAAAAGCTTTGGGGGGAGTTCAAAAGAGTGTGTTTCCACATTCCAAAGAGAGAAGGAAAAAAGTGTATCTGAAACTATAATTATAATTATCGCTTTTCAAAGTGTGTTGGAAGTTTCGCGGTCTTGTGAAGACACTCCCAAGGCTTAGAAACGTACAAAAAAAGTGAACATGTAACCATCAGCTCTTAAGCAACTTACAGACTCTTCTCAGAAAAGAACGTGGACCACAGGGGTTTGTGGACTAAAGTCCTAAAATTCTTCATATTCAAAGAATGGTAGGTGTCCCATAACCTATGTGGTCGTAGGGGAGCGAGGTGTCAGAGACCTCAGCTTCTCTAGGGGCCAGCATATTGAGGGAGGCGCCCATCTCCTCTCCCTTGCTGTGTTACTTTCCCTGACCCTAAAGAGGACAGGTAACCATTTACAGCTGGGTGAACTGGGGGGTGGGGGGCTATACTGAAGCCAAGGCACGCAAACTGTCACCCATCCCACTTGGTAACCACGATCGATGCTGCTTAACATTGGCTGGTGGAAATCGAGTGCTCTCACCACTAAGCTATCCTGCCTCAAAACAGCTAAAATCCATAAATACTTCTACATCACTTTAACTCAAAAGCTTCAGCTCGCTCTTGTGTGTGTATGGGTTTGCACTGATTCACAGCTCTTCTACTTTAGAAAAAAAAAGTCACTGTTATCCAAGGTGTATTGACAGACTTTTAAAAAATTACGATGAGAGATTTTGGTGAGTTGAAATGATGCAGAGGAAGAAGAAGCGTCACACTGACAAGTTTGAAAAACTGAAGGTCCTCCCCCCCACCCCCCCCACATTCCTCGATTAAAGCTCCGAGGTTCACCAATAATGAGATTTTGGTATATATGCGACCGTTTGTGCCCACCATGAAGGAGGTAGCCGCACAGTTTAAACCATGTCCAGCTATATCAGTAGACTCTTCCTTTGCTTGAATAGCTACTATTCGAAACCCATCTTCACACAAAATCAAGAAAAGATATTAAAAAAAAAAGATTAAACATTAAAACATATACACACACCACCATCAAAAACTTTCACACACACACACACACACACCGCCCCACACCTTTTAAACCTCCGACAAGCCAGCCCCACACAAAAAACCCCCCTACATCCACAAAATAATTCCTCCAGAAAGTAAGTGCCCCTCGTGGCTAGCAAGCATAGCACCAAGGCACAGCACACACACACAGGATCGAACTCTCTCTCTCTAAACACTCAAAGATCAAACACGCGCCAAGATCCCCCCCCTTACATTCAATTTCTAAACAGCAAAGGACATCAGGCCAAACTGCGGTAAACTGATGCACCCTTGCATGTCCTCGTCACTAAACTCGGGGCTTTGAAGGCGAGAGAAAAGAGAGAGAGAGTGTGTGAGGGTTTCAAAGATGCACCCATAGAGTCTTGAAAAAAAAAGTTTATGATGGATGGTTCTTGGAAAGAAGGAGGGTAGGGGAAGGGGGAGGGGGCCAGAGGGGGAAGGTGGGTTTAGGATAAGTGTCAACTTGTCAGAGCACTTCAAGTTCAAAGCAGTCCATTTGCTCATTCAAACGATAGAAGCAGCAAGTCGTGTGTATACATACATTTACATGACCGTTTTGGGTTGTGTGTGTGTTGTAGTTTGTTTTTTTTAGTGGGTCCTAACTTTAATGGCCTCGCAGCGACTCAATGTTCTGAACCTGACAGAAGTGTCTACACAAATCACAGAAATTAATAGTACAGACATTGGGAA
>CM060334.1:27248054-27250554 GCA_030674155.1 Stramonita haemastoma | reverse complement strand
AGAAGAATTGCGAAGAAGAAGAAAAGAAGAAGAAGAAGAAGAAGAAGAAGAAGAAGAAGAAGAAGAAGAAGAAAGAAGAAGAAGAAAAGAAGAAGAAGAAGCGGGGTGAAGTGGGGGACTGTACTGAGGTCAAGGGTGCAAAACAGTCACCCATTGCGGCTTAACCTTAGGTTGGGGAAAGCGAGTTGCTCTGAACACTGAGCTATCCCGCCGTTGTTAACATACGTATGGCAAAGAAACAAACAAAAAGTTGTGTCTAAAAAAACACCTTCAAAAAATTCACAAAATAATAGTGGAGGAAACCAAGTGCATGTAACCTGAACAACTTCAACATCAGTTTCAAAAAATATTTATAATAAAAAATACTTAGCAGAAATAAATGTCACACGGGCCTGCCTACATTTTGAATGATATCTTCCATCTGTCTCTCTCGCTTCCTCCTTCTCCTATCTGTCTGTCTGTCTGCCTGTCTATCTGTCTGCCTGTTGCCTGTCTGTTTGCATGTTTTCTCTCTCTCTCTCTCTCTCTCTTCTCTTCTCTCTCTTCTCTCTCTCATCTCTCTCTCTCTCTCTCTCTCTCTCTCCCCCTCCCTCTCACCAGGGCACCCACACACAAAACCTCTTCCCATCTCGCTAGGAAGCCCCCCCCCCCACTAAATTCCAACTAAAACTCATTATTTTCACTCATAACACCCTCACCCCTCCCCCCAAACCCCTCCTCCAACCCTTAGCCCCCTAAAGACACCACCACCACACGGGAAAAAGCTGCTCACATTCATTTCCAGTAGAAGCCCCTAAAAATCAATGTCACGACCGTAACGTTTCCACCTGCTGTAACGCAGGTACAGAAATACCGTGTCTTTCTGCATGCACCCATGACACTGTGGGCCTATAGCTTCCAACTCTGGGGGCATCTTGGGTTCACGTATTATCAGGGATGCCTTTTGGGGAACTTTTTTTTTCTCTCTCTCGAGTTTTTTTGTGTGGAAATTTTTGGGAAGACTGTTTTTTGTTGCCAGAAATAATATTGCATGGCTAAAACAGATTGTTTGTTAGGAAACGGGGGGAAAAGGGTTGTATTGGAGAGGGGGTGGTGGTGGGAAGGGGTGGTGGGGGAGGAAAAGGAGAGAGGGGATGGAGGGGTAAAGAGAGAGGGGGGGGGGAAATGGAAGAGATGGGGAGATGGAGAGGGGGGAGAGGGGGGGAAAGGGAAGGAGGGAGAGGGGGGGAAGAAGGGGGAAAAGAGAGAGAGAGAGAAAAGAGAGAGGGGGGAGAGAGAGAAGAGAGAGAGAGAGAAGAGAGAGAGAGAGAGAGAGGAGAGAGAGAAAGAGAGGAGGGGAGAGAGAAGAAGAGAGAGAGAGAGAAGAGGAAAAAGAGAAAGAAGGGGAGAGAGAGGAGAGAGAGAGAGAGGAGAGAGGAGAGAGAGAGAGAGAAGAGGAGAAGAGAGAGAGAAGAGAGAGAGAGAGAGATTCAGACCCTTCGACTTCAGACTCAGACTTCAAATAATTTATTTTCATAAGTCTTCAGATCCTACATTTTGCACTCTAACTCATGCAATTTCCAGGGGGTTTCAGATTTTCCTGGATTCTGAAAGGGGAAAATACAAAGAGTAAACATGATTTAACACATCGGCAAACAAAATATGAATAATAAATTTTTGGTGATACAAATTAAGATATCTGATCGCTTGTGATGTTCGCTCAAATTTTTTGGCAACTCATAGTTGATCTTGTTTTCCATGGGACCCCCCCCCCCCCCACATGTGCACCCCCTGCAGTTCGTGCGCGTGCTCAAACGCACCCACCCCACACGCACGTACGCCACCAATGACCACCGCACAAACCCCACTCACCCGCACGCACGCACGCACTCACAGCACGCACACACCCACCCACACACCCACACACACACACACACACACACACAACACACAAAAACACACAACACACACACACACACACACAAGGTTCTGGCCTTTGGGCCCCTTCCAACATGATTGTGGTTTTTCAGGAAGCAGGGAAATTTCTTTTTTATATATCTTTACACCTCTCTCTTATTTTACACTGGTAAATAAACTGAGCCCCGGTTTTGCATGAAACAGTGAGTCACAGTTTTATTAATTCAAAAAAGCTTTTATCTAGTTGATTATCCCCTAAATATTTTTGTTCCTTAGTTTTTTGTAATTATGACATGTACAAATCAAATGGATTTCATTTTCTATTTCATTTTGACAGAAACTACACAGCAAAAAGAAGGATCATCCTTGCATAACGAAAAGTATTTGGTTCAGGGGAAGAACCACCATTCTGGCTTTTGGCAAGGTGTCCGAAAGTGGGTTTTAAAATTAAGGTAAACATAAGGTTCAGTCATGAATTTGATTTAAAAGAGCATACAATGAAAACCTTTCGTATTGTTAAGTGCATCCGACCAGTCACTAATGAAATTTGTCACAAGGCGTTTTTTAAACAATGAAAAGAAACTCCGTTCATTTCCCGACACCC
>CM060334.1:27232888-27235388 GCA_030674155.1 Stramonita haemastoma | reverse complement strand
TGATTTTTAGGGGCTTCTACGTGGAAATGAATGTGAGTCAGCTTTCAGTGTGGTGGTGGTGTCTTTAGGGGGGCTAAGGGTTGGAGGAGGGTTGGGGGTAGGGGTGAGGGTGGTATGAGTGAAAATAATGAGTTTTAGTTGGAATGAGTGGGGGGGGGCTTCCTAGCGAGATGGGAAGAGGTTTTGTGGGTGGGTGCCCTGGTGAGAGGGAGGGGGAGGGGGAGAGGGAGAGAGAGAGAGAGAGAGAGAGAGAGGAGAGAGAGAGAGGAGGAGAGAGAGAGAGAGGAGAGAGAGAGAGAGAGAGAGAGAGAGAAAACATGCAAACAGACAGGCAGACAGGCAGACAGATAGACAGGCAGACAGACAGACAGATAGGAGAAGGAGGAGAGCGAGAGAGACAGATGGACAGATATCATTCAAAATGTAGGCAGGCAGTGTGACATTTATTTCTGTTAAGTATTTTTTATTATAAATATTTTTTTCAAACTTATGTTGAAGTTACATGGTTACATGCACTTGCTTTCATCAACTGTAATTTTGTGAATTTTTACAAGTTTTGTATTTAGACACAACTTTTAGTTTGTTTCTTTGCCAAACGTATGTTAACAATGGACGGGGATAGCTCAGTGTTCAGAGCACTCGCTTTCCCCAAACTAAGGTTAAGCCGCAGTGAGCGTGGTTACCAAGTGGATGGGTGATTGTTTGCACGCCTTGACTTCAGTACAGTCCCCCACTTCACCCAGCTTCTCTTCTTCTTCTTCTTCTTCTTTTTTCTTCTTCTTCTTCTTCTTCTTCTTCTTCTTCTTCTTCTTCTTCTTCTTCTTCTTCTTCTTCTTCTTCTTCGCAATTCTTCTTCTCCTTCTTCGCAATTCTTCTTCTCCTTCTTCGCAATTCTTCTTCTTCGCAATTCTTCGCAATTCTTCTTCTTCGCAATTCTTCGCAATTCTTCGCAATTCTTCTTCTTCTTCTTCTTCTTCTTCTTCTTTGCAATTCTTCTTCTTCTTCTTCTTCTTCTTCTTCTTCTTCTTCTTCTTCTTCTTCTTTCTTCTTCTTCTTCTTCTTCTTCTTCTTCGCAATTTCTTCTTCTTCTTCTTCTTCTTCTTCTTCTTCTTCTTCTTCTTCTTCTTCTTCTTCTTCTTCTTCTTCTTCTCTTCTTCCTTTCTTCTTCTTCTTCGCATTTCTTCTTTTTTCTTTGCAATTCTTCTTCCCATTTCTCTCTCTCTCCTTTTTCTCTGTCTGTTCCATCCCCCTCCCCCCCCCCCCCCCCCCCCCCCCCCCCCCCCCCACCTCGTACTCGTCTTTGTCAAAGTCATGCCACCAGTGTCAAAGCAATCTCTGTTAGTGTCTCCTTTGTTCAAACAAGCCATCCGACAATGTATCGTAAAATGGGAGATGGAAGTTGACCGACAAATTACTCACCGCTTACACCTTTGAACTCTTTTTGCTGGAGAAAAAAAAATACAGACAATTTCTTCGTTCCTCCAGCTACGGGATAGCTAAGTGGTCAGAGCACTCGCTTTCTCCAAGTCAAAGTTAAGGAGCATCGAGCGTGGTTACCAGTTGGATGGGTGACCGTTTTAGCTCGCCTTGGCTTCAGTACAGTCCCCTCAGTTCACCCAGCTGTAAATTCGGTACCTGTCCTCTTTAGGGTCAGGGAAGGTAAAGCAGCGAGGGTGAGGAGGTGGGCAAACCGCCCTCAATAATTATGCTGGCCCCTAGAGAAGCTGAGGTCTCTGGTGCCTGGCTCCCTACGACCACATAGGTTATGGGAGACCTTTACCTTTTTACCCTACATTTTCAGCTTTGACGTTTTAGGGGTTTTCTCTGGTTTTTATTTGAAGCTTTTCTGGTTAGGTTTGGGGGGGGGGTATTTTGGGGGACAACAGAGAGAGAAGAGAGAGAGAGAGAGAAGAGAGACAGAGAGGAGAGAGAGAGAGAGATGAGAGAGAGAGAGAGAGATGTGGGGGGGGGGGGTTAGTTTCTCGGCTATAGCTCTGAGATTCAACAATGGTGAGATTTGTGCGTATGTAGTCATTTTTTGCCCACCTTAAAGGTAGCTGTATTCCGACTTGGTTGAAATTCTCAAGATCCCTTGAAACAGATCATGGAGTTTCAAAACAAAAGAAAATCAAACAAAAACATGAATAGAAAACACACTCACTTGAACTTCGGGAGAGAATGTTTTGAAAAATATATATATATTTTTAGAAGCGGCATAAAGAGAGTTGAAAGGAAGCAGACTGAGATCTTGATATAAACTCAGCTGTAATTAATGAGACTAGTTTAGAAAACTGGGGGGGTTTTTTGGGGGGACAGAATATGATGATGGTGTTGTTGTTGTTGTTGTGTTGTTGTTGTTGTTGTTGTTGTTGTTGTTGTTGTTGTTGTTGTTTCGTTCTTCTTTCCTTTGCTTATCGTCTTTTTTCTGATTCCCATCTTGCTGAGTATGTCTCTTTTATTGTATTTAGTTTCATTTTTAGTGTCAGAAAGCTTGTATGTT
>CM060334.1:27223557-27232788 GCA_030674155.1 Stramonita haemastoma | reverse complement strand
CCGTTTTTTCCCCCCAAAAGCGTTTTCCGGGAAAGATAATGCAGTGCATCAACAGAGTGGGGGGGTTTACAGTTTTTTTGGCAAATCCACGGGGGGGGGGGGGGGGGTTTCTTGTTTTGCAATGCTTTTTTTTTTGGGCCCTATTTTTTTTTGGTTTTTATTTTCATTGTGTAATGAAAGTTTTGTTTGCGTTTTTTTCCTTTGCCCACACCTTTCCCCAAGTTGCTTTTTTTAAAATTTTTCAGATACTTTCGGGGGTTGGGGGGGGGGGGGGGTGGTTTTGGGAAAAAAAAAGAATTTTGAAATCTTGTTTTAAGGGGGGAAAGCAAAAAAACCCCACAAACAACACAACAACAACGAAAGCAAACCTTCGGGACCACACTCACCGACAGTATTATCAAGTTTTTAGGAGAGAGAGAGAGAGGGGAAAGGGGGAAAGAGAAGAGAGAGAAGAGGGGAAGAGAAACACGGGGACGGGACAACAACAACAGACGGGACAGAAGACAGACAACAGACGGAAGAAAAGACACACGACACAGACACACAGAACACAGGCCCCCAGAGGTTCAGGGTGGGGTTTGGTAAAAAAGGGGTTTTTTGGGTTATTTTTTTCTTTCAGTTTTCCTCTTTTTTTTTTTTTTTTTTTTTTTTTTTTTTTTTCAAAGGGGGGGAAAATTTGAATGTTTTTTCATGTTTTTTTCTCCATGGGGGTTTGGGGGTGGTGGTGGGGGAAAAGGGGTTGTTTTTTTTTTTAAGGGTTTTTTTGGGCCCCCCCTTTTTCGGACAGAAAAAGGGGGGGGTGTCAAAGGTGGTGGGAAAAAAAAGGGTTTGCTGAAAAAATTCTGGCCCCCTACAAATTGACCTTTTTATCATGTGTGTTGCCTCTCTCTTTTGGGGAAAGTGCAGGTGTTTAGTTTTTTTTGGGGGTTTTTGGGTTGTTTGGGGGTTTTTTTGGGCTGGGGGATTGAAAGGGTGGGGGATGGGGGTTTGGGGAGGGGGGAAAAAGGTTTTGGAAGGAAATTTGAAAATTTTGGGGGGGAGGGAGGGGGGGAATGGAGGTAGGAGAGGGGGGTGAGGGGGGAAAGAGAGAGAGAGAAGGAGAAAAAGGAAAAGAGGGGAAAGAGAAGAGAAGAGAAGAGAGGGAGGGGGATGGAGGAGGAAGAGAGAGGGCGGGGGGGAAGAAAGAGATGGAGGGGGGGGGAAGAGGGATAAGGGGGGGAAAAGGGGAAACCCGGGGAAGGGAAAAGGGAAAGGGAAAGGGGAAGCAGAAGGAAAAAATTCTTTTTTCGAGGTAATAGAAAAGGGCATCGTGTGCTTTTTTACATCCAGTCCCCCCCTTTTTTTGGGAAAACCCCAAATAAAAAGATAGCCTAAAAAACAACAAAAATAGTGAACAAAAACCCAAAAGCAAAAACCTTTACCAAGTATCAAACAACAGGTAAGAAATAAGACAAGATACATATTAAGGTAAATTAAAAAAAAGGGACTTTCAAAACAAAAATAAAAAAAAAATCAATGAGCCCTCTGTTTGAAAAAAAAAAAAAAAAAAAAACAAAAAACAACAAAAAAAAACAAAAAACAAACAAAAAAAAACAAAAAAAAAAAAAAGGCACAATAATTAAAGATAAACTGAGAAATGGTGCTTTAAAAATGACTGAAAACATCAACCCCCCCACTTTTTTTTAAAATAAGCCCCATAAAACAAAAGATTTGTTTAAAAAAGGGGGGGGAAAGAAAAACCCAAAGGGAAAAATAAGACGGGGAAAAAAAAATTTTAAAGGAAAAAAGTTATAAAAAGGCACTCATTCAAAAAAAAAAGGGGAAAAAAAAAAACAATGGATTTTTTTTGGGAAAAAGGAAACAAACAAAAAAAAGAAAAAACAAAAAAAAAAACCCAAAAAAAAAAAAAAAAACAAAAAAAACAAAAAAAAACAAACAAAAAACAAAAAAAAAACCCCCTCAAAACAACAACAACAAAAAATCAACTACATTCAGCACGTGATTATTAAAAAAGTAAAAAAGTGAATAAAGTTTTCAAAAGGGAAAAGGAACAGTTTAGACAAACTTTTTAAAAGAGAGGAGAGAGGAGGGGGAGAGAAGAGAGGAGAGAGGGGGGGAGAGAGAGAGAGAAGAGGGAGAGAGAGGAGAGAGGAAAAGAGAGTACACAGAGTACACGTACATTTTAACCGGGGAGTTTGCGTACAATTTTCAACTGCCCCAAAAATTTATCATCCTTTATATTTAATCTATCTTTCTAGTTATGCAATAAAAATTTTTACCCATATAAAAAAATGTGATACGAAAAATAAAATATCCAAACTATACTCTTTAAAATCAGTTACAATCCCAAAAAAAAGATACATTAAAAATTTTTACAACACACACACACCCACTCACACACAACACACAACACAAAACCCCCCACACACAACCCCAAACCCCAAAAAGCAACAAAAAAAACACACAGGGGGAAAAGAGGAGAAAAGGGGGAGTTATATATACCCCGCGGGTGAGGATGGTTCTTTTGTTTTATGATCAAGTGGAAAAATTTTTGAAGGTGTTTTTAAAGGGGGCGTCAATTTTTGGGGTTTTTAAAATTTAATGGGAAAAGGGGGTTCCAAAATTTTTCGGGGCCCCGAGTTTTAAAAAAAAGATTTGTCCCCAAATTTTTCCCCTTTTGGGGTTGGGACATTTTTGGTTTTTTTCCCGTATTTCTGGATGATTCGGGGGGAAAATTTTTTCTTTTAAAAAGGGGGTGGGGCATTTCCCCGGGCCCTTATCTTAAACATCGGGTGCATTTGTTATATTTTAGTCTTTGTTGTAGGGGGAGAAAATCTTAATGAGTTTTTAAACCGTTGAGAAAAAGGGGGTTTTTTTTTAGGGGGAAAAAATTTTTAGAGCACTTTTTAAAAAAAAATTTTTAAAAAGGGTTTCATTGTTTTTGGGAAAAGGCAGAATCCCATAGGGTTGAGGCATATTTTTATTAAAAGGGTTGTTTTAAAATTTAAAGTTTTTAATTTTCCCTTTGGGGGGGGTAGTCAAGGAAGGTTTAATTTTTTTTCAAAAAAGGGTTTTTTCCCCTTTGGGGGGGCAAGTTTTTGGGTTGGTTTTTATATGTGGTAAAAAACCAAAATGAGATTTTCATAGATTGTTACTCCTAAAAATTTGTGCGGGAAAAAATTTGTTCGTTTTCTTTTTTTTTTTATATGGTTTGGGAAAAAATTTTTTCGAGGTAAATTTTGTCGCTTTTGTTGGGGTGAAAAGCATGCATTTTTTTTTTTGGGGGGGTAAAATTTAATGGGGTTTTTAGTTCTGCCCCTTGAAAGATCTTTTAAAAAAATTTTTTTTGTAATAGGGGGTTTAAAAGAGTCAATTTTTTTTATGGCTTGTAAAAAATGGAGTGTCATCAGCAAATAGTTCACTTTTTTTGGGGGTTTTTATGTGGGGGGAAGGTATTTATGTATAATAAAAAAAAAAATTGGGGCCTAGAAAAAAAGAAAGCGAGAGGGAGAGAGAGAGGGAGGGGGAAAGGGGGGGGGGGGAAGAGGGGAAACCCCACGGTTTACTGGCATAAGTGTTTTTTTTTACCCCCGTAGCCAAAGGGGGGGGTTGGGTGAAAAGAACTGGCAAACCCCCTTTTGGGGAAAATTTTTTTTTTCAACAGAAAAAAAATATATTTTTTCATAAATCAAGGGGCCCAAGAGAAAAAAACCCCCCCGAACAAGGGGTTTAAGTTTTAAAAATTTTTTCCCTTTTGCCCCCTTTTTGGGGGATGGAAGATCGTAACAAACCCAAAAAAGGGAAAAAAAAAGGGGGTCTTTATTATAGGATCCTCTTTTTTCTGCCCCTTTATGTTTGGGGTAGAGATTCTGTTTTTTTTTTGGGGGAATTCCCCCAAATTTTGGGGGCCGACAGCAAAATTTTTTCATTCAACTGATGTAAATTTAAAAAACCCCATCTTTTAAAAAGGGGGGAAAGGTTAAAAAATATTGATCGTGTTCGTCTCACTCCCCCCACCGGGGAAGAGTGAGAGGAAGTTATATTTAAAAAATTTTTTACAGAGAAGTTTGGGTTTTTTTAAACTGTGTTCTCCTTCATTTAACAGGCGCCCCCTCGACTGGGGATTTTTGGATTTTTTATTCATGGAGAGTTAATGGTTATGTTGGGGCTTGTTTTTGAAAGAAATTCAACAAACGTTTAAAAAACCATAAAAAAAAGTTTTGTATGGGCCTTGGCCTTTGTTACAATAATTTTGAAAAAGTTTTGGGCCCGGGGGCCCTTTTTTTTTTGTTTCATTCATTTTAATTTTTTTTTTAAAAAAAAAATCCAGTGTATTTTTTGAGTTGTAATTCACTCAAAAAAGTATTGATGTCAATCTTGCTTGTATTGTGTTCATTGTATTGTATTGTTTTTAAAATTTGGGGGTTGTAGTATTGAATTGGGTTTTTTCGATTGTTTGCTTTTCTGTTTTGTTTGTTTTAAAAATTGGCTTTTTTTTTGCTACTTTCAATAAAAGACTTTTTACGTAAAAATTTGGGGGATGCTCTCTCTAGGAGATCGGTTGCCACAAAAAAACCCCACCTTATTTTTTTCCTAAAAAAAATTCCTCTCGTTGTTTTTTTTCCCCTACGAAGAAGTTTTTTTCTTCAAATTTTTTCCGGGAAAAACAACTTTTTTTTCCCCGGGGGTTCTTTTATGAAAAGATAAAAAAAAAGGGTTTACCCCCTTTCCCGGAAGATGTTAACCCATTTTTTTCCCCTTTAAGGGGACCAACATCCCCCCGGGACAAAAGGTTTTTAGTGCGCAAAATTAAAGGGGGGATAAAAGGGGGTTTTTAAAAGGCATGAAGACACTTTAAAGAAGGGGGTAAAAAACCCTTTTTGTCCCAAAACCCAAAGCACCGTGTTTTATTTATAGTTGGGGTTTTCCCGGGTGGTCAGACCCCTCTTTCCTCCAAGAAAAAGGTTTTAAAGGCTTTGAGCTGGTTCCCAAGTGGAGGGGGGGGTTTTACTGTTTGCGTCTTTGGTTCAGTATATTCCCCCTTTTTTAAAACCCTTTTAATTTTGGGACCTCCTTTTTTGTCGGGGGGAAAGGGAAAGCAGCGAGGGAGGGGAGATGGGCGCCCCCCCTTAATTTTGCGGCCCCCGGAAAAAAGTGAGTTTTCTGATGACTTATTCCTACAAAAAAATGGGTGTGGGTCCCCTTTTTAAATTTTTTTTTACCCCAAAAATATTATTTCTAACACCAGGGTTTTTTTTGGGTTTTTGATAAAAAAACACGGTATTATTTTTAATTTTTAACGCGCTTTTAAAAAACCCTGCACAAAAAAAGAAAAGGCCCAAAATACGATTTTTAAAACATTTTTACCTGGCATTGAATGTTCCCCCTTTGGGGTTTTTACATGTGTGCAAAAATACAGTTTTCAAAATTTTTGTTTCCCCCAAAAGTAGGTTTCAGAAGCTTTTTCGAGGGGTTTACGGGGGGCGGTTAAAAAAGAGGGGGGAGGGGGAAAGGGAAAAGGGGGGAGGGGTTGAGGGAGGGGGGGGAAAAAGAGAGAGGGAAAAGGGGGGGAGGGGGGGGGGGGAAAAGGGGGGAGGGGGAAGGAAAAGGGAGGGAAAAAACAAAAAGGAAAAAAAAAAAAAGGGGGGGGGAGGGGGGGAGGGGGAAAAAAGAAGGGGGAAAAGGGGGGGGAGGGGGGAAAAGGGGGGGGAAGAGAGAGGGGGAGAAAGAAACCGGGGAAGGGCGGGGGAAAAAGGGGAAAAACGAGACACAAAATAATTTTTTTTTAAATTTTTCTTCCTTGGGGGGGGGGAGGGGGAAAGGGGGGGGGGAGGGGGGGGGAAAAAGGAAGGGGAAGGGGGGGGAAAGGGGAGAAAAGGGAGAGAAAGGGGGGGAGGGGGGAGGGGGGGGAAAAAAGGGGGGGAGAGGGGGAGAGAGGGGGGAAAAGGGGAGAGAGGGGATGGGAGTTGGGGGGGGTTGGGTAGGGAGGGATTGTTGAAATATGGGGGATTTTGTTTAATTGTTTTAAATTGGGTGTTTTGGTTTCCCGTCACCCCCCTGTGTCAAAACTTTGGTTAGCGAGAAAAAAATTTTTTAAAAAGAACCCCTATTTTTTGGGGGCCCACGATGGCTAACTGTTCGAATACCAGTATATTTTTCCTCCATCAACAACAGTTTTTTTCTGTCTGTTGGGGCTCCCCTCCCCCCCCCTAACCCCCCCACAAACTCTTTTGGCCGTTCATTGTTTATTTTTCCCTTTTCCTTTTCCTTCACCTATTCATCTATCCATCCATCCTTTTTTTTTTTTTAAATTCTATTCCCCCCGTTCATTTTCCATCCCCCCTTTCACCCCCCCATCCACCACCCTTCGATTTTTTTCCCCCCAAAATCCTTTAACCACCCCCCACACCTCCGTCCCCCCATCCATCCTTTTCCCCCACCCCCCCCCCCCCACCCCCCACCCCCCATCCTTTAGCCCCCCACCATCCCCCATCCTCCATCCACCCACCTCCACATCCATCCTTCACTCTCTATCCTTCACATTTTTTTTCTGAAAACCCTTTTTTTTTTCCCCCCGCCATCCCTTCCCCCGTTTGTCTGTCCTGGGGTTTGTCCCTTTTCCTCGATCAGTTAAAACAAAAAAACAGGACGGGATGGTTATACAACATTCCTGTCAAATCTGAATTTAAAAAATAATGAAACAGCAGAATCGAGTGTGCGCAAAAAGGGGACAAAAATAAGGGGAAAAAGGAAAAAAAGATAGAAAGGGGGAAGAAAAAGATAGAAGGGGAAGACGAGGAGGGGGAAGAGGGGGGGGGAGGAGTTTTGAGAAAAAAGAAGAAAGAAGAAGAAGAAGAAGAGAAAAAGAAGAAGAAGAAAGAAGAAAAAAGAAGAAGAAGAAGAAGATGATGTGATAAATGATGTTGATGTGGATGATGATGATGTTGATGATGATGAGAGGGAAGAAAAAGTCAAAGAAAAAAGATGCACTAAGGGACTTTAACTGTTGGGGTTTTGCTGTTTTCCATTGGTTGGATTTTGAGAGGTTTTTTCCCTTATATCATTTGTATACCTGTTTCCCTCCATGGCACTTTTGGGTTTTAAAATTTTGATCACAAACACGCGGAGTACCTACACACACAAAACCCCCAACCACAACACATTTCACACACACACAACACCCACACACACAACCCCAACACCACACACACACACACACAAACACAACACACAGAGGGGGGGGGTAACTTCAGACTTTAGATTTTCCTGAATATCGGCCTTAGGCCACATACAAAAGAATGATTGAGGGATGGACAGAGAGAGAGAGAGAGAGGAGAGAGAGAGGAGAGAGGAGAGAGGTGGGAAAAGAGGGGAGAGGAGAGAGAGAGAGAGGAGAGAGAGAGAGCTTATCATTTTCTTTTTCTAACACAAAAGGATTTCCTGTTAGAGAATGAAGGGTCCGGTTCATTTAATTTCCAATTCCGGGCATAGTGATCGTTTACTGGCAAATGATGAAAAGGATTACACTAACAGTTTTAAAAAGGGAGCCTTCAAAGGGAGTCCTGCCGTGGGGGGTTTCTTGCCCCACCAGGTTGGGAGAGGGGGGGGGGTGGGGGGAGAGGGGAGGAGGAGGGAGAGGAGAGGGGGAGGAGAGGAGGGGGGGGGAAAACTCTGGAGTCCCTTGGGGTTTGGGTGTCTTTAGATTGGGCGTCCCGCGGTGTGGGTTTTTTTCATACATCGAGAGCAAGGGGGAAAAGTTTTTCTTTTTAATTAGTGATCTCTCTCTCCTCCTCTCTCTCCCCCCCTTCTCCTTCTCTCTCTCTCTCCCCCCTCCCCTCCCCTCCTTTTCTACCCCCCCCCCCCGCCCCAATCCAAATACTGCCTTTGCAAGCCCGACTTTGCAACAGCTTTTGATTCTTATTAGTCTTTAAACCTGCTTGTCTAAAAACGTGATTAAACCTGGGGCTGAAGTGTGAAGATTCACATCCATTTGCAGGAGGCGCAGCGTTCGGTAATACCTTTGCGGAAAGTAAAAAGAACGATTATACTAAGTTAGTGGAGTTAGACAGGGAGATTCCTGTAACCCATTCTTTCTGTAAAGACATTGTCTGCGTTTAAACAGCAGTTTTGGGGAGTTTATGTGAGAGATTCCTGTCACCGCATTTTTTGAAAAATTTATTACAATGGGTTGTAAAAAAAGTTTTTTTTCTTGTTTTATGCTGTTGATGGGGGGGTGGAATTCCTCATCGCTTTCCCCAAGCCAAGGTTTAAACAGCTTGAGCGTGGTTACCAAGTGGAAGGGGGACCGTTTGCGCGCCTTGGATTCAGTGCCAGCCCCCCCCCCCCCCCCCCCCCAGTTCAAACCCCGCTGTTAAATAGGTCCTGCCCTCTTTAGGGTTTTGGGAAGGTTTTTAAAGCACGAGGGGAGAGGGCCCGGGGGGGGCCCCCCTCAATATGCTGGCGCCCCTAGAGACGCTGAGGCTCTGATACCTCGCTCCCCCTTTCCACCACAAAAGGTTATAGGAACACCTTTGTTTTCTGTTACCTTAATGTTGTTGACATAGTTTTTAAATCGTTTACACTTGTCCCTGATGTAGTTTCATTTTTTTTTATTTCTCATGCCGATGTTGATGTTAAAATAAGCTTAGGATTGAAGACAACATCGAACTGCTAACTGCCAAAAAAAAAAAAAAAGTTTGTGGAAGTAAACTGATATTGCACTCTTGGCTATTTAATTGAGAAAAAAGGAACTGGATATTTGGCTGAATCGTACTGTTTGAGCTCAACGTGTATAAGCATTTGCCCCCACATTCTTCTGGGTTTTTTTTCAAAATTGGATAGAATTTACACTGTCGGAAATCAATCCTCTTTTTTTAAATATTTTTACTGTGTTTTTTTTATTTGTTAAACTCCTTATCTTGATTGGCATTATGTGCGTTTGCATACTGAGATTGAATGGAACATTGCAGTGATAACTGACATATTACACCTACGTATCTGGATTAGCTGTCATGTGTCTGTTCGGAAGAGGGCCGGAGCAAAAGGTGATATTTCTCAAAACACACTCCTTCCTTTCTTCTCGTTCGAACTGGCAGCGAAGTGTTTGCTTGGCATATGTAGAAATGATAAAACCAATTACTGGAACACTGTTTTGTGCAGTTTTTTTTTTTTTTACGTTTTGTTTACTGTTTTCTTTTTTTTTTTTTTTTAGGGTTTCCCCTTTTTCATCTT
>CM060334.1:27206057-27218557 GCA_030674155.1 Stramonita haemastoma | reverse complement strand
TATGATCAACAAAATAAGGGGCATGCACATGATAGACATGATAAGGATCATACATGCGATGACTTTGATCAAGCAAAGAGTCAGACCCCTACAAACTTGCCTGCACCACGCAGTGCACGACCAAAGAGGGCTGCTTCTAGCTCTCGACTAAACAGGCAGACATGCCAGAAAACTGCAGCAAGATCTAGCAGTCAAGGCAATATTGTGGAGTCCTTTAAAAAAGCTGAGTCTGCCAATCAGACGAGTGACAAAAGCAAACCACAACAGTCTGTGCCCCAGCACAAAAAGAAAGGTGCTTCAGGCACCAGCAGATAGGAATTCGGCCGGGCCACTTTATCTCAAAGTAATTTCTCATCAAATAAGGTCCCTATCTTCTCATGCCCAAATGAAACAACCTCTGTACAAAATGTAAATAATAGTTCTGTTAAATTTCTGAATTATAATGTAAATGGTCTCCTTCCAAAATTAGAAAATGTTGATTTCATTAACTTTGTTAAGTTGTATGATTTTGTATGTTTAACTGAAACATTTGTTAGTTTTGAATTTGAATCTGATCTATTTAATGAGTATGTAATATTCTCCTCAAAGGCAAAGAAATTGTCCCAGCAAGGGAGATACTCTGGTGGTGTGATTGTTTTAGTGCGAAAAACATTTACTAGGTTTATAGAACGAGTGCATGTGGAGCAAGAAAACTTTGTTGTGTTAAATATTGATAAATGCCTTTTTTTCAACTGATAAAAATATTATGTTTTTGTGCTGTTATATTCCTCCATATGATTCTTCATTCTGGAATGGTCAAGGAGATGACTTTGGTTTAGAAATCCTAGAGCAATGCTTAGCACATCTATATGATTCACATAGTGATTTTGATTTTATTGTAAATGGGGATTTGAATGCAAGAACAGCACAAAGGAATTATTCCTTCAATGGGGATAGCACTGATTTTGAAGAAATGTCTGTTTCTAATAATGACAAGTTCTTAAGGAAATCACAAGATGGTACTGTTAACAGATTTGGTGAACAACTTATTGAATTGTGCAACATGTATGATTGTCTTATATTGAATGGGCTGAGTGAAGCAGATTTTGATGAAAGTTGTACATATGTAGGATATGCAGGGGAAAGCACTGTGGATTATTTTGTCTTGTCTCTTGAACTTTTTTCTTCAATTCAAATATTATCTTTAGAGGTTGAAAACTTTGTAGAATCTGATCACCTACCCATTGTCCTGGAGGTGGAAGCAGCTGGAAACAGAGATGTCCATTCTGATAACAGGAAAGTAAATGACAATGCTGTGTTTGAAAAATGTATGTGGAATGAGGCAAAAGAAAATGATTTCAAGAAATCTTGGGAGAGTACAGATATTCAAAGCAGATTGACATTGGCCATGAATGACTTAGATGATGATGTAGACAGAGCTTTAGATATATTTGTAGATTGTTTAAAAGAGTCTAGCAAATGCATGCTCAAAAGATGTCATATTCATAGAAAACAACGATCAGAGTGGTTTGACTTTGAATGTAAAAATGCAAAAAATGAATGTAGAAAAAAATTAAAACAGTTTAGAGCAAGTCGAAAAGAAGTAGATAGGCAAATATATGTTACAGCAAGAAAGCATTATAGGTATTTGTTGAAAACCAAAAGGCACACCTATAGAAAGCAAAAGACTGAAGCATTAACAAATAAAATTAACAATGGGTCACACTTTTGGAATGAACTGAGAAAAATGGGCTGTACAAATAAGAGAAAGGTAGTAAATGATATTAGTACTGACGAGTGGTATAAACATTTTAAAACTGTTTTCCAAGGTAATACTGAAGAATTCGAAAGGGATGATAGCACTGAGTTTGAATTTTCAGATGAAATTGATAATACACTGAATAAAGAAATATTAGAAGCAGAAATTGTTCAGGCAATTGGTAGACTTAAAAAGGGTAAAGCATGTGGGATAGATGATATTTTAGCTGAAATGCTAAAAACCGGTGGTAGTAATGTTGTAAAATTTCTTACAAAATTATTTAATGTTATTTTTGAGCAAGGAATCTACCCACATGAATGGTCAAAAGCTATAATCATACCACTACATAAAAAAGGAAACCTAAATGATGTTGATAACTACAGGGGAGTGTCTCTCTTAAGTATTATATCTAAATGTTATACTTCAATACTTAATACACGATTATATTCCTGGTTAGAGAGCAATAACTTAATTTCAGAATGTCAAGCAGGGTTTCGAAGAAAATATTCAACAGTTGACCAAATATTTACACTATATGCAATTATTCAGAACCACATGAACAAAAAAGGAAGAAAACTTTATGTTGCTTTTGTAGATTTTAGAAAAGCTTTTGATTCTGTTCAACATAACAAACTCATGCAGTGCCTTCAAAATCAAGGTGTACAGGGTAAATTCTTTGGGGCACTACAAGCTATGTATAGGTCATTGAAATCATGTGTTCGAGCAAATTCTGAATTGACTGAAATGTTTGATTGTCCCATTGGGGTAAGGCAAGGCTGTGTTCTTAGCCCGACACTGTTTTCAATATTTGTAAACCAGCTAGCAGAACAAATCAATGAAAAGGGTAAACATGGGGTGCAACTATTTCCAGATATTATGGAGTTATTCATCTTGTTATTTGCAGATGATGTGGCTTTGATATCAACAACACCAGGTGGTCTCCAGAACCAATTAGATATTTTAAAAAACTGCTGTAATAAGATAAAGTTAACTGTAAACATAGATAAAACAAAAGTAATGGTATTCAGAAAAGGGGGCTTTCTTGGTAAACATGAGAAATGGTTCTACAATGGTAAAAAGTTAGAAGTAGTAAACAATTATTGTTATTTAGGATTCAAGTTCACTACCATGATCAGTGCAAAAAACGGTACATGGCATCTAGTAACAAAAGGCAAAAAAGCAGTAGTTCAGCTAAATAGAATTTTTCGGAAATATAAAGAGATGTCAGCAAATACTTTTTTCAAAATTTTTGATATGAAAATACAACCTATATTGCTATATGCTGCTGAAGTATGGGGAACAACCCAGTTAGAACATATAGAAAAGTTCACATGATGGCATGCAAAAGATTTCTAGGTGTGCCAACCAAAACACCAAACAAAATGATATATGGAGACTTGTGTAGATATCCACTCTTTGTAAATTCATACACCGCTTGTTTAAGATATTGGTTTAAGCTATTAGAAATGGACAGTGAACGGTTACCATACAAGGCATATCAAATGCTGTTGCATTTAGATAATTCCGGAAAACAGTGCTGGGTTTCGAAAATAAGAGAAGTTTTATGCTTATCTGGATTTAATATTGTTTGGTTGCAACAGGGCGTTGGGATGTTAAAAAGTTTCTTAGCATATTTAAGCAGAGACTCATCGATATGTTTATCCAAGAATGGTCAGGAACTATTAGAGATCGTGACCGATACCAATCGTATAGATCATTTAAAACTATTTTTGAAAAAGAAAGTTATGTTCTAGATATCGAAAATTATTGTCTACGTGTTGCCATTACGCAATTAAGGTTTAATGTTCTCCCACTTAACAATAATGTACACCGATATAGTCAATCTGTTCATGATAAATTCTGCCCATTCTGTAAAAACGAAATTGAAGATGAAAAACATTTTGTGTTTTAACTGTGCTACCTATGAAGACTTAAGGGTAAAATTTCTAAAAGAATCAAAAGAACTTTCACTGCATGTGTTACTCAGAGCCACTGATCCTATACACAGATATAATGTATCTAAATATGTATTTCATGCAACCGATAGGCGGAAGAAAATATTTTAAAGCACTGAGATTAGCAAGATCTTTACTTCTATGTGAGTGTGCCTACCTATGAACGGGGGTATGTTTGAGGGTGTGCGTGTGTGGGTGTGGGCGTGCGTGCGTGCGTGCGTGTGTGTGTGTGCAAAAACCAGCAAACATCTCGAATAGAAAATTGCAGGGTTAACGTGACTGTGCAGTACTGGAATTCAAATCAGCAGCATTGCCGTGATAGCTACCTTGATGGTAAATGTAAAGTGTATGTTATAAATGTTTTTTGCAAGTCTAGTAGGTATGTTTGATTTGCTATGATTGTAAAATACTTCTCTGATTTTCAACTTGCTTTTTTTGCATATAAGATGATGGTGATGTAAATGTTGAAGACGATGGTGATGTAAATGCTGAAGATGATGGTGATGTAAATGTTGAAGATGAGGGTGATGTAAATGCTGAAGATGATGGTGATGTAAATGTTGAAGATGACGGTGATGTAATCGCTGAAGATGATGGTGATGGTGATGTCAATATTGAAGATGAGGGTGATGGTGATGAAAATGCTGAAGATGATGGCGATGTAAATGATGAGGATAAAGGTTATGGTAATGTAAATGTTAAAGATGATGGTGATGGTGATGTAAATGCTGAAGATCATGGAGATGGAAATGTTAATGTTGACAATGATGGTGATGTAAATGTTGAAGAGGATGGTGATGTAAATGTTGAAGATGATGGTAATGTAAACGCTGAAGATTATGGTGATGGTGATGTAAATGTTGAAGATGATGGAGATGGTGATGTAAATGTTGAAATTGATGGCGATGGTGATGTAAATGCTGAAGATGATGGTGATGGTCATGCAAATGCTGAAGATGATAGTGATGTAAATGGTGAAGGTCATGGTGATGTAAATGCTAAATATGATGGTGATGTAAATGTCGAAAATGATGGTGATGTAAATGCTGAAGATGATGGTGATGCAAATGCTGAAGATGATGATGCTGGTGATATAAATGTTGAAGATGATAGTGATGTAAATGTGAAGATGATGGTGATGTAAAAGTTGAAGATGATGGTGATATAAATGTTGAAGATGATGGTGATGGTGATGTAAATGCTGAAGATGATAGTGATGTAAATGTTGAAGATGATGGTGCTGGTGATGTAACTGTTGAAGATGATAGTGATGTAAATGCTGAAGATGATGATGCTGGTGATATAAATGTTGAAGATGATGGTGATATAAATGCTGAAGATGATGGTGGTGTAAATGTTGAAGATGAAGGTGATGTAAAGGTTGAAGATGATGGTGATGTAAATGTTGAAGATGACGGTGATGTAAATGCTGAAGATGATGGTGATGGTGATGTCAAGGTTGAAGATGATGGTGATGATGATGAAAATGATGAAGATGATGGCGATGTAAATGATGAGGATAAAGGTGATGGTAATGTAAATGTTAAAGATGATGGTGATGGTGATGTAAATGTTGAAGATCATGGAGATGGAGATGTTTATGTTGACAATGATGGTAATGTAAATGTTGAAGAGGATGGTGATGTAAATGTTGAAGATGATGGTGATGTGAATGCTAAAGATTATGGTGATGGTAATGTAAATTTTGAAGATGATGGAGATGGGGATGTAAATATTGTAGATGATGGCGGTGGTGGTGTAAATGCTGAAGATGATGGTGATGGTCATGCAAATGCTGAAGATGATGGTGATGTAAATGGTGAAGATAATGGTGATGTAAATGCTGAATATGATGGTGATGCAAATGTCGAAAATGATGGTGATGCAAATGCTGAAGATGATGGCGATGATGATGCAAATGCTGAAGATGATGGTGTTGTAACTGTGGAAGATGAGGGTGATGTAAATGTTGAGGATGATGGTGCTGGTGATGTAACTGTTGAAGATGATTGTGCTGGTGATGTAACTGTTGAAGATGATAGCAATATAAATGCTGAAGATGATGATGCTGGTGATATGAATGTTGAAGATGATGGTGATGCAAATGCTGAAGATGATGGTGCTGGTGATATAAATGTTGAAGATGATAGTCATGTAAATGTGAAGATGATGGTGATGTAAATGTTGAAGATGATGGTGAATTAAATGTTGAAGATGATGGTGATGGTGATGTAAATGCTGAAGATGATAGTGATGTAAATGTTGAAGATGATGGTGCTGGTAATGAAAATGTTGAAGATTATAGTGATGTAATTGCTGAAGATGATGATGCTGGTGATATAAATGATGAAGATGAGGGTGATGTAAATGCTGAAGATGATGGTGGTGCAAATGTTGAAGATGATGGTGATGTAAATGTTGAAGATGATGGTGATGTAAATGTTGAAGATGAGGGTGGTGTAAATGTTGAAGATGATGGTGATGTAAATGTTGAAGATGATGGTGATGAAAATGCTGAAGAAGATGGTGATGTAAATACTGAAGATGAAGATGATGTAAATGTTGAAGATGAGGGTGATGTAAATGTCGAAGATGTTGGTGATGTAAATGCTTAAAATGATGGTGATGGTGATGTAAATGCTGAAGGTGATGGTGATGAAAATGTTGAGGATGATGTTGATGGCGATGTAAAAGCTGAAGAGGATGGTGATGTAAATGTTGAAGATGATGGTGATGTAAATGTTGAAGATGATGGAGATGTAAATGCTGAAGATGATGGTGATGGTGATGTAAATGCTGAAGATGATAGTGATATAAATGTTGAAGATGATGTTGACAGTGATGTAATTACTGAAGATTATGGTGATAGTGATGTATTTGTGAAAGGTGATGATTATGAATGATGATGTAGAGGGTAGAACCAATGAAGGAAGTGCTGATGGTTATGGTGATGAGAATACTAATAATGATGATAGTATAATGATGTGATTTCTAATGGTGATGATGGTTATGATGATGTGGTTACTAAAGGTGATGATGGTAACGATGGTGTAGGTGTTGAAAGTGATAGTGGTAACGGTGACTATGATGAAGAAGTTAAAGATGACGATGGAAACAGTGATGAAGAAGACGAGAATGATGATCGTGAATATTATGTAGACACTGAAGATGATGATCGAAAATTGGAATTTTGTATAACTGGAAATGTTTTCCGCGATGATGTTTACCTTCCTCCTGCCTCAAACATCTTTTGTATAGTGGTCTAAGGCCGATGTACAATAAAACTTTTCAGTGTTCAGTGTTCTCTCTCTCTCTCTCTCTCCTCTCTCTCTTCTCTCTCTCTCTCTCTCTCTCTCTCTCTCTCTCTCTCTCTCTCTCCTCTCTCTTCTCCTCTCTCTCTCTTCTCTCTCTCCTCTCCACACACAACACACACACACACACACACACACACACACACACACACACACACATACATATATATATATGTATATATATATGTGTATACATATGTAATATATGTACATATGTAATGTATATATACATATATATAGATAGATATAGATATAGATAGATAGATAGATATAGATATATAGATAGATATAGATATAGATATAGATAGATAGATAGATAGATAGATAGATAGATAGATAGATAGATAGATAGATAGATAGATAGATAGATAGATAGATAGATAGATAGATATACTTTTCTTTTGCTTCAGAACAGACAAATCTGTCTTTTTCTCCCCATTTCCTCGGCTACAGATCCAAGGCTTACCAATAAGGACATTTTTTTGTATGCGACCGTTTTTACCTACCATAAAGGTAGCCACATTTTTGTCTTCGGGGATGATATCTAAGCACAACGCTAGAGTGCGTGCGAGGTTTTTTCCAAAATGTATCGACCATTCTTTTGGGTCATCTGTTCTTACAGGCACATAATGGCCTACTCGTCTGAAAGGTGGAACGGGTTTTAACCGTGTACGCAAGATGTTCTGTCTGCGTTCATGCACAGGACCTCAATTTCCTGTCTCATCCGAACGACTTTGGAAAGGAGTGGAGTCGGTACTGATCTTAACTCCAAGTGAAAATGACAAATCCCCTGGAACGGGCGGGAGTCTCAGTGGTGTCTCGAACCGTGGCTCCTGGCCTGAGCTGTCAAATCGCATGTACCAGCGCAACAATCTATCCACTAGGCTAAACCGCACCGCCCCCCCCCCCTCCCCCCAGCCCTTATTTCCTTTTAATTCAGATATCTTTGATCTTGTTGTTGTTAAATGTGACGCTCCACCACAAAATGAGTCGCTTAGCACCTGACCCACTTTTCCACTAGGAGCCATTAAAGACAGGTGGGGGGTCAAGTTTTCAGTTTTAAGATTTTGATTGATTATAGAACTATAGCCATTGTGGCTTTTACTTTACAACACTGTCTTCCATTCCCCAGATCTTTTTCCTCTATCCCCTGGTAGAGAAAAAGAAACCTGAGAGTTGATGTTACCAAGTCAGTGTGTAAACGGTTCAGGATGAAGCGTGCTGTCCCTCATACCCGAAGTTGGAATGCGGGTGCCTTAATAGTGGATAAAGCTGTCGCATAGGTCAATTTCTGAACATTGGTGAACATGTAAGTTCTCGACCAGATAAAAACAAGAAGAAGAAAGGTATGATGTCCAGATTCAAATCGTGCACTCACTGACATTTCTGATATCTTTGTTTTGCTTATTCATTTGTTTGTTTGTTTGTTTATTTATTTATTTATTCATTTATTTATTTATTTATCTATGTATTCATTTATTTGCCGAAGGAAATGGAAAAAAGGAATGCAAGGAATAAACTATTCAAGTGGTGTGATTTATTTTTGGAATACATGCGTGCACGAGTGTTGTAAACAGTGACCAATCATTTAGGAACAATCTTTTCTTTGTTTTTTAAAGTAGCAATCCACAAACTAGAAAATGAAGAAAATTGAAAATACACACGCAGACACATACACAGATACAGACTAGATACACACGCATACATGCGCACGCACGCACGTATGCACGTATTCACGTACGCATGCACACATACATACATACATACATACATACATACATACATACATACATACATACATACATACATACATACATACATACATACATACATACATACATACATACCGAGACAGAGAGAGAGAGAGAGACAGAGAGAGAAAGAGATAGAGAGAGAGAGACAGAGAGAGAGACAGAGAGAGACAGAGTGACACAGAGAGAGAGAGAGAGAGAGAGAGAGAGAGAGAGAGAGAGAGAGGGAGAGAGAGAGAGAGAGAGAGAGAGAGAGAGAGAGAGAGAGAGAGAGAGACAGACAGACAGACAGACAGACAGACAGACAGACAGACAGACAGACAGACAGACAGACAGACAGACAGACAGAGAGAGAGAGAGAGAGAGAGAGAGAGAGAGAGAGAGAGAGGAGAGAGAGAGAGAGAGAGAGAGTCAGTCTTAACATACTGTTAAGGTAACATGCCTCCCATAACCTACGCAATCGTGGGGAAGTGAGGCATCAGATACCTCATCTTCCTTAGGGACTAGTATATTGAGGGCAGCACCCATCTCCTCTCCCTCACCGCTGCTTTACCTTCCCTGACCCTAAAGAAGGAAGGTACCCATTTACAGCTGGGTGAACTGGGGGACTGTGATGAAGAAGCCCAGGCGCACGCCAAACAGGTCACCCATCTGCAAGGCAATACCCTCAAGGCAAGGCTTTAGCGTGGGGAGAGCGAGTGTTGTGATCTGACCCCTGAGATATCCCGCCCCAGCTGTTAGTGGGCATTAAAGGTAAGGACACGTGGGTATTTCAAAGATAAGGACACGTGGGCATTAAAGGTAAGGTCATGTTGGCATTTTAAAGATAAGGACGCATGGGCATTTTAAAGATAAGGACACGTGGGCATTTTAAAGATAAGGACACGTGGGCATTTTAAAGATAAGGACACGTGGGCGTTTTAAAGATAAGGACACGTGGGCATTTCAAACATAAGGACACGTGGGCATTTTAAAGATAAGGCCACGTGGGCATTTTAAAGATAAGGACATGCAGACATTTTAAACATAAGGACATGTGGGCACTTTAAACATAAGGACACGTGGGCATTTTAACGATAAGAACAGGCGGCTGGTCCGAAGCGCTGAAACAAAGAAGATGAGAGAAGGGACTGGGAACTTCTTTCTATTAGTGCTCCAGACTTTCTGAGGTGCCATCCTGGCTGACTCTGTCTGTGTCTGTGTCTGTGTGCGTGTGTGTCAACATTGACTTTTTGGGTGATGAGCTGTCGAGGAGAGAGAGAGAGAGAGAGAGAGAGAGAGAGAGAGAGAGAGAGAGAGAGAGAGAGAGAGAGAGAGAGAGAGATATTAAGCACACACTGAATGATACGTTTTACGCGAATGTACTGTTTTCAAGTACCTCATTATAATTATACGCAGCGATATTCCAGTTTCAGAGGTGAGACGATAAACCGAGTTCCCGTGTGTTAGACATCATTATTTAACGCACGTAAAAGAACCCACGGCAACAAGAGGGTTATCTCTGGCAAAATTTTGTAGAATAAATCCACCCTGATAGCAAAGCAAATACAGTTAGAGACAGAAAAGAAAAAAATAATAATGGGTGGTGGTGCACTTGTGGCGACGCGCTCTCCCCGGGGAAGAGCAGCCCGAATTTCACTCAGCGAAATCTGCTGTGACATAAAGTGGTATACAATACTATACAAGGCATTGGCAGGTCTGCACTTGGAAGTTGACCTGGGAGATCGAAAAATAAAAAATCCCCACCCCTTAATTCACCAGATGCCGCTGAGATTCAAACCCGCGACTTCGTGGACCCATGGGATTGAAGTCGAACGGTCTTAACCACTCGTCTCCCATCTTGCCAGTTGAGAATTTAGATTGTTGTCCGGGTTCATTTTTTACGCACTCGATGGCACTTCACATAATGTACTCTAATACTTTGAATTTTTAATAAAAGCTGAAAAAAACGGACAAATAAATGAATGCTGATCTCATGTTTTATTCAAAAGCATCCGTGCAGGAAATAGTGAAAAAAGAATTGATTTAAAGACGAAATGAAGAAAAGACAAATAGATCAACCAACAAACAAAATAAAAAAGAATAATAGATCCGAGCAATTGACACGCAATACAAGTGTGAAATCAAAATTAATATATACAAAAAAAAACCCTTGCTTTAAAGAAAAACAAATATGCAGAAAGAAAAAAATAAGAGAAGGAAATAAAAAAAAGAAGGAAAAAAAGAAAGGGAGAAAGAAGGAGGCAAGGAAGGAATGTAAAGGAAAAAAAGAAAGAAGGAAAGAAAGGAAGGGAAAAGAAAGGTACATAAGGAAAGAAAAACAATACAAAAAAGAAAGAAAACTGGAGAGAAGAAAAAAGAATATATAAAGAAATGAAAGACAAGAAAAGTAAAGAAAGAAAGAAAGAAAGAAAGAAAGAAAGAAAGAAAGAAAGAAAGAAAGAAAGAAAGAAAGAAAGAAAGCAAGCAAGCAAGCAAGCAAGCAAAAAGAAAAGAAAGATGAAAAAGAAGAAAAAAGAAAGAAAGAAAACAAGGAAGGATGATAGAATCTATCTTTTTCGTCCCTCAAGAATTTGACAGCTCTTATCTCGGAGAACAATTTTAATAAAGAGAGAGAGCAAATTCTAATGAATCAGTGGTCTCCTAAAGCCCTTGGTAATAGATTGTTCAGATAAGTGGAATTTGGGGGTCTTGTGTTTTTCGTTTGTTTTTTTGTTGAGAGAACGCATGCGCGCACAAACCTGCCCACACCCACACCCACACCACCCACCCACCCACCCAGACACACACACACACACACATACACACACACACACACACACACACCACACACACACACACACACACACACCACACACACACAACACACACACACACACACACACACAACACACACACAAAATTAACCCCCAAGAGTCCATTTAACGTTCTAAATAACTTTAATTTAGGTGAACCGCATGTACTGATATTGAGTTTCTTGTTGTTGTTGTTGTTGCTCTTCTTGTTTGTCTTGTTCTTCTTTTTTCTCCTCCTCTCCTTCTTGTTGTTGTTGTTGTTGTTTGTTGTTGTTGTTCTTCGTTCTTCTTTTCTTCTTCTCTTCTTCTTCTTCTTCTTCTTCTTCTTCTTCTTCTTCTTCTTCTTCTTCTTCTTCTTCTTCTTCTTCTTCTTCAAGACTAAGAAAAAACAACAACACGAGGAAAGAAAATGTTGCTGCTGTTACTGCTGCTCCTTATGATGCTGCTGCTGCTGCTGCTTATGATCTTGCTTCTGCTACTACTGCTGCTGCTAATGCTGATAATGATGACGATATTGGTAAAAAAAAAATAGTGAGGATGAAAAACAACACAAGAAAGTTTTTAAAAAAAGAAAAAGAAATAAAACGAAAGAGGTCAGTATCAGTGTACAGACAGACAAGAGGTAGAGAGAGAGATGGCGGGAGACAAAAGAGCAGGAAAGTACAAACACACGAGTCCTAGCAGAGAAAGCCAGGAAACCTCTTACACGAGGCTTTGGACAACATTCTTCCATTCCCTGTGCCTATAGAAACCCTCCACGTTTGTCAGCTTGTCAAGAACATCTCCCCCCCCCTCCCCCCCTCTCTCTCTCTCTCCCTCTCTCTCTCTTCTCTCTCCTCTCCTTCTCTCTCTCTCTCTCTTCTCTCCTCTCTTCTCTTCTCTTCTTCTCTCTCTCTTCTGTCTTCTGTCTTCCTGTCTGTCTGTCTCTTCTGTCTGTTCTGTCTCTGTCT
>CM060334.1:27199179-27203457 GCA_030674155.1 Stramonita haemastoma | reverse complement strand
TCCGCTTTTTGGGAAAATGAAGAGTAAAATATTCATATTTCTCGTGGCAAATAACGACACGGGGACGGGTTTTCTCGAAACAGGGGTTGAAATTGAAGGGGGCTCAGGTTTATATCGAATTTTTTGCGGCAAATAGCACACAGCACCACAGACGACAGACAAAGAAGGGACAGACAGACAGACAGCGAAAAGATATAACAGACACAGATGCATAGACATACACACCAACCCACACATGAGCACACGCCACTTGCACGGTACGTGACTCAAAACAAATACATGGTCCATTCAAACACACACACAAACAACACACATACATACACAGAAACACACAAAAGACAGAAGACACACCCCATACAGTCAACCACACACACTTTCCCCAAACACACACACACATTCAACACACTTCAGACACAGACACAGACCACACACACACACAACACCACACACACAACCACGCACGACACAACCCACCCACACGCACACAAACCACACCACCACACACACAAACACACGACGCCACGCACTTTAACATCTGAAGTTGACCAGTGTTGGCCGTTACTCTTTGGGCCCGGGTTTAGTTATCGAGCGGGAAGTCTTAAAATCTGAAACGCAGATGGAACCTTCTCTCTCTCTCTCTCTCTCTCTCTTCCCCCCCTCTCTCTCTCTTCTCTTCTCCCCCTCTCTTCTCTCTTTTCTCTCCTCTCTCTCTCTCCCCCTTCTCTTGCTGAATGAAAAAGTATGTGCATGCTTACTCTGTTAAATTTGGGGAAAAAAAAAAGATTATTCTTCATTCATTCATAGGGTGAGGGAAGACAGGAAGACAGAAAGACAGAACGGGACAGGCTGTCTGTCTGTCTGTTCTCTGTCCCTCTGTCATTTTCTTAAATTCATGCATTAAATCTCTCTCTTCTCTCTCTCTCTCTCTCTCTCTCTTCCTCTCCTCCCCTCTCTCTCTCCCTCTCTCTCTCCTCTCCCCCTCTCTCTCTCTCTCTCTCTCTCCTCTCTCTCATTTTCTTGCGTGTGTCTGCTCCCCTTTCGTGTAAACCCCGAAACTTTTGTTGGTCAAAAAAATGATATAAAAAAACTTTTTTTTTCTTCCCATCATTTTGAACTCTAATAGCTGTTGAACGAACGTTGTCTCTGCCTTTCCCGTCTCTGCCCCCTGTCTGTCTCTGTTTTCCTCTGTCTCTGTCTCTGTCTGTTCTCTCCTGTCTCCTGTCTCTCTGTCTCCTCTTTCTGTCTCTTTTTAAGACTGTATAGAAAAGAAACAATATATATATTATATATATATATTATATTTTTTAAAATAATTTATTATATATTTATATATATATATATTAATTATATTGTTGCCAAAGAACTGAAAAAACTTTGTTTCCCATCATCTGGACTTTAATGAGGACGTTGAATGGATTTCTTTTTAGACCTCTTTTATACTTCCGAAAAAAATATTGTTTATTTACTTGGGTGCTAGTAAGGTGTTTTTTTGCCTTGTTCTGTCCTCTTTTCATTGCTTTTCTTCTCTTCTCTCTTATTCCTCTCTCTCTCCCCTTCTCTCTCTCTCTCTCTCTCTCTCTCTCTCTCTCTCTCTCTCCTCCTCTCTCCCCTTTTCTCTATCTCTCTCTTTCTCTGTATCCGAAAACATTGGGGTGCATGCATGGGTTGTTTTGTTCTTTTTGTTATATGTTTTATTATATGATATTATATAATATATAAATTTAAATATATATTTATATATTTGTGAGGCTGGATGACAAGAAAGATGTGCAAACTTATCTTCTTCCCCAATTAAAAACCCCTTTGACTTGACTTGGCATATACACCCTGTTTGCTTGTGTGTGTGTGTGTGTGTGTGTGTTTTGTGTGGTGTTGGCGCGCCCCGGGGCGCCGGGGCGTGTGTGGGGTGTGCGGTGCGCACCTTATGCCTGGATCACAGCGTAGATATAGAGCTGTACTGTAAGTTTACTTGCCTTCACACAGATAAAATACTACGCACACCTGTACTTTCGACAGCAAAAAAAAAAATCAAAAAAAACAGAAAGAAGCAAAAAACCACAAAAAACACAAACAAAAAACCCCAGCGGAGAGGGAAAAAATGTAGACAGCTGACGATCGTCAGCCGAGAGAGAAAAAAAAAAAACAAAAAAAAACATGGGAGACAATAAGTAGGCAGATGACGATTGTCTCCCATGTCAGCCGTGTTCCGTTTCGGTGCAGAAGCCACAAAGGGCGATAAATCATTTCCCTAATTGCATTTTTGCGACATCATGCTAGAATAACGACAATACATCCCATCGTTGACGTTTCCCATCGATCTTGTTATGCCCCCTTTGATTCGGTATCCGATGGTCTAGTTTGCTAGCGGGTGTAGACCTTTGATAATTACACCCCCCTCCCTTTGTTTTTTTACCCACCCCCCCCTCCTTGTTTTTCTTTTTTTTTCTTTTTTCAGTCATTCTTCTGCTTGAGGGGATGTATATTATGACGCTGTGGGAAAAAAATGTTTTCATTCTCGAGTTAAAGAAAATAAAAGATATTATTGAAAGGAGACTGAAGTTTTGCAGCGTAAGCAAATGGATGGGAAAAAATGTTGTAAGTGTTTTGAAATTAGATGCGAGGAAAAAACTGAGCAGACGAAGTTAGAATAGAATGAAATTTAATGAGGTATAGATTGTATTTATGTCATATTTGGTTTGGTGATTTATATATATATATTATATATATATATTATATATAATATATATATATATATTATATGTATGTATATATATATATATATGTATATATATATGTATGTATATATATATATATATATATATAATTCAGGGAGGGAAAGTGCGTATATCATTTGTTCCCTCCCCCCCCCCCCCAAAAAAAAAAAGAAATTCTGCTAAAAGAAATAATCATATTTCTCAAAAACTGGACAGGCAGATATGTATCGAATCTCATCAGATTTACATCATTCAGATAAGCGTAAATGCAATATACAAATACAGACTGTAAATTGAAAAAAAAATGAGGGAAAGAAAAGGAGCAATTTCATAATAAAACAAGAAATAATCACCACCACCCTCAACCACCCTGTCCTCAAAGCTTTGGGCCATTAAATCGCTACCTTCAAACATAGTTTTAAAAGACGAAAAAGTTTTTGTTGTTAATTATTTTTGAGAAAGGAAAAATCATAGAAATCTTGCGTGTAATACACTCTGTTGGCTATTCTTACCCGGTTGGCTTGTACATTGTTCTACACCTTTACAAAAACTGAACGAGTGAGTGTGCTTTTTATATAGACCGTATAAAAATCTCTACAACTGTGGTTACAAAAAACCAAGAAATCAAACGGAAATCTGTCTCAATACAACCCTGTTTGTTATAGCAAACAGGTTGTTGTTGGGGTTTTTTTTTTTTTTTTTTTTTTTTTTTTTCACAATTGGAGGTGAAAAGGTGAATCGTTAATGACCCATTTTAGTCAGACGTGTTTATATAAATTTGTTTGATGACGTTAACGGATATCAGTGATTTATCTTTAGAACAACGTGTTGCACAGAAATAGGTCAGACAGAATAACTGCAGGTTTTTTTTTCTCCCGTTTTCTCTGCCAGTGTTCTGTGGTTTACCACTGATGAGAGTTTGCGTATGCGACAGCGGTTTTCTTGTTTTTTTTGTTGTTTTGTTTTTTTGTTATTGTTTTTTTTTGGGGGGGAGTTGCCTACCGTGAAGGTAGCCGCAGTCTGGCTTAGAAGATGATTTCTTGACAATTTTATTAGTACACATGCATATATATTAATTTTATTATTCTTTAATCATCTGTTCCTAACTGTTCAAAATGGCCTACACTTTCGAAAAACGGAACTAGTTTTGTTAACGTGTGCGCAAGGGTAGAAACTTAAAGCATAATATATAATATAATATAAATAATAACGAAGAGAGACAAGAAGAGACGAGAGAGAGAAGAGAAGAGACGAAGAGAAGATAGAAGAGAGAGAATAAGAATAACACATATATATGTATGTATATATGTATATATATATATATATATAAGAGAGAGAGAGAGAGAGAGAGAGAGAGAGAGAGAGAGAGAGAGAGAGAGAGAGAGAGAGAGAGAGAGAATAGACTACCTTGTTTGCACATAAACATCTGAGTGACGAGCAACTGCAGGTGGGGAAAAGAGAGATCAAAAGCTTGAAAGCAACACCGCACACCCCAAGCAAAACAACAATGAGAGACAGACAGACAGACAGACTGAGAGACAGAGATAGAGCGAGAGAGAGAGAG
>CM060334.1:27191679-27194179 GCA_030674155.1 Stramonita haemastoma | reverse complement strand
TCCCCCCACCCCCCCACCCCCGCCCGCCTCTAGAATCTCTCATAGAAAACAGAAGAAGGAACAAACATCACACAACCCTATATCTCAACCCAATGTACTCTGCTACACTTTTCTTTCTGACAAACAACAGAACATCGCCAATAATGACATCCACCTTTTACTCTTCCATCTCCAACCAAGGTAGCGGCAAACACACCACAGTACAGCACCCACACACATTTTTCTTCTTGTTGTTATTGTTGTTGCTCGCTGCTTCCAAGATCGATGATCTAGTAATCCCCATCTTCAAGAGAGAAGTCTCATCCGTGAAACTGTGCTCCCGTCAGGCACGTCAGCAGAGGGAAAGGCCAAGTAGCATAGCAGCAGCATCGTGCCAGAGATTTGCTGGAACTAAGATTGGTGTTTCTCTGTCTCTCCCCTTTCCACTACAATGACCAAAGCAAACCAAACATCAAACACATACACATACGTACGCACGCGCGCGTACGTACGAACGTACGCACACACGCACACGCACGCACGCACGCACGCACAACACACATGCATGCACGCACGCTTACACACATGCACGCACGCACGCAGACACACATACACAAGCGCATGTGCGCGCACATGCTCACACACATACTCACAACAAAACACACACACACACAAACGCTCGCACGCACGCACGTACGCAAGCACGCACACGCGCGCGTGTGCATGCACACACGCACGTCAACACATATGCACACACGCACGCAAAACACACAACTCGCGCGCGTGCGTACACCCACACAAACATACACACAACACAACACACAAAACACACACACACCACACACGCACGCACACACACGACACACGCACGAGAGAGAGAGGAGAGAGAGAGAGAGAGAGAGGAGAGAGAGAGAGAGAGAGAGAGAGAGAGAGAGGAGAGAGAGAGAGAGAGAGAGAGAGATGCCAGAAAACCAGACTGTCAGAACAATCTGTCACTTTTTGCGCTTTTATGTCAGTCTGCCAACCCTGACCACTACATTGGCACTGAGCAACACCGCAGTCTGTTGTTGATGATGTTGATGTTGTTGTTCATTTTGTTGTTTGTTGATGTTGATGTTGTTGTTGATGTTGTTGTGTTGATGTTGTTGATGCTGTTGTGATTGATGATGATGTTGTTGTTGATGATGATGTTGTTGATGTTGTTGTTGTTGATGTTGTTGATGTTGCTGTTGTTGCTGTTGTTGTGATGTTGTTGTGATATTGTTGGTGACGTTGTTGTTGTTGTTGATGTTGTTGTTGTTGATGATGATGTTGTTGATGTTGTTGTTGTTGATGATGTTGTTGATGTTGCTGTGTTGGTGTTGTTGGTGATGTTGTTGGTGATATGTTGGTGACGTTGTTGTTGTTGTTGATGTTGTTGTTGATGTTGTAGTTGCTAATGCTGTTTTGTTGTAGTTGCTGTTGTTGTTGTCGTTGTTGTTTCTGCTGTTTTATTATGGTGTTGCATCCATGGAATATTTTACACATGCATCTTCAATGGGCATGAACTCAGACACGTATTCACGCACGCACGCGCGCACACACATACATATCAGTAAACATGTGTACACATATATACAACCTCAGGCGCGCACACATCGCCATGCATGCATGCAACCACGTACGCACGCACGCGCAAACACATACACACACAAATACACACACACACACACACACACACACACACACACACACACACACACACACACACACACACACACACACACACACACACCACACCCAACGTCTAGCCATAATCCATGTCTGTAAATTCTCCTTTTTGAAAAAAAAAAAAAAAAACAGATCACGTAAACATCTAAAGACTTTAAACTTTTTTTTCTCTAAAAAACACAAACAAAAAAAACCTCTCGTAGATAGAAAAAAATAGAGTGGGAAAGAAAGAGGTAGGGCTGGTAGAGGAAAACTGATAGGATTAACATTGAACAGATGAAAGTGAACGGAAAATTAATTCGTGTCCTTACAAAAAGTGTGAACAAAGTGCGTGTGTGTATGAATGTAAACTAGTTAAATCACCGCTTTGAACTTTGCCAACGTGACACATGTTTTACATTTACCCAGTTTTCTAGATTATGTTTTCTTTCTTTTTTGCAAAAGTAGAATAATGGGGTGATGATGGTAAAGATAGCGGTGGTGGTGGTGGTGGTGGTGGTGGTGGTGGTGGTGGTGGTGGTGGTGGTGGTAATTATAGTGTATATTTCTTGAGATTGAAAATGGAATTTTCTTTTGGGGAATTACTTAAATGTGGTGGTGGTTGTGGTGGTGGTGGTTGCGGTAGTGGTGGTGATGATGATGGTAATGATGAAAAGGGTGGTGGTATACATGTTCAGAGTTTGTAAATTAACTTTTTTGTTTAACTTTGTGGAAAATACAGAGCAATAGTAGTAGTGGTTGTGGTGATGGTTGTGGTGGTTTAAACATGTTTGGGTTGAGGAAGATGATAATAGGAGACTTTAAGAAGTGG
>CM060334.1:27178327-27186579 GCA_030674155.1 Stramonita haemastoma | reverse complement strand
CACTCCTCCCTCTCTCTCTCTCCCCTCCCTCCCCCCCCCCTCTCTCTCTCTCCCTCTCCCTCCCTCCTCCCCCCCACCCTCTCTCTCTGTGTCTCTGTCTCTCTCTCTTCACTGTGAACTCCTCCAGAACATAATAGTAGTAGTAGTAGCAAAGAGCACTCGTTGGCAACTTCCGCTTCCTGTTTCCTTTCGTCCAGCCAGCTGAGCACACACAGCACGCACAGCACAGTGGGGGGAAAAAAGTGAAGAAGAAGAAGCAGCAGCTACTACCTTTCCTCTAAAAGATATTCCCCTCTCCTGTGTGTAAGGTATCGTTTGTCCCTGTTTGTTTTTACCTGTCAGCCTCTTGAGCGAGGAAAACTCTTTTACCAGAGTCGAAACCTGCATGCAGTCGGTCTCTCTCTTGTATGTATGTGTTGTGTGTGTGTGTGTGTGGGGGGGTGGGGGGGGGGGGGGGGGGTAGGTGTGTGTGGGGTGTGGGGGTGTGTGGTGTGGAGTGTGTTGAGTGTGTGTGATGTGGTGTTTTTGATTGATTTATTTTGATTTATTCTTCTGCTTTTTTTTTTTTTTACATCCAATCCCGGGTGTATGCAGTTTTGTAAATGTCATCTGTTCCCACAGGCACACGATGGCCTACTCTTGTGTGTGTGTGTGTGTGTGTGTGGTTGTGTGTGTGTTGTGTGTGTGTGTGTGTGTGTGTGTGTTGGTGTGTGTGTATGTGTGTGTGTGTGTGTGTGTTTGTGTAGTGTGTGTGGTGTGAGTGTGTGTATGTGTGTAGTGTGTGTTATGTGTGTAAGTGTGTGTGTGTGTAGTGTGTGTGTGTGTGTGTGTGTGTGTGTGTGTGTGTGTGTGTGTGTTGTGTGTGTGTGTGTGTGTGTGTTCCTCTGTCTATCTCTCTATGTCTCTCTCTCTCGAGACATTACCCTCGATATAAAAACAGTAAATCAAATCAAATCAATCAATCAATCAATCAATCAATCAATCAATCAATCAATCATCTCCTCTCTCTCTCTCTCCATTTCCCTCTTTCTTTACTTTCTCTTCTCTCTCTCGCTCTATCTCTGTCTCTTCATCTGTCTGTCTGTCTGTCTTCTTCTCATTGTTGTTTTGCTTGGGGTGTGCGGTGTTGCTTTCAAGCTTTTGATCTCTCTTTTCCCCACCTGCAGTTGCTCGTCACTCAGATGTTTATGTGCAAACAAGGTAGTCTATTCTCTCTCTCTCTCTCTCTCTCTCTCTCTCTCTCTCTCTCTCATCTCTCTCTCTCTCTCTCTCTCTCTCTCTTGTATATATATATATATATATATACATATATACATACATATATATGTGTTATTCTTATCTCTTCTCTCTCTCTTCTCTCTCTCTTCTCTCTCTCTTCTTCTCTCTCTCTCTCTCTTCTCTCCTTCTTTATATATATATATATATATATATATATTATGCTTTAAGTTTCTACCCTTGCGCACACGTTAACAAAACTATTCCGTTTTTCGAAAGTGTAGGCCATTTTGAACAGTTAGGAACAGATGATTAAAGAATATTAAAATTAATATATATGCATGTGTACTAATAAATTGTCAAGAAATCATCTTCTAAGCCAGACTGCGGCTACCTTCACGGTAGGCAACTCCCCCCCCAAAAAAAAACAATAACAAAAAAACAAAACAACAAAAAAAACAAGAAAACCGCTGTCGCATACGCAAACTCTCATCAGTGGTAAACCACAGAACTCTGGCAGAGAAAACGGGAGAAAAAAAACCCTGCAGTTATTCTGTCTGACCTATTTCTGTGCAACACGTTGTTCTAAAGATAAATCACTGATATCCGTTAACGTCATCAAACAAATTTATATAAACACGTCTGACTAAAATGGGTCATTAACGATTCACCTTTTCACCTCCAATTGTGAAAAAAAAAAAAAAAAAAAAAAAAATAAAAACCCCAACAACAACCTGTTTGCTATAACAAAAAGGGTTGTATTGAGACAGATTTCCGTTTGATTTCTTGGTTTTTGTAACCACAGTTGTAGAGATTTTATACGGTCTATATAAAAAGCACACTCACTCGTTCAGTTTTTGTAAAGGTGTAGAACAATGTACAAGCCAACCGTGGTAAGAATAGCCAACAGAGTGTATTAACACGCAAGATTTCTATGATTTTTCCTTTCTCAAAATAATTAACAACAAAAACTTTTTCGTCTTTTAAAACTATGTTTGAAGGTAGCGATTTAATGGCCCAAAGCTTTGAGGACAGGGTGGTTGAGGGTGGTGGTGATTATTTCTTGTTTTATTATGAAATTGCTCCTTTTCTTTCCCTCATTTTTTTTTCAATTACAGTCTGTATTTGTATATGCATTTACGCTTATCTGAATGATGTAAATCTGATGAGATTCGATACATATCTGCCTGTCCAGTTTTTGAGAAATATGATTATTTCTTTTAGCAGAATTTCTTTTTTTTCTTGGGGGGGGGGGAGGGAACAAATAATGATATACGCACTTTCCCTCCCTGAATATATATATATTATATATATATTTACATACATATATATATATACATATATATATATATACATACATACATATACATATATATATATATATATATATATATAAATATATAATATAATATATATATATAAATCACCCACAAATTATGACATAAATACAATCTATAACCTCATTAAATTTCATTCTATTCTAACTTCGTCTGCTCAGTTTTTTCCTCGCATCTAATTTCAAAACACTTACAACATTTTTTCCCATCCATTTGCTTACGCTGCAAAACTTCAGTCTCCTTTCAATAATATCTTTTATTTCTTTAACTCGAGAATGAAAACTTTTTTTCCCCACAGCGTCATAATATACATCCCCTCAAGCAGAAGAATGACTGAAAAAAGAAAAAAAGAAAAAACAAGGAGGGGGGGTGGGTAAAAAAACAAAGGGAGGGGGGTGTAATTATCAAAGGTCTACACCCGCTAGCAAACTAGACCATCGGATACCGAATCAAAGGGGGCATAACAAGATCGATGGGAAACGTCAACGATGGGATGTATTGTCGTTATTCTAGCATGATGTCGCAAAAATGCAATTAGGGAAATGATTTATCGCCCTTTGTGGCTTCTGCACCGAAACGGAACACGGGTGACATGGGAGACAATCGTCATCTGCCTACTTTATTGTCTCCCATGTTTTTTTGTGTGTGGTTTTTTTTTTCTCTCTCGGCTGACGATCGTCAGCTGTCTACATTTTTTCCCTCTCTGCTGGGGTTTTTTGTTTTTGTTTTTGTGGTTTTTTGCTTCTTCTGTTGTTTTTGATTTTTTTTTTTTGCTGTCCAAAGTACAGGTGTGCGTATGGATAATTATCTGTGTGAAGGCAGTAAACCACTCAGTACAGCTCTACGCTGTGATCCAGGCATACATGTGCGCGCACACACACACGCGAGCGCGTGCGCGCACACACACAAGCAAACACGAGTGTATACGCCAAGTCAAGTCAAAGTGATTTTAATTGTGGGAAGAAGATATAGTTTGTATACCTTTCTTGTCATCCTGGCCTCACAAATATATATATATTATATATATATATACATATCATATATGTATAAATATATATATAAAGAACAGAATCAAGCATGCATGCCCACCGATGTGTTTTCCTAAATACGCGAGAGAGAGAGAGAGAGAGAGAGAGAGAGAGAGAGAGAGAGAGAGAGAGAGAGAGAGAGAGAGAGAGGAGAGAGAGAGAGAGAGAGAGAGAGAGAGAGAGAGAGGGGAAAACAATAAGAGAGACAGAGACGTACATGAACAGAGAGACAGAACAAGGCAAAATAAACTACCTTACATAGCACCCAAGTCAAATAAATATATTTTTATGTCGGAAGTATAAAAGAGAGTGCTAAAAACGAAATCCATTCAACGTCCTCATTAAAGTCCAGATGATGGGAACAGAGTTTTTCAGTTACTTTGGCAACAATATATATATATATATATAATATATATATATATATATATATATATATATATATATATATATATATGTTTCATTTCATACAGTTTGGAGGAGAGAGAGAGAGAGAGAGAGAGAGAGAGAGAGAGAAGAGAGAGAGAGAGAGAGAGAGAGAGAGAGAGAGAGAGAGAGAGGAGAGAGAGAGAGAGTCTCCATCTGCGTTTCAGATTTTCAGACTTCCCGCTCGATAACTACCGGCCGAAAGAGTAACGGCCAACACTGGTCAACTTCAGGAGTGTTACGTGCGTGTGCGTGCGTGCGTGCGTGCGTGTGTGTGTGTGTGTGTGTGTGCGCGTGCGTGCGTGTGTGCGTGTGTATGTGTGTTGTGTGCGTGTCTGTGTCTGTGTCTGAATGTGTGTTTGAATGTGTGTGTGTGTTGAATGTGTGTGTGTTTGTTGAATGTATGTGTGTCTGTCTGTCTTCTGTGTGTGTGTGTCTGTCTGTGTATATATGTGTGTTGTATGTATGTGTGTGTTTGAATGGAGCCATGTATCTGTTTTGAGTCACGTACGTGTGCTAAGTCGAGCGTGTGCTCATGTGTGCTTGAGTGTGTATGTCTATGCATCTGTGTCTGTTATATCTGTCTGTCTGTCTGTCTGTCTGTCTGCCTGTCTGTCTGTGTGTGTGCTATTTGTCGCACAAATTACTCGATATCACCATGAGCCCCCTTCAATTTCAACCACTGTTCGAGAAACCCGTCCCCGTGTCGATATATTTGCCACGAGCAAATATGAAATATTTGATCTCTTCATCCAAATAGCGGTATTGGTCAATTTGCATTTGGCGAAGAACGTAGGGGAGAGAGAGAGAGAGAGAGAGAAGAGAGAGAGAGAGAGAGAGAGAGAGAAGAGAGGAGAGAGAGAGAGAGAGAGAGAGAGAGAGGAGAGAGGAGAAGAGGAAAGAGAGAGAGAGAGAGAGAGAGAGAGAGAGAGAGAGAGAGAGAGAGAGAGAGAGAGAGAGAGAGAGAGAGAGAGAGTATTCAGCTATTTCGGGACCACTCATCCCCTCCTCCCCCTTCCCCCCCATCCCCCCCCCCCCACACACACACACAAACACGCTTTTAATTTTTTAGAAAATCTTGTAGATCTATATTATAACAACCAAACGTCAGATTGTGCAATTTTCAGTTAGGTTTTCTTTTTTTTATAATATAGTGTCTATAGTGTATATAGTGTCTCTGTCGAAATTGTTGTTTTTCTTTTTTTGATCTGTTGCAGTTGTTGTTATTCACATTACTGTCGTGAGGAAAAAAGTTGTTATGAGTTTGTAGAACGAATATCATAACATGCAGGTAATAAGAGAGCAAGAATTGATTTTGCAACCGGCCCCGAAGATTCGAAAGTTGTTTTTGTTGTGGGCGAGTTTATGCTTCTCTGTCAGTGTGTATGCCTCTCTGTATCTCTGTCTCTCTCCCTCTGTCTCTCTTTCTCTCTCTCTCGTCTCTCTTCTCTCTCCCTCTGTCTCTCTTTCTCTCTCTCTGTCTCTCTCTCTCTCTCCTCATCTCTCTTTCTCTCTCTCTCTGTCTCTCTTTCTTTCTGTCTCTCTCTTTCTCTATCTCATACTCTCTGTCTGGCTTTCTCTATCTCTTTTTTTCTGTGTGTCTGTGTCTGTCTGTCTGTCTGTCTGTGTCTGTCTGTCTGTCTGTCTGTCTGTCTCTCCTGTGCGTCTGTCAATATTACTTTCTCAAGCTGTCTCAGGAATAAGAAAAAGAACTTATGCTATTAATTATAGTTCTCTTCCTCTGTCTCTGTCTCTGTCTCTGTCTCGTCTCCTCTCTCTCTCTCTCTTTGCGTCTGTCAATACAACTTTCTTATGCCGTCTAAGAAATTTAAAAAAAATAAAACGGCTATGCCTCTCTCTCTCTCTCTCTCTCTCTCTCTCTCTCTCTCTCCTCTCTCTCTCTCTCTCTCTCTCTCTCTCTCTCTCCCCCTCCCTCCTCTCTCTCTCTGGGTATCTGTCTGTCTGTCTGTCTGCCTGTCTGTCTGTCTCTTTGCGTCTGTCAATAGAACTTTCTTATGCCTTCTCAGAATATTTTTCAAAAAACCCAACAGCTATGCCTCTCTCTCTCTCTCTCTCTCCTCTCTCTCTCTCTCTCTCTCTCTCTCTCTCTCTCTCTCTCTCTCTCTCTCTCTCTCTCTCTCCCTCCCTCCTCCGTCTGTCAATATTACTTTCTCATGCCGCCGCGTCTGAGAAATAAACCCCCCCCCCAACTTCTACGCTACTAGGTGTGCTTCTCAAAAGAAACTGTCTTTGCGCAGCACCGTGTATTTGCTAAACTGCTCTTTTTCTTTAAGAGAAAACTTTTCTAGACACTCAGCACGTTACCAACCAGGAAAAAAATATATATTTTTAACGATACTGATGTCAAGATTTATCAAAAAAAGGCGGAATGCAATATCTTTCATGATGGGCAAAGAAAATAAAACGGCCACATATGCAAAATCTCACAAGTGATGAATCTTGGAATTCTAGCTAGAGGAACGAATAAAACTTAGCTGAATGTTTGCTGGAAGGACGATGATTTTTCAGACAAAGATTTTAGAGACTGTTGCCTTTCGATTCTTTTTTTTTTTTTTTTACAGTTATATGTCTCTCGTAATAACTTTTACTAAAGTGTAGAAAAGAAATTAAGAAATAAAGCACATACACGCACACACGCGCACGTGTAGACACACACACACACACAAACACACAAACACACACAAACACATAAACACACACAACACACAACACACAAACACACAACAACAAAAACACACACAAACACAACACCAAACACACACACACACACACACACACACAACACACACACACACACACACACACACACACACACACACACACACACACACACACCACAAACGCACACACGAGTTCTCTCTTCAAGGAAAAGAAAAGTCCAATTCCCCACTTTCATCCTTGTGTACTTGTTGCGCAGGTTAAACACCCTCCGGCCACGATACCAGGAAGAAAGGGGGAAAAAACATGGGGGCGTCCTCTACAAACTGGGATGGCAGGCAATTGCTGTGTGTGTGTGTGTGTGTGTGTGTGTGTGTGTGTGTGTGTGTGTGTGTGTGTGTGTGTGATGTGTGTTTGTGTGTGTGTGTGTGTGTGTGTGTGTGTGTGTGTGTGGTGTAAGTGTGTCGTGTGTGTCCATTTGTCTGTCTACTTGTCTCTCTGCTTCTTGTCTTTCCAAAAATGTGTGTATGTTTTTCTGTTAACTTGCCTCTCTGTCTGTCTATTTGTTTGTCTGTCTTTCCAAAACGTCTGTCTCCGACTCTCTCTGTCTGTCTGTCTCTCTCTCGTGAGGTTATTTACAGCCCCTTGAAAATGAAAACAATAGAATTGAATTGAGCTGAACAGCATTTTATTGCAGTCTGTGCGTATGTGTACACACACACACCACACACACACACACACACACACACACACACACACACACACACACACACACACACACACACACACACTAATGCTGAACTTGGAAAAGAAGGGAAAAAAACCCTCATAATATCCTCAGAAAAAAAAAGATCATGATTATGAGAGATGATAAATGTTTTCGACACAAAAGCACTGATCAATCCGACAGTGACTGGGAAAAACCGAGACACCTTGACTGAACTGTATGATAATATTATGTAGGTCTTTGGGGCTAGGTCTGTGACTGTCATGTGTGTGTGTCGTGTACGTGTCGTGTGTGTGTGTCGTGTGTGTGTGCGTGCGTGCGTGCGTGCTGTGGTGTGTGTGTGTGTGTGTGTCTTTTTTCTCTCTGTGATGGAGAGAGGGCGGGAACAAGATAGAAAGCATGGAGGAGAGAGGATAGAGAGAGAGGAGAGAGAGAGGAGAGAGAGAGAGAGAGAGAGAGAGAGAGAGAGAGAGAGAGAAGAGAGAGAGAGAGAGAGAGAGAGAGAGAGAGAGAGAGGAGAGAGAGAAGAGAGAGAGAGAGTAATGTGTGTGTTTGCACGTGTGCGTGCATGTATGTGTGTATGTATGTGTGTGTATCGATGTATGTATGTATGTGTGTGTGCGTGTGTGCGTTCGCGCGCGCGTGTGTGTGTATGTCTGTGTCAGGGAATGTATGTATGTATGTATGTGTGTGTGTGTGTGTGCCTGCGTGCATGTGTGTACGTGTCTGTCTGTCAGTCTTTCTATCTATCCGCGCCTGTATGCGTGCTTGCGTACGAGTGTGTATGTACGCGAGCGTGAGTAAGGCAACGCCACGTGAAATATTCATTCTACCCCCTGAAGA
>CM060334.1:27165827-27173327 GCA_030674155.1 Stramonita haemastoma | reverse complement strand
CCAACCAAACAAAAGAAGACACACAAAACCAAACGAACAAAAGAAGACAAACAAAACCAACCAAGCAAAAGAAGACACACAAAACCAACCAAACAAAACCAAACCAAACAAAACCAAACAAACAAAAGAAGACACACAAAACCAACCAAACAAAACCAAACCAAACAAAACCAAACAAACAAAAGAAGACACACAAAACCAACCAAACAAAACCAAACCAAACAAAACCAACCAAACAAAACCAACCAAACAAAAGAAGACAAACAAAACCAACCAAACAAAACCAAACCAGACAAAACCAACCAAACAAAAGAAGACAAAAGCGGAAGCATGTATGCAGACATGCAGAGAGATGGGCATACACAAAGACTAAAACAAACAGACAAAAGAGATAAACACACACATATATATAAGACCGAGTGTTTCTTTCATTGAAGTCCTCACCATAAACAAAAACAAAACAAACAACCCCTACCCCCCCCCCCCAAAAAAAAAAAGAAAACATAAGAAAACCGAAATAACAGCAAAAAATCCAAACAAAACCCCCCAACCAAACGACTCTCCCAAAACAACAACAAGCAAACAAGACCAAATTAAACAAGCAAAAAAAAAAGCACAAACACAAAAAGAAACAAAACCTAAAACAAAACAAAGAAAAAGTCCCCCCCCCGGCCCCCACCACCACACCCACACAAACTGTAAACCCAAAAGGGGCAAAATCAGTGCAACACGATTATTTCCCCCTATCCCTTTTCATAAAAAAAAAACAGGGGAGAGGATAAACCGTGTAATCTGTAGACAGCTATTGTCGACCTTGGCAACAACCCGAACATTAAATAGATATTATTGCAAGCCAGAATCCTACAGCTAACCTTATCAAGTTGTTGGAAGAGCGAAACATTTTCTTTTCTTTCTTTGTTTTTTGTTTTGTTTGTTTGTTTGTTTGTTTGTTGGTGCCATTATATCTTGACCAGCTAGCCCTTGGAAGGAATATATAATATATATATTATATATATAATATATATACATATATATCTATATAATATGTATGTATATATATTATATGTATGTATATATATATATATTATATATATAATATATTTTATATATTATATATATATATACCTATATATTTAAACACAGAAGACAATATTCATTGTGCGAAGATAAAACTTTAGTAATGCCGTTTCTCTCGCCCCCACCTCGTAATAATGCAGACATATTTCTCTGCAAAATCTCGATGTTGTTGTTGTTGTTGTAAATGTTGCACGTTCCTCAGCTTAACACTCTAGGGATCACCCAGAACATGCACTATCGTCTTCACTCATTCTAGGAATCACTGTGAGACAGTAAGTCTATACTTGGGGTGTAGGATTGTTTTCCAAATACCTCGTCAAAATGGCAGCCCGATTCCAATTTCAGAGGATTTTTTTTTTTACTCCTTTAAAAGCGTGTATAGGTTGTGGCATACTCCTTAACAGCTTGTCATGGCTGAAGACAATCTCAACGCCATATTTTGTTTAGCATAGCAATTCTTTTCTTTCTATTCCTCTGCAAAAACTGAGGTTCACAATGATGAGATTTTATGTATGCCACCACTTTTGCCACCATTAAGGTAAAGAACTATCATTCGTTCCTACCGGCACGACATGATGGCCTACTCTTCAGAGAGGCGGAACGGGGTTTCAACGTGTGCGCAAGATGTTCTGCGTACGTTTGCACATGGGGCTCAGTTTACAGTCTCAGTCGAAAAACTGTCAAGTGAGTGGATTCAGTACTGATGCTAACTGCATAGGGTTAAGACACTGGCAGGAAAATAATCCAAAACAGATAAAGGTAAAAGGTAAAGGTGCCCCATAACCTAGGCGGTCGTAGGGGAGCGAGGCATCAGAGACCTCAGCTTCTCCAGGGGCCAGCTATATTGAGGGTGGCGCCCATCTCCTCTCCCTTACTGCTTTACCTTCCCTGACCCTAAAGAGGGCAGGTACACATTTACAGCTGGGTGAACTGGAGTGGACTGTACTGAAGCCAACGTGCACAAACGGTCACCCATCCAACTGGTAACTATGCTCGACACTGCTTAACTTGACTGGGGGAAAGCGAGTGCTCTGACCACTGAGCTATCCCGCCCCACCGATACCCGTCCTTAATTCATCACAAGTCGCTGCCGAGATTCGAACCCATGACTTACAGGACTTATAGGATGGACATCAAACGTTCTTATCCACTCAGCTACAGCTTCTGCGAATCCCCCCCCCAAAAAAAAACCCCACAACAGTAACAAGAACAACCCCCCCCCCACCAAAAAAAAAAAAAACCTAAATATTCTCAAACACTTCACACCCAGTTCATTCACCTCATAGATTTTTTGGGGTTGAAATTTCCTTCATTTTATTTTATGGGATTAAAAAAAGCCCTTACACCTATTTTAAAAGAAAATATTAAAAAGAGAAGGAAAAAATCTCTGGCGCCACAAAAGCTGGCTTCTTTTGTAAAATGATGCTAAAAAACTAATGCCAGCTAGTTCAGATTTAAAGTGATATACTCTCGAAATTATTGATCATTTTTTTTTTCTTAGCTTCTTGAGGTTGCTGTTACACGACACACACGCGCGCGCACGCACGCACGCACGGACGTGCACACACACACACACACACGCACGCACAAACGCACGCACAAACGCACGCGCACACACACACGCACGCAAGCACATACGCACGCACACACACATACACAGGGTTTCTGTTTCCCTTCCTGACTTAATGGCAAGCTGATGAGGCACTGAACTGAAAGGTAATTTACCGGATTCCTCATTATTTTCCGGTTGTTGTGCAAAAAGTCTGGGTCTCTAAAATATCTACGATTTTATGATTTGTAAACTTTAATTAATCGACTACTTGTTTTAACTTATAAGTTGTATCAGTGTGATCTTCAATGAAAAGTAATGCTTTAAAAATTGTCTGTCTGTCTATCTGTCTATCTATCTATATCTATCTATCTATCTATCTATCTATCTATCTATCTATCTACTATCTATCTGTCTATCTATCTATCTACCTACCTACCTACCTACCTACCTACCTACTATCTATCTATCTATCTATCTATCCATCTTGTTTGTCTGTTTATCTGTCTGTCTGTCCATAAATCAATCAATCAATCAATCAATCAATCAATCAATCAACCTACCTACCTACCTACCTACTACCTACCTATCTATCTATCTATCTGTCTATCTATCTATCTATCTATCTATCTATCTATCTATCTATCTATCTATCTATCTATCTATCTATCTATCTATCTATCTATCTATCTATCCGACCGTCCGTCCGTCCGTCCGCCTGTCTGTCTTTCTCTCTATCTGTCTTAACTTTTACTCCTAGTGATAACACTGCCAACAATAAATCTTTTTCTTACTTCCTTTCTCTGTTTTTTTCTTCTTCTTCCCTTTTTCTCTTTGTTTATACGCAATGTGATTTCAAAAGTTTTTGAAGTAAAAAAAAAAAATTCTGAAGTTAGTCACTTCGGTGTGAAAAACTGTTCCTATGTCTCTGTCTCTCTTTGTCTGTCTCCCCCTGTCTCTCTCTCTCTCCCTGGGAGACGGGACCAGGAAAGGGACTGTTATTTCTTGGTGTTGTTGCTGTTGCTACTGCTGTTGCTGCTGTCGCTATTGCTTCTGTTGCTGCTGTTGCTATTGTTGTTGGTGCTGCTGTCGATGTTGCTGTTGCTGCTGCTGATGTTGCTGCTGCAGCAAGAAATGAGTTTCTCAAAGAAAATAGTGAGACAAAACTCAAGCACCTTCAACAGGCCAAATACCATGACAAACACCACCACTACAGTTAAGAAAGAAAGAGAAGAAAGAAAAGGAGAAAAATAAAAGAAAAAAGGGAAGGAAGAAAGAAAGAAGAAAACGAAGAAAGACAGAGAGAGAAGAGGAAAGAAAAAGAAAAAAGAAAGAAAAGAAAAAAATGTAAAGAGAAAGGAAGGAAAAAAAGACAGACAGAAGAAAACGAAGAAAGAGAGAAAGAGAAGAAAGAAAGCAAAGGAAGAAAAGAAAGAAAAGAAAGAAAGAAAGGAAGAAAATAACATGAAAGAAAGAGAAAGAAAGTTCTCACTGAAAACATTCAACAAATCACAAGAAAGTTCTACTGAAAATATTCAACGATCTGTCAAACAAAACACAGCCACCATCTCACTTCCTGCCACATTTTAACACCCTTTCCATACCATCCTCTCTCTCTCTGTCTCTCTCTGTGTTGTGTCTCTCTCTCCTCTCTCTCTTTCTCTCTCTCTCTGTCTCTCTTTGTATCTCTCTGTCTGTCTGTCTGTCTGTCTGTCTGTCTGTCTGTCTGTCTGTCTGTCTGTCTGTCTGTCTGTCTGTCTGTCTGTCTGTCTCTCTCTCTTCTTTCTCTCTTCTCTCATCTCTCTCTCTCTCTCTCTCTCTCTCTCTCCACACACACCACCACAACAAACAACCAACAAATCCAACACCAACACCACACCACCACCACCACCACCACCACCACACCACCACCACACACCATCACACCACCACCACCACCACACCTCTTCCGGCTGGAAATGGTTATCTTGTCTTTTCATCTCTCTCTTTCTTTCTCTCTCCCTTCTCCCCTAGAGACACACAGCAACGGAACAGAGTGCTTTAACGTGCGCTGATGATGTGCTAAACCCTCAATGGTGTGACAGCCCAAGGAAAATATTTCAGAGTTTCGCAGATGTTTCGCGAGATACTCTTCCCACCTACGTATGTCTCGTAAAGTTTGTTTTGCTGTTGTGTGTTTTTTTCCTTCTTTAAAAGTAGGGGAGTGGGGAGAAAGGAAGGGGAAAAGAAACACAGAGAGAGAGAGAGAGAGAGAGAGAGAGAGAGAGAGAGAGAGAGAGAGAGAGAGAGAGAGAGAGAGAGAGAGAGAGAGAGAGAGAGAGAGAAGACAGACAGACAGACGACAGACAGACAGACAGACAGACAGACAGACAGACAGACAGACAGACAGACAGACAGACAGACAGACAGGCAAGCAGGCAGGGAGGCAGACAACATTTTAGTCGAAGGCATTTGTTAGTATTCGAATAATGGCAACACCACACACACACACACACACACACACACACACACACACACACACACACACACACACACACAACACACACACACCACGGACACACACACACATACACGCACGCACCACACACACACACACACACAGAGGCAGAAGACTGTTTTGACACCTTGACAGTTTACTGGCGTTAGCATTTACAGCTCTGCTGCCATGGGGTATAAACACCTTGACACAGACAGACAGACAGACAGACAGAGAGGGGGGGAGAGAGGGAGAGAGTGGGTGAGAGAGAGAGAGAGAGGAGAGAGAGAGAGAGAGAGAGAGAGAGAGAGAGAGAGAGAGAGAGAGAGAGAGAGAAGACAGACAGACAGACAGACAGACAGACAGACAGACAGACAGACAGACAGACAGACAGACAGACAGACAGACAGAGACAGACAGAAGATAGAAAGAGAGAGGCAGAAATAGAGAGACTTAGAGACAGAGTTCGAGATAGAAAGGGAGAGAGAAACATAAAGAAGGAAATGGAAAAAGGAGAGAGAGAGAGAGAGAGAGAGAGAGAGAGGAGAGAGAGAGAGAGAGAGAGAGAGAGAGACAGACAGACAGACAGACAGACAGACAGACAGACAGACAGACAGACAGACAGACAGACAGACAGACAGACAGACAGACAGAGACGTGGACAGGCAGAGAATAAGAGAGCCAGACACAGGCAGACAGGCAGACAGGAAGACAGGCAGGAAGACAGGCAGGCAGGCAGGCAGGTAGATAGGCACCGAAATAGGAGTGCTAAAAATTTGCTAAGCAATATAGCGTATTATCAAAAGTAATAGGCATTGCGACACTCCAGAAGCTATTATGAATATTCCAACACCGAAACAAAATCTAAACAAACGAACAACAACAAAAAAGAAACTTACAAACTTACAAAAGTCTGTCTGGAAAGACAATAAATAAAGGAGAATGAACCAAGAAGGCAGAAAATAGACAAGGAAGAGGTGGCAAGAAGGAAAGGCACGAGGCAAAAACAAAGAGAGGGATAGAAAAGAGGGAGGTCCTAGCACAGATTTTCGAGAAGGTGGGAATGCTATTTATAATGACAGGACCAGGCATTCCCTCGGAGAATAAACTTACAAACTAAGCCCACAATATCTATAAAATTAATAAACAAGCATGAAGAACGGAATGTGCACACCAAATCCTGCATTATATGCTTTTGTAGTAGTAGTAGTAGTAGTAGTAGTAGTAGTAGTAGTAGTAGTAGTAGTAGTAGTTGTTGTTGTTGTTGTTGTTGTTGTTGTTGTTGTTGTTGTCGTTGTTGTTGTTGCTGCTGCTGCTGCTGCTGCTGCTGCTGCTGTTACTGCTGTTGATGCTGTTGTCGCTGCTGTTGTTGTTGTGGTTATTGATGGGTGTTCTCTACCTTAAGCACCCTGGGTGGCACCCAAAACGGTTTGCACTCTATTTCCCTCTAACTCTGCTACCTCGCTATATAGGCAGCCATACTCTGACTTCAGAGAACTACTACATCTCTGTCTAAGCCACAACCTCCTCTAAAAAGCACGTGTATTCAAAGAACAATATGGTATGTGAAATTAAAGAATACATCAAAATAAATCATATTAAGATCTCCATCCTTGTTTAAATTAATCATGAATTCTTTGAAGTGAAAAAAAAATATTGAAAACACACAACACACATTTAAATTCTCAAGTTTTAAGATGATTGATACAGATTGACGTCACTAGTTTTCGTTTGTGCTGTGCACACATTAACAAAATAATAATGTGAAAATTTAAATATGAACAACTTTTTTCATGCCTACAGGCAATTCGATGGAGAACATCTCCTAAACTCGAAAGCCTAGAAAAAAATGTGAATAATAATAATTTCGAAAGTTGATCAAACTCCCGCTTTTTTAAAAGATAGGAATAGAACATGTTTATTAACATTAAACTTACCGCCAGAAACAAACCGAAAAAAAAACCTATACAAATAAACAAAACAAGCGAGCAATCGAACAGAATTCAATTTTGAAAAGACACTGTCAATAGATATTCTTTAAAAGGAAAAAAAAAAAGACAATCGGCGAAATGAAGATAATAATAGAAAGACAGACAGAAGAGATACGAAACTTAAAAAAAAGATAAAGCATTAAGCCTGCATTGAGAGCGTTCAATTTACACAATAACATTTTGATTTCGACGATTGTCATTTTGTTTGTGGACAATTTACAGAGAACTGTTTTTATGATTTGGTTTTTCGTCCTAATGTGGTGTGGATCAGTGGTCTAGAGGTTAATGCGTCTCTGCCGAGAAATCGAGAAGTCGTGTGTTCGAGTTCGAGTTCCCCCTCCCCCCATATTCAAGAGTGGTGGTCTGGGTGCCGATCGTTAGGTAAAATTTACTTATCTATTTTTTTT
>CM060334.1:27150573-27160573 GCA_030674155.1 Stramonita haemastoma | reverse complement strand
CGTGTGTGCGTGTATGTTTGTGTGTATGTGTGTGTGTGAGTGTGTGTGTGCGTGCGTGTGTGTTTGTGTGTGTGTGTGTGTGTGTTTGTGCGCGCGCACGCGAACGCGCGCAACTGTGCATGCAAGTGCGCGTTTGTGTATGGGAGAGGAGGGGAAGGGGAGACAATGGCAGTATACATATAAATGACTGCACGTGTGAACACATGTCTCTGTAGTGGTGTGCGCACGTGTGTATTTTTTTTTATCTATTCTTTTATATCGAGGATAATGGAAGAAGCATTCATAATTATGGGGTTTTTTTTACATCCAGTCCGCGTGCGTATGCTGTTTTGTAAATGTCATCTGTTCCCACCGGCGCACGATGGCCTACTCTTACGAAAAGCGGAACAGGATTTAACGCGTGCGCAAGATGTTCTGCGTGCGTTCGCACACGGGGCCTCGGTTTACAGTCTCATCCGTATGTGTGTGTGTGTGTGTGTGTGTGTGTGTGTGTGTGTGTGTGTGTGTGTGTGTGTGTGTGTGTGTTTGTGTGTGTGTGTGTGCGCGCGTGCGTGCGTGCGTACGCGCGTGAGTACTTGGGCATCCACGTGTGTGTGTGTGTGTGTGTGTGTGTGTGTGTGTGTGTGTGTGTGTGTGTGTGTGTGTGTGTGTGTGTGTGTGTGCTTGTTTTCGTGTCATGTGGTTCGTGTTGTGTGTGACTGTTTAATTATTGTGTTGGGTTTTTTTTTTTTTTAGCTTAAAAGTTTTACGTCACATCGTGAAAAAGATGACGTGAATTCTAAAACTGGCAAGTGACCGTTGAATAGGTATGACTTGTTGACATCATTATGATGTGTGCCTTAATTAAGAATGACAAAATTTTTAGGTGTGTGTCTCAGTTGTTTTGAGTGTATACATGTGTGTATGTGTATACATGTGTGTGTGTGTGTGTATGTGTGTGTGTGTGTGTGTGTGTTGTGTGTGTGTGTGTGTGTGTGTGTGTGGTTGTGGGGGAGGGGGGTTCTGTGTGTTTGTGGGGTGGGTGCGGGGAAAACTGTGTTAGAGGGGTGGGAGAGCGACTGTGTGTGTGTGTGTGTGTGCGTGCGTGCGTGTGGTGTGTGTGTGTGTGTGTGTGTGTGTGTGTGTGGCGTTCGCGCGTGTGTGTTTGAATTTCACATAAACATAGTTTATCTGGTGCTAAAAAGGTGTGGCAAAACCTATTTATTTCTTGAGAAAAATTGCTGTGGCGCTGTGTGTGCCTGTGTGTCTGTGTGTGTGTGCAGGGGGCAGTGTATTACTATTGTTGGTTTTTAATGCTAGTGTGCAAACAAATTTTAAGAGAAAATGCTGTTTAAATAAGGTGAGGTGAGTTGGAGGTGATGTTGTGCTAAAAATGTTATCTTTGTTGTTGTAGGTAAGGGCTAGTATATTTAGTGCTTGTGTGTTTTGTGTGTTTGATTGATTCTGATTTTCCTCTGTTATTTGTTGTGCCTTAGTACCCTTGATCGTTCATTCTAAAAGAAGAGGATACATTTTTTTTTCGTCTGTGTGTCTGTGTGTCTTTATGCTTTATTTCTCCTTATCCGTTTTTTTTGTTCTGTTCTTTTCTTTCTTTTATTTTTCTCTCTATTTTTCGTTATTTTCTTCCTTTTATTTTTCTTGTTTTCTTTTACCTCTGGTCGTGATTATTACTCTTTTCCTTCTCATACTTCATTGGTTACTTCTTTGTCTAAGATTTTTTTATGTGTGTGTGTATATATATAATATATATATATAATAATAATATATATATTAATATATATATATTATATTATATTCTTGCTTCCGGGTTGTTGTTAATGTTGTTGTTGTTGTTGTTACCTTTGTCTTTCTCTAGCATAAATTTCTGCCGTGCGTTTTTCTGTCTGCTCTTTTTTTTTTTTTTATCTCTTTCTTTTCTGTTTTATCATGACATAGGCAGGATAGCCTAATTAATGGTTAGAGCGTTGTGCTGTAACATCAGTACCGACTCCACTTCCCGGAGAGTCCTTCGCATAAGACTGACTATAAACCGAGTATCTGTGTGCGAACGCAGGCAGAATATCTCACGCACATGTTAAAACCCGTTCTGCCTTTCGGAAGAGTAGGGTCTTCATGCCAGTAACAGTAGTAGTAGTAGGCACCCATCAGTCTGGAAGACTATGGAGTTGCGCTCTAGTCTTTAGAGCGCAAAGCCTGGGTACGTAAGTATGGAGGGTAAGCTGTTACCCATGCAGCAGAACACCCCCCCCCCCTCCCCTCTCCACGCCACTGGAATGATCCATTGGAAAGACAGTCGTCGATACGAATGGTTCCAGTACCGTCGCAGGAGCCGCCAGAACGTTGCCAGTAACAATAATGTTAATAAAAAAATAATAAAAAATAAAAATATGGTATATAATGATATATATATGGAAAGAAAAAAATGTGCAAACTGGTGTTGTGTTTAGCTTAGACATTATCCCCGAAGTTGGAATGCAGCTACCTTCATGTTGGTAAAAAAAAAAAAAAACACCCGCAAAATGGTCGCATACGGAAAAATCTTATCATTGGTGAACTTCGGAGTTCCAAGAGAGGAACAATATAAAAAAAAACACACACAACCACCCAAACTTTGTTGTCTGTGTTTCTTTTGTTTTATTCTTGTTTTTTTGTTTTTTATGTGTTAAAAGTGTTTTTCTATGAGTAGTTTGTCCTGGATTTTTTTTCTTGTTTTAAAAGTATTTGTTGTTTGGGTTTTTTTGTGTTTAAATATTTTGTTTTTTTTTGTTTGTTTTGCAGTCTGCGGTATTTTGGTTTCTTAGCGGATTTTTTTTGGGGGGTTGTGCTTTTTGTTTGTTCATTTCAGGTGTTGGGTTTTTTTGTTTGTTTTGGGTTCGTTTCTTTTTTTTTTCACTCTTTTTGTTGTGTTTTCTTTCTGTTTGTTTTGTTTTGTTGTGTTCTAAAATCGTTCAGTTTTTGTTCTTGATCAATATTGGCAGTCTTCATTCGTCATTTCTTGTGGTTTCTTTTTTTTTTTTGTAGTTTTACTTGAATTCTGGTGTGTTGTTTTTTTTTAATTTGGTTTTCTCTTGTCTTTTCTTGTTTTCTTTTGTGTGCATTTCCTGTTTGAATTTGTAGGTTTTTGTTTGTTTGTTTCCGTCTTTGTTTTTTTTTCTGCTAATTTTTCATATCCATTTTTAGGTCTTGTTTCTGTAGGCTTTATTATTCTTGTTTGTTAGTTTATTTGATGTTATTTATTTATCTGTTTCTTCTTTACGATGTTTATCAATTCATTGTTTTGGGACCTTGTATTTCGCATCTTTTTTGGTTGTTTTGGAAACAAACTTTTCACACATATATTTTTATGTTGAGGCCATGTCTAGATTCACAGATGATAATTCAAATTTGCTGATTGTCTTTTGTAAATTTGCAAAGAAAAAATGTTTGAAGTGGTTATTGTTGTTGTTGCTGCTGTATTTCTTTAGAAACAGATCATACATACATACATACATACATACATACATACATACATACATACATACATACATACATACATACATACATACATACATACATACATGCAGACAGAACACAGACAGACAGACAGAAACACACACACATACACACACACACACATACACACACACACACACATACACACACACACACAAACACACACAACACACACACACACACAAGCACGCACGCACACACACACACACCACACACACACACACACACACACACACACACACACACACACGGACACAAAGACAGACACAAAGACAGACACATAGACAGACATTCAGACAGACACACAGACAACGAGCGAAAGCACTTATGTGCGCGCGTCGGAGTTTAGACAAAAGACTATAATTTAGAAAGCGCCGATTTGGACCCCCCTCCCCCACCCCCCTCACAAGATGATAACTGCAGAGCAGAAGAGACAGTCTGCATCATTTTTGCTCCGATTGCTGCCAATTGATGTCAAAACGTTCCTCTCCGATTTTCCGCTGCTTCTCTTTGTCTGTCTCTCTACATCTGTCTGTCTCTGTCCGTCTCTCTGTCTGTCTTCTGTCTGTCTGCCTATATCTGTTAGTGCCTTTGTCTTTATCTGTCTGTCTACCAGTCTGTCTCTTCCTCACTCTTTCTCATTATTTTCTATTTGAGTTTTCAAAGTTTACAGACCTGAGAGAGAGAGATACCCTGTGAAAATACTTCACAAAATTTGTGAATAGTTTGAAGGCTTTGTTCATTTGTATATAATACAAATGAACAATGCTTTCAAACTATTTTGAATAGTCAAAAATGTTTTCCAGTTGAGGATTTTTGGTGTGTATAATTATACTCTATGCTCTGAAAGCCGGAGAACTTTGTTGAGTATAAATGGTGAACTAAAAGTAAAGTAGTTCCTGTCTCTTTGGAAAATCACTCATAGCAATGCCAACATTACTATGTTTGTTTACTGATTTGATTGCAGTTTCTTTTGTCAAAATGTCTACCCCCTTGTATACAGGCCGTGGCCTGAGTTCCCCCCCCCCTCTCTCTCTCTCTCTCTCTCTCTTCCGTCAACCCGCACACACACCACACTCACACACACACAAACACACAACACAACAAACACACACACCACACACACATTGACAGAGAAGAGAGAGAGAGAGAGAGCCAGCCCTCGGGCAAAGTAAAATATGTCGATCAAACGGATCCTAAGTTTTGACGTAGTGTTGACGTATCAACTTTGGTATGCCGAAAAAAAGAAGAAAAAAAAAGGAATGCTACTGTCTTTATGTTTGTCTACGTATCTGCGTGTCGAAAGTATGCAATGCCTGCATCTCTTGCATATTTCTGCCTGTGTGTCTGTATATCTTATGTCTGTCTGTTTGGTCTGTATGTCTTATCAGTCTGTGTGTTTGTATGTCTTCACTTTTTCTTCTGTATCTGTCTGGGAGTCTGTCTCTCCGTCTCTATCCTCCGTCTCTGTTTGTTTCTGCTCTGCGTCTTTCTTTCGTCTCTTTGTCTTTCTATTTTTCCTCCCGTTTCTCTCTCTCTCTCTTCTCTCTCTCTCTCCTCTTCTCTCTCTCTCTCTCTCGTCTCTCTCTTTCCTCTCTCTCTCTCTCTCTCTCTCTCCTCTCTCTCCTCTCTCTCTCTCTCTCTCTCCTCTCTCTCTCTCTCTGTCCTCTGTGTGTGTGTGTATGTGTGTGTGAGTGAGTATATAATATATTATGTGTATGAGTATGTGTATGTGGGTGCGCGCGCACGTGTGTGTGCGTGCGTGTGTACGTGTACGTGTACTGTATGTGTGTGTGTGTTGGGTGTGTGTGTGTGTGTGTGTGTGTGGCGCGGAGTAAATTGACAGCTTGGCAACATTGATTTTTGTCCATCAGGTTTGACTTTCCTGTCCAATTTTCAGGTCTTTTGTCAGGCTTTGTTGGCGAAGACAGAAACGATTTTGCGCGATTTAGACACGCACGCACCACAAGCACACGCACACGCACACCACACGCGCGCACACACACACGCACACGTGCACATAGACATGCACATGCACACACACACTCTAATATCATTTCTAGTGGATAGACGTTAAAATGAAGACACACACACCCACATACACAGATGACAAGATTTACAGAGGACAAGATTTTACAAAACTGCATAAACAAGGGACTGGATGTAAAAATAAAAGCACATGGATGCTCATTCCATTATCCTTGATATAAACGAATAAATAAATAATAAAACACACACACATGCATGCACGCACGCACACAAACATACACATACACACACTATTTCTGTATCTGTAAATCCTTCCCCCCACCTTTTCCCCTTCTCCCCTTCTCTCTCTCTCACTCACTCTCTCTCTCTCTCTCTCTCTCTCCTCTCTCTCTCTCTCTCTCTCTCTCTCTCTCTCTCTCTCTCTCTCTCTCTCTCTCTCCTCTCTCTCTCTCTCCTCTCTCTCTCTCTCTCTCTCTCATCTATCTATCTATCTATCTATCTATCTATCTATCTGTACCTGTCTCTGCTCTCTGCTCTCTGCTTTTGTACCTGCCTGTCTGTCTGTTAATCTGTCTGTCTGTCAGTGTATCTGTCTTTACCCCCCCCCCTCTCACTCTCTCTCTCCTCTCTTCTTCTTCATCTCTCTCTCTCTCTCCTCATCTCTCTCTCTCTCTCTCTCATCTCTTTTCTTCTCATCTCTCTCTCTCCTCTCTCTCTCTCTCTGTGTTGAGTTGGATTATTAACGAAGACGCTCTTAGTCGTATGTAATGTATTTGAATGTGTTGCTTACTGGACAGTTTGATTGGAATTTTTGGTTAAATACCTATTCCCCTTCATCCTTTCATTTGTATTGTGGCCCAAGGCCGAAGTACAATTAAAATGTTCAGTGTCTCTCTCTCTCTCCTCTCCCTCTCTCTCACTCTCTCTCATCTCTCTCTCTTCTCTCTCCCTCTCTCATCTCTCTCCTCTCTCCTCTCTCCTCCTCTCTCTCTCTCTCTCTCTCCTCTCCTCTCTCTCTCTCTCTCTCTCTCTCCCTCCCTCCCTCCCTCAATCACAACACACTCTCTCATCTCTTCTCTCCCCCTCCTTTCCCCCCCTCCGTACCCTACCCTACCTTCTATCTCCCAGAACTTTTTCGGGCGCGGCAACAAGTCAGTGTATGTATGTAATGTATGTATACTTCAGGATATGACGTGTACGTATGCATCTCACGACCTGAGTAGGATATATTTATGTAAATCATAAGATAGATATATGTCCAACGGCTGTTATTGTTCGAAATAATAAGAGCGAGGTCACTCTCCAGCTTGAACTTCCGGTCAAGTAGTGTGTTGTGTGGTTCAATGCTACTCAGGGACAATGTGTGTGCTTGTTGTTTCGTTCACAATGTGTGTGGGGTGTTGGTGTGTGTGTTGTGTGGTGGGGGGGGGGGGGGGTTGACGTTTGGATTAAATTTGAAAGATACACTGTGTAGTTGATTGTTTTTGTTGTACTGTTAAATTTTTTTTTGGGTTTGGTTGATGTTTTTGTTTGCTTTTTATTAAAAGACGGGGGGGGGGGGGGGTGAGATATAGAGTAATACCATGTAGTTATGAGGAAGATGGAAATGATCACCAAGCCTTGGTATCGTTCTTGTTCTTCTTGTACGTGTTCTTCTTGTTCGTGTTCTTCTTGTTCGTGTTCTTGTTCTTAGTCTTCTTAGTGTTGACCCTCTCGAGCATGCATGATATTATAATATGTTGGCTAGGAGGCTAGCAGACGACAAAGGACTGAGGGGGTTATATGATACAGTGTTTGCTAAAAAGAAAAAAAAAAAAAAAAGAAGGAAAATGAAAACGAATTCAAACCTACCAAAATTGATGCAAAATCACGTTGTAGTCAGAAGCTATTTTTGATCACAAAAATGCTTTATGTTTTTATTGTTTATCATTTATTTTTTACTTTTTTTTCTTTTTTTTTTTTGGTGGGGGGGGGGGTAATGTCCTTTGTTTTTCTGCCATAGACTCCGAGGCTGGTTTACCAAGGTGAATTTTTTTTTTTTTGACTTTTTTTTTGTGCACCGATGAAGGTGCTGCATTCCGACTTCGATGAGGAAAAGACAATTGAAAATGGGCTAAAAATTATAGGTGGAAATTGGAACACGGCTACCTTAATGGTGGGTAAAAACGGTCGCATTGCAAAATCTCACCATTAGTGAACATTGGACCTCTAGCTGAGGAACGAAAGAAAAAAATATGTATATATATATATATTTGTTTTAATTTAGTATATGTGTGCTTGTGAGTGTTTGTGTGTGTGCATGTATGTATGAGTGTGTGAGTGTGTGTGTGTCTCTGTGTGCTTGTGTGTCCTGTGTGTATGTATGAGTTTGCGTACGTGCGTACGTGTGCATGCGTGTGTCTTACGCGCGTGTGTGCACGTGTATGTGTGTGTGTACATATTTTCACTTGACCATTATCCTCTAACTTGCTGAAAGAGCTCTACAATGTCAATGTGCAAATGATTGCAGGGTGTATCGCGTCCATCAAAACATTCTCCACTGTCAATTATATGTTAAGAATCATTTGGCATTCTAAGTGACAATATGAATCAGAGATAAAAGTATAATGATGCTATTTGTAGTCTGATAGGTTTGTAGATTTGCTTGTGTATTGTGTAGAATGTAATGAAGCTATTTGTAGTCGGTATGTTTATATACATACTTGTGTATTCTTGTATGTGTTCCTTAGTTTTGCTATGGGGAGTCAAGCGTTGATGATTTGCTTTTGGCTTTTGCGCGCGCGCGTGTGTGTGTGTGTGTGTGTGTGTGTGTGTGTTTGTGTGTGTGGTGTGTATTGTGTGTTTGTTTGTGTGTTTGTTTGTGTGTGTGTGTGTGTGTGTGTGTGTGTGTGGTGTGTGTGTGTGTGTGTTTGTTGTGTGTGTGTGTGTATGTGTGATTGTGTCTTTGTCCTGTATCTATGTCTGTGTGTATGTGTATAAAATATTGCATTTGCCTCTCTCTCTCTCTCCTCTCTCTCTCTCTCTCTCTCTCTCTCTCTCTCTCTCTCGCTCCTCGCTCTCGCTCTCTCTGTGCCACTGTGTGTCTCTCAGTCTCTGTCTCTATCTCTGTCTCTGTCTCTGTCTGTCTGTCTTCTGTCTGTCTGTCTGTCTCTGTCTGTCTGTCTGTCTGTCTGTCCTGTCGTCTCTCTCTCTCTCTCTCTCTCTCTCTCTCTCTCTCTCTCCTCTTCTCTCTCCCCTTATCTCTCTCTCTCTCTCTCTCCTCTCTCTCTCTCCCTCTCTCCTCTCTCTCTCTCTCTCCTCTCTCTCTCTCTCTCTCCTCTCTCTCTCTCTCTCTCCTCTCTCTCTTTCTGTCTCTCCCTCTCTTGTATCTGCCCTCTCTCTTCTCAGCTCTTTCTCACAACACACACTCTCTCTCCTCCCTCTCTCCCTCTCCCCCCCCCCCTCCCTCCTCTCTCTCTCACCCCCCCCCCCCCCCACCCCTCTCTCTCTCTCTCCTAAAAGGAGGCAAAAACAGGGCAGGTATCACTGAGAACTATTCCTGGGCAATTTGTCGTCTTGCCGTGAAACGCTGGAGAATCCGCGCCCGCGCTGTCATTGACACATCCCTCTCGGGGAGATGCAACTTGCAGACGCTGCCCACAAAACATAAAGAGACCAAAAGACAGAGAGAGACAGAGACAAGAGAGGGGGGGGAGGGGAAGTGGGGGGAGGGAGAAGAGAGGGGGGGAGGAGGGAAGAGGGGGAAAAAGGGAGAGAGGAGGGATGGAGAGGAGAGGGGGGGGAGAGAGAGAGGGAGGGGGGAGGGGAGAGAAGGGGGGAGAGAGGGAAAAAAGGGAGGGGAGGGGGGGAGAGAGGGAAAAAAAAAAGGAGGGGAGGGGGGAAGGGAGGGGGGGAAGGGGGGGGGGGGGGGGGGGGGGGGGGGGGGGGGGGGGGGGGGGGGGTTTTGGGGGGGGGGGGGGAAAAATTTTTTTTTTTTGGGGGAAAAAAACCCCCCCCCCCGGGGAAAAATTTTTTTTTTTTTTGGGGGTTTAAAATTTTTTTAAGGGGGTTTTTTCAATTTTTTTTTTAAAAAAAGGGGGGGGGGGGGGGGGGGGGGGGGGGCGGGTTTTTTTTTCCCCCCCCCAAAAACCCCTTTAACCCCCCCCCAAAAACCCAAAAAAAACCCCCCCCCCCCCCCCCCCCCCAAGCCACCCCCCCAAAACCCCCCCCCCAAACCCCCCAAACCCCAACCCCCCCCAAAAAAAACCCCCCCCCCCCCAACCCCAAAACCCCCCCCCCCAAAACCCCCCAAACCCCCACAACCAAAAAACCCCCCAAAAAAAAAAAACAAAAAAGCCAAAGAAACCCAAAAAAAAACCCAACCCGAAAAAAACCCCCCCCCCCCCCCCAAAAATTCCAAAAAAAAACACCAAAAAAAAAACCCCCAAAAAAAAAGGGTTTTTTTTTTTTTTGGTTTTTGTTTTGTTTTCTGTTGGGTTTTTTTTTTGGGGGGGGGGGGTTTTTTTTTTTAAATTTTTTT
>CM060334.1:27128465-27143465 GCA_030674155.1 Stramonita haemastoma | reverse complement strand
GAAATTGAGATGGATATGTATACAGTATACGTCAATAATTATGTGAAAGTGTTGTGTGTCTGTGTGTGTGTGTGCGTGTTCGTGTGTTCGTGTGTGTGTGTGTGTGGTGTGTGTGTGTGCGTGTGCGTGTGTGTGCGTGTGCATGTTCGTGTGTGTGCATGTCTGTGTGTGTGCGTGCGTGCATGTGCATGCGTGCGCTCGTGGGCTTGTTTGAGCGCGCGACATGCATATACACGCACAATTGCAAGCATAATTATGAATATGTGTACAAAGGAGCATAATAATGAGTTTCAGCATCACATATGTGCTCAGAAAGAGGTCATAGTCAGACAACCGTGGAAACTACGTCCATCTCTCTCTCTCTCTCTCTCTCTCTCTCTCTCTCTCTCTCTCTCTCTCTCTCTTCCTCTCTCTCTCTCTTCTCTCTCTCTCTCTCTCTCTCTCTCTCTCTGTATATGTGACGCTCCACCACATAATAAGTCGGAGTGCACCAGAGGTCAATTTTTAGTTATTGACATGTTATTAATGTACAATAAAGTGGCTACCAAATACAAAAAACAGATAGAAAATCGGACAATTCTGTGCAAAGTTATTACAAATTGAAATGATAGACTGTGGCATGTGACAAAATGAGAAACGGGCAAGTTTATTTTCGTAACAGGTTGTCAGAATGAGGGCTGGGTATTTTGAAAACACATTTAAAAGCAAAAGGAATAAAAAAAATATGCCTTGATTATTTTATTATAAGGTAGATAAACGGATATTGTTTAATAATCAATCAAATCTCAAAATTGACAACTTGACCCCCAACTGCCTTTAATATCTCCTAGCGCAAAATTGGGTAATGTGCTAAGCGACTCATTTCGTGGTGGAACGCCACATATTTATTTATTTATTTATTCATCTATTTATTTACATATATAATTATTTCATGTGTGGTGTGTGAGTGTGAGTGTGTGTGTGTTGTGTGTGTCTGTGAAAATCAAAGTCAAACTTATTTTTAGATGGTACATTGAATAAGCAGTGCGACTGCTTTTTTTCCATCAAGCCATCCATCAAAGAAAAAAAATCATATTGTTATATTATACATATATGAGAATAAAAACCTAAAAGAAAAGAAGTCGTACAAATATGTGCATACATGCACACTTATCAACCCAGTTTAATTAATCACCAGAAATAAGGGGAACTTTTCCCATGCAACTTCGTAGGGCATCTGCACATCTGTAAATATCGTGTGTCTTGCGTCCTATCTTGCAACACGATTTCTGTTGTCTGTGCAAGGGCATCTAGGAATCTATAAATATCTTGTCTTTGCTGGCACTTATAGTGCCTCTATATACTTATACCACACAGCACTCTTCACCTCTTGCCTCAATTTGGGGAAAGGTAGAGGGGAGGGGGAGGAGGGAGAGAGCTAGGGGGAGAGGGATGGGGGTGGGAATGGAGGTGTGAAGAGAGAAGAGATAGCATCTTGGGGATAGAGGTTGGGTGGGTGGAGATGGAGGGTGTGAATTATGGGAGTGTGGTGGTGGTGGTGGTGGTGTGGTGGTAGTGGGGTGGTGATGGTTTTGTATCTGTTGCTGTTTATCTCTGTGTTTTTTTGGTTTATAGAGTGGGGGGGGGGAGTGTTGGGTGGTGTTAGAGAGGAGAGAGAGCGAGAGAGAGAGAGAGATGGGGGGGGGGGGGAGGGGGGATCAAATCAAATCAAATTCTTTTATTTAGAGGATAATGAATAATTACCCATTTTTTTTACATCCAGTCCCCACCCTTGGGGATACATCAATATAGATAGACACGTAATAATAGAATACACCCAATACTTGAGAGAGAGAGAGAGAGAGAGAGAGAGAGAGAGAGAGAGAGAGAGAGAGAGAGAGAGAGAGAGGAGAGAGAGAGAGAGAGAGAGAGGAGATGGAGAATATTGCCGCACACCAAGAACTTACACACGATCCAACACGATTTCTGTTGTTGAAAAGAACCTTCTCTGTTTGCATCACCCACCAATTTCTCTCTTTTTTATATAGATCTAAAACCACAATTTACTCTTGACTTTTTCTTTGTTTTCTGTTTGATATTTTGCATAGTTTTCGTTTTGGGCCTATTCTTCCCAATTGCAGAAAATGCTCTCTCCATTGTATTGAAGATCATGTTTTTGTTTCTTTTATTGTCTTTTGGGTTTATCTTGTATTTGTCGGATGAGAGGGAGTGTAGTTCTTGTGTGTTTACTTGTTTGAATTCTCTTCAGGCCCATTTTGAATCATCTTCCTGTTTTTTGTTTTTTTGGGGTCTCCTTTTCTTCCTTATTTGTTTGTTTTTGTTTCGGTATTGTTTTTTGTTTGTTCGTTTGCTCCTTATCTCTTTGCAATGACTTTGTTAGAGTATTTTAATTCATGAATAAATCCCCGAAGTCTGAATGTGGCTTCCTAAATGGTCGGGGGGAACAAACGGTCGCATACACATCGATCTCATTATAGTGAACTTCGGAGCTCTAGCCGAGGAACAGAAAAAAATCCTCATATAAAAGTTTTTTGATAACAGGCCTTTTTACAAATATTTCTCTGATCATTTACAGCAATGTTTTGTGAGAAAGCAAAAACGTTTCCAGAATGGTAGAGAATGAATACATCTATGGAAAAAGAGAGAAGAGATGAGTCTTAATTGATGCTCCCCCCCCCCCCCTCTTAACTAAACAGAATCCAATCTCTTAATACTTCATTCATTCTAAGTCCAGTCCAGCTTCCTTTAGTTTTTTTCCAGGCTGGACAGTGATACAGATACTACACAGACGTTTAGTTTGGCTGGGCCGGGTGATTCAGGAAATCAGATAACCTAAGGAGCCGCCATTATTTTCTTTCCATTGGTCTGAGAGTACTTGTGGCCCAGCCAGTTGTTTTCCCTTGAAGCTCCTGGGCGCCGAGTGGATAAGAGGACTGGCTGTTCTTAATCCTTCTGGTCTGTGCTGAGGTCTTGGGTTGCTGGGTTGAATCTTTGTTTTGGATCCAGCTTGGCATGGTTGATTGTTGTTTGGTATGGTTGGCGTGGTTAGAGTTGTTTTGTGTTTGTTTTGTTTTTGTTGTTTCTTTTGGGGGGTTGCTCATTTGTTTTTTTAAAAGTTATTTTATGTTGGGTTTGGAATGTGAGTTTGCTCGTGTGTGTGTGCGTGTGCGTGTGTGGTGTGTGTGTGTGTGTGGTGTGCGTGCGTGCATGCGTGGTGTGTGTGTGTGTGTTCATGTGTGTATGTGTGTGTAGAGTTGTCTGTGCCTGTAAGACTCTTTGTGTGTGAATGTAAGACTGTGTCTATGTTTCTGAGTGTACTTTTTCTGTATGCATGGTTGGTTTTCACGTGGGTTTTTTATGTGCAAATGTTGTGTTTTCAGATTTTTTTTGTTATGTAGATGATTATGTTGTTGTGTGTTTTTCACGTTTGTATTTTTATGAATGAATGTTGTGGTTGCGCGCCTATTTGCAAACACACTCATGCAAACTTGTGTATGGATCTACATCCAGACACAAATGCAGAAACCATACTGGGGCCTCCAGATTTGATCCAGTGTTGTTGGCACCAGAATAATGTCTCTCCTCTGGCATCTCTACCCACCAGGGGCCATGAAGAGATCATCTGGAGATCCATAAACATCTCTTGGGTTGAAGACAGTTAGATTACAAGCGCACTAACACATCTTGTACAGCTAACCCTCACTTTCCTTTCATTATTTTTGTTATTTATGTATCTCTCCCTCACTCTGTCTGTCTCCAAGTCCCTGCCTCTGTCTGCTCTCTGTCTCTCTCTCTGTTCTCTCTCTCTGTTGTCTGTCTGTGTCTGTCTCTGTCTCTGTCTGTCTGTCTGTCTGTCTCTGTCTGTCTGTCTCTTCTCTGTCTCTCTCTCTGCTCTCTCTCTCTCTCTCTCTCTCTCTCTCTCTCTCTCTCTCTCTCTTCTCTCTGTCTCGCTCTGTCTGACAAAGCTTTTAGTCCAGGCAAAGATCCAAGTTTGATAACCAACTAGTGACTCCCCAACTCGTAAGAGCGGCATCGGCAAATCTGTAAATATCTTGTGTTTATCAGGACAGGGTGATGTGTCGTTAACTGGTTATGTCATAAAGTGGACCAGGCTCAGTGAAGATAAGAACTGCCTTCTCTAGGTCTGGAAACTTTCTGCAAGTAAAAGAACAACTTTTCCTTTCTTCTTCTAAGTGCGCTGCCAATGCACACACTTGCAAATCGTGAGACAAACGGTTTTGAAATCTGACGATTCCTGTTGTCGATGTAAGCTTGCGAATCAGGGGAAAAAAACAGGAAATTTTCTCCTGGGAAAGTCTGGGAGTTGGTTGTTTTACGTTCAGAGCATCGTTTGAGTTCATGTTCACGTAATAAAAATTTTATTGGCATTTATTTTGGGGTGGAGTTTTCATGTGTTGATAGAAAATGATATGCGAAGCAGTTTTTTTTTTTTTAATTTCAAGTTATTTTTTTAACCACGCTCTCACAGTTAACGTCTGAATCCAGTTACTGACCAAGAATTTATATAGGGACACCACATCAGTAGATCTCTATTTTGTTGATGGTTATGATGCCTTCACATACCTATATAGCCTTCACCTCTTGCCTCCATTATGGAAAAGTTGGGGGGAGTGGGAGAGAAGGGTGAGGCTGTGAAGAGAGGAGATAGCATCTTGGGGAGGGTGGGGGGATGGAGGGTGTGATTAGTATGGTGGTGGTGGTGGTGTGGTGGTGGTGGTGGTGGTGTGTGGTGGTGGTGGTGGTGGTTTTGTAATCAGTGGCTGGTTATCTCTTTAACTTTGCCTTTTTTAAAGTGTGTGGAAAGGTGGGTGTGGATGTGGGTGTGGGTGTGAGTTCGAATTTGAGTTTGTGTGTGTGTGTGTGTGTGTGTGTGTGTGTGTGTGTGTGTTGTGTGTGTGTGTTGTGTGTGTGTGTGTGTGTGTGTGTATGCTTGTGTTTGTATGATTGAGTGTGTATGCGTGATTGAGTGTGTGTGTATGTGAGGGGAATGTGTGTGTTCGTGTGTGTGTGTGTGTGAGGGGATTGTGTGTGTACCCAAAAAAAAGACATTTCTCAAGGGATAAACCAAAGTAAATCTTTTAAAAAAGAAAACGAAAAAGAAAAGAAAACGAAAAAAGAAAAGAAAACGAAAGGAGAATGGATGAGTATAATTGATGCTTTTCTTAAACAGAATCTCAAGGAAGGATGGGGGCTAACTGATGCTCATTTTGTGGAAGTGTCCAATCGCCCAGGTTAATACTTCATTCATTCTAAGTCCAGTCCAGCCTCTATAGGGTTTTTCCAGGGCTGGACAGTGATACAGATACTATACAGACGTTTAGTTTGGCTGGGCCGGGTGATTCAGGAAATCAGATAACCTAAGGAGCCGCCATTATTTTCTTTCCATTGGTCTGAGAGTACTTGTGGCCCAGCCAGTTGTTTTCCCCTAGAAGCTCCTGGGCGCCGAGTGGATAAGAGGACTGGCTGTTCTTAATCCTTCATGGTACTGTGCTGAGGTCTTGGGTTGCTGGGTTGAATCTTTGTTTTGGGTGCGCTTGGAGATTGAGAGCGGCTGGGGTTTGGGGTTTGTTTGTTTTTGTTTTTATAGTCTGTTTAGTTAGTTAGTTTATGTGAGGATCAGACTGTCTCGGTCTCGGTCCCTGTCTCTGTCTCTCTTTCTGTCTCTGTGTATCTGTCTCTCTGTGCCTCTGCCTCAGTGTCTGTGTCTCTGTCTCTGTCTCTCTCTGTGTCTCTGCCTCTGTCTCTCTCTCTATCTCTCTATTTGTTTATCTATCTCTATCTTTCTACCTACTACCTACCTATCTATCTATCTATCTATCTATCTATCTATCTATCTATCTATCTATCTACCTACCTACCTACCTACCTACCTACCTACCCACCCACCCACCTTCTAACTATCTTTCTTTCTTTCTTTCTTTCTTTCTATCGATCGATCGATCGATCGATCGATCGATCGATCGATCGATCGATCTATCTATCTATCTATCTATCTATCTATCTATCTATCTATCTATCTATCTATCTATCTTCTATCTCTCTCTCTCTCTCTCTCTCTCTCTCTATCTATCTATCTATCTATCTATCTATCTATCTATCTATCTATCTATCTATCTATCTATCTATCTATCTATCACAGTACTTATAGGCAAACGGTGACATCCCTCAAGTCTTACCATTGCATAATTTGGGAGCTGTAGCGAGAAGGAAAAACCCTAACCATCTTTCGACGTGTTTGTGTTACTGCGTGCGTGCGTGCATGCGTGTGTGAGTGTGTGTATGTGTGTGCACGCGCGCGCGCGCGCCCCTGCGTGTATATAAATATATATCAACAGTGAGCGTTAAAATTTTCCTATCCTTGTCAGCGTCCAGTCAGTCTGCCAAAACACAGACAGTAATAGCCAGTGTGTACCCGAGGGTTGAACAGCGCATAGCTGAGGATTGGGCAGTTGATTGAGCGTCTGTTGAATGGTTTTCTTGACAGTTATTGCGTAATGTTCACAGAAAGTTTCGCATACTGAAACACTGAATCATTTGAACACTGAATTTTGAAAAAGGCAAGTACACAAACAGACATTCGAAAGAACTTAAACTGCAGAAGTACAGGAAAGAGGGGGAAAGGAAGGAGATAGAGAAACAGAGGTGAACAGACAGACAGACGGACAGATTGACAGAAAAGAGAGAGAAGGGGGGAGGATAGTAAGAGGCATAAAGAGAGGGGGAGAGAGAGAAACACAGAGAGAGAAACAGAGATGAACAGACAGATAGGCAGACGGACAGACACAAAGAGAGAGAGAGAGAGGGGGGAGGGGTAATAAGAGACATAAAGAGAGGGGGAAGGGGAAAGAGAGAAAGAGAGAAAATGGTGAGAGGTAAAGGGACAGACATGGAAAGAGAGAGGGAAAGGGGGTGGGGGTAAGGGGATAGACATAAAGAGAGAGAGGAGAGGGGGAGAGAACAGACCAGACAGACAGACTACCTGATAAACAGAAGGTGGACACAAAAGTATTTCGCAGCATAACTAACCTGCTCGGAATGTGTCAGAAATGGCAGCTGATGTCAACAGAGATACGAAGAGTAGGAAGAAGATATGGGAGATATTTTAAGAGTAGGTGTGTGTGTGTGTGTTGTGTGTTGTGTGGTATGGGGATGGGGGGAGAAGAGAGAGAGGGGAGAGAGGGAAAATCTACGAAGGTCACCTTTTTGGTGAAACTATCATCACGATCCTGATATTGCGTCATCACCGAGGTTGCTGGTTGCGTGGGAGGTATTTTAGGAATATTTTGTTTATGTACTACAGTGTGCATCCCTACATCCCCGCTAACTTTTGCCTGACCGAAAATAGACAAGCTAAACGAGACACATCGGTGGAGTCATTCCGTTTCCATTCATGTACAGTACTCGGATATTGCAATCTAAAATGTATTCTAGCTTACGAAATGCTTTTAAAAAGAAAACTGTTCTTTGGTTTGTCATTATTATAATTACTGAGAGCAGAGGACCGCGAGGAGTGGAGGAAGCTGGTTGCACAAATTTTCATTGGTGCCCACCACCCCTACGGTCCAAGAGGACTACAGGGTAGGTGAAGGTGAGGGTGATTATCATTACGTTAACATAACTTACATCGACTAGACAAGGGAGGGTATTTCAGTTCACAAATAATCAAGTTACTGTTCTTGTTTTAAATTAATTTGACTATCGTAGTTTCAATTAATATCATTTCTGCCTAAAGTAAACTTTTTTATTTTCTGTTAATATAAAAAGATCTTATCGCCACTAGTCTGCACCACTTAAAAAGTGTATTTCTTGTGCTTGTGAGTATGTTTTGTGTGTGTATGTTACCACAGCAGGTTTGAATTTTTATACCATACACTTTCGCCTGAAACTACTCTCCTGTTGTTCTTTGTTTAATGTGTGTGTGTGTGTGTGTCCTAACGCCAGAAAAATGCATGTCATTCTGTACCCTGATTTATATCCTGCAGTGAAACAACTAGCATTGGTTTTCCGAGGTCGGGATAGCCTAGTGATTAGAACATTGCACTCGCAATCTGACGACCCGGGTTCGAATCCTGTTCGAGGGGATTTTTCCCCGAGAGTTAACATCAGTGCCGACTTCACTCACCCCCAAAAGTCTTTCGGATGAGACTATAAACCGAGATCCCGTGTGCGGACGCACGCAAAACATCGTGCGCACACGTTAAACCTGTTCCACTTTTCGAAAGAGTTGGCCTGCTCTTTCGAAAAGCGAAACGGGTTTTAACGTGTGTGCAAGAGGGGGGTGGATAAAAAAAGAAAGAAAGAAAACCCACTGAAGTGTTTATTCCATTATCATCGATATAAAAGACTAAATAAGTGAAAAAAATAGATAAGTAAATTTTACCTAACGATCGGCACCCAGACCACCACTCTTGAATATGGGGGGAGGGGGAACTCGAACTCGAACACACGACTTCTCGATTTCTCGGCAGAGACGCATTAACCTCTAGACCACTGATCCACACCACATTAGGAGAAAAACCCAAATATAAAAACAGTTTTCTGTAAATTGTCCACAAACAAAATGACAATCGTCGAAATCAAAATGTTATTGTGTAAATTGAACGCTCTCAATGCAGGCTTAATGCTTTGACATTTTTTTAAGTTTCGTATCTCTTCTGTCTGTCTTTCTATTCATTATTTCATTTCTGTTCGTTGTTTTTTTTTTTTTTCCTTTTAAAGAATATCTATTGACAGTGTCTTTTCAAAATTGAATTATGTTCGATTGCTCGCTTGTTTTGTTTATTTGTATAGTTTTTTTTCGGTTTGTTTCTGGCGGTAAGTTTAATGTTAATAAACATGTTCTATTCCTATCTTTTGAAAAAAGCGGGAGAGTTTGATCAACTTTCGAAATTATTATTATTCACATATTTTCTAGGCTTTCGTGTTTAGGAGATGTCCTCCATCGAATTGCCTGTAGGCGTGAAAAATATTGTTCATATTTAAATTTTCACATTATTATTTTGTTAATGTGTCACAGCACAAACGAAAACTAGTGACATCAATCTGTATCAATCATCTTAAAACTTGAAATTTAAATGTGTGTGTCTGGTTTTAAAAAAATTATTTTTTTTTCACTTCAAAGAATTCATGATTAATTTAACAAGGATGGAGATCTTAATATTGATTTATTTTGATGTATTTTTTAAATTTCACATTACCATATTATTCTTTGAATACTACGTGCTGTTTAGAGGAGGGTGTGGCTTAGACAGAGATGTAGTATTCTCTGAAGTCAGAGTATGGCTGCCTATATAGCGAGGTAGCAGAGTTAGAGGGAATTAGAGTGCACCGTTTTGGGTGCCACCCAGGGTGCTTAAGGTAGAGAACACCCAACAATAACCACAACAACAACAGACGAACAGCTCAACAGCAGTAACAGCAGCTGCAGAGCAGCACGCAGCAACAACAACAACGACAACAACAAAACACACTAACTACTAACTAACACACTACTACTACTACTACTACTACTACTACTACTACTACTACTACTACTACTACTACTACTACAAACGCACATAATGCAGGATTTGGTGTGCACATTCCGTTCTTCATGCTTGTTTATATTTGTAGATATTGTGGGCTTAGTTTGTAAGTTTATTCTCCGAGGGAATGCCTGGGTCCTGTCAGTATAAATAGCATTCCCACCTTCTCGAAAATCTGTGCTAGGACCTCCCTCTTTTCTATCCCTCTCTTTGTTTTTGCCTCGTGCCTTTCCTTCTTGCCACCTCTCCTTGTCTATTTTCTGCCTTCTTGGTTCATTCTCCTTTATTTATTGTCTTTCCAGACAGACTTTTGTAAGTTTGTAAGTTTCTTTTTTGTTGTTGTTCGTTTGTTTAGATTTTGTTTCGGTGTTGGAATATTCATAATAGCTTCTGGAGTGTCGCAATGCCTATTACTTTTGATAATACGCTATATTGCTTAGCAAATTTTTAGCACTCCTATTTCGGTGCCTATCTACCTGCCTGCCTGCCTGCCTGCCTGCCTGTCTTCCTGTCTGCCTGTCTGCCTGTGTCTGGCTCTCTTATTCTCTGCCTGTCCACTTCTCTGTCTGTCTGTCTGTCTGTCTGTCTGTCTGTCTGTCTGTCTGTCTGTCTGTCTGTCTGTCTGTCTGTCTGTCTGTCTGTCTGTCTCTCTCTCTCTCTCCTCTCTCTCTCTCTCTCTCCTCTCTCTCTCTCTCTCCTCCATTCCTTCTTCTCTCTCCTCTCTCCTCTCTCTCTCTCATCTCCTCTCTCTTTCCATTTGTCCTTCTTCTTATGTCTTCTTCTCTCTGTCCTTCTTTTCTATCTTTTCTGTCTCTAGTCTCTCTTTTCTCCTCTTCTGTCTTCTATCTCTTCTCTCTGTCCTTCCTCTCTGTCTTCCCCTCTCTTCTGCTCTGTCTGTCTGTCTGTGTGTCTGTGTCAAGGTGTTTATACCCATGGCAGCAGAGCTGTAAATGCTAACGCCAGTAAACTGTCAAGGTGTCAAAACAGTCTTCTGCCTCTGTGTGTGTGTGTGTGCGTGCGTGTATGTGTGTGTGTCGTCGCGCTGCGGCGTCGCGCGCGTGTGTGTATGTGTGTCGTGTGTGTGTGTGTGTGTGTGTGTGTGTGTGGTGTGTGTGTGTGTGTGTGTGTGTGTGTGTGTGTGTTTGCCATTATTCGAATACTAACAAATGCCTTCGACTAAAATGTCTGCCTCCCTGCCTGCCTGCCTGCTGTCTGTCTGTCTGTCTGTCTGTCTGTTTCTTCTTCTTCTTCTTCTCTCTGCTTCTGTCTCTCTTCTCTCTCTCTCTCTCTCTCTCTCTCTCTCTCTCCTCTCTCTCTCTCTCTCTCTCTCTCTCTCTCTCTCTCCTCTCTCTCTCTCTGTGTTTCTTTTCCCCTTCCTTTTCCCTCACTCACCTACTTTTAAAGAAGGAAAAAAACACACAACAGCAAAACAAACTTTACGAGACATACGTAGGTGGGAAGAGTATCTCGCGAAACATCTGCGAAACTCTGAAATATTTTCCTTGGGCTGTCTTGAGGGTTTTAGCACATCATCAGCGCACGTTAAAGCACTCTGTTCCGTTGCTGTGTGTCTCTAGGGGGAGAATGGGAGAGAGAAAGAAAGAGAGAGATGAAAAGACAAGATAACATTTCCAGCCGGAAGAGGTGTGGTGGTGGTGGTGGTGGTGATGTGGTGGATGGGTGGGTGGTGGTGGTGGTGGTGGTGGTGGTTGTGTTGGTGTTGGATTTGTTGGTTGTTGTTGTGGTGGTGTGTGTGTGGAGAGAGAGAGAGAGAGAGAGAGAGAGAGAGAGAGAGAGAGAGAGAGAGAGAGAAGACAGACAGACAGACAGACAGACAGACAGACAGACAGACAGACAGACAGACAGACAGACAGACAGACAGACAGACAGAAGACAGAGAGATACAAAGAGAGACACAAGAGAGAGAGAGAGAGAGAGAGAGAGAGAGAGAGAGAGACAGAGAGAAGAGAGACAAAGAAGAGAGACACAGAGAGAGGATGGTATGGAAAGGGTGTTAAAATGTGGCAGGAAGTGAGATGGTGGCTGTGTTTTGTTTGACAGATCGGTTGAATATTTTTCAGTAGAACTTTCTTGTGATTTGTTGAATGTTTTCAGTGAGAACTTTCTTTCTCTTTCTTTCATGTTATCTTTCTTTCCTTTTCTTTCTTTCTTTTCTTTCTTTTCTTCCTTTGCTTTCTTTCTTCTCTTTCTCTCTTTCTTCGTTTTCTTTCTGTCTGTCTTTTTTTCCTTCCTTTCTCTTTACATTTTTTTCTTTTTCTTTCTTTTTCTTTTTCTTTCTTTCTTCTCTTTCTGTCTTTCTTCGTTTTCTTTCTTTCTTTCTTCCTTCCCTTTTTTCTTTTTTTTTCTCTTTTCTTTCTTTCTTTTTCTTTCTTTAACTGTAGTGGTGGTGTTTGTCATGGTATTTGGCCTGTTGAAGGTGCTTGAGTTTTGTCTCACTATTTTCTTTGAGAAACTCATTTCTTGCTGCAGCAGCAACATCAGCAGCAGCAACAGCAACATCGACAGCAGCACCAACAACAATAGCAACAGCAGCAACAGAAGCAATAGCGACAGCAGCAACAGCAGTAGCAACAGCAACAACACCAAGAAATAACAGTCCCTTTCCTGGTCCCATCTCCCAGGGAGAGAGAGAGAGACAGGGGGAGACAGACAAAGAGAGAGACAGAGACATAGGAACAGTTTTTCACACCGAAGTGACTAACTTCAGAATTTTTTTTTTTAGTACTTCAAAAACTTTTGAAATCACATTGCGTATAAAGAAAGCAAAAAGGGAAGAAGAAAAAAAAACAGAGAAAGGAAGTAAGAGAAAGATTTATTGTTGGCAGTGTTATCACTAGGAGTAAAAGTTAAGACAGACAGAAAGAGAGAAAGACAGACAGGCGGACGGACGGACGGATAGATAGATAGGTAGGTAGGTGGGTAGGTAGTAGGTAGGTAGGTAGTAGGTAGGTAGGTGGGTTGATTGATTGATTGATTGATTGATTGATTGATTGATTTATGGACAGACAGACAGATAACAGACAGACAACAGAGATGGATAGATAGATAGATAGATAGATAGATAGATAGATAGATAGATAGACAGATAGATACATAGATAGATAGACGATAGATACATAGATACATAGATAGATAGATAGTTTACATAGATAGATAGATAATGACATAGATAGATAGATAAAATAGATAATAAGATATGTAGTGGGTAGAGTAGGTAGGTAGGTAGGTAGGTAGGTAGGTAGGTAGGTAGGTAGATAGATAGATAGATAGATAGATAGATAGATAGATAGATAGATAGATAGATAGATAGATAGATAGATATACATACATTTTTAAAGCATTTCTTTTCATTGAAGATCACACTGATACAACTTATAAGTTAAAACAAGGAGTCGATTAATTAAAGTTTACAAATCATAAAATCATAGATATTTTAGAGACCCAGACTTTTTGCACAACAACCGGAAAATAATGAGGAATCCGGTAAACTACTCTTCAGTTCAGTGCCTCATCAGCTTGCCATTAAGTCAGGAAGGGAAACAGAAACCCTTTGTATGTCTGTGTGCGTGCGTATGTGCTTGCGTGCGTGTGTGTGTGCGCGTGCGTGCGTGCGTGCGTTTGAGCGTGCGTGTGTGTGTGTGTGCGTGCGTGTACGTCCGTGCGTGCGTGCGTGCGCGCGCGTGTGTGTCGTGTAACAGCAACCTCAAGAAGCTAAGAAAAAAAAAAGATCAATAATTTCGAGAGTATATCACTCTAAATCTGAACTAGCTGGCATTATTTTTTTTAGCATCATTTTACAAAAGAAGCCAGCTTTTGTGGCGCCAGAGATATTTTTTCCTTCTCTTTTTAATATTTTCTTTTAAAATAGGTGTAAGGGCTTTTTTTAATCCCATAAAATAAAATGAAGGAAATTTCAACCCCAAAAAATCTATGAGGTGAATGAACTGGGTGTGAAGTGTTTGAGAATATTTAGGTTTTTTGTTGTTGTTTTTTTTTTGGGGGGGGTTGTTTTGTTACTGTTGTGTTTTTTTTTGGGGGGAGGGGATTCGCGGAAGCTGTAGCTGAGTGGATAAGGACGTTTGATGTCCATCCTATAAGTCCTGTAAGTCATGGGTTCGAATCTCGGCAGCGACTTGTGATGAATTAAGGACAGGTATCGGTGGGGCGGGATAGCTCAGTGGTCAGAGCACTCGCTTTCCCCCAGTCAAGTTAAGCAGGTCGAGCGTGGTCACCAGTTGGATGGGTGACCGTTTGCGGCCTTGGCTTCAGTACAGTCCCCCCCCCCCCCCTCCCCAGTTCACCCAGCTGTAAATGGTACCTGCCCTCTTTAGGGTCAGGGACGGTAAAGCAGTAAGGGAGAGGAGATGGGCGCCGCCCTCAATATAGCTGGCCCCTGGAGAAGCTGAGGTCTCTGATGCCTCGCTCCCCTACGACCGCCTAGGTTATGAGGCACCTTTACTTTTATCTTTATCTGTTTTGGATTATTTTCCTGCCAGTGCCTTAACCCTATGCAGTTAACATCAGTACTGAATCCACTCCTTGACAGTCTCTTCGGCTGAGACTATAAACTGAGGCCCCATGTTCAAACGTATGCAGAACATCTTGCCACACGTTGAAACCCTGTTCCGCCTTTCTGAAGAGCAGGCCATCATGTTGTGCCGGTAGGAACGAATGATAGTTCTTTACCTTAATGGTAGGCTAAAGTGGTGGCATAGCACTAAAATCTCATCATTGGTGAACCTAGTTTTTGAGAGGATAAAAAGAAAAGAATTGCTTGCTTAAAAAATATGACTTTGAGATTGTCTTCACCATGACAAGCTGTTAAGAGTATACCACACCTATACACGCTTTTAAAGGAGTAAAAAAAAAAATCCTCTGAAATTGTCTGCCCTTTTGACGAGGTATTTGGAAAACAATCCCTATTCCCCCAAGTATGACCTACTGTCCCACAGTGATTTCTAGAATGAGTGAAGACGAGAGTGCATGTTCTGGGTGATCCCTAGAGTGTTAAGCTGAGGAACGTGGAACAATTTACAACAACAACAACAACATCGAGATTTTGCAGAGAAATATGTCTGCATTATTACGAGGTGGGGGCGAGAGAAACGGCATTACTAAAGTTTTATCTTCGCACAATGAATATTGTCTTCTGTGTATTTATATATATATATATATATATTATATATATATATTATATATATATATATATATATATATATATATAATAAATATAAATATATATACAATATAATATTATATAGATATATATGTTATATATATATATATATATATATATATATATTCCTTCCAAGGGCTAGCTGGTCAAGATATAATGGCACCAACAAACAAACAAACAAACAACAAACAAAAAAAAAAAAAAGAAAGAAAAGAAAATGTTTCGCTCTTCCAACAACTTGATAAGGTTAGCTGTAGG
>CM060334.1:27114602-27128365 GCA_030674155.1 Stramonita haemastoma | reverse complement strand
CCACGCCCCCGAAACAATTTGTGCTGGCAGCGACCTTTTAAAAATTTTCTGGGGGTGGGTGGGGGTTTTGAGGGGGATTTCCCCCTTGGTTTTTTTCCCTTTTTGGCCAGCAGATCTGTGACTCTGGAGATCTTAAATCCCCCTTTTTTTCCCCCACTCTCCCAAAATGTCAGTGACGTCTGATTTAAGATTTCCTTGACATTTTAAGGGGGGGGGGGGGGGGGGGCATGGGGGTTGGGGGTGGGGGGGGGGGTGGGCGGGAAAATGGAAGTGAAAAGGAGTTTTGAAAATTTTGGTCCAAAAAAAAACAAAGGTGTCCTTGGGGGTTTTTCGGTTTTTTTTAAAAAAAGGGGGGGGGTGAAAAAAAAAAGGTTTTAAAGTGTGTGGGGGGTGTGTGTGGGGTGTGGGGGTTTTGGTTTTGTGTGTGTGTTGTGTGGGTTGGTGTGTGTGTGTTTTGGGGGCAGATAGATAGATAAAGTAGACAAAACAGAAAAACAGAAAAAACCGAAAAATAGAAAGATAGTTGATAGATAAATAGTAGATGACCGGGCAGATAGATAGACAATGATGAGGGGACAGACAGAAAAAAAGTTTTTTTCCTAGGTATATAGATTACTTGGTTCAAAAGACAAGGTTTGATAAGTATGTTGTTGTGTGGGGGGTTTTGTGTGTTTGTTTGTTGTGTGTTTTGTGTGGTGTTTTTTTTGTGTGTGGTGTGGTGTGAAAGAGAGAGGAGGGGAGAGGGGAAAGGTAGAGAGAGAGGGACGAGACAAAAGAAGAGAAAAAGGGGACAGAAAGAGGCAGGCAGGCAGCAGGAGGCAAAAACAACAAGGGGAAAGAGACAGAAAAAGGAAAGCTTGACGAGCAAAAAAATTTTTCCGAACAATCCCTAAATAAGGGGTCCTAAAAAAAGGACAGGTTTCGCTACCATCATCCCCCCCCCAGCACTAGCAGCGGGTAGACAATACAATGTAAAACATAAAGGAGGTAGGTGGGGGGTCCCGAAAGTTTTGGAACGGGGGCCGGCAGAAGCATTTTTCCTTTTTGCTATGGGGATGGGGTTGCCTTTCGGCCCTTTTGGGCCCCCCGGTGCTACTGTTTTGCTTTTTTCGTTTTTGGGGTCGCTGTTCTGTGTTGGCTTTGCTGCTGTTCTGTTTTTTTATGCCGCTGTTGCTGTTTTTCTGCTTCTGCTGTTTCTAAGCGAGCCATGGGGGGGGCTTTTTTTTGTGAGTTGTGGTCCCCAAAAGCAAGGAAGAGATCAATGTGTGTGGGAAAGGGAAACATCCACATTGTTGTTTTAAATGGTCTAGTATTGTGTGGGTATATATATATATATATATATATTAAATATATATTATATGTAATATTATCCATATGTATTAAAAAATATTTTCAAAAAAATATATTTAAAAAAATTTTAATTTAAAATTGCAAAACAAAACAGGAAAAAATTTTTAAGTGTTTTTTTTTAAAATTTTATTGTAATTTCTTTTAATCTAGAACACATGTTTAATATCATAAACTTCAATCTTGCAAATTTAAAAAAAAAAATATGTACAACTTAAAAAATTTCCGTCTCATTTTTTTAAAAAACAGTGAAGTTAAAAAATTTTAAAAACTACAGTCTCCCGAATGAGTTTACCCTTCAGAAAAATTGATATAAAAGTTTTTAAAAAAATCTTTCCCAAAAAATTTTTAAATATTGACATTAACAGGGGGTTTGGGGGTAGTATTTATCCTTGATATCAAAATTTTTTTGGGAAATAATGTTATCTGGAACTATTAAAGATATTTTAAAAATTGGTGTCAAAAGCTTTGGGTTTTGTAAGAAAGGTCTGAATGTGGAAAAAAAAAACAAGGATTTTAGGGATGCAATCAAAAAACAAAAACAAATGGTAAAAAAAAAAGGAAAAAATCGGTTGATTAATCTAAGTGCAAAAAAAATGTAGACAAGAGGGGGCCCAAAAAATTTTTTTTTAAAATTGGGGCAAAAAAGTTAGGGAGAAAAAAAAAATAGAAAGAAAAAAAAAAAAAAAAAAAATTATAAATTTGTTTTAATATGATTTCGGGGCAACTTGCTAATTAAAAAAAAGGGAGGTACCCCCAAATTTTTTGACGCAAATGTCTTTTCCCTTTCTTACCCCCATTAAAAAGGGGGGGGGGGGGGGGGAAAAAACACACACACACACACCATGCACACACACACACACACCACAACACATACACCCCAAAAAAAACAACACCCCCACACCCACACACACACCACCCCACAAAAGGCACACAAACCACACACACCACCCCAACACACAAACACCAACCCACACACACCACACAAAACCCCCAAAAAACACACACACAAAAAGAAACAGGGACCAGTGATTTAGGGAGGGATCAAAAAGCGGGGGAAATCAAACGGGGTACAAAAATCTTCATCCCTTAAAACCCCAAAATGAAGGAAAAAACACGTCCACTGGCAGTAGCGAACCAAGTGCCTGAGTTAAAAGACAATTTGTACAGACAGAGAACAGCCATGTGTCAAATTTTCCAGAAAATTTTTGTACACAAAAAAACCGTGCCGGGTTCCAGACAAGTTGAACAGAAGAAAACAAAAAATGTGTTTTCGTTCCAGACAATTTGTGCGAAGAAAAAAAAAAAGTTTTTTGGTTTCCAGAAATTTGTACAGACGGGAAAAAACCCCATTGTCCGGAAAATTCCGATGGAAAGTTTTTAAAAATGAAAAACCCCATGTGCCCCTGCATTCCAGAAATTTTTTTGCCCGGGAAAGCCCCCCAAAAGTCAGTTGGGTTTTCCCCCACGTGGGATGTCAGATTACTATTTTGGCTTAAATTCCGTTGGGAAGGTAGTTTTTTCCCTTTGACAATCTAAATCCCCCCCTTCCACAAATCGGAAGGGAGGGGAAAATTGTTTATTGTGGGGAAAAAAGTTCCGGCTATTTTTTTTTTTTTTTTCTTGAATTGTGGGAACCAAAAGCATGTTTTTGGTTTTTCTTCTCTTTTTTGATTTTTATTTTTTGTTTTGCTAATTAATAGAAAAAAACTACATTTAAAAAGAAAAACAAGACAGAGAAAATGAAAAAATTTTTTGTTGTTTGAAAACAATATTCTTTTTGATGCCCCGGGACTTTTTGCCCCAAGAAATACTGTGTGTGTTTTTTTGGGGTTTTTTGCTGTATTGACGGGAAAAAAATTTTTTCATGTGCTCCATTCAAAAGAGGGGGGAAAGGGATAGCCAGGGGTCAAACTTGCGTCGAATTTGACGGACCCAAAGGTTTTGATTTCCCTTTGAGGGGTTTTTTTCCCCCTGGAGTTAAAACCCCGTTGGGCCCAAAATCCCCTCCCCCAAAAAAACCTTTGGATGAGACATAAAACCAACCCCCTAACCGAACACACGCAGAAAATTTGCGCCAACTTAAATTCCCCCGTTCCGCTTTTCGAAAGGTGGCCATTTGGGGCCCCGGTGGAACAGTCCCCAAAATTTTAAAAAAACCTACACCCGGGGGGCTGGATGTAGAAAAGCACACGGGGGGTGTTCCTTTTTCCTTGGCAAAAAAAGTAAATAAATAAAAAAAAAGTAATAAATCAATAAAAAATTTCACAAAATTTGTGTATTTTTTCTTTTTTTTAAAAAGCACAAACCTTTAAAAAAAACACCCAAAAAAAAAATTTTTTTAGAGAGGAAAAAAAAAACGCACATGCTAGATAGAAATTTTGAAAACTGTTTTTAGATACTTTCCCCCCAACTTTTTTTCTCCCCTCTGAAAGGGGGGGAGGGGAAAAGGGGGGGAGTGGGGGGGGGGGGGGGGGGGGGGGGGGGGGGGGGGGGGGGAAAAAAAGGAAAAACAGTGAATTTTCCCCAAAAACCCAAAAATTTTTTTAAAGTTGAGGGTTTTGCAAAGTAATTTCTCTTCTGGCATTAGGGGGCGAATGGTCCCCCGGGGGGGGTGTTTTGTTGAAAAAACTAAAACTAACTAACAAAAAAGGGAAAAGTCTTTTTCAAAAATACTTTAAATTTGGGGAAATTTTGGGGAGAGGGGAGAGAGGAGAAGGGGGGGGGGGGGGGGGGGGGGGGGGGGGAAAGAGAAGAGAGGGGGGGGGAAGGAGAGGAAGTGAGAGGGGAGAGGTGTAGTGAGAAGAGGGGGGAGGGAGGGGGGGGGGGGAGGGGAAAAGGATAGAGGGGAAGGGGAAAGAGGGAAAGGGGGAGAAAAAAGGGGGAAGAGGGGGGAGAGGGAGAGAAAAAAAAGAGGGGAGGGGAGAGAGGGGGGGAAAAGGGGAAAGGAGAGGGGAGGAAAAAGGAGGAAAAAAGGAGAAAAAGAGGGGGGGAAAAAAAATGGAGAAAAGGGGAGGTTTTTTTTTGGAAGGGGAAAAAAGGGGGGGGGTGGGGAGTTGAAAGGGGGGGGGGGGGGGGGGGGGGGGGGGGGGGGGGGGGGGGGGGGGGGTGGTGGGGTTTTTGGGCTGTCTGTCTGTTTTTCTGTTTTTTCTTCTCTCCTCTCTCTCTCTTTTCCCCTTCTCTCTCCTCCCCCCTCTTTCTCCTCCTCTTCTCCTCTCTTCCCCTTTTCTCTCCCTCGCCCCCCTTTGGGGATGTTTCAAAAATAATTCCCCTTTTTTTGGGGAAAAGAAAAAATTTGGGGTTGTTTTGGTGTGTGTGTTGTGTGTGTGTGTGTGTGTGTGGGGGGTTGGTGTATGCCGGCGCGCGCGCGCGCCCCTGTGGGGCGGGAAAATTGTGTGCTGTTTTTTTTGTTTTTGGGGGGGTGGGGGGGGGGGGGGAAAAGGGGGGGGGGGGGGGGGGGGGGGGGGGGGGGGGGGGGGGGGGGGGGGGGGGGGAATGTTTTTTTTTGTGTTTTGGGGGTAAAACCACGTCGTATGGGGTGGGGGTATGTGGGGGCGGGTTTTGTGGAAAGTGCGTGGCGTGTGTATATGGGGTTTAGTGTGTGTGTGTTTGTATGGTGTTTGTGCTAGTCCGGGGCATGTATTTTTTTGGGGTGGTGGGATGGGTTTTTTATCCCTAAAAGTAATACGACGTGCTGCACATGCATGTGCGTGTATGTCTATGTGAGAGAAGTATACTTTTTGTACCTTTTGGGGTAAAAACCGGGGGAAAAAAATTTTTTTTTTTTGGTTTTCCTACAAAAGGGGGAAAAGTTTGACATTTTTTCCTTTAGCCCGATTTTGTTTCCTTTTTAACTTTTGAAAAAAAAGATTTTTTTCCGGAAGTTTCTGTCAAAAAATTGGGGCCCAATTGGGGCGGGGTTTGTTTTTTAAAATTTTTTTCAAATCCCCTCCTCTAATTTTAAAAATAACTTACCCCCAAAAAGCCGGAAAACCCCGAAATTTTTTGGTTTAAAAACTCCTCCTTAAAAAAAAAGGGGGGGATAATTAAATTGTTGTTTCCCTTTTGGGGGGGAAAAATGTGTTTGTTTTGGGGTGTGTGTGTGTTGTGTGTGGTGTGGTTTTGGTGGAAATTTGTTTGGGGTGTGTGTGGTGAGGAGAGAGAAAGGGGAGAAACAGACAGACGACGACAGACAGCGGAGACAGGGACAAAGCCCCGAGGGGAGTCAGAGAGAGAGAGAGAGAGAGAGAAGGGAGAAAAGGGAAAAAAGGAGGAAGGGAAACCAAAAAAAGAAAAAACCCGTGTTTGAAAAACTTTAAAACCCAAATTTTTAATTCAAAAAGGAGACGAAAACATACAAAAAAGCAAAAGCAACACACACGCGTGTTTTCCCCACAAAATACACAAACACGCAGGGTACTTTCACGCCACTCCCCGTTTTGGGGGCCCCACATACGCTTTCCCCGGGAAAGGGGGGAGCGCGTCCCACAAGGCAGCGCGCCCCCTTTTTTTTTCCCCCCCTTTTTTCTTTTTTTTTGCAAAATGTGTTTGTTTCCCCTATTAAAAAGGCTTTTTCTTTTTTTTTTTAAAAATTTTTTTGGCAGTTTTTTAAAAAAATAATGTTTTAACAACCGGACCTCGGTTTATGGCTCTCCCAAAGACAAGCACCCGCCCCCCTTCAGGTTTTTTGGATGGGGGGAAAAAATTTTTTCCCAAAGGGATTGAACCAAAACCCCACCCCCACCCGGACTTTTTGCTTTTAGGCAGGAGGGGTTTTCCCCTTTGGCCACCGACCACTTTTTTTTTTGAAAACAAGCAGGAAAATTTTGCTTTTAAATCTTTTAAAAAATCTTCGACTGAAAGGGGTTTTTGAGGGGGGTTTTTGCAAACCATCGCTTCTTTGGAAAACTGACTAAAAGGGTGTGGGGAAGGGGGAAGGGATTCTGTGTCTAACTTGTGCCCGGGGTCGTTTTTCAGTTAAAGAAGTTTTGGATTTTGGGGGAAAATGATTATGCAGAAGTTGAAACTTGTTTTCCCCCGTTGGCGAGTTACAAGGTCTTCTCCCCCTCCCTCATCCCTTTTTTTGTTTTGTTTTTTTTGTGTTGTGTTTTTTTGGCAAAAAATTCAAAAAGTTCCTTGAAAAAAGGGAGGGGGGGGGGTAGGCCCCCCCCCCCCCCCCCCCAAAAGTGTGTGTTTTTTTTGGGGGGGGGGGGGTCGTGCGTTTGTTGTGCTGGTGTGGTGTTTTTGTATGTTGTTTGTTTGTGTGCTGCGTAAAATACAGCATGCTGGGTGTTTTTCTTTTTTCTTTTTTTTTTTTTTTTTTTTTTTTTACGAAAAATTTTTTAAAGGCAGAAATTTTAACCTTAATAAAAAGAAAAACAAGGGCTAAAGTGCTATTTTTCTTTAATAAAGAACGTTTTGAATGGTCAATTTTTTAGAAAAAATTTTTTAATTTTAAGTAATTTCCCCTTAAAAAGGGTTTAAAAAAAGGGGGGGTTTTTTTTTTTTTCTTCCCCCGTTTGCAAATTTTGCACTTTTTATAAAAAAAAAGAAACAAAAACAAACCCCCTCGTTTTTCGAAAACCGGGTAAAAGTAAATTGAGCCCCCCCGCCCCCGGGGGAAAAATTGTAAAAACAGACTAAAAAGGGGATAGGAGAAAAAAATTTGGTTTTTGGGGGAAAAAAAAAAAACCCCCATTTGTTTTGTATTCTTAAACCTTTGAGTGAAAATGTGTATTAAAAGGAAAAAACAAAAAAAACCCCTTAAAAAAACACGCGCAGGCGCGCATAATGCATACCCAGGCAAACTTGTTACAAAAAAAAAAACACCACACACAAAAATAAAAAAAAAAACCTAAACACGCCCCTATGAACGGCGCGCGCACCCCCACACCAAAACACAAAACACACCCCCAAAAAACACACACACACAAAAAACCCCCAAAAAAAACCACACACACACACACACAAAACCCAAAAACAACCCCCCTTTAAAACCCCCAACCCCCAACCCCCCCCCAAACAAAGGGAAAAAGGTAACAAGTCCCCTTTCTCTCCCCCTTTTCCCCTCTCTTCTCTCCCCCCTTCCCCCCCCTTTCCCCTCTCCCCCCCCTTCCCCCCCTTCCCCCCTCCCCCCTTTCTCTTCTCTCCCCCCTTTTTTCCCCTTTTCCCCTCCCTCCCCCCCCCCCCTTCCCCCCCTCCCTCCCCCCTTTAATTTTTTTCCCCCTCCGCCCCCTCATCTCTCTTCAAATTTAGGGGCATATTGTAAAGGGGAAAAAATCGAAAACCCAAAAGAAGGGGGAAAATTTGTTTGTCCATTTCAGACAATAAAGGGGGAGGGGAGGAGGGGGGGAGGGAGAAGGAGGGGAGGTTAGAGTGGGGGAAGGGTTAGGACGGGGGGAGAGGGGGTGTTCAAAAAAGGGATGAGAGCTAGAAGCAGGATAGCTGTGGTGGAGGTGGGGGACTTTGATCGAGCGAGGTTCAATAAACGGGGACTACTCCTGTATTAATTGTTCTGTCTTTGCTGTTTTGGTTTATTCGTTATTTCTGGGATAATGGAAGAAGCACTTGTGTCCGAAGTTTTTCAAACAGCACGCGTAGTCGAGAGCGAAATTGTTAAGTTTGTCATCTGCTCCCGCCGGTATAGTATAAATTATGGCTTATTCTTCAGAAAGGCGGAGCAGGCTTTAACGTGTGCACAAGATGTTCTGCGTGAGTTCACACAGGGGGAGGGGGGAGGCTTGATTTATAGTTTCATTTGAGAGAGTGTGTGTGTGTGTAGTGTGTTGTAGTGTAATGAAGTGGTAAGTGCAGTGCAGTGTAGTGTAGCGTAGTGCAGTGTTGTGTAGTGTAATGTAGTGTAGTGTACACCGGAGAGGAGAGAGAGGAGGAGAGGAGAGAGAGAGATGAGAGAGGAGAGAGAGATGAGAAGAGGAAGAGGAGAGAGAGAGAGAGAGAGAAATTACACAAACAGAAACACAGAGAGATTGATTGATAGTCTTTTATTCCATGGGTTACAGATAAGTATTGACATACTTTCTGAGAGAGACAGAGGGGAGACAGAGAGACAGACACAGAGAGAGAGATAGAGAGGTTCAGACAACAGATCATAGACAGAGACAAAAACAGCCAAACAGACAGACACAAAACAGACGGAGACAGACAGACAGACAGACAGACAGAAAAACAAACAGACGGAGAGTCAAACAGAGAAGAAAAGATAGAAGGAAAAGAGACAGAGAGACATACAGAGACAGAAAGACAGACAGACAGAGGAATGTATAGAGAGTGAGTGAGTGAGTGAGTGAGTGAGTGAGTGAGTGAGTGAGTGAGTGGGGTGAGAGAGAGAGAGAGAGAGAGAGAGAGAGAGAGAGAGATGGATGAGAGAGAGAGAGATGAGAGAGAGAGAAGAAAGAGAGAGAGAGAAACAGAGAGGAGAGAAACCAGAGAGAGAGAGAAACAGAGAGAGAGAGAGAGAAACACAGATAGAACAGAAGAGATGAAAATAGGAATGGAAAGGGAGTGTAGCCATTGGACAGGAGAGGCAGGTATCTATATCTGTCTATTTTCTGCTCAGCATGCACGTTGCTTTTCTTTGCGTGTGTGTGTGTGTGCCATAAGTTGTGCATTTAACCGTCATAAGTGCAAAAACATTTCGGTTTCCATTTTTGTTCTCCGATCCGTCCTGCATGCTGGATTGTCGTTTGTTGTTTCCGGCTGATTGATGTCGTAATTGAGCTTTTATTTCTGCTGATGTCATTTGGTACGCACGCATGCATCCTTGTTTTTTTATCTATTTATTTTTTTTCGTGTCTTTTTTGTATACATTTTCTTTCCTTACTTTCCGTGTTGGGTTTTTTTTCTATAAGCTGTGCTTTTCTTCCTGAGGGCAAAAATTAGCCCCGGGGTTTTTAACATCTGAAATCTAGTTCAAGTTGACGTTTAAAGGTTTAAAAAAACGATTGCTTGAAGGTTTTATGCCACGAAAGCAGTTTTTTTTGGGGATTTTTTAGTGGTTTTCTTTTGTTTTTGTTTTTTTTTCCACAGGAATTTGGAATCATGTTCTTAGCATCCTACATAAGTTGCAGCACATAATAATTATCAGGAATAATGAGAGAGAGAGGAGAGAGAGAGAGAGAGAGAGAGAGCGAGAGAGAGAGAGAGAGAAGAGAGAGAGAGGGGAGAGAGAGACAGACAGACAGACAGACAGACAGACAGAGACAGACAGACAGACAGAAGACAGACAGACAGACGGGAACAGACAGACAGGGCAGAGACACAGAGACGCAGAGACACAAGAGAGAAAAAAATAAACAAGCAATTCAACAAAACAAGACCAAACAAAACATAAAAACAAGAATCATACAAATAAACAACCACAGAAACTCTCCGATAAACGTAAGACCATCCAGATGGATGATAACTGTATGTAGAACCCCGCTACTCACTTCTTTGAGGATTAACTTCTGGACGTTCTGTGGGGAGTAGAACGAACCCGTAAATTCTGGGGAAACCCGGGGCAGCGTGCATTGTGCCACATTTCCCCCGGTCACCACCATCTCTCTTCCCTCTGAGAGCTAGCGCTTAGGTAGGTCACTTTGCTCTTTCGTATTTCTAAAGTCAAGCAAGGCATTAAAGGTAGAGTTGTTGTATGTTCTTGTTAAACCCACTCCCTCCCAACCCCAAAGATTAGTTTTCTCCTTTTTCTAATTCTTGTAGTTTTGTTGTTTGTTGTTGTTGTTGTTGTTGTTGTTGTTGCTGTTGTTGTTTGTTGTTGTTGTTGTTGTTCTTCTTCTTCTTCTTCTTCTTCTTCTTCCTTTTCCCTTCTTCTTCTTCTTCTTCTTCTTCTTCTTCTTCTCTGCTTCGTATTCTTTTTCGCAGTTCTTTTTCTTTTTTTTTTTTTTTTTTTCCCCTCTTTTTCTTCTTCTTCTTCTTCTTCTTCTTCTTCTTCTTCTTCTTCTTCTTCTTCTTCTTCTTTTTCCCCTTCCCTTTTCTTCTTCTTCTTCTTCTTTGTCGAATATTCAGAGATTTTGCTCAGCATACTATTGCAACTTTGGAACGGTTGGCTAATTTGCTTGCTTCTTTATTTTGTTTTAAACATGGTTTTTTTTAAAAATTATTGAGGGCAGGATAGCTAAGTGGTCAGACCATTCGCTTTCCCAAGCCCCCCAAGTTAAGAAAGCGTCGAGCGTGATCACCAGTTGGATGGGTGGACCGTTTGTGGGCCTTGGCTTCAGTACAGTTCACCAAGTTTACCCAGCTTTTGGGGGCCTAAATGATTTACCCTGCCCTCTTTAGGGTCTGGGAGGTAAAGCAGCGAGGAGAGGAATGGGCGCCGCCCTCAATATGCTGGCCCCTAGAGAAGCTGAGGTCTCTGATGCCTGTTTTCCCCTAGGACCGCCTAGGTTATGGGACACATTTACCTTTTACAACATATTTTTGAGGACGGGGGCGGGGGGGGGGGGTTGCTGCTTTTGAGGGGTTTTGGTGTCGTTCGTTTGGGATTTTGTGACATGATTTACTATATCATCATATGCAACTTTCAGTTACAGTAGATTTTCCTCCATGACATTTGCACTCCTCTCTTCAAAGAGAGCGCGTTACCGCATGTGCAGCGCCACTCTTGCAGTTTTATTGTCCCCATCATCTAGTCAACGTGACTCTGATATTGTAGTATGTGCGGGATTTTTAAATGTGATATGATTTGTTTACTTTTTTGGTGGGGGTGTATTTGAGGAGGTAAAGGCTTTTATGGATTTGGCTTTTACTTTTGGAATGGGGGATGGGGGTGGAGGAAAGGGACAAGTGGTGGGGGTTTCTTTGTTTACTCTGACGACGTAACTTTTAAAAAAAATTGCCAAGTAAAATGCTTTTTTCTTTCAGAATTTGTTTCTAAAAAAAATACTTCATTCTAAATCTTTTGATGAAATATTTGCTGCGTGCGAAATATCTTAAAAACAGCTCAGCTATTTAAACACTGAGACGATTTTTTTTCATGTGCAATTTTTTTACACTCTAATGCCAGCTCAGTCTGGCAGAGTATGGCTGCCTGTATGGCAAGCTACTTGAAAAATAAAGAAGACACACAAACTTCTCCTTCAAAGTGTACTGAACAGTCTCTCATAACGACTTCTGGGCAAGAGGATGAAACAAAAGGGCATGATTTGCGTGACGCTCCCATGATGTTAAGCTGGGAAGCGCCCAAAACCAACAACATTCAATTTCTTGGGTTGCTGAGGAGGAGGGGTTTGGCTGTTAGTGTTATCAGTGGCAAATCATGCTGTGATGGTATTTGCACACATTGCAGATGATATTGTTTCTGCATTTCTTCAGGACGGCTTATGGGCTGTAGCATCTTAAGGGTCAGGATTGACGTTTTGCAGCGTGCATCTTTTCTGCTGCACTCACAGCCAAGTGTGCTTCGGGAGCGAGTCTGTAATCCTGTGATTTTTTGGCAGCGTGAGTAGCCCTTGCTGAGCTAAAAGATATTGTGTCTTGGGACACCACATGCGTTGTGTGCTGTCTTTGAAAACAGCGGTGCCAGTTGTGAGCTTTTTGTGTATGCAAGCCCAGAGCATGATTCTGTTCTCCGGTGTTGTGGGGGAAGTGTATCTGTAGGATATAATATATTCTGAGATGGGTGACTTCCAAATACTTGGTGTTGCTCACGTCATGGATTTACACACACACATACATAAACACACACACACGCACGTACGCACACACATACACACACACACACACACACACACACACACACACACACACCACACCACACACACACACACACACACACACACAACACACACACACACCAAAAGGTTGCAGGGTGAGAAAATGGGATATTCTTTTCTTTCCAGTTTGCCCGTTCTAAAAGATGCACAATTTGTAGAGAGGATCCTAATAAATATTCTGTTGCAGAGAGGACCCTTAATGTTTTCTATTGCTGAAGAATCCTGATATTCTATTTCTTACCTCAATCTTCCCTTGACTGTCGTAAATGGGTAACAGGCAGTACTAACATCAGCATTTTTTACAAGTGGAGCTGGTTGTGTGTGTGAGAAGATCGTTGATAATCAGCACAAAAGGTCAGGCCCTATGACAAAGCCTTGTGGCTCTCCCTACATGACCAGTATGAGGTATAAGCTTTTAACATCAATATGTAATGATTGTTTCCTTTCGGTTAGAACGTTTCTGACCCTGTGGCTAACGTTCCTCCTTATGCCATTCTAGTGCAGTTTATTGAATGTAAAGGCAGAGATCTACTTTATCAAATGCTTTTGAGAAATGAATGACATCTGATTTCAAACAGTTCAAAATTATAGAAATGAAAACCACCTTTAAAACACAGCTAACATTACACTTCATTTCAAATTCAAAGAAACCTTGATCAAAAGCTCAGTAATTCAATCACCCCATTCAGAATCAATCGATTTTTGTTAAAAATTACACACAAAGCCAGTTAACGAGCACTTCTCTCCACACTAAAAAAAAAAAGCTTGCCAAGACGTCAGTCTTTCAAGGCACAGAGCAAAATTGAGAGAATGAGATGAAAAACAGAGAAGCAGATGAGAGCAGGAGGAGGACAGCATCTCAGACTGGACAGTTTGAGTGGAGGAAGCACTGACAGAGAAGAAAGGAAGGAATGAAGGAAGAAAGAAAGACAGAGAAAGATGGAGAGACAGGGCTGGTTGTCAGGTCATCCATGGCCACCCCACAGTTGCGGGGATTAGGGGATATGATATCACGTAATGTAAAACTTGTTGCTACTTCTAGCTGTTATCATAGGGTAACCCAGCAAAAAACTAACAAAACAACGTTTGTATGCAAGGAATGGGAGTGGACAAAAGTATCGTCGACCTCTCTCTCTCTCTTCTCTCCTCTCCTCTCTCTCTCTCTTCTCTCTCTTCTCTCTCTCTCTCTCTTCTCTCTCTCTCTCTCTCTCTCTCTCTCTTCTCTCTCTCTTCTCTCATTCTCTCTCTCTCTCTCCTTCCCCTTCTCCTTCTCTTTCTCTCTCTCTCCTTTTCTGTGTGTGTGTCTCTCTCTGTCTCTGTCTGTCTGTCTCTCTATCTCTATCTCTCTCTCCATCCCTCTCTCTCTTTTCTTCCCTATCTCCCTCCCTCCATCCCTCCCTCCACTCTCTCTCTGTCTGGTTTTCATTACATCTCTGTGTATCTATCGCTCTCGCCATCTAGAGGTTAATGCACACACACAAAAAAAATCCCCCCAAACCATGACTGCATGCAAGTAAGGAGAGTGGAGAAAAACGATCGTGGACCTATTGCAGTCAAGTTAGTGGCTGTGATACTGACGGAGATGTTTTTAGCGTGCAGCTTGTGGATTGTAAAGTGTGCTGCCCCTTGTTGCCTTGTTTCCTTGTGTGGTCACAGTCTGCCTGCCGTGTTGATGTCTCTTGC
>CM060334.1:27099602-27102102 GCA_030674155.1 Stramonita haemastoma | reverse complement strand
GTAAAATGAATGCAGTGCAGTCACACAGAGTAGAGTGTACAGTTCTGTTTATTCCACCAAGGGGGGTTTCTTGTATTGTCAATGCTCTTTATTTTGTTCATATTATTTTCGGTTATATTCATTGTGTAATGAACGGTTTTGTGTTGTGAGTATTTTCTCATGCCCACACCATTTCTGCCAAGTTATGGTTTTTGTCAAATTTCATGTATACTTTCGGGGTGGGGTGGAGTGGGGGGAAGGGTTTCTAGAAATAAAATCTTGATATTTTTAAATCTTGTTTAAGGTGGGGAAAGCACAACAACATCAACAACAACTACAACAACAACAGCAATGCAATACTCTGTCGACAGGACCACACTGCACGCGACAGTATTATGCAAAGTTGTATGAAGAGAGAGAGAGAGAGAGAGAGAGAGAGAGAGAGAGAGAGAGAGAGAGAGAGAGAGAGAGAGAGAGAGAGAGAGAGAGAGAAACACAGACAGACAGACAGACAGACAGACAGACAGACAGACAGACAGACGGATAGACAGACACACAGACACACAGGCACACAGAGAGTTACAGAGAGAGAGAGAGTGAGGTGGTATCGAAGTGTTGGTTATTTTTTCTTTCAGTTTTCTCTCTTTTTTTCTTTTTTTTTACTAGAGGAGGAGATGAATGTTCTTTTCATGTTTTTTTCTCCATGGTGGTGGTGGTGGTGGTGGGGGAGAAGGGGTTGTTGTTTTTATTTTAAGGAACGTTTTAAAGGTCCCTTTTTCGGACAGTGTATCGGAGGTGTCAGAAGGTGCGTGAGGTAGAAACTGGGATTGCATGTAAAATTCTGGCGCCTACAAATTGACCTTGTTATCATGCTGCTGTTGCCTCTCTCTCTCTCTCTCTTGAAAGTGCAGTTGTGTTTAGTTGTGTTTGGGGTTTGGGTTTGTTTAGGGATTTTTTTGGCTGGGAGATTGGAAGGGTGAGGATAGGGGTGGGGAGGGGGTAAGGTTAGGAGAGTGTAAGTGAAAGTTTGGGGGAGAGAGAAGGGGGTAATGGAGGAAGAGAGAGGGGGAAGGGAGAAAGAGAGGGAGAGAGAGAGAGAAAGGGAGGGGGATGGAGGGAGGAAGAGAGAGGGCGAGGGAGAAAGAGATGGAGGGAGGGAGAAGGAGGGATGAAGAGAGGGGAAGGGAGAAAGAAAGAGAGAGAGAGAGAGAGAGAGGGAGGTGGAGGGAGGGAGGAAGAGAGGGAACACTGGACGGTCTTACTAGCATAAGTGTTTTTTTAGCCCTGTAGCCAAAGGGAGAGTTGGGTGCATGAACTGGCAAACACCTTTTGGAAGATGCAACAGAGAAACATATAGTACGTCATCAAATCAATGACCCAAGAGAAGAAAAGCCCATGTCGAACAAGGTTCAAGATTTAATTCCTTTCGCTCCTTTTGGGGTATGGAAGATCGCTAACAAATCCAACAGGAGAACAACATGGATCTATTATTATAGAGATCCCTCTTTTCTTCATGCATCTTTATACATGCAAGTTAGATACTTCATGTTAGATGCATTGGGAACTTACCCCAATTGCGACCGTACAACTAACTATTTTTCATGTCAATCTGATGTAAACTTTAAACCCATCTGTTACAGGAAAGGTTATCAAAATATTGATCAGTATTCGTCTCACTCATCCCACCTGGGAAGCACCGTGAGACTGGAAGTATATAGTATAATCATTACATGAGAAGATTGCGTGTTTGACTGTGTTCAAGTACCTTGCCATTTAACAGGCAGCCATACTCCGACTACGGATGATTGGATTTTCTTATTCAGTGGAGAGTATAAATGAGTTATGCTAGAGGCTTGTCATTGACGAAGACAATCTCAACATAACGCTTCAAACCATAACAAAAAGTTTTGATATAGGCCTTGGCGCTTTGCTTACAATAATATTTGATGAAGCTTTTGGCCTGGGCCAGTTTATTTTGTCTTCAGATCAGATAATTTTTTTCAATAACCTACATCCAGTGATATGCTTATGAGCTGCTATATTCACTCACGAAGCCATTAATGTTAATCTTGCATTGTATTGTGTTGCATTGTATTGTATTGTATTGTATTTATTAAATTGTGTTGTATGTATTGAATTGAGTTGTATCGCATTGTATTGTTCTGTGCTGTTTTGTATTGTATTTACTGAATTGTGCTGTATTGTCTTGTATGCTACTTTCAATCACAGAAGACTTTTCTACGTGAAATTCAGGATGCTCTCTCTAGAGAGATCGCGTTGCCACAAGAGAAGCGCCACCCACTACATTTTTTCCTAAAATAATTCCTCTCTGCTTGTTTATTTTTCTCCCTACGAGAGAAGCTTTTTTTCTTCAGAATTTTGCCAGGGAACAACTCTCTTGTTGCCGTGGGTTCTTTTATGTACGCACTCAAAAGAACTCGGTTTATCGTCCCTTCCGGAAGATGATTAACCCATTTCTTACCCTCAAGACCAACATCCAGCCAGACAAATAGAGCTGTTA
>CM060334.1:27085476-27099502 GCA_030674155.1 Stramonita haemastoma | reverse complement strand
CCAAGTATTTGGAAGTCACCCATCTCAGAATATATTATTCCTAAGATACACTTCCCCCACAACACGGAGAACAGAATGTGCTCTGGGCTTGCTTACACAAAAAGTCAAAAACTGGCACCGCTGTTTTCAAAGACAGCACACAACGCATGTGGAGTCCCAAGACACAATATCTTTTTACTCAGCAAGGGCTACTCACGCTGCCAAAAATATCACAGGATTACAGACTCACTCAGAAGCACACTTGGCTGTTGAGTGCAGCAGAATAGATGCACGCTGCAAAACGTCAATCCTGCCCCGCAAGACTGCTACAGCCCCATAAGCCGTCCTGACAGAAATGCAGAAAACACTATCATTCTGCAACGTGCGCAAATACCACCACAGCATGATCTGCCATGATAACACTAACAGCCAAACCCCTCCTCCCCAGCAACCCAAGAAATTGAATGTTGTTGGTGTTGGGCGCTTCCCAGCTTAACACCATGGGGGCATCATGCAAATCATGCCCTTTTGTTTCACTCCTCTTGCCTAGAAGTCGCAATGAGAGACTGTTCAGTACACTTTGAAGGAGAGGTTTGTGTGTCTTCTTTTTTTCAAGTAGCTCACCATACAGGCAGCCATACTCTGCCAGACTGAGCTGGCATTTAGAGTGTAAAAATTGCACATGAAAAAAAATCGTCTCATTGTTTAAATAGCTGAGCTGTTTCGCACGCAGCAAAATATTTCATCAAAAGATTTAGAATGAAGTATTTTTTAGAAACAAATTCTGAAAGAAAAAAGCATGTACTTGGCAAATATGTTTTTTTTTTTAAGTTACGTCGTCAGAGTAATACAAAGAACACCACCACTCTATCCCTACCTCCACCCCCATCCCCCATTCCAAAAGTAAAGCCAAATCCATAAAAGCTTTACCTCCTCAAATACACCCCCCACCAAAAAAATAAAGGAATCAATCAAATTTAAAAATCCCGCACATAACATACAATATCAGAGTCACGTTGACTAGAATGGGGACAATAAAACTGCAAGAGTGGCGCTGCACATGCGGTTAACGCGCTCTCTTTGAAGAGAGGAGTGCAAAATTTCATGGAGAGAAATCTACTGTGACTGGAAAGTAGCATATGATGATATAGTAAATCATGCCACAAAATCCCAAACGAACGACACCAAAACCCCCTCAAAAGCAGCCCCCCCCCCCCCCCCTCCCTCAAAAATATGTTGTAAAAGGTAAAGGTGTCCCATAACCTAGGCGGTCCTAGGGGAGCGAGGCATCAGAGTCCTCAGCTTCTCTAGGGGCCAGCATATTGAGGGCGGCGCCCATCTCCTCTCCCTCGCTGCTTTACCTTCCCTGACCCTAAAGAGGCCAGGTACCCATTTAGGCCCCTACAGCTGGGTAAACTTGGTGAACTGTACTGAAGCCAAGGCCCACAAACGGTCACCCATCCAACTGGTGATCACGCTCGACGCTGCTTAACTTGACTTGGGGAAAGCAAATGGTCTGACCACTTAGCTATCCTGCCCTCAATATGTAACAAACCATGTTTAAAACAAAAGAAAGAAGCAGCATTAGCCAACCGTATGCAAAGTTGCAATCGCATAGCTGAACAAATCTCTGAATATTCGACAAAGAAGAAGAAGAAGAAGAAGAAGAAGAAGAAGAAGAAGAAAGAAGAGAAGAAGAAGAAGAAGAAGAAGAAGAAGAAGAAGAAAAACAACAACAACAACAACAACAACAACAACAACAACAAGAATTAGAAAAAGGAGGAACTAATCTTTGGGGTTGGGAGGGAGTGGGCTACACAAGAACACACACAACTCTACCTTTAAGCATTGCTTGACTTTAGAAACAACGAAAGAGCAAAGTGACCTACTAAGCGCTAGCTCTCAGAGGGAAAAGAGATGGTGGTGACCGGGAAGTGTGGCACAATGCACGCTGCCCCGTTCCCCAGAATTTACGGGTTCGTTCTCTCCCCACAGACGTCCAGAAGTTAATCCTCAAAGAAGTGAGTAGCGTGTTCTACATACAGTTTATCATCCATCTGGATGGTCTTACGTTTATCGAGAGTTTCTGTGGTTGTTTATTTGTATGATTCTTGTATTTTATGTTTTGTTTGGTCTTGTTTGTTTGAATTGCTTGTTTATTTTTTTTCTCTCTGTGTGTCTCTGTGTCTCCGCCTCTGTCTCTGTCTCTGTCTCTGTGTCTCTCTGTCTCTGTCTCTGTCTCTGTCTCTCTCTCTCTCTCTCTCTCTCTCTCTCTCTCTCACAGAGACCGGAGACGGAATGAGGAGAGGAGACAGGCAGAAGAGAGGAGACAGACAGAGGAGAGGAGACAGACAGAGGAGAGGAGACAGACAGAGGAGAGGGAAGAAGGCAAGGCAAGTGCATTGTTCAATTCCAAAACTTCTTCGCCAAGTTTGTTTATGTCAACACCCCCCATCACCCAGTCTGTCTCACCCACCAACACGCCCTTCTCTCCAAACCACACGCCTCCGCAACTCTTGCTTCTGCACGGGATTATCGCCGAGCGCCACGTGCTGTCACGGTTGTTGGCAGCTGACACAGAAGACGGTGGAATTGACCTGGTTGACGCACCTGTACCTGACGTGACGACAACGGAGGAGGATGACTGTGACAACTACTTGGACAAGCTTCGGGATGCAGGCTACAATGGAGACACTATAAAGAACTATGTGGGGGAGCTGAAAAAAACAGATCCCTGCAGAGAAATCTTAGGAACGGTTCTAGGAACAATGACTTTCTTCATGTGTATACCTCTGACGACACCCCTGATACTGTCTTATGTGAAAGCGAAGACATTGGTATTTCAGTTTATCTGGGCAAGTGACACTTACAACCCTGCAGATTTCTTTTGGCTTGCTAAAAGAAACATCAGACACATGAGTCAGGAGGAAAAAGAAAATTTATTCCAAGCTGCAACGGTGGACACTTGCCGATCGCAAAAGAATTAAAGACAGAATTAGTGCTTGGACTGGACATTCTACGTGTTATGATGGATGTATAAGATTTTTTCTGGGTTAGATGTGACTGTGGTTGCCTCTGTGTGTGTGTGTGTGTGTGTGTGTGTGTTGTGTGTGTGTGTGTGTGTGTGTGTGCGCGCGCGCGCGTGTGTGTGTGCGTGTGTGTGTGAGTGTGTGTGTGTGTTTGTGTGGTGGGTGTGTGTGTGTGTGTGTGTGTGTGTGTGTGTGTGTGTGTGTGGTGTGTGTGTGTGTGTGTGTGTGTGTTGTGTGTGTGAGGGAGAGGGAGAGGGAGGGAGAGACAGATGGACGGGCAGGCGGGCAGACAGACAGACAGACAGAGAGAGAGGAGAGAGAGAGAGAGAGAGAGGAGGAGAGAGAGAGAGGAAGAGAGAGAGAGAGAGCAAAACAGAAGGTTACGCATACTGTGTTAGCTTTTTCACGTGTTTGAAAATGCGCGAGCCAACGGACCTGACAGAACGTAGCGATATGGAAAGCCCTTGTCACAGACTTGTGTATATGATGGTTATGTTTGTTGTGCCTCCCCCTTTTCCCCAATTTGCAATGGGGCGAGAAGGTGCTACCCAGCGATTCATCGTAATGTGAATGTAAACTTTCTTCACCATGTCGTGGAATCCATGCCATGCCGACCCCTGGGTTGTAAAAACGATACATTTTTTTTTGTTCTGAAAAATGTGTGTTTTGTGCCCAGTCCCCCTCCGCTGTCCCCTTGTGAATGGGCTTAACAAGCTTGACACAATAAAATATTGTCATTGTCATTGTCATTGTCTCTCTCTCTCTCTCTCTCTCTCTCTCTCTCTCTCTCTCTCTCTCTCTCTCTCCTCTCTCTCTCTCTCTCTCTCTCTCTCTCGTTATTCCTGATAATATATGTGCTGCAACTTATATAGGATGATAAGCACATGATGCCACTTCCTTGAGAAAGAAACAAAAACAAAAGAAAACCACTAAAAAATCCCCACAAAAACTGCTTTCGTGGCAAAAACCTTCAAGCAATCGTTTTAACCTTTAAACGTCAACTTGAACTAGATTTCAGATGTTAAAAACCACGGGGCTAATTTTGCCCTCAGGAAGAAAAGCACAGCTTATAGAAAAAAAAACCCAAGAAACACGGAAAGAAAGGAAAGAAAATGTATACAAAACAGACAGCAAAAAAATAAATAGATAAACAAGGATGCATGCGTGCGTGCCAAATGACATCAGCAGAAATAAAAGCTCAATTACGACATCAATCAGCCGGAAACGCCAATCCAGCATGCAGGACGGATCGGAGAACAAAAATGGAAACCGAAATGATTTTGCACTTATGACGGTTAAATGGCACAACTTATGGCACACACACACGCAAAGAAAAGCAACGCGAATGCCAGCGTGCATGTGAGCAGAAATAGACAGATATAGATACCTGCCTTCCTGTCCAATGGCTACACTCCCTTTCCATTCCTATTTTCATCTCTTCTGTTCTCTCTGTGTTTCTCTCTCTCTCTCTCTGTGTTTCTCTCTCTCTCTGTTTTCTCTCTCTCTCTCTCTCTCTCTCTCTCTCTCTCTCTCTCTCTCTCTCTCTCTCTCTCTCTCTCTCTCTCTCTCTCTCTCTCCTCTCTCACCCACTCACTCACTCACTCACTCACTCACTCACTCACTCTCTATACATTCCTCTGTCTGTCTGTCTTTCTGTCTCTGTATGTCTCTCTGTCTTTCTTTCTATCTTTTCTTCTCTGTTTGACTCTCCGTCTGTTTGTTTTTCTGTCTGTCTGTCTGTCTGTCTGTCTCCGTCTGTTTGTGTCTGTCTGTTTGCTGTTTTTGTCTCTGTCTATGGTCTGTCGTCTGTCTGAACCTCTCTGTCTTTCTCTCTGTCTGTCTCTCTGTCTCCCTCTCTGTCTCTCTCAGAAAGTATGTCAATACTTATCTGTAACCCTTGGGAATAAAGACTATCAATCAATCTCTCTGTGTTTCTGTTTGTGTAATTCTCTCTCTCTCTCTCTCTCTCTCTCTCTCTCTCTCTCTCTCTCTCTCTCTCTCTCTCTCTCTCTCTCTCTCTCTCGGGTGTACACTACACTACATTACACTACACAACACTGCACTACGCTACACTACACTGCACTGCACTACACTACATTACACTACACCACACTACACACACACACACACACACACACTCTCAAATGAAACTATAAATCGAGCCTCCCCCCTCCCCCTGTGTGAACTCGCGCAGAACATCTTGTGCACACGTTAAAGCCTGCTCCGCCTTTCTGAAGAATAAGCCATAATTATATATACCGGCGGGAGCAGATGACAAACTTAACAAATTCGCTCTCGACTACGCGTGCTGTTTGAAAAACTTCGGACACAAGTGCTTCTTCCATTATCCCAGAAATAAAGAATAAACCAAAACAACAAAGACAGAACAATTAATACAGGAGTAGTCCCGTTTATTGAACCTCGCTCGATCAAAGTCCCACCTCCACCACAGCTATCCTGCTTCTAACTCTCATCCCTTTTTGGACACCCCCTCTCCCCCCCCCCCCCCCCCGTCCTACCCTTCCCCCACTCTACCTCCCCTCCTTCTCCCCTCCCCCTCCTCCCCTCCCCCCAGTATATTGTCTGAAATGAGCAAACAAATGCCCCATCTCTTTCTGGTGTGTCCTCTGATGTATCCATCCCTGACAATATGCCACTCACCTTTGAAGAGAGATGAGGGGACGGAGGGAAAAATGTAGGCGTGTGGGGGGAGGGAGGGAGGGAGGGAGGGAGGGAGAGGGAGAGGGAGAGGAGAGAGAGAGAGAGAGAGAGAGAGAGAGAGAGGAGAGAGAGAGAGAGAGAGGAGAGAGAGAGAGAGAGGAGAAGGGTACTTGTTACACATACTCCATGTGTGTGGGGTTGGGGTGGGTATATAACGTGTGTGTGTGTGTGTGTGTGTGTGTGTGTGTGTGTGTGTGTGTGGTGTGTGTGTGTGTGTGTGTGTGTGTGTGTGTGTGTGTGTGTGCGCGCACGTTCGTGCGTGCGTGCGTGTTTAAGCGTGTGTGTATTTGTGTGTGTGTGTGTGTGTGTTTGTGAGCAAGTATGCCTGTGTGTATGCATGTATGCGCGCCTGCGCGTGTAGAGCATTGAGTTTGTTGTCCTAACTACACATGACATGCTCAAGTGCTTTGAAGAATACAAAACAAATGGCTTTGCTTTTTGCATCCGAAATGTTTTCTCCTATCTTTCTAGTCTGTCTACAATTTCTCCCCAAGGAATCGGAGGTGCTCAGTTTACACTTTACACCGGTTATTCGAAACACGAGGTGGTTCTGGTTTTTGTTTGTTTGTTTATAAAAAAGTGCATGTTTGCAAACTGGAATGAAAAAAAAAACCCACGTTTAAACCCATTTTGTAAGTGAAGACTTACTAACGTACAAACAAATTCTTCTGAAAGTGTGACCATTCAAAGCATCTCTTAATTAAAGAAAAGATGAGCATCTTTAAACTCTCTTGTTTCTATTTGTTGAAGGTTGAATTACTGCCTTTAGACAAGATACTGTAAAAAAAAAAAAAAAAAAAAAAAAAAGAAAGAAAGAAAAAGGCACCCATGCATGCGTGTATGAATACGCACGCACGCACACAAACAAACACACACACAAACACAATCACACACACCACACACCACACCACCACACACACCACACACGCACGCACCCCCCCCCCCCCCCCTCCAACACACACACATTTACCAGAACGTCCTACCCCACCTCCCTTTTCGTCAAGAAACTGTTTGAAGATATTTTGCCAAAACACAACAAAGCAAAACAAAAAACAAGATGATGGAGGAGAGGGAGTAGAGACCTTGTAACTACGCCAGACTGAGAAAACAAGTTTCACTTCTGCACAAATCATTTTCCCCCGAAACTCCAAAACTTCATTAACTGAAAAACAGACACCGGCACAAGTTCAGACACAGCATCTCCTTCCCTTGCACACATTCCGTTTTAGTCAGTGTTCCAGAAGAAGCTGATGGCTTTGCAATACTAACCCCACTCTGCAAACGTTCATGTCGAAGATCTTTTTAAGTATCTTAAGCACAACTCCTGCTTGTTTGTACAAAAAAGTGGATCGGTGGTCTAGAGGTAACAACACTCCTGCCTAGAAAGCGAAAAGTCCGGGTCGGGGTGTGCGGTGGTTCGAATCCCGTTTGGGCCCAAAACTTTTTCCCCATCCAGTAGACCATGAATGGTGGTCTGGGTGCTTGTCTTTCGGATGAGACCACAAACCGAGGTCCGGTGTGTTAAAACATTATTATTTACTGCACATAAAAGAACTCACGGCAACAAGATGGTTGTCCCTGGTGAAATTCTGTAGAAAAAAAGCCACTCTAATAGGGGAAACAATACAGTTGCACACAGAAAAAAGAGGAAAAAAATAATGGGTCGCGCTGCACTTGTGGCGACGCGCTCCTCCCTCTTCCCGGGGAAGAGCGTATGTGCGTCCATACATGCGTGTGAGTGTGCGTGCATGTATGCGTGCGTGTATGTGTGTATGTGTGTGTGCACGTACACGCGTGTGTGTGTGTGTGTGTTGTGTTGTTTTCGTGTGTGTTGTGTGTGTGTGTGTGTGTGTTGTGTACGTGGTGTTGCGTGTGCTTTGTGTATGCTTTTCCCGTCTGCTTTCTTCAATACTAATTATTGTTCAGTGTTTTCAACACTGGTATTTTTATTTATTATCCCTTCCTCTCTTTCCTCCTCCTCTTCTCTCTTCTTCCTTCTGTCTCTCTTCTTCTCTCTCTCTCTCTCTCTCTCTCCTCTCTCTCTACTCACCTCTCTCATCTCACTCTCTCTCCTCTCTCTCCCTCTCACACACACACACACACACACTTTTCCTCCCAGAGGGAAACAACAATATGATTATCCTGCCTTTTAGCTTATTAAGCTATTGAGCTTTCACTGCGATACATTTCTGTTTACTCGGCATTTATGTGGCTAAGATCATGTAAATATTAGAGGATGTATTTAGATGATAAATAAAACTACAAAACCAGTCTCAAGTTCAGGCCAGATTACTTGACAGAAACTTCCTGGTAAAGAAATCTTTTGTTTTCAAAACGTTAAAAAGGCAATACAAAATCTGGCTAAAGGAAGACAAATGTCAAAGCTTATCACGTTTTGTTAGGAAAACTCAAATCAACATTTGTTTTCTATCGGTTTTTACCACCAGTATACAAACTGTATATCTTCATGCATGCACATAGATATACACGCACATGCATGTACACGCACGTACGTAGTTACATGCATGCACGCACAACCCTATCACCACCACCCCAACAAACATACATGCACAGGCACTAGCACAAACACACATACACACACACTACAACACAACATACACACATGCCACGCACGTTCTCACACCTGCACGCACATACACACACCCCATACGCACGTGCGTGCACACACACATATACACACATACACTAACAAACATACACAAACGTCCTTCTCCCCCCACACACTAAACCCTCCTCCCCACCTCACACACACAAACACAACGCACGCACACAATTAGCCACGCACCCACAGGCGCGCGCGCCCACACCACACACACACACACACACACACACACACACAACACACACACAACACACACACACACAAACACACCACATACTTATTTGCTATTCCCAAGACAATGGAACTTATTTCTTGAAACATGCCAAGGAGGGCGAGATGAGAGAGAGTAGATGAGAGAGAGAGAAGAGAGAGGAGAGAGAGAGAGAGAGGAGAAGAGAGAGAGAGAGAGAGAGAGAGAGAGAGAGAGAGAGACAGAGAGAGAAGAGACGAGAAGACGAGACAGACGAGACGAACGAGAGAGAGACAAGACAGACAACAGACAAGACAGACACAGACAGACAAGACAGAACAGAGACAGACAGACAGACAGACAGACAACACACAACACACAACACAACACACACACAACACACACCACACAGCCAGAGCAACAGAGACAGAGACAGAAAGACAGACAGACGAAGACAGAACAGACACACAAGAGGGAACGAGAGAGAAGACAATGACAGTGACAGTACCTGAGCCAGCCAGCCAGACAAACAGACAGAGACAGAAAGAGAGAAGAGTAGAGAAATCACAAAGAGACGTCTAGACAGACAGAAAAACAGATGCCAACCTGCTCAAAGCATGTTTAACTTCAGCACCCCCATCTCTCTCTTCTCCTCTTCTCCTTCTCCTCTCTCTCCTCTCTCTCTCTCTCTCTCTCCACTCTCTCCTTCTCCCCCCTCTTCTCTCTTTCTCTCTCTCTTCTCTCTCTCCTCTCTCTTCCCTCCTCTCTCTCTCCTCTCTCTCTTTCTCTCCTCTCCCCCCCCCCCCCTTCTCTCTCTCTCCCCTGACTCCCACCAGAATTTCATTACTTTCGAACAGACATCCTTGTTAGTTAGTTAGTTGCTAGTTTAGTTCCTGCAACAAAAACAGTCCCGCCGTACCATTCGTTCCATAATGCCAGAAGAGAAACTGACTTTGCAGAACCATCAGACTTTAAAAACATGTTTAGGTTTGGGAAACGTCTCAAGCTGCGTTCACTTTGTTCCCCCCCCCCCCCCCTCCTCCTCACTGCCACCACCTCCATCCACCCCTTGCAGACGGTAGAAAGATAGTTGGGGAGAAGAGTCATCATAAAAAGCAGCTACTAAGATTCTATCTAGCATGTGCGTGTTTTTTTTTTCTCTCTCTAGAATTCTGGGTTTTTTTTAAAGGATTTGTGCTATTAAAAAAGAGAAAAATACACACAAGTCGTGCATTTATATTTATTGATTTATTATCATTTTTATTTATTTGTTATTTATCTTTTATGCCAAGGATAATGGAACAAGCCTCGTTGTGCTTTTCTACATCCAGTCCCGTGTGTATGCAGTTTTGTAATCTTGTCATCTGTTCCACCGGCACACAATGGCCTACTCTTACGAAAAGCGGAACAGGAATTAACGTGTGCGCAAGATGTTCTGCGTGCGTTCGGATACGGGGCTTCGGTTTATAGTCTCATCCAAAGGACTTTTGGGGAGAGGTTGGAGTCAGCACTGATGTTAACTCCACGGGAAAAATCCCCTCGAACGGAAATCGAACCTGGGTCGTCAAATTGCGAGCGCAATGTTCTGACACCTAGGCTATCCCGTCCCCTCTCTGTAGAAATGGTATGCAATGCAAAATCTATTTCAGTCAATACACGCAGAATGACCTGAAAATGCACACACAGTATATGCTGTCGTGTCTAAAAGTCCCAGACTATCAAAAAAGAATATTGTTTTCAAACAACAAAGCAATTATCACTTCTCTGTCTTTGTTATTCTTCTTTAAACTGTATGTGTTTTCTATTAATCTAGCAAAACAAAATAAAATAAAAACTCAACAAAGAGAAGACATCCAAAAGACAGTGCTGCTGTTCACATCACAACTACAGAGAAGTATAAACAAGAAATAGACACGGAACTTTTTTCCCCCCCAACTCAAACATTTTCCTCTCCCGTTCCCAGATTTGTGGAAGGAGAGATTCAGATTGTCAAAGGCATGACTACCTTTCCCAAATCAGTGAACTTTGAAGCCATACTAGTAATCATGACATCACCACAGTGGGAAGCCAGCTGGACTTGTGTGGTCTTCCTGGACAACTTGTCTGGAATCGCAGGACACATGGTGTGTTTCTCGTCTGATACAACTTTCCAGTCTGGAATCCCTAGGACACATGGTCTTTCTCTGTCTGTACAACTTGTCTGGAATCCCAAGACACATTGTCTGTTTTCTGTCTGCTACAAATTGTCTGGAATCGATAGACACATTTTTCGTTTTCTGTCTGTACAAACTTGTCTTGGAATTCCCAAGGACACATGTCTGTCTGTGTGTACAACTTGTCTGGAATCCATGACACATGGTCTGTTTGTCTGTACAAGTTGATCTATGAAAGTTCTCTGTGACACAATTGACATGTGTTCTGTCTACTGTCTGTCAGTGATCGGTAGCTGGCTGATTATCTCCTTCAGTTTTGCTTGTAAAGGGATGAAGATTTGTGATACCCAGTTGTGATTTCCCACCGTCTTTCGATCCCTCCCTAAATCACTGGCTCCGATCTGTGTGTTGTGTGTGTGTGTGTGTGTGTGTGTGTGTGTGTGTGTGTGTGTGTGTGTGTGTGTGTGTGTGTGTGTGTGTGTGTGTGTGTGTGTGTGTGTGTGTGTGTGTGTGTGTGTGTGTGTGTGTGGTGTGTGTAGTGTGTGTGTGTGTGTGTGTGTGTGTGTGTGTGTGTGTGTGTGTTCTCCCCCCCCCCCCCTCCTTGTATAATGGCATAAGAAAGAAAGAGACATCTTGCAGGCTCAAAGATTTGGGGATACACTACTTTCTTATAATCAGCAAAGTTGACCTGAAATCATATTAAAACATTGATACTGCTTTTGTGTTTTTTCTTTCTATTCTTTTTTTCTCTTCCCTAACTTTTACGCCAATAAAGCATTGTTTTGGCCGTCATGTGTCTACATTATTTTTGCACTTAGATATATAGATCAATCCGATTTCTATCCTTTTTTTACCACTAGATTATGTTTTTAGATTGCATCTCCTAACACTCCTTGATTCTTTTTTCCCTACATTCTGAGAAACCTTTCTTCACAGATACCAATGACATCGACACCAATTTATAAAATATCTTTAATATGTTCCAGATAACATTACTTCCCAAAACTAGATATCCAGGCATAAATACATCCCCCAACCCATGTTAATGTCAACTATTTGAGAAAATTCTGTGAAAGACTTTTTAAAATCAGTTAATGATCAACTTAACTGAAGGTAAACTCTATTACGCTGGAGACTGTAGTTCTAAATATATTTAACTTCACTGTTTGTTTAGGCAACTGAGACTAGGTTAATTTTGAATGCTTGTACATACTTTTTTTTTTACTTAGCAACGATTGAAGTTTATTCGATATCAAATCATGTGTTCTAGATTGAAAAGAAATCTGACAACTCAATTTGATATATTTAAACACATATTCGAATATTGTCCTGTTTTGCTTGCTATTTTGAATATATATATATATATATATATATATATATATATATATAATAATATATATATATATATACATATATATATATATATAATATATATATATATATATATATCCACACACTATACTAGACCATCTTAAAACATGACAATGATGGATGATTCCATCTCACACACATTGATCTCTTCCTTGACTGTTGGACCACAGACTCACATAACAAAGCTGCCCCAATGGCTACAGCAGTAGCAACAGCAGAAGCAGCAACAACAGCAACAGCGGCATCAACAACAGCAACAGCAGCAAAGCAACAGCGACACGACAACAAAAACAGCAACAGCAGTAGCAGTAGCACCAGGGGCCCAAGAGACCGCAAAGGCAAATCCTATCTCCATAGCAAGAAGGCAACTGCTTCTCGCCTGGCCCCAGTCTCCATAACTTGTCTGCAACCCCCCACCTACCTCCATGATGTGTACATTGTACTGTCTAGCCTGCTGCTAGTGCTGGTGGTGGGGATGATGTGTAGCTGACAACCTGTCCGTTTTTTTTAGGATGCTGTGGATTGAGGGATTGTTCTGGAAAAGTTTCTGTCTCTGTCAATGCTGTTCTCTTTATCTGTCTACGTTTCCTCTGTCTGTCTTGCCTGCCTGCCTGCCTGCCTGCCTCTCTCTCTCTCTCTGTCTCTCTGTCTCTGTCTCTGTCTCTCTCTCTCTCTCTCTCTCTCTCTCTCTCTCTCTCTCTTTCACACACACACACACACACACACACACACACACACACACACACACACACACACACACACACACACACACACACACACATACATACTTATCAATCCATTGATGCATTTGTGTAACCTATGTAATCTATATACCTAGGTAATCTCTCTATTTGTCTGTCTGTCTGTCTATCTATCTGTCTATCTATCTGCCTGTCTATCTATCTATTTATCTATCTAACTATCTTTCTATTTTTCGGTACTTCTGTCTGTCTGTCTGTCTGTCTGTCTATCTATCTATCTATCTGCACACACACACACACACACACACACACACACACACACACACACACACACACACACACACACACACACACACACACACACTACACTTTCACCTTTTTTCATCACCCACACCCACCTTTTTTTAAAAACCAGAACACATCAAGGACACCTTTGTTTTTCTAGGACCAATTCTTACACTCTCCTTTTCACTTCCATCTCCACGCCCACCCCCACCCCACCCACCCACCCTCATGCCCCCCCCCCCCCCCCCCTTCAAAATGTCAGAGGAACATCTTGATAATCAGACGTCACTGACATTTGGCAGAGTGGGGAAAGGAAGCATCAAGATCTCCAGAGTCACAGATCTGCTGGCCAAGGAAAATAATCCCAGCAGGAAGATCCCACTCTCAAACCACTCACCCACCCCACAGACAAGTTTGCAAAAGGTCGCTGCCAGCACAGACTTGTTTCGCTGCGTGGCGTGATCTGATTGGCTGACGCAATGGGTGTAAACCAATCAGCGTTGCTGGTTATCTTTCACCCTTTTGGTGGTGGTGGGGAGAGAAGGAGGAAGAGAGAGGTTTTGTGATACTGGTGGGTATTTGGGGGTCTGAATATTTTTTTGTTGACATACTGCTTGGATTTGAGTACAAAGATACCCATGAAGTGTGTCTTTGTCTATCACATTCCCACGTCCACTTCTTTGCCTTCCCTATCCCCAAGGTTGTGTTTTTGATTTTGTGCTGTTTTTTATTTGTTTTTTTATTTATCTATTTTGTTTCATGGTTTTTTTTTTGTTTGTTTGTTGTTGTTGTTGTTGTTATTTGGGGGAGGTATTCGTTGCTTACAACTCTGGCGATCACGAATGGTGACATTTTGCTATTCAGCAGTTTTTGTCAACCATTAAGGCAGCTGCGTTCCGACTTCAGGGATCATGTCTAAACACGACACCTGCGTACATGCGTTTATTTATTTATTTATTTTTTTAATTGCCTTC
>CM060334.1:27082785-27085376 GCA_030674155.1 Stramonita haemastoma | reverse complement strand
CAGCATTTAGGCACGCCATACGCCACGGAGTGATTATGTATGAGAGTTTAGCATGATTCTATATGATGATTCCCGTTCATTGAGCACAAAAGGTACCCAATGTCATATAATGTTACAAAACTGAACTGTTTAAAATCGTATTTTATTTAGCGCTTTTTGAAAAAAGGAAAATGGCAGCATGGTTAAAACGCTAACCTGCCTGGCAAGTAAACCAGTAGGTTCTGGGTTCAATTACCAGCCATACCTTCCTTTCTTCCTAGCTCTAGCCACGAGACAAGAAAAAAGTAATAACATCATAATAATGTAGCATGACGTCTTCACAACAAGTTGTAGCAATATCGTTTTTTAATGCAGTAACAATTACAATCAGTGTTATATTTGTTTGATTATCAGTATCAACGCTTCTCATCTGTATGCATTGCCATTTATCAGGACATTAATTATGATACTGATACAGACTGCTGAAAAATATAAAAGACCATTTTGGACTCTGCAAGCTGGTATAAAATTCTAACTTCAAAAGTCACGAGGGAAAAAATCCGTTCAATTAAATCTCACTGGTAAGAGAATGAAAAAATTCACACACACACACACACACACACACACACACACACACACACACACACACACACACCACACCACACACACACACACATACACCGTGTGCAAGTGAGCAGATGCAAATATGGTACTTTCATGTGCATGCATACCCCCCAACACACACACTCACACACACACAGTCACACACACACACACACACACACCACACACACACACACACGCACACACACACACGCACACACACACACCGCACACACACACACACACACACAACACACACACACACACACACACACACACACACACACACACACACTGCCTCATGTTTTAGAAGGAAAAAAATCATCAATTTGAATTGGATAAACTACAACGAAAAATAAAAGAACAGAAAAAAGATGCAGGGAGTTTTGCCCCAATCAAAGTATCAGTTCCAGAGAAAAAGGTCTTTTGCTGCATTTCTGATTTATCCTTGAAGAAAGGTGATTGCACTCTCTGAAAGTCTGCTGCAATAAAACGAATGTGTGTGTGTGTGTGGTGTGTGTGTGTGTGTGTGTGTGTGTGTGTGTGTGTGTGTGTGTGTGTGTGTGTGTGTGTGTGGTGTGTGTATTTGCGCGCGTGGGTGGGCGTGTGTATGTGTGTGGTGTGTGGGGGGGGGGGGGGTGTCGCGTGTGTGTGTTACTGTGTGTGTCTATGTGTTGTTTTTTTTTTGTTTTTTTTTTACCTATTGTTCCATTCTCAGGTATTGTAGTTATGCATAATGTTCAAGAGTGCACGAGTGTTTGTGAGTGTGTCTGAATGGGTTGTGTCGAGTCTTGAGGTCAGTGCACACCAGAAACTGCGAAAAAGTTAGGTTGAAAGTGTGTGTGTGTGTGTGTGTGTGTGTGTGTGTGTGTGTGTGTGTGTGTGTGGTGTGTGTGGTGTGTGTGTGTGTGAGTGTGTGTGTGTGTGTGTGTGTGTGTGTGAAGTGTGTGTGTGCGCGTGCGGGTGTGTGTGTGGGTGTGGGTGTGAGTTTGTATCTGTGTGTGTGTGTGTGTTTGTGTGTGTGTATGTGTGTGGGGGGTGGGGGGTGTGCGTGTGTGGGCATGTGTGTGTGGGTGTGAGTCTGTCTCTATGTGTTTGTGTGTGTGTGTCCGTCTGTCTGTATGTCTGTGGATTGTGTTTACTTGTCCTTGTTCCGTTCTCTTGTGTGTTAGCACAATATTTTTTTTTCCAAAATAAAATATTCTACCTGTTGAAATTTAATTTCAATGTTCTGTCAGCAATATCTCTCTGCAATGAAGCAGACTTGATATATCCCCTCCCTTCTGTGTGTGTGTGTGTGTGTGTGTGTGTGTTGTGTGTGGTGTGTGTGTGTGTGGTGTGTGTGTGTGTGTGTGTGTGTGTGTGTGTGTGTGTGTGTGTCTGTGTCTCTGTGTCTCTGTGTGTGTTTGTGTTTGTGTCTGTGTCTGTGCATGTGTGTGTATGTGTGTGTCTGTGTGCCTGTGTGCCTGTGTGTATGTGTGTCTGTGCGATGTGTTTTCCCTTGGTATTGTTCCGTTCTCTTGTGTGTTAGCACAATATCGTTTTTCTCCAAAGTGAAATCTTCCACCTGTTGAAATTTAATTTCAGTGCCCTGTCAACATTACCTCTATGGGCTGATGTAGACTTGATTTACCTTCTCCGTCTGTCTGTCTGTCTATGTTTCTGTCTGACTTTCTGTCTGTATGCGCGCGTGTCTGTCTGTCTGTCTGTTTCTCTCTCTCACTCTCCCTTTTTCTAGCTCCCTCTGTGCGTGTGTCTATCTGTCTGTACGCGTGTCTGTCGGTATATATATATATATATATATATATATATATATATATATATATATATATATAATGAATATATATATATATATACATATATATATATGTGTGTGTATGTGTGTGTGTGTCTATGTGGTGTGTTCCCTTCTTCTTATTCAGCTCTCTTGTGTGTTAGCACAATATCTTTTTTCTCCAAAATGAATTTAATTTCAATGCTCTGTCAACAATTCCTCTGTGTAATGATGC
>CM060334.1:27032785-27067785 GCA_030674155.1 Stramonita haemastoma | reverse complement strand
AGGTGTTCCATAACCCATGTGGTCCTAGGGGAGTGAGGCATCAGAGACCTCAGCCTCTCCAGGGGCCAGCATGTCGAGGGCGGTGCCCACTCCTCTCCCTTGTTGCTTTACCTTCCATGTCCCTAAAGAGGGCAGGTACCCATTGACAGCGTGGTGGAGTGGGAGAACTGTACTAAAGCCAAGGCGTGCAAAAAGGTCACCCATCTCAGTAGTAACCACGCTCGATGCTGCTTAACCCTAGCTTGTGGAAAGCGAGGGCTCTGACCATTGAGCTATCCCGTCCCCGGTGGAGGAAGCTGGTTGCAAAATCTTCAGTGGCACCCCCACGGTCCGCGGGACCACGGGACAGGTGAAGGTGAAGGTGAAGGTGAGAAGATGTGTACAGCTAGATGATGGAGCATGGTTGTCCTGTCACATACTGGCTGTGTCTACTCTGTCTGTGCTGCAGCACGTGCAATCCTGGTCTGCCTCCCCTCCCACCTGACTGGGTGATGGATGGGGTGGGTTATCCTGACACTGATGATGACGACGGCATGGTCAATAATTATCACTGCTGTTTGTTTGCCAGCTTCTCTCTCTCTCTATCTCTGTATCTGTATCTGTCTCTCTCTCTCTCTCCTCTCTTCTCTCTCTCTCTCTCTCTCTCTCTCTCTCTCCTCTCTCTCTCTCTCTCTCTCTTCTCTCTCTCTTCTATCTATTTATCTATCTCTTCTCTCTCTCTTTGTATCTATCTGTCTGTCTCTCTCATTCTATCTCTCTCGCACACACACACACACACACACATGCACGTGCACACACACACACACACAGAATGAATGAATGAATGAATGAATGAATGAATGAATGAATGAATGAATGAACCATTATTTTTCAAGGGTGACATGCAAGCATTCACATACTTTGTTTTTTCATCCAGCTCTTGTCCTTATTCGGGACTATCAAAAACAAAAGCAAAGCCCTTTAATATTAAACAACAACAACAAAACACAAACTCAAAACAAACCAAAACCATAAAAATACAATAGCAACTCCCTTCCCAGTAAAAAAAAAAAAAAGCCCGCCACCGCGAACAACAAAAGTTCAACCTATGATTGAGAGAGAGAGAGAGAGAGAGAGAGAGAGAGAGAGAGAGAGAGAGAAGAGAGAGAGAGAGAGAGAGAGAGAGAGAGAGAGAGAGAGAGAGAGAGAGAGAGAATGCAGAGACAGAAGAGAGACAGAGACAGAAAGAGACAGGGGCAGACAAACAGACAGAGACAGGGAGACAAAGGAGGGAGAGACAGACAGACAGACAGACAGACAGACAGACAGACAGACAGACAGACAGAGCGCTGCTTCGTGTAGACAGAGCCATCGCTGTCACTCTAGCAGACTCTCTGCACTAATTCTGTTTGTGGAGCCTTCAGACTATGGCCATAATTATCAGCAGGCAACATTTGTCATGTAAACATAATTTCAAAAACCCAAACCAAAATTATCATTGTTTCATAGTTCACCTTATTCTTTAACAGTACCTTAGGAGAGAGAGAGAGAGAGAGAGAGAGAGAGAGAGAGAGAGAGAGAGAGAGAGAGAGAGAGTGTGTGTGTGTGTGTGTGTGTGTGTGTGTGTGTGTGTGTGTGTGTGTGGGAGTGTGCATATCAGTGTGTGTGTGTGTGTGCGTGCGGTGTGTGTGTGTGTGTATGTGTGTGAGACTGTGTGCCTGTATGTTTGTATGTATGTATGTATGTATGTATGAGTATGTATGTATGTATGTATGTATGTATGTATGTATGTATGTATGTATGTATGTATGTATGTATGTATGTATGTATGTATGTATGTTTTTTTTGCCGAAGTATGTGATTACATACATCTAGGCATCTAAGCATATTCCCTTCCCTTGCACCTCCACCTGCATGCCTGCCTATAATAATGTAGTCTTTCGAATGAGACGTTAAACCGAGGTCCCGCGAGTTACACATAATTATTCAGCGCACGTAAAAGAACCCACGAAAACAAGAGAGTGGTCCTTGGCAAAATTCCGTAGGAAAAAGCTACTCTGATAGCAACAGGGAAACAAATACAGTTGCAGACAGGAAAAGAAAAGGCAAGTAGTGGGTGGTGCTGCTCTTATGGCGACGCGCTCTCCCTGGGGAGAGCAGCCCGAATTTCACGCTGAGAGAAATCTGCTGTGACATAAAATGGTAGAAAATAATAGTTAAAAAAACCTATTAAAGATCTCTAGTTAGCTTTGCAAGTAAAGGGAATATGTCTGCCTCTACTTTGAGATGTAGATTCCTCACTGTTTATACCTGATATTTTTTTCTAGGAATTTTTGTTGTTCTGTGATTCGTCTGTGCTTTTCTTCTTTGTTTCTTTTCTTTCTTTCTCCTCTTCTTCTCTCCTCTCTTCTTTATTTGAGTGATGGAAGCCAGATGCTAAAGGCACACTGAGAGCGCATTAGCAGTTTGATGTCTGGCAGTTAGGCCTAGAACAGCACACACGGCATGCACTGGAACTTTCTTCATCACCACCCCGTTTTTTTTTATTCGTTTGGGGTTTGTTTGTTGTTTACTTTTTTTGGCTCTAAATCACGGTGAAAATGTGTGTGTGTGTGTGTGTGTGTGTGTGTGTGTGTGTGTGTGTGTGTGTGTGTGTGTGTGTGTGTGTGTGTGTGTGTGTGTGTGTGTGTGAGTGAGGCGGGGGTAGGGTGTGTGTGTGTTTGTGTGTGTGTGTTAGAGTGTGTGTGCGTGTGCGTGTGTGTGTGTGTGTGTGTGTGTGAGAGAGAGAGAGAGAGAGAGAGAGAGAGAGAGAGAGAGAGAGAGAGAGAGAGAGAGAGAGAGAGAGAGAGAGAGAGAGAGAGAGAGAGAGAGAGAGAGAGAGAGAGAAAGTGTGTGTGTGTATGTGTGTGTGTGCACCCCTTTACAAACACCCACACAGACGCATACCTGAAGTCACCTATGTACACACACATGCTTATGTGCAAACACATAGAAACAGACGGAGAGAGAAGCAGACAGTGAGAGACACACACGCTCGTGCACGCACGCGCACACACACATACACACACATACACACATATACAGATACACACAAAACACACACACACACACACACACACACACACACACACACACAAACACACACACACACTCACACACACACACACACACACACACACACACACACACACACACACACACACACACACACACACACACACACACACACCACCAAACAACTACTCGCTGATGGAAAGTTTATTCCCTCATTACTTTTTCTTTAGAGCCATGTTTGACATGGCTGGGGCCTTGAGAAACGATGGAGGATCGGAATTTATCCTCGAAATAAACCTGACTTCTGAGACTTCCCTCTCCCCCCCCCCTCCCCAGAGAAGTCTTTCAGACGAGACCATAAACAACAGATCTCATGAGCCGAACCACCTGCAACATCGTGCACACACACGCTAAAAACCTATCCCCCATTTTTATTTCAAAAAAAAGGTGACCAGTCATGGTAATGCATGGGTGACGCCATGGTCTTCGTCACGTAATTTTGTGTGTGTAGTTTTTTTTTTTTTTTTTTTAAACCACTTTATGTCACAGCAGAGCTCTTTGCTGGAAATTCGGGTTGCTCCCCCAGCTAGAGAGAGCACGTCGCCATATTAAGAGCAACGCCACCCTTTTTTTTTTTTCTTTCCCTGTCTTACACTGTATGCTTCCCTGTCAGAAAGGCTCTTCTTTTTTTTTACAGAATTTTGCCAGGGACAACTCTCTCGTTGCCGTGGGTTCTTTTACGTGCGCTAAATAGTGATGTGTAACACACGGGACCTCGGTTTTTATCACCTCATCCGAAAGACTACTTATATTCATAGTTCCAGACAGGTTGGAGTTGGGAAAGAGGGGAATGGGAGGTGAAGAGGAGAGAAGGGGAGAGAAAGTGTGCGTGTGTGCGTGTGTGGGTGGGGGTGGGGGGTGGGGGCGGAAGGGACTCCACCACTTCGTTTTATCGATAGCTGTAACAGCGACAGCAAAAACAAAGTCGCGGTCTGCTCACTGCCTGTGTTGGTAACGCACGTTATTTAATGAATGAATGATCACCCCCCCCCCCCCCTTCTGAGCCATTAGTGGGAAATGACCCTTACAGGTGTGTGGTGTGTGTTGTGTGTGTGTGTGTGTGTGTGTGTGTGTGTGTGTGTGTGTGTGTAGTGAGTGTGTGTGTGTAGTGGTGTGTGTGTGTGTGTGTGTGTGTGTGTGTGTAGTGTAGTGTGTGTGTGTAGTGTGTGTGTAGTGTGTGTGTAGTGTGTGTGTGTGTGGTAGTGTGTGTGTGTGTGTTGTAGTGGTGTGTGTGTGTGTATGTTGTGTGTGTGTGTGTATTTTCGTGTGTGTGTGTGTGTGTGTGTGTGTGTGTGTGTGTGTGTGTGTGTGTGTGTGTGTGTGTGTGTGTGTGGTGTGTGTATGTGTGTGTGAGTGGTGTGTGTAGTGTGTGTGTAGTGTGTGTGTGTGTTGTGTATGTGTGTGTGTGTGGTGTGTTGTGTGTGTGTGTGTGTGTGTGTGTGTGTGTGTGTGTGTGTGTGTGTGTGTGTGTGTGTGTGTGTGTGTGTGTGTGTGTGTGTGTTGTGTGAGGCTCTACTTTTTGACTTGCTTCATTGCTGACCGGGGTCAATTTTCGCTGTAGGTGTCAGGATAAACAATGACTTTTGTATTGTAGGATTTCAGACCAATTGTAATGAAGGTCATTGTTTTCCTACTCTGTCTGTCTGTCTGTCTGTCTGTCTGTCTGTCTCTCTCAGTTGAAAATGTCACAACAATCTTTTTTCTTTATTTGGACAAGGCTTAGAAAATACCGAGTATTATGACTATTGTAGTCTATGACAGATGCTGTAATGTTCTGTTCTATGTTGTTATGACATATCAATGTCGTATAGACTCAAAACCCTCTGCAGTTAGGAGCTATGGCTTTTGTTGAATAAAAACATTTTGCAATTCTGATTCATTCTCTCTCTCTTGTCTCTCTCTGTCTCTGTCTCTCTCTGTCTCTCCGTCTCTCTCTCTCTGTCTCTCTGTCTCTTCTTCTCTTCTCTCTCTCTCTCTCTCTCTCTCCTCCTCTCTCCCCCTCCCACTCCCTCTCCTCATCTCCTCTCTCTCTCCACCACACATCACCACTTTCTCTCTCTCTCCCACCTTCTTCTCCTCTCTCTCTCTCTCTCTCTCTCTCTTCTCTCTCTCTCTCTCTCTCTCTCTCTCTCCTCTCTCTCTCTCTCTCTCTCTCTCTCACTCTCTCCACACCACATCACCTCTCACTCTCTCTCTCTCTCACCTCTCCTCCTCTCTCTCTCTCTCTCTCTCTCTCTCTCTCTCCTCATCACACACTACCATCTCTCTCCTCTCTCTCTCTCTCTCACACACACACACACACACACACTCTCTCCTCTCTCTCTGTCTCTGTCTCTCTGTCTCTCTCTCTCTCACACACAAACACACTCTCTCTCTCTCACACACACACTACTCCTCTCTCTCTTCTCTCTCTCACACTCTCTCTTCTCTGTCCTCTCTCTCTCTCTCTCTCTCTCTGTCTCCTCACCCCTCCCACCTCAAACCACACACTCTCCTTCCCACCCACCCACCCCCCACATCTCTCCGTGCTTGTTTGGGTAACACATTAATTTAAGCACTGACCATTAGCCAGAACTGACCGGCACAGGTGACGGGGCAGAAGGACCAATATTGCCAGTCAGTGACCGTGTAGGTTAAGGGCCGGCTTCTGAGGTGTTTGGTCGTGTGATCACGAGTTAATCTTTAATCTTCCCTGCAGGTGTTTAGATCAACAAGGCTTCAGTATTTAGAATATCTACACACTTCTTTGAAAATGTTACGAAAATGAGCCTTCTCATTTTTCTTCCTCTGTGTGTGTGTGGTGGGGGGGGGGGGGGGGGGGGGGGGGGGGGGGGGGGGGGGGGGGGGGGGGAGGGGGGTTGTGTGTGTGTGGTATGTGTGTGCGCGCATAATTATGTGTGTGCGCATATGTATGTTTGTGTAAGTGTGTGTGTGTGTGCGTGTCTGTGTGTATATGTGTGTGTTTGTCTGACTCTCTCTCTCTCCTCTCTCTCTCTCTCTCTCTCTCTCTCCTCTCTCTCTCTCCTCTCTCTCTCTCTCTCTCTCTCTCTCTCTCTGGTTGTTTTCAATATTCACAAACCAGCTAGCTTATGATCTGGATATAAAAGGAAAACACGGAGTTCAGTGATTACCTCATAATAATTATGGAGATCTTTACTACTTGCAGATAATGTTGCACTGTTTTCAACAACCCCGGGAGGTTTGCAGCATCAATTACACATTTTCAAAGACTGCGGTAATGGTTTACAATCGATGGTTAATATCGATGAAACTAAGGTAATGGTCTATAGGAGAGCGAGGTTTCTTTCCAAACAGATCCGAACGAATCATTAATTTTGTTCCATTCCAAACCCAACCAATGTAATGTGGCCCAAGATCATTGTACATTAAATAATTTCATTCAGAGTTCAGAGTTGTTTCTGTCTCTGTTCTATCTATCACTCTGTCTATCTATCACTCTGTCTCTCTGTCTGTCTTTCTGTCTGTCGCTCTGTCTTTCTGTCTCTCTCTGTGTGTAACTCAGAGTCTCTGTCTCTCTCTCCCTCTCTTTTCGTCTCTGTCTGTCTCCTTTTTCTTCTTTCCTCTTCCTATTTTTCTCTTTTTCTAGACTCTCTCTCTCTGTCTCTCTCTCTGTGTCTCTGTCTCTGTCTCTCTCTCTCTCTGTCCCTCTGTCAATCTCTCCCTCATTTCCTCTCTCTGTCTCTCTCTCTTTATATGTATGTATAATATATATACATATATAACATACATATATAATATACATGTATATGTGTATGTGGTGTGCGCATGCATGCATGCTGTACTGTATGTAGGTGGCAAAGAAACTTTTTACGGCTTTACTGCACGAAATGTTTCATCTTTCTCCTGGGGGTACTTTTTGGCAGGGGAGGTGAGAGGATTTAGAGGAGGCCCAGGTGACTGATTGCCGGTGATGGTTCAGTACAGGTGTTACATCTCTCCTCTGATTTCCTCCGGCTTTCCCTGGGGTGACTGTGCTTTCCACAGACAGATATGGGAGAGGAGAAGAGAGGGGCGGAAGGGGGGAGGGAGAGAGAGAGGGAGGGATGGAGAGAGAGAGAGAGAGAGAGAGAGAGAGAGAGAGACAGAGACAGAGACAGAGACAGAGACAGACAGACAGACAGACAGACAGACAGACAGACAGACAGTCAGAGACAGACAGACAGACAGACAGACAGTCAGACAGACAGACAGACAGAGACAAAGACAGACAGAGACAGACAGACAGACAGACAGATGGACGGATAAACAAAGCAGACATGTAGACATATAGAGACAGACAGGCAGGCAGAGAGGCAGAGACAGAGAGGCAAACAGAGACAGACAATAGAGAGAGTGCATTATGACAATGAGACAGAGAGAGAAAGAGAGGGAGCAGAGAGAGAGAGAGAGAGAGAGAGAGAGAGAGAGAGAGAGAGACAGAGAGACAGAGAGACAGAGAGACAGAAGACAGACAGACAGAAGACAGAGCACAGAGACAGACAGACAGACAGACAGGCAGACAGACGACAGACAGACAGACAGACACACACACACACACACACACACACACACACACACACACACACCACACACACACACACACACACACACACACACACTACACACACACACCAAACCAAAGAAATCAAAATCCCTCCCCCCAAAAAGAAAACCAACAAAGAAAAGACCACTAACTCTCAGTGCAACATCTGCATCGCGTCCCTTTGATAACCCTTGACCTCATTTCCGGTCGTCTGCGGCTTAGTTTAACGAGGCTTTGGCCGAGTCGATATTAACGATATAGCGTTGAGATAACTCCCCGGGGGAGCCACCATAACACTATATATATATAATAAGTATAGCACATAGACCTCCTTTGATTGAGGAAACCAACCAAATAAAAAGGCAGGAAAAAAAACAATGAGTTCCTCCCTTTAAAAAAAAGCTTGACAGTTATGTACATCTGCAGCTAACTCGCACGCAAAATTTAGAGGGACTTTTGGGGGAGCATTTCCTGCTGTTGATTGTATTCCTTGTTTTCGTTTAAGAGAGGGTGTATGTGTGGATTGGGGGTGGGGGTGGGGGTGGGGTGGGGAGTGGGTTTATGTATGTATGTGTGCTTGTTTATGTGTGTGAGTGTGTGAGTGTGTGAGTGTGTGTGTGTATGTGTGTGTGTGACAGACAGACAGACAGACAGACAGACAGACAGACAGATAGATAGATAGATAGATAGATAGACAGATAGATAGATAGATAGATAGATAGATAGATAGATAGATAGATAGATAGATAGATAGATAGATAGATAGATAGATAGATAGAGAGACAGAGAGACAGAGAGACAGAGAGACAGAGAGACAAAGGGAGAGAAGCACTCAGTTAGCCAGACAAGATCAGATGACAGTGAAATGAATGCACTAAACACTGAACATGCCGTAAAAGTCTATGAACCAAGACCCCATTTCACAATTCAGTGTCGACTCATCCCCTTAAAAAAAGAAAATGAGATAATTATTAAACAAAACCTACGTAGCTAGCTAGCCGATAAAGCGATTTCAAATAGTAAACACAGACACATACTCACGCGCGCGAGTGCGCGCATAACATACACATACACATACATACACATATACAGTCACACTCTGACTCGCACACAGTCACACACACGCGCACACACACATACATACCCCCACTCCCCCCCCCCCCCCACATACAATACATATATACACTACCTACCTACCTACCTACCTACCTACCTACCTACCTAACCTACCTACATACATACATACATACCTACCTACCTACCTACCTACCTACATACCTACATACTTACATACATACCTACGTACGTACGTACGTACGTACGTACGTACATACATACATACATACATACATACATACATACATACATACATACATACATACATACATACATACATACATACATACATACCCGTGGACACATACGAATGCGCGCAATTGGAACCCCCCCCCCCCCCCCCCCCCAACAACAACACAAAACCCAAACCAAAAACACCCAACCAGTTAATCCAAAAGCAGAAGCAAACTAAAGAGAAATATGTCGGCGTGACATTGCAAGACATTCCGGAGAAAATGTAATTCCAAACAGGAAACAAACAAACGTTAAACAAACAAACAAAATCAAAACCAGAAAACAAACAAAAAATCTTAAACATTCACACACAAGCAAGCACGCAGGCGCGTACGCGTGTACCCCTATCCCACATACACACACTTTCACACACACACACTTTCACACACACACACACACACACACACACACACACACACACACACACACACACACACACACCCCACACACACACACAAATCAAACAACACACACACACACACAACAGAACATTACATCACAAAAACACTAAACACACATACAGCACACACAACACTAACACACACAACACACACACACACACACACACACACACACACACACACACACACACACACACACAACACAAACACACACACAAACACACACACAAACACACGCCCACATACGCACACACGCGCGCACAGACACGCAGTAAACGATCTCCATTCCTCTCACATTTTTTCTAACCAACCACGCCCCAGAAGGACAGAATTAACAGAAAGGTTCAGAACAATCTCTCCACGTGACTTTGCAAAGGTAAACTTTAGAAATGTCGTTCTCGAAAAAGCCCCAACAGAACGTTCAATGAAAAAGCAAAACCAGAACCAAAGCAAAAAGAAATTAGTTGTACACAACACAAACACACACACACACATTCACACACGCATACACACACACTCACACACACAAAACACACACACACACACACACACACACACACACACACACACACACACACATAAACACCCATACACACACACATACCCACACATAAACACACATACACACACACAAACAACTTCCCCACGCACACACATACACACCCACCCTCACACACACAACAGAACACACACAACCCCCACCTCCCAACACCCCCCTTTAACCTCCCCCCCCCCCCCCCCCCCCCCCCCCCGCACACACACACTCACACACATATATATCCACACACGCCAATCTTGCAGAGTTTAAAATAAAGGCTGGAGAAGAGAAGAAAAAGACTCAATCACCAAGGATTATGGCGTCACCCTGAAGCAAGCCCTGATTTACAAGACCCCAGAGTCCGCCTAGCTAAGTGAGGCCATAAACCCATAAAAGCTGGCTAGAAAAAGGCGTGTCAAATAAAGCGATTTTCAAAGAAACACACACACACGCACACAGAATAAATATAATGCCCACAAGTGCGCACGCACACATTCACGCGCGCATACAACGCAAGCGCAGGTTTTGAGTTCGTGTGCAGCTTTAAACACACATATACAAGGGCGTACATGCACACGCACACGCAATCTCACACATACACTCACATATACACACACACAAACACACACACAAACACACACACAACACACACACACACACACACACACACACACACACACACACACACACACACACACACACACACACTCTTTCATGTCCAAACCAGTCAGTTTCTAGCCCCTAATTAGCGAGTCAAAGCCACTGAAAACAAAGCCAAGTGAATGCATACATAAATGAAAGAACGACGAACAACTGAATCAACGAACTCATTACTTCATTCATTTATCCGTCCTTTCCTTCCTTCTTTCCTACTTCTATCCATTTGTATCAAGTAAACAAAATCCTCTGCCTCATATGCTTTAATGATACAAGCAAGAAAGAAATGAAACAACACACCTTTCTTTCCTTGAAAACACACACAGCAGAAGCGCTGAAAAAGTGATCCCTGTGCTAATCGAGTGTAATAGGCCTGTTGATTCCCTAAACCAACTAATTTTTTCTTCTTTTTTTTATAAAAGTGAAATCTCTTCCTCCCTCCCTCACTCTCCATCCTTTTTTGGACCCCCCCCCCCTCATTCTCTACCCTCCCATTCTTTTTCTGCGACAAGACACACACACACACACACATACACACACACGCACGCACGCACGCACGCACGCACACACACACACACATTCTTATGTGTTCCCGAGATCTTTACAAGTTAGTAGTTTTTGCCACCAATTAGAATACCACACCAAAAGATCAGAGAGAGAGAGAGAGAGAGAGAGAGAGAGAGAGAGAGAGAGAGAGAGAGAGAGAGAGAGAGAGAGAGAGAGAGAGAGAGAGAGAGAGAAGACAGACAGACAGACAGACAGACAGACAGACAGACAGACAGACAGACAGACAGACAGACAGACAGACAGACAGACAGACAGACAGAGACAGAGAGATAGAGAGATAGAGAGACAGAGTAAGATACAGACAAACAGACAGAGACAGAGACAAAGACAGAGAGACAGAGACAGAGAAGAGCTGGCAGAGGTCTTTATGTTATCTTTAAATTAAGCCCAATATTAATGGTGGATCCAGCGGTCTTGAGATAATGCGCCTGCTTAAAACAAGAAAGCAAAGAATTCGTAAGTTTGAACCCGTTTGAACCTGCATTTTTCCGCCGATCCACTCTACCTGTATGTGATAGTACTTCTGGACCCTGAGCATTTGAATAAGACCAAAACATTATCGAGAATCCACGTGAATATTTTATTTAGGTTAAGGTAAAGGTGTTCCATTACCTATGTGGTCGTTGGGGAGCAAGGCGTCAGAGACCTCAGCTTCTCTAGGGGCCAGCATGTTGAGGGCGGCGCCCATCTCCCCTCCTTCGCTGCTTTACCTTCCCTGACCCTAAAGAGGGCAGGTACTCATTTACAGCTTGATGATGTGGGGACACTGTACTGAAGCCAAAGCGCGCAAACGGTCACCAATCAACATCGTAACCACGCTCGATGTTGCTTAAAAATATTTATTTAGTGCACATAAAAGATGTCCGGAGGACTATGAGAGTGGAGGAAGCTGGTTGCAAAATCTTAAGTGGTGCCCCCACAGTCTGCGCGACTACGGGACAGGTGAAGGTGAAGGTGAAAAGAACCCACGACAAGCAAAAAAGAGCTCCTGTTTCTAGCGAAAATTCTGCAGAGAAAACGAAACCTCAAGTTCGATCCGATCAGGTTGTTGAAAGGAGTCGGTATAGTTCACTCTCTAGAGGATATAAATCCCCTTGAACAGGTGTCCTCGGTGGTGGTTCGAGCCTGGATAATCAGATCGCCAGCTCAACACTCTAACCACTAGGCTATGTAATGTCTCTCGCTTAGGTTTAATGACACGAGCCAAAGCTGATAAATATCACACTCTTTTGGTTGAAGAAAAGGAAAACTCCAAAATGTGAATGTCAAAAATCTTCGGTTTGCTAATCGTGTGCAATAAACGTGTGGATTTTCTAAACGCGTCTTTTTCTTGCGTTAAATCTCTCTGCCAATGTCTCTGCCTCTGTCTCTCTCTCTTTCTATCTCTTCCCTTAACCCCTCACCCTCTTTTCTCCATTTCTTTGCTACCACACAGACAGACAGACAGACAAACTGACAGACGGACACACACGTTCTCTCTCTCTCTCACACACACATACACCACACACACACACACACACACACACACACACACGCGCGCGCGCGCGCGCGCGCCGCCGCCGCACGCACGCACGCACGCACGCACGCACGCACGCACGCACGCACCACGCACGCACAGCACGCACGCACAGCACGCACGCACGCATCACGCACACATACTCTTATACACACACCACACACAAACATACTCTCTCCTCTCCTCTCCCTACTCTCTCTCTCTCTCTCTCCTCTCTCTCTCTCTCTCTCTCTATTCTCAATGTGCTCTAGCTTTTACAAGTCAGGAATCTTTATCTTCCATTTCGTTTTTAACTAATTAGCCGGTAATGAAACCAGAGGAACAAAGCATCATTCAGACCAGCAGCTTAGTTTTTCACCCACAAACAAAACAACACAAAACAAAACAATCTGAGGAGCAGAGAAGCCTAGTGGTTAGAACACTGTGCTCAACTACTAACGGCCTATTTCAAGCCACCACCAAGACGCATGTTCAAGAGGAATCTCGCCCCCCCTCCCCCCCCCCACCCCCTGAGGAGTGAGCATCAGTACAGACTTCACTCCCAAAAAGTCCTCCGGATGAGACTTTAGAGAAAAACAAGGAGTGGATGACAAAAAATAAAACAAAAACCAGCATGCACACAGGTGTCATGTTTAGACACCATCCTTGAGGAAAAATCGAGTAGTTGGAGTCCTCAGGGCGGTTCGAGGCTGTAGGCCTATATGACAACATTCTGGCGGCTCCTGCGACGGCACTGGAACCATGCGTATCGGCAGTTGTCTTTCCTATGGACCATTCCAGCGACATGGAGATGGGGGAAGGTGTCTGCTGCATGGGTAACAGCTTGCCCTCCATACTTACTTACCCGGCCTTGCGTTCTAGAGTCTAGAGGGCAACACCAAAGTCTTCCGTGACTGACGGATGCCTACCTGTAATAACCGAAGTCCAGTGTGAAAATCTGCGTGTGTTAGCACCAGGACCTGATCTATAGCCTCTTTTGAAAGACTTATCGTCGTGGATAAATTAATCAGCTCGTTGATTGTTAACCAGTAAACAAACAAATGGGGCGGAATAGCTAAGTGGTTAGAGCACTCGCTTTCTCAAGTCAAATTTAAGCAGCATCGAGCATGGTTACTAGTTGGATGGGTGACCGTTTGAGCGCCTTGGTTTCAGTACAGTCTCCCCAGTTCACCCAGCTGTAAATGGGTACCTGCCCTCTTTTGGGTCAGGGAAGGTAAAACAGCGAGAGAGAGGAGATGGGCGCCGCCCTCAACATGCTGGCCCCTAGAGAAGCTGAGGTTTCTGATGCTTCGCTGCCCTATGACCACATAGATAATTATGTGACACCTTTACCTTTCAAACAAACATAGAAAGAATGAATAAATGAATGAACGAAATAATGAATTAGTGGGGAAAGAAAGAAAGAAAAAAGAGAGAAAGAAAGAATGAAAGAAAAAAAAAGAAAGAAAGCAAAAAAGCAAGCAAGAATAAATGAATGAATGAATGAATGAATGAATGAATGAATGAATGAATGAATGAATGAATGAATGAATGAATGATAAAAAGGATTTATTATTCTATTTCCTTGGCTAAAGTACCAACACTCACCAATGGTGAGATTTTGCGTATGCAACCGTTATTCCCAACGTGGAGGTAGCGGCGCTCCGACTTCGGGGATGAATGGATGAAAGGAGGCTGAAGAAACTAACTGTCATTTTTAATAGCGTGCACTACTGATGGAAGAAAGGAACTAACAGATAAAAATCATCCAGCTCCTTTGTTTGAAAATAAACACACACACACGCCCAAGTGTCCAAAACCATCGATCTCCTAATCGAGTGGAATGCACGTACGTGTTGATTTTCCAATGTTTTCTTTCCTTTTCATTAGACCCCCTCTCTCTCTCTCTCTCTCTCTCTCTCCTCTCTCTCTCTCTCTCTCTCTCTCTCTCTCTCTCTCTCTCTCTCTCTTCTCTCTCTCTCTCTCTCTCCCTCTCTCCTCCCTCTCTCTCTCCTCCTCTCTCCCTCCTTCCAATCACATATCTATTTATTTCTATCTCTCTATTATCTATCTATATATCCTCTATCTATCTATCATCTATCTATCTATCTATCTATCTACCAATTCTTCTGTCTATCTATCTACTAATTTATCTATCCCCCTGTCTCTCTCTTTCCATCTCTAACCCTCATCCATTTCATTTTCTTTGTCAGAATGCGCACATTATTTCACTGTCTTGCTCTTCCACGCCAGAACTTTTTTCTTGGGGGGGGGGGGGAGAAGGTGGTAGGGGGGAGAATGAAGGGGGGGGAGAGATGAGCCTAATCAGAGAGACCTGGAAAGATGAAAAGGTAAATATAAACACAGAAAACAGCTCTATATTGCCTGAAGGCACATTATGTTTTATGCTTGTAATTTTTGCGTGTGGTACGTTTGTTCGATTACAGTTGGAACATTAAATCTATAATTATATTATACTGGGTAATATTCACATACGCAAGCGGACTCACACAGACAGACACACAGGGAGATGCAGTCACAGAAACACAGAAGCAAACATACAAAGAACACACACAACACAAACACACACACCACACCACACACACACACACACACACACACACACACACACACACACACACACACACACACACACACACACGCTTGCTCGCACGCACGCGCGCGCACACACACACACACACACACACAACACAAATTCCTACCCCTTCTTCTGGACACACGAGAGAGAGAGACAGAGAGAGACAGAGAAAGACAGAGACAGACAGACAGACAGACAGACAGACAGACAGAGACAGAGACAGACAGACAGAGAAAAAGAGACGAGAGAGAGAAAGACAGCGAGAGACAGAGACAGAAAGAGAGAGAGTACAGAGAAAGACAGAGAGAAGAGACAGACAGACAAGAGAGAGAGAAGACAGACGGACAAAGCAGAAGAGAGACAGACAGAAGAGAGACAGAGGAGAGACACACAAAGAGAGAGAGACAGAGAGAGAGACAGATAGAGGACAAGAAGAGACAGAGAGACAGAATCGAGACGAGACAAAAACAGAGAGAGACAGAGAGCAGAGACAGACAGACAGACAGGACAGACAGAGAGAGAGACAGACAGAGACAAGAGGACTTTCAAGGAACAGATTAACATTACAGAGAGAGAGAGAGAGAAAAGAGACGAGAGAGAGAAGAGAGGAGAGAGAGGAGAGAGAGAGAGAGAGAGAGAGGGAGAGAGAGAGAGAGAGAGAGAGAGAGAGAGAGATGAGAAAAGTAAAGAATGAGACATAATCAACAGCAAAGTTGGAGCAAAACACAAAATAACAACAAGAAAAATAAAACTAACATCACCACTTCCTTCTCAAAAAAAAGAGAGAAAGCAGTAAGAAGAAAGATTAGGCAAATAAATGAAAAAAGAGAAGTAGAAGATGAGAGGAGAGAGAGAGAAGAGAGAGAGAGAAAGAAAGAGAAAGAAAGGAGAATGAGAAAAAATAAGAAGTAAAAATAAAATTGAAAAAAAAAGAAAATGAACAAATTTTAAAAAAGAAAGAAAGAAGAAAGAAAGATAGGAAATAAAGAAAGAAAAAAGAGAAAGAAAAAAGAAAAAGAAAGAAAAGAAAGAAAGAAGAAAGAAGAAGAAGAAAGAAAGAAAGAAAGAAAGAAAGAAAGAAAGAAAGAAAAGAAAAAAAAACTTAACCCTTTCAATTTAACTACTCTAAATCTCAAAAAAAAAAAGAAAAAAAAGAAAAAGACCAAAGCAAAACAACCTTCCCCCCACCTCCAACCCCCCCCCCAAAAAAAACACAACAACAACAACAACATAAAGAACAACTCCAAGAGACCCTAACTTCTTTCCGTGAATGATATTGAACACTGGAACAAAAATCAATGGGAGATATCGGCTCTAAGCTGACTTGAGCTGGGACCTACGTGACTCCGAATGCTCCCTTCATGCCTTGAGTTTTCCTTCCTCCCCTCTTACGGGGGAAAGCTAAGGCAAACAAACAAACACACAGACACACAAACAAACAAACAAATGAATAGACAAGTAAGCACCCAGTAACAAACAAATGAAACACACCACTGGAAAATAAGCTGTTATTGTAGCAAAACGAACACACAAAAAAGACCCCAACTAAATAAAACTAAACAAGCAAAAATATCAGGAAGACAAAAAATTTAACACATCAATTTACTGAATAAAAAACGGCAAAAAAACCAATAAAATACATAAATAAACCAATAAATAGGGATGAATAAATATATGAATAAATAAATTTAAACTGTCAACATTTATAAGCTCAAAAGAATTAAAAAAAAACATTAATAAACCCTCAATCGCTGTGAAAAACAATCGTAGCAACAGGAATGACTACAATAAAAGCAAAAACAAAATAGGAAAACAATATCTTTACTTCCAAGCAAAACAAAACAGTTATGAACGTGTTGATTCTTTAGCAAACGAAACTGAATGTTTCTTTATTATTTTGTGTAGTTTATTTTATTTCTTACATGATTTAAACAAATCTGTTGAAATAAAGTGTGTTTAGGGGAAAAGCCATAATGCTATAAAAGGAAAGAAAAAAAAGATTGACTTCCTTCAAGATTTGCGATCATTTTAGACGATTCTTTATACTGTTTTCAGAAAAAAAAACAATCTTTCAACGCACAAAGAGAGAATTGTATATATGCACGAGAGCGCGTGTGCACACTCCTCAAATTCACATGCGCGCGCGTGCGCGTACTAGCAAGCATGCAGAGAGAGAGAGGAGAGAGAGAGAGAGAGAGAGAGAGGAGAGAGAGAGAGAGAGAGAGAGAGAGAGAGAGAGAGAGAGAAGAACAGGACAGACAGAAGACAGAGACAAGAAGCAGACAGACAGACAGACAGACAGACAGACAGAACAGAAGACAGACAGACAGAAGACAGACAGAGGCAGAGACAAAGAGAGACGCAGACAGAGATGAGACAGAGACAGAAAGACAGAGCTACAGAGAGAAAAAGAGAGACAGACAAAAAGAGAGACAGAGACAGAGAGAGAAGAAGAAGAAGAAGAAGAAGAAGAAGAAGAGAGAAGAAGAAAAGAAGAAGAAGAAGAAAGAACAAGAAGAGACAAGAAGAAGACAAGAAGAAAACATAGAAGAAAGATTATAGAGAAAAAAAACACTTTTCTAAAGGGCAAAGTTTTCTATCAATGTCTTCATTCTTTGATGCCAATTACACGGTTGATCTAAAATCTTTGGGATTACTGTAACATAATTTAGATTAGTTTATCTATTGATGTATCTATTCACATCAATTTATTTCTAGGATATTGGAAACTGTATCATGTGCTTTTATTTTTCATATCCTGTGCGCGCGTGTGTGTGTGTGTGTGTGTGTGTGTGTGTGTGTGTGTGTGTGTGTGTTGTGTGTGTGGTGTGTGTTGTGTGGGGGATGCGTGGCGTGAGAGAGGAGAGAGAGAGAGAGAAGAAGAGAGAGAGAGAGAGAGAGAGAGAGAGAGGAGAGAGAGAGAGAGAGAGAGAGAGAGAGGAGAGAGAGAGAGAGAGAGAGAGAGAGAGAGAGAGAGCTCTGAAATAGTTTAACAGTACATCTGCCTTAGGGCACAATACGTCCATTTCGTACAAGTTGCCATGATTTAATGATAGAAAAAGGAAGATATAAGAATATACCAAGAGAGAACAGAACTTGTCAATACTGCAACAAAATAGAAGACGAGTTTCATTTACTTGATGAGTGTATCTTATATACTGAACAAAGAAAACAAATATTGGTAAATCTGAAATCTGATGTCAAAGAATATAAGAATGGTATAGACAAATTAAGCAATGTTTTAGTAACTGATAATCATCAAGCTGAAATAATTCAATATGTTTGTTCCTGTTTTGAAAAAAGAGAACAATTGAAATAAGATAGAATGCAACACGGTTTTGCTTTGTGGTGGTTTGGGGTGTTTTTTGCTTGCACATCATTTCAGTCATGCTGACCAGTGAATAGTATGTTGTATTGATGAATATGTTGAGTTTATTTTGTTGTGTCAATAAGTCCATGTACTTTAATGGCAATAAATAATTTCTTCCAGAGCGGGTGGGGGAGGGGAGTGCAATGGAAAAGATAGTGTTTTCATAAATACCATATTGAATCAGCTAAGAGAGAGATAGACACTGACACTGACACTGACACAGTTTTATTGTCCATACAGCATTACAGCCCTGTAGACAAGGGGGAATAACAAGTTCAGATGAATTCGTGTAACATAATAACATTTTTCAAATTTTCCTCTCACTTCGCACTTACATATACTACTGCAAATTCTAATTGCCACGCAGAGAGAGATAGAGAGACGAGAAAGAAGAACAGACAGAAGAGACAGAAGAAAGAAAAAGAGGAGAGAGACAGAAGAGAGAAGAAGAGAGAGAGATGAAGAGAGAGAGAGAGAGAGAGAGAAGAAGAGAGAGCAGAGGAAGAGAGAGAGAGAGAGAGAGAGAGAGAGAGAGGAGAGAGAAGAGAGAAGAGAGAGAGAGAGAGAGAGAGAGAGAGAGAGAGAGAGAGAGAGAGAGGAGAGAGAGAGAGAGAGAGAGAGAGAGAGAGAGAGACGAGAGAGAGAGAGAAGAGAGAGAGAGAGAGAGAGAGAGAGAGAGAGAGAGAGAGAGAGAGAGAGAGAGAGAGAGAGAGAGAGAGGAGAAACAGACACACCGACAGACAGGCAAACAGACTAAAAAACAAAGTGACAAAACATTGACAAACCAGCAGAAAGACGGAAAGACAAGAGACTGGAAGAGAAGAGAAGAGGAAGACCAATGAAAAAAAACATCCCAACATTAAGTAAAAATTGTGAGACCTCTTCTGGCTGACTATGTCATTATTCAGCCTACCCTACGTGCCAATCTCAATCACTTGGAAACTCCTCAACGGGCCATTTTCAAGGAAAAATACACCCAATGGACAGATAGCTCTTTTTGCCTGTGTGGGTTTTTTTTCTTTGGTTTTTAGGTGGAAATTAATGAATGAAGGAAAGAGTATCCAGCACGGACTCTCTTCAAGTTAAACAAAAACTGTAAAAATTAATTGATCTTCTGTCAACCGATCCTATTGACCCTTCCCACCCACCCCTCTCTCTCTCTGTTTCTCTAACTCTCTCTCTCTCTCTCTCTCTCTCTCTCTCTCTCTCTCTCTCTCTCTCTCCTCTCTCTCTCTCTCTCTCTCTCTCTCTCTCTGTTTCTCTGTCTCTGTCTCTCTGTCTCTCTTCTCTCTAACTCTGTCTCTCTCCCTATCTCTGTCTCCCTTTCTGTCTGTTAGCCTGTCTGTCTTTCTGTTTCTGTCTCTGTCTATTCCTCTGTCTCTCTCTGTCTCTGTCTCTCTTTCTCTCACTCTCTCTCACTCTCCCTCCCCCCCCCCCCCCCTCTCTCCTCTCTCTCCCTCTCTCTCTCTCTCTCTCTCTCTCTCTCCTCTCTCTCTCTCTCTCTCCTCCCCTCCTCTCTCAAACACGCTACCCGTCTTTGTTCTAGACATGCCCCCAAGTAAAAATGAAAAAGAACTAGCTAACCAACCAACCAACCAACCAACCAACCAACATAAACCAACCATCCAACCAACAAAGCAACCAGCCAACCAACCAACTAGCTAACCAACCGACCAACCAAATGTGCCTATTTGCTTGCGATATTTTCAAAGTACTTCTCGCATACACAGTTTCTCCTTTTTCTAATTTCTAATAAATTGGTGTCTTTTAAAAAAAAAAACTTTGAAGACTTTATTTCACAAAATGTTCCTTATTTGAGTAGTTTTTACATTCGTATTGCTTGTGAAAGACTCGCACACATACTTTGTTATTGACAGGTAAATGTATGCGTTTGTGCACATGCCTACTTAAAAAAGCAATTGAACAGGAGAAGAAGCACGTATCAAATCACTATAAAAAGAATATCATATTATTTTCTAAAAGGATGTTGACACACATGTATTATGCAATGCACGCAATATATACATTATTATAGTTACACGATAACGCACACCTGTGCTCAAAATAAGAACACACACACACACGCACACGCACCGCAGACAACACACACACACACACACACACACACACACACACACACACAACACACACACACACACACAACACACACACACACGGTATTGACTTCATGGTCTTTTGTCAACACCGTCGTCTAAAGAAAAGAAAGATTGCGAGTTCGAGTCCGTCTAAGGTGCAATCATTTCCCTGTCCACGTGTGGCGGTCTGAGTGCTAGTCTTTTGGGTGAATAATGTTGCCCAAAGACTTGCAGAGGAATACAGTCAAAGCCAATATAAATTATATAGGTCTCTCCCTCCCCTCCTGTCCCCTTCTTAAAAACAAACGGCTCAGCAAGACTTAAGTTCGAATCTACGATTTTTCATATCACGTATATAAAGTTGCTACCTGAGCCTTAGGCGACTAGAAAGAACTCACGCTTCTTTCTGTCGTTCTTTCTTTGCCCCCTTTTTTTTCCCTTCAGCACCATCTCTCTTTATTTCTCTTCATTCGTTCATTATTCTCTCTCTCTCTCTCTCTCTCTCTCTCTCCTCTCTCTCTCTCTCTTCTCTCTCTCTCTCTCTCTCTCTCTCTCTCTCTCTCTTTCTCTCGTTCTTTCTTTTCCACTGCCCTCCTTTCTTCCATCCTTCCTTCATTTCGTTTTTCTTTCTTTCTTCCTGTCTTAAGCTCTCTTGTTTATTCATTCATTTATTTCAGTATAAATCTACTTCCTTGTCGTTTTAAAGCTAAACAGTTCATCTTCTCTCAAAACTCGAAGAACTATAAAGCATTGCCGAAGGAATCTTTCAGCTACACCAGTCAAATGTTGAACCAGTCAACGTCCAATCTTCTTATCGACTTTTCCACAGCTTTCAATCTGATGACGTGAATGTTTCATTCCTAATTCACTAAGTAGGATAGAGCTTGTCAGCTTTATGTCAACTGAGTGCTTTGATTACTAGCGTTATTCTGTTTTCTTGTTGTAATTTATGCTGTGCGTTTTGTCAATTTGTTGTTTTGTTTTTTTAATCTGATAGTTTTGGTTGTAGTTTTCTTATTTTTTAGGCAAGAAGACAGATTTTTGTCTCTTGTTAGTATGCTAGCTTATTCTTTGTCTCTGTCTCTATCTATCTATCTATCTACTCAATCAATCAATCAATATCAATCAATCAATCTATCAATCTATCATCTATCTATATCTATCTATCTATCTACCTACCTACCCCTCTCTCTATTTATCTCTCTCTCTATCTCTCTATCTCTCTATCTATCTATCTATCTATCTATCTATCTTCTCGTTCTTTCTTTCTCTCACTCATCCACTGTCTCTGTGTTTATCTATCTCTGTATATGTCACTGTCTTTGTTTCTCTCTGTGTCTCTGTTTCTGTCTGTCTCTCTGGCTCTCATTCACTTTCTCCTTCTCCTCTCCTACCTTTTCCCACCATCTTTTCTTCTTTCCTGTTATTTCCTATTTTCTTTCTTTTCTTCCTTTCTTTTTGCTTTCCTTCCTTCCTTTTTTCTCTCTTTTCATATACTTGGATTTTTTCAGTTTCTCCAAACATTCTTGTTTATTCATTTCCTGACTTGTTTGCTTGTCATTCTAAAGCTGAAATGTCTCTTTAAAAAAAGGAAACAAATTATGGACGAAATATAAAGCATTGCAGAAGGACTCCTTTAGCTACACCAGTCAAATGTTGAACCAGTCCACGTCAAATCTTCTTATCGACTTTTCCACAGCTTTCAATCTGATGACGAGAATGTTTCATTTCTAATTCACTAAGTAGGAATGAGCTTGTCAGCTTAATGTCAACTGTGTGCTTTAATTGTGAGCGTTATTCTGTTTTCTTTTGGTTAAAATTCATTATGGGTGCCTCTTCAGTCTGTTTCTTTGTTTGATATTTTCAGATGTGTTTACCTCATTGATAACAATTTAATCAGCTAGGAAGGGATGTGTATGTGCGTGCTTGAGTGCGTGCATGCACGCACGTGCTTGTGTGTGTGGTGTGTGTGTGTGTGTGTGTGTGTGTGTGTGTGTGTGTGTGTGTGTGTGTGTGGTGTGTGGTGCGTGTGTGTGTGTGCGTGCGTGTGTGTAAACTTATAAAAACAAATACATTTGTTTAGGTTACAAATAAAACGGAAATCGCACAAACTAGTATTTTTAAGAACTGTTCTCTTAGCTTGGGGAAATTCCATTTTCTTTAACTTTTTGTTATGTTGAATATTTTTTTTTTGCATATGTCCTCGTTGTGTACTCTGATCATGCTAATGTGTGTCACATTTGTGTCTCCATATAATCTGATTTCCCCAAGAGCTAAATAAATAATTTCATCACTCTTTTGTTTTTGCACCAAGAAATATTCAACTCTATTATCCCCTAATGTTTGGATCCTGGGGGTGTTGTCAATCAACAATGGCTTTGTTTGGTGTTTTATCACTTTATTGATTTCTCTACACCATTATTTTGACCGCACAAATGTTGTTTTTTGGTTGTTTTTTTTCCTTGCACATCACGTTTATTTGATTAAGCTTATCAACAACGGCCCCTGTTTTGTTTTCATTGTCGTTATTTCTTTTATGTACCCCCCAGGTCAGAATGTGGCTACCTAACTAACGATGGGGGGCATAAACGGTCACGTACGCAAAATCTCAGCATTGGTAAACCTTGGAACTCTTGCCGAGGAACGAAAAAAACAACAACCCAACAATCTTTTAATTATTCAGTTGTATCATAGTTTTCGTCTTGTTTTAAAATTACATACTTTGGCTGTTAGATAGGGTGACGTTTGTAGCCTGTTAGTGACCTTGTTGTTCTAGGTGTCTGTTTCTCTTTATCTCCGCCTCTGTCCAGTTTTCCGGTTGGCTCTCTCTCTCTCTCTGTCTCTGTCTCTCTTGTTTCTCTGTCTCTCTGTCTCTGTCTCTGTCTCTCTGTCTCTCTGTCTGTGTCTGTCTCTGTCTTCTTCTTTGCTCTGTCTCTCTCTCTCCTCTTCTCTTCTTCTCTTCTCTCCTCTCTCTCTCTCTCTTCTCCTTTTTTTCTTCTCTCGTGTGTTGGTATCTATGTCTCACCGAGCTTTTAGTTTGTCTACGTGCGCTGAATATTTGTATATCTTGATATTGGTTTACTGTTCATAGTGTCAACAAACAACAACAACAACAGAAACTAGTACTATAGCACTCATACCACAAGTTTTGCTCTGTCTTAGGTAAGATTTGAACCAAAGGTCTCTTGCTTGTTTGACAGGTGCCTCACCCTCAGTACAGGAGCAGCAGCATCACCACCACCACCCTCACCAGCAGCAGCAGCAGGAGGAGCAGCATCACCGTCAACATCATCATCATCATCATCAAAATCGTCATCATCATCGTCATCATCATCATGATCATCATCATCAGCAGCAGCAGCAGCAGCAGCAGCATTATAAAGATTATCATTATAAGTATCATAAGCATCATCATCAATCATCACCATCATCCCCATCATCATCATCACCATCATCATCCCATCATCATCTCATCCATCATCATCGCACCATCATCATCATCGTCATCTCATCATCTCATCATCATCATCATCATCATCATCATCATCATCATATCATCATCATCGTCATCATCATCTATCATCATCATCTATCATCATCATCATCATCATCATCATCATCATCATCATCATCATCAACTGCAGCAGCAACAGCAGCAGCAGTAGCAGTAGCAGCATCACTATTATGATTGTTATCATTATCATTATTGCATTGTAATAGTCCAGTAACATGGATAATATTTTCTGTAGTTGCTTTTGCTTCGCAGTGCCCTTTTTTTTTATTTGAGAAACAAACAAGAAGTTAGATATACAAATTAAAATCACGTACAGGCACACATACACAAAACCAAAGACGGAATGCGACTTCCTTAATCGTGGGCAAAAACGGTCACATACACACTTTTCACCATTAGTAAACATCGGAAGTCTATTCAAGCGACAACAAACAAACAGCAAAAAAAAAAGAGATAAAAATCAATAAACTTAGAAACCCCACAACCCCCACCCCACTCCCACCCTCATCCTACCCTCAAAATCCAATAATAACACTTTTCCAAAAGAAATAAACGAACGCAATCTCTATTTTTTTTCTCAATCTAATGTGAAAAAGATAGCAGGGGATATGCAGGGGGGGGGGGGGTGAGGTTGGCGATCAAGACGTAAAGCTCATTCCACGAGAGTTAATAAATTAAGAGGAAAGTGGCCAACACGATCACTGTCCAAATCAGAGTGCCATCGCTTCATTTCTGACAGTTTCTTGTCCTGACATGCTACCCCCAACGACCCCCGTCCCCTTTATTGATTTTTTAATCTATAGATTCCTTAATGTTGTCCTGTTTATTTCTAGATTTCTCTTCCTCTTTCTGTTTTTGCTTCTTTTTTTCTAGTTTTTTTTTACAGTTTTGTTTTGTTTGTTTGCGTATTTTTGTGTGTGTCTCCATGTTGTTGTTGGTGTTGTACTTCAACGGCATTATCACCATCATCATCATCTCATCATCATCACTATCATTTTCTTCTTCTTTTTCTTTTCTTCTTCTTCTTCTTCTTCTTCTTCTTCTTCTTCTTCTTCTTTCTTCTTCTTCTCTTCTCTTCTTCTTCTTCCTTCTTCTCCTTCTCCTTCTTCCTCTCATTCTCCTTCTTTTTCTTCTTCTTTGTCTTCTTCTTTGTCGTCTTCTCCTTCGTCTTATTTTTCTTTCCTTCTTTATTTCTTTTTATATTTTTTCTTTCTCTTCCTAATCCTGTTTACTTCTTCTTATTTCTGCTTTTCCCTCTCTCTCTTCTTTTTCTTCCACTTATACCTCCTTCGCCACACCATGCCCCACTTTCTTTCTTTACTTCCCGGCCTCAAAAAGCGCTGGGATACCACACTGAAAAGCTTTTTTTCAGATTCCTCCACTTAATGAAACGCATTTGAAAAGAATGGCACTACTAATAGAAAATAATAACGGTCAGCAAGACCTACATTTCATGAATCGCAATTTTTTGGTTTTTGTTTACAGCAATAAAAACCAAATTAAAAACAAACAAACAAACAAACAACACCCCACCCATAAAAGTCCCTAGACACACACCACAACCAATTAAAAAAAAATCCCGGCAAGACACACATTTCAGAAACCCTCAAAATTTGTTTTTTGTTTGTATGTTTGGTCGAGCAAGAGAGAGAGAGAGAGAGAGAGAGAGAGAGAGAGAGAGAGAGAGAGAGAGAGAGGAGAGAGAGAGAGAGAGACGAGAGACAGAGAAGAGACAGAGACAGAGACAGAGAGACACAGAGAGAGAGAGAAGGGGGAGGGGAGGTCATAAGAATCAATTAAAGCAAATAAAGCCATTGCTGACAAGCTGAACCAAACAAAACTAATTTGCAATAAACTGCGAGCAGGGTGGAGTTGAAAGCCGTGGAAAAATCAATGGCCATTCATGGCGTCAACCGGACCTAAACTCTGATTGAGGTGACTCGAGGGTCCACTTGCCAGGGTTTTCATTTCCTGAAGAAAAACGCAAACACACACGCATATGCGAGTGTGTGCGGGTGTGCGTCCACCTGAGCTGTGCGTCCGTTCACACACACACGCGCACGCACACACACATACACACGCACACACACATACACACACATAGAAATGCACACAAGTAGGCATGCTTGCATGCACAACACATTAAGAGACGGATAGAGAAGGGGAACAGAAGAAAGGGGTGGGAGATACTAAGAGTGACAGGAGAAGAGAGAGAGAGAGAGAGAGAGAGAGAGAGAGAGAGAGAGAAGAGAGAGAGAGAGAGAGAGAGAAGAGAGAGAGAGAGAGAGAGAGAGAGAGGGAGAGAGAGGGAGGAGAGAGAGGGAGAGAGAGAAGAGAGAGAGAAAAGAGAGCAGAAGAGAGAGAGAGAGAGAAGAGAGAGAGAAGAGAGGAGAGAGAAGAGAGAGACGAAGAGGAAGAGAGGAGAGAGAAGAGAGGAGAGGAGAAGAGAGAGGCACACAAAGACGGCAGACGAAGAATAGACAGTGAAACAGACAGACCAACAGACACGAGAAGACAGTAAACACACACAGCCACACCACAACCCACACACACCACACAACACACACACACACAACACACACACACACACACACACACACACACACACACAGACGAACGAGAAAGAAAGAGACTGACAAAAAGACACTAAAGACAGACGGACAAACAACAGAGACATACATCCAAAACTACTAAAAGAAAACAAATCAAGAAAACACAACCCCAGAGGAAGAAAAAAAAACAATCTGATCTCAAAAGAAATGATTTTTAAAAAAAAACAACGGTAACCCTAAATTAAAGATTACCCCGTGAATGTTAATGAAAATGCAAAGAGTGCTCAACATGCTTCCCTGTCTAAATCACATGTGCATAATTCTGCATCCCTTCCTGTTTTCTTTTTCTTTTTCTTTTTTCTTCAAGCACCAGTGCAATCCTCATTTTCCCCAACAAGCTCTCATTCCGTGCTATATTTGCAACACAGATACTTCATTTTCCTCGCATTAAAAAAAATATGTCACCTAATATTCTTTCTGAAGAAATAAAATTGAATTAAAGGATTTTTTTCAGTGAAATTATATGATTATCATATTTTGTTATTGTGTTACACACACACACACATATATATATGTATTATATATAATATATATGTATATATATTATATATATAAACATATATATTGCTTTCCATGTTAAGCCTCTCACTATCTTTTTTTCTGTCGTTACGCGTTATCAGTCCTGTTTTCAACCATACATTTTGAATTAAAAGAAAATCTTTGAAACTGAGAAAAGTACACTATTCTTACTGGAAACACACACACACGCAAACGCAGACACACACACATGCACGCACACACACGCACGCATGCACGCACGCACACACATGCACACGCACTCTCTCTCTCTCTCTCTCTCTCTCTCTCTCTCTCTCTCTCTCTCTCTCTCTCTCTCTCTCTCTCTCTCTCTCTCTCTCTAACGTTTACAGAGACTAACGTATACAAATGAAGATTAGTTTGTTTTATAATATAGATGCACGTCTTTTATTGTTGGGCGTTCTGCACTTTAACATGCTGGGACTCACCCCCAAGATAAGCCCTGTGACTCACTCATCCCACCTAGGAATAACTGTGAGACTGTAAGTACTCGCGGGATGAGAAAGTTTGCACATATGGACTACTGTCAAGTACCTTTGCCATATTGGCAGCCATACTCTAACTTCAATAAAGGATTTCGAAAACGTAAAAGGTAAAGGTGTCCTATAACCTATGCGGTCGTTGGGGAGCAAGATGTCAGAGACCTCAGCTTCTCCAAGGGGCCAGCATTTTGTGGGCGGTTCCCATCTCCTCTCCCTCGCTGCCTTACCTTAACTGACCCTAAAGAGGGCAGGTATCCATTTTCTTACAGCTGGGTAAACTAGGGGACTGTACTAAAGCCAAGGCGCGCAAACGGTCGGAAATCCCAACCACTTCGGTACCCACGCTCAAAGCTGTTTAATACCGACGGACACGATAGCCGAGTGGTTAAGACCGTTTGACTTCAATCCCATGGGTCATGAAGTCCTGGGTTCGATTCTTGGATGCGCCTGGTGAATTAGGTGTGTGGATTTTTGCGATCTCCTAGTTCAACTCAAGTGCAGACCTGCCAGTGCCTTATTTCCCTTCGTGTATATTCACATGCAGAAAATCGAATATACACGTTAAAGATCCCGTCACTCATGTCAGCGTTGTGTAGGGTACGGATATACGAACATACCCGACATATACCCTGAAGTCTACAGAATCTTCACAGTGTTGAAGGCGGTAGAAAAAGGAAAGAAAAAGAAGAAAAAGAAAAAAAAAAAAAAAAGAATCAGAAGAAGAAGAAGAAGAAGAAGAAGAAGAAGCCCTGAAGTCTACAGAAACTTTGCAGTCTTGAAGGCGGTAGAGAATGAAATGCAGAAGAGGAAGAAGAAGAAGAAGAACCTAAAGCTTGTGGAGAAAAACGAGTTCTCTAACCACTAAGCTATCCCGTCCCCAAAAGAACCTTTGGTCCCCTTTAAATGAAATAAGAGTGAAGTTACGCTAGGAGCTTGTAGTCATGGCTCATAAAGACAACAATCTCAGCATAACATTTTCAAATCATAAAACAGCAACAACAGCATAGTAGGCCATGGTCCTAACGCTCGCTATCATCCATCACATACACGGCTTTTGACCCGAGGGCAGTGTCCTTTTATGGGGGAGTGCAAAAGGGCTACACTTTTTTCGGATGATTGCTTTATAGCCTGTCCACAATGTTCTGCTGTGTGTTGGTTACGAGGCTGATAAACTAGGGCTGCGGGTGTCAGAGATATCACTGTTTATAGCGCAAGCTGTCGCCTTTGCTGGTTAGAGAGAAAGGATCAGTATTGTTGTGTAGGGGGAAGTTTTAGGGTAGAATGGTTTGGGCTTTTTTTTTTAAAGGGTCTATTAGTCTCCTGTGGGCATGTGTGTATTTTGTGTGTGTGTGTGTGGTGTGTGTGTGTGTGTGTGTGTGTGTGTGTGTGTGTGTGTGTGTGTGTGTGTGTGTGTGTGTGTGTGTGTAGTGAGTGTGTGTGTGTGTGTGTGTGTGTGTGTGTGTGTGTGTGTGTGTGTGTGTGTGTGTGTGTGTGTGTGTGTGTGAGTTGTGTGTGTGTGTATGTATGTGTGTGTATTGTGTGTGTGTGCGTGTGTGCGTGCGTGCGTGTGTCTCTGTCTCTCTCTTGTTTTTCTCTCTAACTCTTTCATACACACACACACTCTCTAACATGTAAATTCACACATATATATATATACATATAGATAGATATATATATATATATATATATATATATTATATATATATATATATATATATATATATATATATATGTGACGCTCCACCACGGAATGAGTCGCTTAGCACATTACCCAATTTTGCGCTAGGAGCCATTAAAGGCAGGTGGGGGTCAAGTTGTCAATTTTGAGATTTTGATTGATTATTAAACTATATCGGTTTAGCTACCTTATAACGAAATATCAAAGCATAATTTTTATTCCTTTTGCTTTTAAACGTGTTTTGAAAATACCCAAGCCCTCATTCTGACAACCTATTACGAAAATAAACTTGCCCGTTTTTCATTTTGTCACATCCTGCAGTCTTTCATTTCAATTTGTAATAACTTTGCACAGAATTGTCCGATTTTCAATCTGTTTTTTGTATTTGATAGCCGCTTAATTGCACATTAATAACATGTCATTAACTAAAAACTGACCTGTGGTGCACTCCGACTTATTATGTGGTGGAGCGTCACATATATATATATATATATATATATATATATATATATATACTTATTATGTATAATTATACATTATTTGGGGAATTGAGGACGGTCTATTCATATATTCATCTCTCTCATTCTCTTCTCTCTCTCTCTCTCTCTCTCTCTCTCTTCTCTCTCTCTCTCTCTCTCTCTCTCCTCTCTCTCCTCTCTCTCTCTCTCGCTCTCTTTCTCTGGTCTTTTATTGTTCTGTATGTCTTTTCAGAAAAATATACGCTCAAATGAGTATACATACATAAAACAATATAAAAAACACAAAACATATCAATATAGATACGTACAAATATATGTGTCTCTATTTTCTAGTCAGCATATGTAATCCTCTAATTCTTTCATCTCACCTCACACTGCGTGCAGTTTCGTCTTGCATGACTACATTGGTGATATTATTTCAGATTGTCCGCAGGTGGCGAATCACATCCACATCGCTATCTTGTATTGGATCAATCATCAGGACACAGGGACGCACGTAGGCACGCAGACGTGTGGACGCACATACAACAAGTATGTACGCACACCTGCACGCGCGCGCACAAACACATGTACACACATGCATGCATACACATACATGCACGCTCACATGCGCAGGCACACGCGCGCACACAAACACATACACACACAGAGACACACATATATATATATAGGTATATATATATATATATACATATATATATATATATTATATAATATATCTTTGTGTATACACGCGCGCACACACACACACACACACACATACACACACAAACAAACACACACATACGCGCGCGCGAGCACGCGCGTGCGCGCGCGTGCACACACGCACACACACGCATTCTATTTCCCTACATTTGAAAATAGAAATTACTTTTTCTTCATCAGCTCAGTTCTCTCTCTGTTCACACAAAAAGCAACACTTTCCGTTTTTGAAGCATTTCATGAATTTTACTTGATGTAATGTCTGTTTTCACCATAGATAGATAGATAGATAGATAGATAGATAGATAGATAGATAGATAGATAGATAGATAGATAGATAGATAGATAGATAGATAGATAGATAGATATAAATATAGATATAGATATAGATATTTATTCATTTATTTATACCTGTGTGTGTGTGTGTGTGTGTGTGTGTGGTGTGTTTGTGTGGTGTGTGTGTGTGTGTGTGTGTGTGTGTGTGTGTGTGTGTGTGTGTGTGTGTGTGTGTGTGTGTGTGTGTGTGTGTGTGTGTGTGTGTGTAGGTCCTTTGGCTGAGACTTTAAACCGAGATCCCTTGTGCGGACGCACGCAGAACATCTTCCGCACACGTTAAAACCCGTTCCGCTTTTCGCAAGCGTACGCATGTATATGGCGGTAGGATCACGTGATAAAGTATTTCTTAAAAAAAGCTTTTACCCTGGGTTGATGGCTTAGCTCCTTCTTTTCTCTTCTTGGGGTTCTATCCGAGGAAAGGAAGAGAAGTTTCGAAGGATAATTTCACTACAGGTCATTTAGCCGCTCCTTAGTTCTGCCTAATTTCCCAAAAGGAACACAAGGTCATGCATACAGCTTAGCTCCTTCTTTTCAAAACTACGATATGGGACCAGAGAGAGAAAACACACAAGTCGTTTCAATATTCAGTAGAGTGGAGTTCAAATAAAACAGCAAGGTTTGGTGTGGAAAATTGAAACCGAATGTATAACAGTTTTGCCGGATGATGTCTAGATTATGACGTGTTTTGAAAAGACGGGCAGAGAAAAAGGTAATTAATGTTATTACCAACGGCAACATCCTCTTTCTTTTCTTTCTTTAGGTTTCCTTCTTCCTCTTCTGCTTTTTTCTGTTGCTTTTCTTATTGTTGTTGTTATTGTTGTTGCTGTCGTTGTTGTTGCTGTAATTGTTGTTGCTGTAATTGTTGTTGTTGTTGTTGTTGTTGTTGTTGTTGTTGTTGTTCTTCTTTTCTTCTTCTTCTTTCTTCTTTTTTTCTTCTTCTTCTTCTTCTTCTCTCTTCTCTCTCTCTCCTCTCTCTCTCTCTCTCTCTCTCTCTCTCTCTCTCTCTCCTCTCTCTCTCTCCTCTCTCTGAGAAAGAAACATAATACATACAGAGACAGAGAGACACACAGAGAGAAACAGAAAGCAAACACACAGAAAGAAAGAGAGAGAGAGAGGAGAGAGAGAGAGAGAGAGAGAGAGGAGAGAGAGAGAGAGAGAGAGAGAGAGAGAGACAGAGACGAGACAGAGACAGAGACAGAGACAGAGACAGACAGACAGACAGACAGACAGACGACAGAGACAGAGACAGAGAGAGCAGAGAGAGACAGAGAGAGATAAGGGGGGGGGGGGGCAGAGGTATGACAGATAAACGTGGAGATAAGCACACAGATATCAATTTCCAATCACAGCAGAGAAACTTTGAAATGAATGCACAGTACAGACAGACAGACAGACAGACAGACAGACAGACAGAGAGACACACAGACAGACACGATAAATAATTGGTATAGGGAAACAGTATGACAGTAGTGAGTGAGAGAAAGACAAAGACAGAAGCAGACCAAAACAAACACAGACGCAAAAGCCTCCCCCCCTACACACACACGTTTTACACACAACAACATAACACACACACAAACACAAACACAAACACAACACACACATACACACACAAACACACACACACACACACACACACACACACCACACACACACCACACACACACAAAACGTACTGACACAGACACAAAAATGGTTAATATAGATCAATCCCTACTCCATTATTCAAAGGACCAAACGAGACACAACAGAAGCTCTTATTTCTGACCCTCCACCGCACAATGAGTCGCTTTGCACGGAAGATCAATGTTTAACTGTTACCATGCTTTAACTATACAACAACCAAACTATTCAATGAAAGAAAACCAGATAGAAAATCGTGATCATTCTATAAAAAAAGGTAAAAACAAATTGAAATGTTTGGACTCCGAGAAGTTACAACATGAAAAATGGATGAATTTTGCATCGTTAGGCTGTTTTTACAAGATATAGCGCTATACAAATTCCATGTATTTATTATTATTATTATTATTATTATTATTATTATTATTTTATAAAAACGTTCTTTTAAAGCGCAAGAAAACAAAAACAAAACTTGCCTTTATACATCAAGAAAGGTAGAAAAAGGTAGTTTACAGACTCATATTCAAGTGACATCTCAAAATGACCCCGTACCCGCCTAAAATGGCTTATAGGGGAAATGTAAGGTGACAGCTCCTTATGACCTCTGTGGTCGGCGGGGCTATAAACACCAAGGTTTGACTAGATGAGTGGCAAAGGGAGAAGGTCAGGTTCAAAACAACTCATTTCGTGGCAGAGGGTCACAGTTTGCAGACTTCCAATTCCACACGGCTCACGTTCATCATCAACATCAATTATTGACTGCACAAACTTCAAACGGCTCTCGTATTGCCCAAAGGCGAGGCACAAAAAACACTAAACAACGACTGGCAAACCTCCCTCTCTCACACACACACACACACACACACACACACACACACACACACACACACACACACACACACCACACACACACACACACACACACACACAACACTTCATAGTTCAATGACCTGACACCAGATCCTGACCCAAGCCAAAAGCTTTTGTCTGTCACTGATGCAAGGGAACGGGATAGCTCAGTGGTCAGAGCACTCGCTTACCCCAAGCTAAGGTTGAGCAACACTGAGCGTGGTTACCACGTGGATGGGTGACCGACCGTTTGTGCGCCTTGGCTTCAGTATAGTTCCACAGTTCACCCATCTGTCAATAGGTACCTGGCCTCTTGAGGGTCAGGGAAGGTAAAGCAGCGAGGGAGAGGAGATGAGCGCCGCCCTCAATATGCTGGCCCTTTGGAGAAGCTGAAGTCTCTGATGCCTCGCTCCTCTTCGACCACATAGGTTATGGGAACACCTTTACCTTTACCATTTGCTACGCAAGAGTGGATCTTCACACCCTTATCCACCAGCATCCCCACCAGCATCATCCCCAAAATACGAGGTCACTAGCACTGCTGAACACAGAAATCCTTTTCATGTTGTTGTGTGTTCCCCAGCTTAACACTCGCCCAAAATGTGTATTCGGACTCTACGCACTCATCCCACTTAAGAATCACTAATTCAAGTACACAATGAAAAGGGGTGGGATAGCTCAGTGGTCAGAGCGCGCGCATTCCCCCAGTCAATTTAAGCAGCGTCCAGCGTGGTTACCAGTTGGATGGGTGACCGTTTGCACGCCTTGGCTTCAGTACAGTCCCCCCCTCCCAGTTCACCCAGCTATAAATGGGTACCTGCCCTCTTTAAGGCCAGGGAAGGTAAAGCAGCGAGGGAGAGAGGAGATGGGCGCCACCCTCAATATGCTGGCCCCTAGAAAAGCTGAGGTCTCTGATGCTTCGCCCTCCTACAACCGCCTAGGTTATGGGACACCTTTACCTTTTTTATACCTTACACAATGGATGAGAAGTTTGCGTGTATGTACTGTTTTTAATTAAGCATCTCGCCATAAAATTACAGGTAGCCATACCCTACTTCAGAGGATTTTTTATGCCTTTAAAGGAGGTTGAAAGTTTTTGATTTTAAGAGCTTGCCATGGCTGAAGACAATCTCAGCATAACAACGTTGCATTATCAAATTTTAATATCTTTACAACATAAAAACATGTTTATATAAAACCTTGGCACAAACGTTATTGAAACAAAAAATAACAATAAATAATGGGTGACACAGCACTTGTGTCAACATGCTGTACTAAGGGAAAACAGCTAGCCCAAATTTCACGCAGAGAACTCTGCTGCGACTTAAAGGGGTATGCAATACAATACAACATAATACAACACAAAACAAAAACGCAGAATCATTCTGCACCCTTTCTACTCCCATTTTCCCCCCACAGTGTAAGATGATTGTTTCTCTCCTTCAGTCTAGTTACATGGTGGACAGATACAAGAAACAA
>CM060334.1:27017785-27020285 GCA_030674155.1 Stramonita haemastoma | reverse complement strand
ACAATATGTTTGTATGTAGGATGATAAATTTTCCCCCATCCAATAAGGAGAGTTTGATGTGACAGTCTCACACACAATACACACAGACACACAGACACACACAGACACACACACACACACACACACACACACACACACACACACACACACACACACACACACACACACACATACACACATCTGTTGCCTGGTGTGGCAGTTTTCCTGGCAAAACACATGCAAATTACTACACTGAGATCTGGACTATGCTGTGAGATTGAAAACAGTTGCTCTGTCTGTCTCTCCGACTTTGTCTGTCTGTCTGTCTGTCTGTCTGTCTGTCTGTCTGTCTGTCTGTCTGTCTGTCTGTCTGTCTGTCTGTCTGTCTGTCTGTCTGTCTGTCTGTCTCTCTCTCTCTCTCTCTCTCTCTCTCTCTCTCTCTCTCTCTCTCTCTCTCTCTCTCTCTCTCTCTCTCTCTCTTTTGTACTATTGCCCAAAAAATTGTAAATGTTGACCACTCTTATTTCAATGATTTACATCTTTTAAAGGAATTTTGTAACTCCAAGTCAATAAAGTCTAAACTGAATTTCAAATATATTAGTGTGCATGAAGTGCATAAGGAGTTATCTTCGTTAAAGGAAACAAAGTCCCGTGGCTTAGACGATTTAGATAGCAAAATTCTGAAAGTTTCAGCGCAAGTAATTTCAGAACATCTTACATATATATATATAATCTCTGTATTCAAAAAAGTTGCTATCCTCAAATGTTTAAAGATGCCAAAGTTGTACCTGTTCTTAAATCTGGAGATCCTAATGACCCTTCCAACTATCGACCCATTTCGATTCTATCTATCTTATCTAAACCCTTAGAAAAGCATCTTAAACAACAGCTTCTGTCATACTTTACTGAACATACCTTATTTCATCCAAATCAAAGTGGCTTTAGAGAAAATCATTCATGTCATACTGCACTCAGCAATCTCATAGAGCAATGGCATTTAAATATCAACAATAATCTCTTAACTGGAGCAATTTTTGTAGACTTTGCTAAAGCATTCGACTGTATTGATCACAATCTCCTTGTAAAAAAACTGGCTATGTATGGTTTTGGTGTTGATGCACTAAAACTGATTACCTCGTTTCTTGATAAAAGAAGACAAGCTGTTTACCAAGATTCAATTTTGTCGCTCCTTTTGCCTGTGAAGTATGGTATTCCTCAAGGTTCTGTGCTAGGGCCTGTCCTTTTCTCAATATACATCAACGATCTTCCTCTACATGTTTCTTCCTCTTGTGAGCTCTTTGCTGACGATACTACCATTCATACAGCTGATCATGATTTAAACTCTATAGGTTCAATTTTGCAGAAAGACTTGAACAATCTAGCAGCATGGACAGAGTATAATCATATGGCTCTGCATCCACAGAAATCAAAATGTATGGTAGTTGCAACAAGACAAAAGCGCCAAAACCTTCAAACTAACCTGAATAATATAAAAATATACGATAAAGTTCTCGAAGAAGTAAGTTCACATAAACTGCTTGGCCTCCTCATTGATAATAATTTGTCATGGTCAAATCATGTTTTTAGTATTTCAAAAAAAATATCTAAGAAGTTGTTCCAACTCAACAGTGTAAAACATTTCCTTGATCAACACACTCGTAAATTATTCTTCCACTCTTACATTAAACCAGATATTGACTATGCATCTACATGTTGGGATTTAGCAAGTAAAAACTGTTTACGACAACTTGAGAGAGTTTTTAAACGTTCTCTTAAGTTAATTCTCCTTAGAAATACTTCATTAGATACTAATTGTTACAAAGAACTGAACATTCTTCCCTTTAGTCTACATTGTCTCTTTAACAAAGGCGTATTTATGTACAAAATTATGCATAAACTAGCTCCACATTATCTTTGTTACAAGTTCCCTGTTAAAACTGTTCGTAATAAAAGTAGCGTTGTTACTCCTCGTCCAAGAACAGATCTTTTTATGTCATCTCTTGTTTTTTCTGGTAGCAAATTATGGAATGAAATCCCAGTCCTTATCAAAGAAAAAAGTAGCATATCTTCTTTCAAAAAAGCGTACCACACACATTTATTCAATTCCTTGTAATATGCATCTGTGACCATGTTTATTGAATTTGGTGTGTGTGTGTGTGTGTGTGTGTGTGTGCGTGAGCGCGCGCGCGCGCGCGCGCGCGCGTGTGTGTGTGTGGTGTGGTGTGGTGTGTGTGTGGTGTGTGTGTGTGTGTGTGTGTTGTGTGTGTGTGCGTACGTGCGTGCGTGCGTGCGTGCGTGCGTGTGTGTGTGTGTGTGTGTGTGTGTGTGTGTGTGTGTGTGTGTGTGTGTGTGAGTTGAGGATGCACGTGAGCCCGCTGGTTTGCTTGCTCTGTTGTTGTTTTTTTTGCTTGTTTGGGTTTTTTTTGTCTTTGAACATGTATATATCTGCTATTTCAATTATGTATTTATTCTTAGTGTTTACGTGGCCATGTGAGTGCATGCATAAGGACACGTCGGTGTG
>CM060334.1:27000704-27003204 GCA_030674155.1 Stramonita haemastoma | reverse complement strand
ATGTTTGGTAAGGAGAAGGGTTAGTATTTATCTAGAGATTATGTTGTAATGAGCTGCCTGACACTGCAACAACATACACATTCTTGTTTTCCATCACGAACAAACAAATCACATTCATCGTTTTCTTGTTTCATTAAACTATCAAGAGCATTTTTATGAGATGTAAATTTACAACAAAAAAACACCGAATACATGAAAAACGTTTCAGCATCGTCAATATCATCTAAATAAGAAAAATCTTTTTATTATTGTTCTCATTATTAATATTATTGTAATACCGGTCAATATGTTTTCCAAGGACTAGCGTAAAATGGTGTTGACTAAGTAAACATGGTGGAACATTAATAACAGTCTTTCCTTATAGGAATGAATAGGCTGACGTGTTTTTGCAAGATCGGTTGTGTGTTCATTTTAAGCTTGACTGACCGGACACAGGGGGGGCAAGGAGGGAGGGAGGGAAGAAGAGAGAGAGAGAGAGAGAGAGAGAGAGAGAGAGAGAGAGAGAGAGAGAGAGAGAGAGAGAGAGAGAGAGAGAGAGAGAGAAGAGAGACAGACAGACAGACAGACAGACAGACAGACAGACAGACAGACAGACAGACAGACAGACAGACAGACAGAGACAGACAAAAAGACAGACAGACAGACAGAGAGGAGGGCAGAGACACAGACAGAGACATACAGAGACAGAAACAGAGAGAAAGAGAGACAAAACCATACAGACATACAGACAGACAAATAGGCAGAGAGACAGACACAGAGACAGAGACAGAAAAAGCGGGCATGGGGGAGTAGAGGAGGGCTAGGAAATGATGTTTCATGTTGTATCTAACATGTATAACTTTAGGAAACTTGCCTGATATACTTCAGTGGCTGCTGCAGGCAAAACTCTTCCTATGGCAAAGAGACAATTACGTAACTTCACCGCCATGGGGTGACCGGTGAGTAAGCAAAACGCAAAGGAGTCAGCAAGTCAGGTCAGGTCACGTCAGGTCAGGTCAGATCAGGGCAGGTCAGTTCAGGTCAGGTCAGGTCAGATGAGATGTCTCCATCACCACTTTCATCTGTAGGAGCTCCACGCAATGCCACCAGGGTTCGCCATCTTTCTCTATCTCTGTTGAGTTCTACGATCTCCTGCAGCTCTCTCAGTCCACTGACCTCAGTGATGTTGGCAATGTAGGATTTGGGTGCTCTGCCTCTTTTCCTTCTTTTTTGCCCTGCCCTCATCCTTACCTCGGAGAACTGTCGTCATCAGCTATGTATGTCTGTCTGTGTGTATCTGTTTGCATAAGGAAGCAGCAAGTTAAGCATTGAAAATTTCAAAGAGTGGATCTTGGTGAAAACATGATAGCTTTTTCCCCTTTCATTTAATTTTTAAGTAAAGATGATAAAATGACAAAACTTACCGTCAGCGAAAAAGTACTAACGCTATGGATATGTTCCAGAGATTTTATTCTTATTCTTGTTGTTGTTGTTGTGTTGTTGTTGTTGTTGTTGTTGTTGTTGTTGTTTGACAGGTGTTTTCTTCTTCTTCTTCTTCTTCTTCTTCTTCTTCTTTCTTCTTCTTCTTCTTCTTCTTCTTCTTCTTTCTCAGAGTTCAAAACTGCTATCCGGTCATAAAGCCCCAAAGGCAAGGGTAGAGTATATTGCCTTTAGAAACACCATGAAAGAGTACATTTTACACAGTATCTAACACAATCACTTCACCCACAAACGTTACCCATGTTCTGCTGAGTCTATAGTTTCCAGACACAGTCTAAAGTCCACAATTTTTCAGGGTTAGATATAATTTTTTCCACAATCAACTTTGGGAAAAGATAGGAAAAATGATCAGGTTTCTGGTAGTACAAGGATACTTTGCGATGCACATTGTGTCAGACGTAACTGGCTTATGATATAAAGTCATTCTCAAAGTTAAACGAGAAAACCTGCCCTAACGCTTGTATCATAACCTATTTTAAAAGCTTAATGGGGTGCAAAAAAAGTCCGCACACGCATGGATGCGAGTGTACGCACGTTCGCAAACGACACACATATACACACATATATGCTCGAGCTCGCGTGCGTGGACATACACACACATATCTATCTATCTACCCGTCTGTCTGTCATCTATCTGTCTATCTATCTATCTATCTATCTATCTATCTATCTATCTATCTATCTATCTATCTATCTATCTATCTATCTATCTATCTATCTATCTGTCTGTCTGTCTGTCTGTCTGTCTGTCTGTCTGTCTGTCTGTCTGTCTGTCTGTTCAAAGTAGGCTGTGGCTGAATCTCAACACAGATGTCCTTGACGTATGCCTATGAATTCCTTGGGGGGAACAAAGGGCTGCAACAACACTCCTCCAACGGCCTCGGTTCTGGGAGATCCTCTTCAGCTCGGCCCACGTCATTCCGGCTGTCTATTAGATGTAGGCCTTTGGCAATGTTTTTGGACTTTCATCAATTCACCGACAAAAGCTTTCGGCCTGGGCCAAAATTTCGGATTGAAGGAA
>CM060334.1:26985704-26988204 GCA_030674155.1 Stramonita haemastoma | reverse complement strand
TTTACTGGGACAAATAAGCGTGACGGATGATATCGTTTTCCTTTGGTGTTGTTGTTGTTATTTTTTTTTTATTTGGAGAAAAGAGGGGAAAGGGCATTCAAATAAAAACGGGGTTGCTGATTCAAGGTGTGAAAGCTTGTGATTTATGATAGACTGTGCAATGTAGTCTTTTTGGTGTGATCCTAGTTTTCTTCTTCCTTATCTTCTTTCTAATTATCATCTTCATTTTCTTGTTGTTGTTGTTGTTGTTGTTGTTGTTGTTGTTGTTCTTCTTCTTCTTCTTCTTCTTCTTCTTCTTCTTCTTCTTCTTCTTCTTCTTCTTCTTCTTCTTCTTTCTTCTGCTTCTGCTTCTGCTTCTGCTTCGACTTTTTCTCTTCTCTTTCTTCTTTTTCTTCCTCTTCTTCTTTTTCATCATCTTCTCCTTCATATCACCATTATTATTCTCTTCCACCTCCAACTTCTTCTGTCTTCATTTTTTAAAGTTTACTTCCTCTTTCTCCCTTTTTTATATTGTTTTTGTTTTTCTTGTTCCTTTCATTTCTTCCTATTTTCTTCCCTATTTCCCTGCTATCTTAATTTCTGTCCGTTTTCAATTGTTTGTCTATGCCTCTCTTTTCGTTCATTCTTTTTTTTTCTTTTCTTTCTTCCCCCCCTTTTTTTATCTCTCCTCCTCTCCTGACTCATTCTCTCTCTTTTTCTTCTTTATGTTCTTCTCTTTGCTCTCACCCTCTGGAAATCAAGCGTTCATTCATTCAGCTACGAGAGTGGGCTTTGTTTCTGTTTGCAGGTGTCATATACTTCAATGAACCAGCCCCCTCCGACCGAGACTCAAGTCCTCTCGTACCCTACACGGCACAAGAACAATGCAAACACGGCACTTTATCCCACAACCTGTTTAGTCCCTGAAAAAAGACCCTTGTCAAAGGTAAAAAGGTAAAGGTGTTCCCACAACCTATGCGGCCGTTGGGGAACCCAGGCGTCAGAGACCTCAGTTTCTTTAAGGAGGGGGGGGGGGGGGGGGGCGGGTAGTTCATTAAGCGCGGTGCCCATCTCCTCTCTGCTTCGTTGCTTAGCTTCCCTGACGCTAAACAGGGCAGGTACCCATTGACAGCTGGGTGAACTGGCAGACTGTATACTGAAGCCAAGGCGCGCAAACGGTCACTTGGTAACCACGCTCAATGCCTTTAAGCTTAGGGAAAGCGAGTGGTCTGACCACCATAAAGCAAATAAGAGGATGTAACGAGTAGTAAAAAAGGATGGTTAAAGTAAAAAAAAAGAAAAGATGTAGTTGTGATGGTTGGCTGAAGGCACGCGTCCTTAAAGGAAATATCTCCGCTGGGACCCTAATACAATCAGGCCAAGCAAGGAGATAGGATAACGGGATACTGGGTGGATGGGAGAGAGGGACAGAGATGGGTGCAGAGAGAGGGAGGGGATTTCCACACTTTGAACAATGTATTGTCATAATCCATGATAATAGGTGAGCGAGGTGTCAGAGACCTCAGCTTCTCTATGGGGCCAGCATGTTGAGGGTGGCGCCCATCTCCTCTCCCTCGCTGCTTTACCTTCCCTGACCCTAAAGAGGGCAGGTACCCATTATTTTACAGCTGAGTGAACTGGGGGACGTACTGAAGCCAAGGCTCGAAAACAGTCACCCATCCAACTGGTAACCACGCTCGACCCTGCTTAACTTGACTGAGGGAAAAGCGAGTGCTCTGACCATTTAGCTATCCCGCCCCTATAAGGCGGATAGGCTCACATCATTTAACTGACCGAAGCTTGTGGCCGGGTCATTGGGGGGGGACATACAAGCAACCGTTTAGACACTGACCATCTGGCCGTTTTAGCCAGAGAGGACGCGAACCACAAAACAGCCTGAACTTTGTCAAGGAAACTCTTTGCCCGCTAGGAAAGCAACAACAACCAGCCAGACACCTTGCGGTGGAAAAAAACAGTGTTGTGACCGTTTCTAGGAAACCCTCTGGGAGACTTGAGCAATGCCAGACATTGCATGCAAAACATCACTGAACTGGTTACAGGGTCATTGCCCTCACCACCCCTCTCCAACCCTTCCCCACCTCCTTGTTGCTGCAGTGTGCAACCCTCCTCCACCTCCTTCATCACCCTCCTCTCTACTCGCCTTCTGTGTTTCCCGCAAAAGGTGCTAGCTAGACATGGGAAGCATCAAGAGAGAGAGACAGAGAGACAGAGACAGACAGACAGACAGACGGACAGGCAGGCAAGAAAGAGACAGAGAGCGACAGAGAGAAGTATAATTATGAAGGGATGCGGAAACTGTGACTATGTTGAACAAAGCATGACAAACACACAACTAAACGTAAGAAAACAAAAAACTAAGATGACACTAGAGAGACAGAGAGAGACAGACAGACAGACAGAGGGTGAGAGAGAGAGAGAGAGAGAGAGGAGAGAGAGAGAGAGAGAGGAGAGAGAGAGAGAGGAGAGAGAGAGGAGAGAGAGAGAGAGAAAAGAGAGAGAG
>CM060334.1:26963204-26980704 GCA_030674155.1 Stramonita haemastoma | reverse complement strand
GGTTTATTTGTCACTTGTTTTCCGAACGTCCGTTTCTCTTAACTCATTTCCATAAACAAAAATACATTTCTCTCTAAAATTTCAAACACATTATTAATGACTCACCCCCCCCCCCCTAAAAAAAAACCAAAAAAAAACAAAAACCCAACTTTGCCTCTTATTGATGTAAACACAGTGCCAAGACCCACATTAGACAGTAATTAGTAATTATGCTATTTATTTAAAATGTTGATGATTTGTCTTTGAGAAAGGCAGAACAGAGAGAGGAATGGAGGGAACTGGTTGTCAAGTCTTCAGGGGTGCCCCCACGGTCGCCAGACTAAGGGGTAGATAGATAGATAGATAGATAGATAGATAGATAGATAGATAGATAGATAGATAGAAAAGATAGATAGATAGATAGATAGATAGATAGATAGATAGACTAGATAGAATAGATAGATAGATAGGATAGATGATTGTCTTCCTCCACGACACGCTCTTAGCCATACATAACATGCATTCTCCTTCAAAAGGAAAATCCTCTGAAGTCAGAGTATGTCTGACTATAGTTAGGGCGACTTACTAAAAAAAAAAAAAAAAAAAAAAACAGTCACACACGGCACTTCTTACCAGTTGTTCTTGTGTCAACGTGATTTCTAGGTGTGATGAGTGAGAAGAGTGACAGTTTGTGGTTTGTTGTTGTGCGTTCCCCACCCCACCTAAAACCACCCAGAATGTGCACACTGACTCACTCATCATCCCACTGGGAATCACTGTGAGATTGAAATTGCAAACTGAAAGAGAGGAATTTGCGTGTATGACCGTTTTCAAGTACCTCGCCATATAGGCAGCCATACTCCGACTTCAGAGGAGACTGTTGTGGGTGATCCCAGGAACATCCAATAACAACATGAACATTTCCTCAAAAACCCTGGCAAACTTTTCGGAAACACTGGTTGTTTTTTCTCTCTCCTGCTTTTCTATTGTTCTCTGTTTTGTTTCCTTTTCTTTTGGTTCCTCGGCAAGAGCTTCGAGGTTCACCAATGGTGAGATTTTGCGTATGCGCTCGTTTTCGCCCGCTATGAAGGTAGCCGCATTCGACTTTGGGGATGTAAGCTGGCTGGGTATGTTCGTGTTTCCGTAACCTACCGAACATTGACGTCAATTACAGGAACTTTAACGTGCATATTTGATCTGCATGTGTAATGCGCGAAGGGAATAAAGGCACTAGCAGGTCTGTACTTGAAATTGAGCTGGGAATGGTAAAAATCTCCATCCTTCATTCATTAGACGCTGCCGAGATTGGAACCCACGACATGATGGACCCATGGGATTAAATCGAATAGCCTTAACCACTCGGCTTTACATTCCGTCTTGTGTTGTTCATTTCTCTGGACACATTTCAGTGACAAAATTTATCTGCAGATTTCAAAAGTCAAACTGATTCTTCGCCAGAATAAAGATTCACACACACACACACACACACACACACACACACACACACACACACACACACACACACACACACACACACACACACACACACACCTAGGAGAAGAAAGGTAAAGAGAGGGAGGATAAAATATAAAAGGGAGACACACACACACACACACACACACACACACACACACACACACACACACACACACACACACACACACACACACACACACACACACACACACACTCACACACAGGTAAACAAACGGACAGACCACACGGACAAAGATAGATAGATAGATAAGAGAGAGAGAGAGAGAGAGAGAGGAGAGAGAGGAGAGAGAGAGAGAGAGAGAGAGAAGAGAGAGGAGAGAGAGAGAAGTGAGGAGAGAAGAGAGAGAGGAGAGAGAGAGAGAGAGAGAGAGACAGGCAGACGATATTCAGAGAGACAGACAAGAGATTGAGATACAGAGATAAGGACAGAGAGACACAGACAGAGAGAATAGACAGAGAGATGGAAAAGAAAGGGAAAAAAAGAAACACTTTGTGTATTCAAGTTATGTAACACGTTGTGTTGTGTTTTTTTAAGGTAGCATAGTATTTTTTTTTCCGTGTTCATTTTAGTTGTTTTCAGCCACAAATATTTGATACAATTCATGAACTGAAGATAACATTTCTGCGTTGACTTTGTTCAAGACATCAAAGTCAGATATAGTGCACAAAATTTAATTTCAAATGAGATGCGTTCCGTAAAGCTTTTTTGAAAACATTTTAATGTTAAGAATATCTTTGCAAAACACAGCGATCAACAACTGAGAAATCTATTTTTGATAAGCATCCATCATTTTGAGTTCGGTCGTGGTACGGACCCGCACGCACGCATACAACACACACACACACACACGCACACACACACACACACACACACACACACACACACACACACACACACACACACACACACACACACACACACACACACACAGAGGGTGTGGTAAACAACCAAAAACTGAATAGTTATTGTTAGCACACCGTCAAAACTACATCCTCAGAATATCAATTTTTACATTTTTGAAATTAATTTTGACAAAAAGGTAGCTCGAGCAAAGATATGAGGGCAAGGGAGGAGAGAGAGAGAGAGAGAGAGAGAGAGAGAGAGAGAGAGAGAGAGAGAGAGAGAGAGAGAGAGAGATGAGAGAGAGAGAGAGAGAGAGAGAGAGAGAGAGAGAGAGAAAGAAATGAATGAATGAAATGAATGAATGAAATGAAATGAAATGAATGAATGAATGAAATGAAAAGTTGTTATTGAACATCAGCCTTGGGCCACAATTCAAAACGAGTGGGATGATGGGAGTGGATGTATGTGCATATAACGAATTTGTTCAGTTCATCATAAGCAACGGTTACACAGAGAGGATGAGAGAGAGAGAGAGAGAGAGATGACGATGAGGAGAGAGATGAGAGAGAGAGAGAGGGAGAGAGAGATGAGAGAGTAGAGAGGATGAATGAGAGAGAGCAGCGGGGAGAGGGAGGGGGAGTAGGAGAGGGTGAGGGAGTGAGAGAGGGAGGGAGAGAGGGAGAGGGAGGAGGAGAGAGGAGGGAGGAGGGAGAGAGCGGGAGGGAGCGAGGAGGATAGACAGACAGACAGAGACAGAGACACAGAGTGAGAGAGAGAGAGAGGAGAGAGAGAGTGTGGTGTGTTGTTGTGTGTGTGTGTGTGTGTGTGTGGTTGTGGTGTTGTGTGTTGTGTGTGTGTGTGTTGACAAAACAAAATCTCATCAGTTCAGAACACTATATTATGTATATATACGTATTGGTGCTTCGTTGATGAGTATTGGTGCTACAAGTTGATGAGTATTGGTGCTACGTTGATGAGCGTTGGTGCTACGTTGATGAGTGTCGGTGCTACGTTGATGAGTATTGACTGATGAGTATTAGTGCTACATTGATGAGTATTGGTGCTGCACGTTGTTCTAAACTAATACAGTCTTTTAAACCATAAAAAAAACACCACACCACGTCTATTTTGAGTTCCACAACATGGGAGCCATATTTAATGGCTGTGATCCACGTACTGCACCCAAGACCTGAACCGAACCACCGAAGATCCATAACCCACTTCATCACAGCAGAGACATGCTCAATATTTCTGAATTCACCTGCCGGTTATCTCCCTTGTTCATCAATACTAGACAATACAAGGCCCAATGCAGAGTCCACTCCTAATATTAAAAAAATCTGCTTTTATCGACATGAAGTCGCTTTCTAAACATCCCATGACTTCTTCATGTATTGACCTAGCCCACTTCCTTCTGGGACTTTAAAGGGTGAGAGGAATGCTCAATGAAAACTGAACCTGTTTTTTTTTAATATCTGTATACTAAAATGGGTGCCACTTGTTCCTACAATCCAGAAGGACTCCCCAACGACTGCTTAACAAATCCTAACTGACATCCTCATGCTCTATGTTTAATACAGCATTGACCTATTAGACTTTTTAAATAAGGCATAGGATGAAGGCAATCATGTTTCCATGCAGATTGGACATGTGTGCATTTTTGGTCTGTCTGACTTTATTCCTGGTATTCAGGGAAACAAGAGGGATATTGATTACAGTGAGACGTGAGCCTGGACTGATCATAAAATGTCAACGCAGCTACGATCAATTCTATATTTTAAAAAGTCTTGCTTGTTCTGTGGGCTGTGGCGGGACGACAGGTGTGTTCTACGGAGATTAAATTTATCCGCAAAAATGGACTTGGACGTCACTTGTTCATGATATTCAGAGAGGCGGGAGAAGTCATCCCAGAGAGACATGAGACTCTACAAAGTACTATTGTCCACATGCCTATATGTTCTCACTTGGCTTTTATCATCACATCATATTTAAAGCTCTGCACGTAGTGGATCGATGGTCTAGAGGCAACCGCCTGTCTGGAAAGCGAAAAGTCCAGGTCGAAGTGTGCGGTGGTTCGAATCCCGTTTGGGCCCAAAACTTTTCCCCCATCCATTTGACCATAAGTGCCGGTCTGTGTGCCAGTCTTTCGGATGAGACGATAAAATGAGGTCCTGTTTGTTACACATCGTTATTTAACGCACGTAAAAGAACCCACAGCAACAAGAAATTTATCCCTGGCAAAATTTGTGTAGAAAAGCCACTCTGGTAGGGAAACAAATACAGTTGCAGACTGGAAAAAAACAACAAATAATGGGTTGCGCTGCACTTGTGGTGACGCGCTCTCCCTGGGGAGAGCAGCCCGAATTTCACGCAGAGAAATATGCTGTGACATAAAGTGGTATAAGATAAATAAATAGCATCCATAACATTCTGGAATGAGTAATTTCTTCTATCACGGGCTCCTCAGTACAGTGTGCTAAAAAATACTATTGTTTAATGGCATGCAACACCACGTTTTGGGCAGTACAGCTATTTCTTAGAAGTCCTTGCAAGCCTTAATCTACAGACATTTACTTGTCCTTCTGTATCCTAAGATAATATTGACACAACTGAGCCCCCAGGAAACCAAAAATGGACTGGTATGTTTGCTGCAACTCAAACAAGTCTGCATGATAATATAGATGACTGGCAAACATTCCATTTCATTGTAAGACCTCCGTCGTATCATTGCTGAAGATTCACCATCTAGAGATTGATTAACCAGAACTCAAGTCTTTCACAAACGGACTGTTTGGGTAGTGGACTGCATTGGGCATGATGTTGACTGATTGAAGTGATGCAAGGGAATACACTGACTAATTGCAGCAATGGAAATATGCACTCTTCTTATGACCGATAATGTTTCAGCAGAGACTCTTCAAACCACACACGAGTCTATTTGGAGTCACAGCAGAGACTATATGAACAACTACACGTCTATTTGGAGTCACAGCAGAGATTATACGAACAACTACACGTCTATTTGGAGTCACAGCAGAGACTATACGAACAACTACACGTCTATTTGGAGTCACAGCAGAGATTATACGAACAACCTACACGTCTATTTGGAGTCACAGCAGAGACTATACGAACAACACCACGTCTATTTGAGTCACAGCAGAGACTATACGAACAACACACGTCTATTTGAGTCACAGCAGAGACTATACGAACAACTACACGTCTATTTGGAGTCACAGCAGAGACTATACGAACAACACCACGTCTATTTGAAGTCAGATCTTTGCTGTAGAGTGGCCTAGCTATGACATTTATTGGACATTATCTATCTGCACTGAAATACTTTTTTCTTTGTATTCTTATATTTTGAGGATAATGGAATGAGCACTCATGTGCTTTTTATACATCCAGCCCCCTGTGTATGCAGTTTTGAAACTCTGTCATCAATTCCTGAAATAATACATTAGCCTAGCAGATCCATGCAGCTCTTCATTACATCAAGTTACATTCAATATTTCTGAGTTCACCTATTGTTTGGCTCCTTTGTTCATCAATACCACACAACAGCAGGCCCCATGCAGTCCACTCGAAACAAAAAATCTCGCTTTTATTGACATGTAGCCACTCTCTCAACATCCATTGACCTCCATGCGTATTGACCTGGGCTCCTTCTTTTGGGACGAGACAACACAATAAGTAGCATGTTCTATGAAGACTGAATGTGGAGGTTTTATTTTGTTTGGGGTGGGGGGGGGCTGTTAATGTCCATACTAAAATGGGTGTCACTTGTTCCCTAACAATTCAGAGGAATCACGCAGCCCACTTCTAACAAATCTTGGCTTATCTTTACAACCGTTCTCTTTCGTGTAACGCATTGGCCTGACCCAACTTTTAAGTACAACATGGGATGAAGGACATGTTCCACCCAGACTGGACATCTCTGCAATATTGGTCTGACTTGTTCCTGGTACTCGGAGAAGCAGGGAGACTGATTGCATCGAACGTGAGTCTTGACTGATCATGAAATGTCAATGTAGCTGCGATCTACCCGCATGCTGTTAATGTTCATTCCATGTAAAAAGGTCTGCTGGTTCTGTGGGATGTGGCAATACGACAGGTGTGTTGCATGCAGACTGAGAAACTTAGCTAGCTAAATAGACATCACTTGTTCGTGAAAAGGCAGAGGCAGGAGAAGTCATCCCAGAGAAACTCTACTTATCACTAGGGTTCACATGCCTAAAAATTAATGTTCTCACTTGGGGGGAGGGGGGGGGGGGGGGCAGGATAGCGTATTGGTTAGAATAAAATTGCGCTCGCAATCTGACGACCCGGGTTCGATTCCCGTTGAAGGGGATATTTTCCCCTGGAGTTAACATCAGCGCTGACTCCACTCTCCCCAAAAGTCCTTCGGGTGAGACTATACACTGAGGCCTTGTGTGCGAACGCACGCAGAACATCTTACGCAGATGTTAAATCCTGTTCAGCTTTTTGAAAGAGTAGGCCATTGTGTGCTGTTAGGAACAGATGACAAAATTCACAAACCTGCATACACACGGGGACTGGATGTGAAAAACCACATGCGTGCTTATTCTACTATCCTCGATATAAAACAATAAATAAAAAATGAACAAATAAATAAATGTCATCACCCCACATATAAAGCTTTACAGATTCATAAAGCCCTGAAACGAGAAATCACAATACACGCCTTTCAGTACAGTCTGCTAAAAAAATATCTCGTTGTTTAAAGACATGCAACAACCCGTTTTGTGCATACAGTATAGCTATCATTAGAAGTCTTTGCAAACATTGCTATACAAATGCTTACTTGTCTTTCTACATGCTAAGACGACACTATTGACACAGCTGAGCTCCTAAGGAACCAAAGAATGGATGGCATGTTTCATGCAAACCAGCTCAATGAGTCTGCAGATGTCGATTTCTGGCTGTACACTGGACTGGGTAAACACTCCACCTCGTTGTTATAACCTTCATCCTATTCTGCTGAAGATGCTCCCCCAAGAGATTGATTGACGAGAACGTGGAATCTTCCCCCAAGCTGGACTGTTTGGGTTGGTCAGTACTGACTGATTGAATTGAGGAGTGAAGACACTGCTAACTGCAGCAAGGAAAGCATACGCTCTCTTTGTTTATTCTGACATTTTATGAAGTTTTAAACTCTAAATATGTGCACACGCGTACATGCATGCTTGATCGTGTGGGCGAGCGCCCGCACGCGCGTATGTTGTGGTGTGTGTGTGTGTGTGTGTGTGTGTGTATGTGTGACTTTTTGAGTGCATTTTTGTTGGTTGGTTGGTTGGTGGTGTTTTTTTGTTTATTTGTTTTGTTTTGTATCTTTTATTGGGGGGGTTGCTTGTTTTTATCTATAGGTATATTATATATTTTAAGGCTGTTAAAATAATGTTGGTTTTTTTTTCCATTAGCTACATGACTTGATGAAAAAAAGCAAATCAATGTACTATCTAAAAATAAAAAATTGACTTTGACTTTGTGACAGATCACTCTTCAGCAGAAACTATACCAAGCACACCACGTCTGTGTGGAGTGAGCTCTTTGCCGTACAGCGGCGTGAGCATGACAGTGATTGGATGTAATGCACTGCACTGAACAACTGAACCAAACCCTCCAGGATCCAGGCAGCACTTTATCACAGCAGTCCATGGTCAATAGTTCCGAGTTCACCTGCTGGTACCTCCCTTGTTCATCAATACCACACAACACCAGGCCCCATGCAGTCCATTTCCTTTAAAAAAAAATATAAACCACTAAAAATCCTGGCTGTTATCGACATGCAGTCGCTTTCTCCTATGACCTCCTCATGTATTGATCTGTTCGACTTCTTTTTTATTAAGAAGAAAGTATGAGGGCCATATTCCGTGAAAACTGAACATTGTTTTTCTTCTGAAAATGGGTGTTGCTTGTTTCTATATTTGAAAAGGACTAGGGGGCCATCCTTGTGAGATACAGTCTACTTCAAGTTGAGCTGAAGGTTTGGTAGCAAAGAACTGAACTCAAAGACTTTCTTAGCACTGGTATTAGAGAGTGTGGGAGTTCTTTAGCTTAACATCTACAGGTTCCTCTAGAATATGCACTCTGTCTAATTCACAGCATGTGGGGATCTCAGTAAGGCTGAAAGTACCTCTGGGGGAGAAATTTGCGCATGTAACTGTTTTGTTCCAATTACCGCGCAATAAATACAGCCAAACTTCCAACTGAGGATGACTGTTCCCTTTTTTTTATCATCAATGATTCTCTCTCTCTCTCTCTCTCTCTCTCTCTCTCTCTCTCTCTCTCTCTCTCTCTCTCTCTCTCTCTTCTCTCTCTGTGTCCACCCCGCCCTCTCTCTCTCTTTGTCTCTCTCTCTCTCTGTATTTATCTGTCTCTATCGTTGCTATCTGCGCCTCAATCTGTCGTGTCTCTCATGTCTTGTCATCCCTTCTCTCTCCTGTGATTTTCTGCTTCTTCAAGCGATTGTCTTGTTTTATTTTCCAGCAAATTGAATTGTTTTCCCATGAACTTTTTAATAAGCTGCCCTGAAGACGAAATATCTTGGCTGAGGCGCCAGCGGGCAGATCTCCCGCAGAGTCAAAAGTGCAAGAGAAGACCTGGCACCGTGCATTCTACCCATATGAAGAAACGAAGAAGAAGAAGAAGAAGAAGAAGAAGAAGAAGAAGAAGAAGAAGAAGAAGAAGAAGAAGAAGAAGAAGAAGAAGAAGAGAAAGAAGAAGAAGGAAGAAGAAAAAATTGCAAGAGGAAGAAGAGAAGAAGAAGAAGAAGAAGAAAGAAGAAGAAGAAGAAAGAAAGAAGAAGAAGAAGAAGAAGAAGAAGAAGAAGAAGAAGAAGAAGAAGAAGAAGAAAGAAGAAGAGAAAGAAGACGAAGAAGAAAAAGAAGAAGAAGAAGAAACAAAACCAGATACATGTAGAAGAGGAAGAGAAAGAGACCTAGGGAAAGGGGGATACCGTGTTTTGTGTGACATCAATCTTATTCTGTCAAGGCGGACACAGGATTCTTTTGGCACCGATTTCTTCTTTTCTTCTTTGTTTCTTTTGTTGTCATCTGTTTGTCGCTTATACATACATACACACATATAATATCTGTGTGTGTGTGTGTGTGTGTGTGTGTGTGTGTGTGTGTGGTGTGGTGTGTGTGTGTGTGTGTGTGTGTGTGTGTGTGTGTGTGTGTGTGTGTGGCTGTGGCTGTGGCTGTGGCTGTCTGTCTTTCAGGGGGAGGGAGGGAGGGAGGGAGAGAGAGACAGAGACAGAGACAGAGAATATTATTTATTCACTTTATTCTTTTATTTCGAAGATAATGGAATAAGCACTCATGAGACACACAGACAGACAGACTCTAGACAGACAGAAACACAAGACAGACAGAGAGGCATGCATACAGAGCTAGAGAGAGAGCTAGAGACATCGAGTCAATATTGGAACTCCCCAGAACCCCCAAACCAGCAGTCACGTTCTCCTCATTAATCAATACATCCACAACGTCTCCCCCCACCCCACCCTACCCCACCCCCAGAAGAAATTCAACGAGGGTCACAAACAACAAGAAAAAGAAGAATAACATGCTCCGAGGTGATAGTTCCTCATACTCTCCCTGCCAGTCCCAGAACCAGAGCAGCTGCAGAATGTTGGGTTTTTGTTGTTTTTTTTACAGAACTGTGAGCATTGCCAGAACCATGCATTGGGTCTGGTGGTACTAAGGTGTCCTGAAAGAGGTCTGCAGGATCAGAATCGATAGTATCAGGGTGGTATTAAGGTGGGTGGGAAGTATTGAGGAAGGTTTTGTTTGTTTTGTCGATAATTATGAGTGAGGGTTTTTTGTAGGTGGTTTGGTTAGATGGGATATATATTGAAGAACTGATTAAAACAAAAAATGATATGGTGGGGGGAAAAGTGCTCAAGGGATAGGAGGGAAAGAGGATGGAGATATTAATGTCAGTGTTTGTGAGTTCTGTGCAGGATTTGTGTGTGTGTGTGTGTTTGTGTAAGAAGAGGAGAGAGAGAGAGAGAGAGAGGAGAGAGAGAGAGAGAGAGAGAGAGAGAGAGAGAGAGAGAGAGAGAGAGAGTAGAGAGGGAGAGAACGGAGAGAGAGAGAGGAGAGAGAGACAGAGAGAGAGAAGAGAGAGAAGTAAGAGAGAGAGTAAGAGAGAGAAAGGGAGAGGGAGTAGGAGGAGAGAGAGAGAGAGAGAGAGAGAGAGAGAGAGTAGTGTATGTGTGTGTGTGTGTGTGTGTGTGTGTGTGTGTGTGTGTGTGTGTGTGTGTGTGTGTGTGTGTGTGTGTGTGTGTGTGTGTGTGTGTGTGTGTGTGTGTTAAGAGACAAAGTGAGAGAAAGAAAAACAAAGAGAGAGAAAGAAACAGGGAAAGAGAGAAAGAGCATAACAGAAACAGAGAGACAGAGATAGAGACAGAGACAAAGACAGAAGAGACAGAAAGAAAGAGAAACAGAGACAAGAAGAGGGGGGGAATGAGAGAGATGAGGGGGTTAAGGGGAAAAGCATAAACAAAGTGAGTGATAGAAAACGGGGGGAGGGGGGGGGGGAGGAGAGGAGACATTTTCTCCTGACTTCGTTGTTGTTGTTCTTGGGTGTTCCCAAGCTCAACCAAATCTTAGGGGTAGCCCAGACTATGAACTTAAGTCTCTCTAAACCTTCCTGGGAATCACTTTGAGATTCGTGAGCATATACTTCATTACAAATTTTGCCGGTGTATTATTTAGCTGTTTTCAAGCACCTCACCATCTAGGCTACCACACTCCGACTTCAGATGATTTTTTTCACCTCTAAACACAGAGTGTACAGGTTTGTTCTGCTAAGAGCTTGTCGTGGCTGAAGACGGAAAGGTTTCAACATCTTTTGTTTTCAAAAACGTTGGACAACACTTTGTTTTGATATTAGAAGCCCGGACACTTTGTTTTCGTCAATATCTGACAAAAGCTTTTGGCCTGGGGGATGGATAAAATGTTGGATAACCCACTTAGCCCATCCTACGTCACTCTCAATCCCTCACCTCTATCTATCTATCTATCTTCTTATCTATCTATCTATCTATCTATCTATCTATCTATATCTATCTATCTATTTCCATCTATTTATCTATCTATATCTATCTATCTATCTATCTATCTACTACTACCTCTCTCTTCATCTCTTTCTTTTTTCTCTTTCCTTCTTTCTTTCTTTTTTATATTTTCTGTCTTTCTTCTTCTCATTCTTTCTTTTATCTGTCTTGTTTCTTTTTTTTTATTCATTCTCTCTGTCTCTCTTTTTTCTTTCTTTCTTTTTTCTTTCTTCTCTCTGCTCTCTTTTTTCATTCTTTCTTTCTGCTGTGACATACAGTGATATCAAATAGAAAAAAACTCCACATTTCGGGGTGGCATTTCTCCTCTCAGTTAAAAAAAGATCATTTTAGACACTATAGACTCAAGTGTGGTTTTTTGTTGTTGTGTTTTTTTAATCTACTGAATTCAACATTCACAACACTCTTTAATCTAGAGCGCTAGCACAGTACGAGCGCGAAGGTTGCGGGGTTTCCCGATTGTCTCATTCTCCCCCATACATGTTGGATGAAGCTGACATGATCACCGTGCAGTTTGATTCATGCATGTCAGTTTCATCTGTTCGGGGATTCATGTTTTACATTGTTTCTTTAATTGTTGTGCTGTTGTTGAAGCTGCTGATGCTGTTATTTTTAGTCATTGTTCGGCGTTATTGTGTTAAAAACTATCAAAGTTTGCAACACATTTATTTTGGCTTTTTTTTACAATTTTTTTTTATTTTGTTCCTCAGCTAGACAAGAGCTCCGAAGTTTCACCAATGGTGAGGTTTTGCATATAATTATGCTCCAACCGTTTTTTTTATACTCACGCAATTAAGGCAGCCACATCCGACCTCTGAGGTCTTTCTTTCTTTTTGTCAATACTAAGGTAAAATCAATGGTTGGCTACAGAATCAGAGGTGGAAAAGTTATCTGGAATTCCATGCTTTTTAAAGGAAATAGTCAACGCTATTTTGTAGGATACAGAAAAGAAAACAAAAATCTTAACATAATGGGGGATGGGATGGGAAGGGGGAGGAAGATGGGGTGGGGGCGAGAAGAATGTTGATAGGGAAATTCAGGTTGAAAGAAAAGCGCGGAACTCCGTCCAAAATGTTATTCCTGAATTCGAAATGCGGCTACCTTAATTAATGGTGGGGAAAAAAACCAGTCGCTTACGTAAAAATCTCACTTGCACCATTAGGGAAAATTCGGGGCTCTAGTCGAGGGACGAAAAAAAATCAACATTGGAGTGGGTTTGTTTTTTTTTACCCTGATAGATGACGCTAACTTTGCTGAAAGTGCTGTTATTGTTGTTGCTGTCGTCATTGATGTTTTGTTGCCGCTGCTACTCTCGTTCTCCCCTTCTCTTCTTCTCTCTCCTCCCTTTTATTTTTTCTTCTAATTTTTATTCTTTTTTCATTATTCTACTTCTCCTTCTTCGTCTTTGTCCCCCCCCCCCCTCCTCTTCCTCCTCCTCCTCCGTCTTCTCTTCTTCTTCTTCTTCTTCTTCTTTTCTCTTCTTCTTCTTTCTTCCTCTTCCCTCCCTCTTCCTCGTTTTTCTCATTTATTTCCTTTCAAACCCCTCTCCCCCTCTCTCTTTTTCCTCCTTGATTTTTTCTCAACTAGGTGGGTCTGTCTCAACTTCAGGCTGACACCTGCTACAGGAAATGAACCACAGGGAACAAAGAAAGTCCCTGAAACGGGTCGCTGTTGCGCGTTAAAGAAATGCAGAACTATAAACGACACTCCTTCGCCCTAATAAAAGATTCACGGGACCTTGAATGCTGTTTGATTACGTGTGCGTTTCTCATGCTACCAGCTCCCGCTTACAATAAAATCTGTCTCGTGTAGGTACGGGTAAAAACGCCCACGCGCATGTTTTTTTGCCAAACACTTGTGTGCATTCAAACGCATGTGCTTGTTTAGGTAGACACTAGTTTAACACTCGACTGTGTGTCCTCGCATGTGTTGTGTTGTGTGTGTGTGTGTGTGTGTGTGTGTGTGTGTGTGTGTGTGTGTGTGTGTGTGTGTGTGTGTGTTGTGTTTGTGTGTGTGTTTGTGTGTGTGGTGTGTGTGTGTGTGTGTGTGTGTGTGTGTGTGTGTGTGTGTATGTGTAATGTGTGTGTGTGTGTTGTTGTGTGCTGTGTGTGTGGCTGCTGTGTGTGTGGTGTGTGTGTGTGTGTGTGTGTGTGTGTGTGTGTGTGTGTGTGTGTGTGTGTGTGTGTGGGGGTGTGTGTGTCACATTTTGTAAGTGTGTGTATGTGATGTGTTTTATTTATTATTATATATATTATATAATATATATATATATATATATATATATATATATATATATATGTCTGATCAGATTGGTGTACATTATTCACAGTCATCAGCCTGTCAAATAAGGTGAGCGAATATAGGAATTGCTGCACGCAGCGGTGTTCCCTGAGAGAATCAAGGAAAATAAAAGTAGACTAGGACAAATCGTTCGTGTGGTGTGTTGTTGGGTTGTTGGGTGTGGTGTGTGTGTGTGGTGTGGTGTGGTTGGTGTGGTGTGGTGTGGTTGTGGTGGTTGTGTGGTGTGTGTGGTGAAGAGGTGATATTAGATTGTCTTGTATGACAATGGAATGAATACGTGGTCTTTCTTGTCTTGGATTGTATTTTGCTGTGCTGCCTTTATAATGGAGCATAACATTGCCTTGCATTGCACTGTACTGTATGGAACTGTCTTGCATGGTCCTGTTTTGTATTATTTCATTGCATTGTGTTGCATTGCGTCATGCACAGTATTGCAGAATGCTGCATTGTATCTGTTGCATCATATTGCAAATGAACTACATTGTGTTATATTTCATGGCATTGCATTGCATTGAAGAGTATTTCGTTGTATTGTATTGTGTTCCATTCCATTGTATCTGTTGCCTTAAATTATACTGCGTAATTTCATGGTATGGTATGGTATGGTATGGTATGGTATGGTATGGTATGGTACGGTACGGTACGGTACGGTACGGTACGGTATGGTATGGTATGGTATGGTATGGTATGGTATGGTATGGTACGGTACGGTACGGTAGGGTACGGTGCGGTACGGTACGGTACGGTAATGTACGGTACGGTGCGGTGAGGTATGGTATGGTATGGTACGGTACGGTAATGTATGGTATGGTATGGTATGGTATGGTATGGTATGGTATGGTATGGTATGGTATGGTATGGTATGGTATGGTATGGTATGGTATGGTATACCTGCGATAGTGTGTTTTTGCGTGAGCGTGCTTACGACGTGCGAGGGTGCATATGTATCTCTGTGAATGTGTTTGCGCGTGTGCGTGCATACGTATGAGTATGTGCGCGCGTTTCTGTATTAGTGTGTGTAAGCAAACTTGTGGATGAGTGTAGGTATACATGCACCGTATGTGTGTATACTCTGTATCATACTCTAAAACATCTTAATAAAAATTATCACTAAGACGTAAAGGTGAAAGCATTTTCTACACAACGCTACAATCACAGCTATCAGTCCCATCCATCCAAAGCCTTTTTATGCCTTCTTGGCATGTAGGGCAGCAACAAAGGAATTTCTTTGTTGCTGTTTCTGTAACAAACTTTTTTTTTTACAGGACAGTGTTGTTAGCCCTGTGTCCAACCCCCTACCTGAGGGAGTGGGGCCACCTTAGTCGCCTCTACGACTATCTTACTGCTATCAGTGCACAGATTGAAATCGAATGGTGTATGCGCTCTACAGCTCAAGTGTTCATTCATTGAACACTTCACTAGTCCACTCTGGAGATCAGCAATTCTGTCTTTTCACATCGCGTCATCAAAAACCTTATAATGCACTCTACTGTACTCCTCAAACATGCAGTTATTCATTGATTCAACACTTTACTATTACCAGTTAGGACATTGGTAATCTTGATTGGACATCGAGCCAATGGAATAATTAGGCGCTCTACAACTCAAACATGCATTCATTCATTCATTCATTCATTCATTCATTCATTCATTCATTCTATTCATTTATTCATTCATTTATTCATTCATCCATTCATTCAATACTTCACCATTTCAATCAGAACCTTGGCCATTCTGTCCTTGACATCGTGGCCATTTATACTAATTATACACTCAACAACTCAAACATTCATTCCTTCATTCATCACTTCACGAGTCCAATCAGGACTTTGGTCAATCTTTCCGGGTCATTGATATGCGCTGTACAACTCAAACATGCATTCATTAAGTCAACACTTCCCCATTCCAGACAGGACATTGGTCATTCTGTCTTGGACATTGGAGCCATTTATTCTAATGCACTGTACAACTCAAACATTCATTCATTCGTACGTTCGTTCGTTCATTCTTTCATTTATTCATTTCATTCGTTCTTTCTTTCTTTTGTTCGTTCGTTCGTGTCGTTTGTTCATTCATCCATTCACTCACTTGCTCACTTACTCACTCACTCATTCATTCATTCATTCATTCATTCATTCATTCATTCATTCATTCATTCATTCACTCATCCATCCATTCATTTACTCATTCATTCATTCATTCATTCATCCATCCATTCATTCATCCATCCATCCATCCATTCATCCATCCATCCATCCATCCATCCATCCATCCATCCATCCATCCATCCTTCATCATTCATTCATTCATTCATTTATTCAACATTTCGCCCGTCCACTCTGTATCCCCTGAACATTTTTTCTCGGAGATGGGGCAATGGTAAAGCGATCAGGCGGACCGGACTGGTCATTTTCCAATCAAGCGGCCCTTTCCTCACGCCTTCTTTCTTTTGTTTTTTCTCCACTGGCGGATCAGCCACCATAACCTAGTATCCCACAACTCCAAGTCCCTTCAAAGGATGCGTACTGCGGTACCAGGTTGAGAAATCGTGCATTGATCATGTTCTGATCTTTGAGGGACTTACAGTGATGTGTTTCGGATTCGGGAATGTTCACCATTTCTCAATGCCAGAGAGAGAGAGAGAGAGAGAGAGAGAGAGAGAGAGAGAGAGAGAGAGAGAGAGAGAGAGAGAGAGAGAGAGAGAGAGAGAGGGGAGGGGGGAGAGGGGAGGAGAGGGAAGGGGGAGAGGAGAGGGGGGGAGGGGGAGAGAGAGGGGGGAGAGAGAGGAGAGAGACGGGGGAGAGAGAGGGAGAGAGAGAGGGAGAGAGAGGGAGAGAGGGAGAGAGAGCAGAAGAAAGACCGTAAAAGAAAGAAAGAAAATAAAACCAAACATAACAAAGATTTAAAAATGCAGACCAACCAAATACAAAGTGAAACTGGCAAAAATGATCTTAAATACTATTCTAATCAATGTTCTAAAATATCACTCAATAGTCTCCTGTATCACTCATTACTCTCGCATTTCACTCCTTTTAGTCTCGCATGGAGAAAGTGGAGTAAGCTGGTTACAAAATCTTCATTGGTGCCCCCATGGTCCCCGGGATAGATGAGGTGAAGATGAAAAAAGCAAATTGTTTCTATAACTTTTCTCGCATAAAATATCAAACGGTTTTAAAACTTTGTCACATAAACTATTTCAGCATACTTGTCTCAAATATAAACCATCAAACTGCTTCAGCAATTTCTCTGGCATAAAATGTCAACCTCCCTGAACAAATCCATGACTGCTCAAACGACCAGTGTCCACGATTTATCTGCAACATAACATGCCCAACTTCTTCAACGCTGTTTATTTTTTTAAGGTATAAAATATCAAACTACATCAACATGATTGTCCATCCTTACTTTTTACCGTGCTTTTTTTTTATATTATTTTTTTCATTGATGATGCATTACTTTGTTGATATCCTTCCCTTTTCATTCTTTGGGTCCATTCATCTCCTTTTCTGTCATCGCTTTTGAGGTTTTGGGGTTCTTTGGTGGGCGCGCGTGCACGTGTCTGCGAGTCTGTCTGTGCGCGCATGCCTTTTGTTGCCTTTGATCAAAGGAGCCAGAGGAACAGCAGAGAAAAAAGACAAGACAGAGAGAGAGAGAGGGGGGGGGGGAGGGAGACAGAGACAGAGACAGAAAGAGAGAAAGAGAGACAGGCAGAGAGACAGACACACACATACACAAACAAACAAAGTAGGCATAAACCCTTACCTCTGGAT
>CM060334.1:26954705-26957205 GCA_030674155.1 Stramonita haemastoma | reverse complement strand
TACTACTACTACTACTACTACTACTACTACTACTACTACTACTACTACTACTCCTACTACTACCACCACCACCACCACTACTACTATTACCACTACCACTACCACCACCACCACCACCACCACCACACACTACTACTACTACGACTACTACTACTACTACTACTACTACTACTACTACTACTACTACTACTACTACTACTGCTGCTGCTGTTGCTGCTGCTGCTGCTGCTGCTGCTTTTGTCCTTGTTCGGCCTTTCCTAAGTTAGCCATCCACATGGGGGAAGGGAAGGGAAGGGAAAGGGGGGGGGATCTCCAGAATCTGCATAGCATCCCTTCATCCCGCCTTGGAATTATCATGAGACCGTAAGTACACACAGGGTATAAGATGTTTGCCTGTACGACTGTTGTCAAGGGCCTCGCCATAACATAGGCGGCCATACTCCGACTTCAGAATGTTTTGTCTCCTTACATGGAAAGTATAAATTGTAAGGCTGAGAGCTTGTGATGAATGAAAATAATCTTAACGTAACATTTCTACAGTGTAACAAAGAGTCCTTGAATGTAAGGCCTTAGCACTTAGCTTACAGCAATAACTGACAAAGCTTTCTTTGACCTAGGGCGAAGTCTTTTTTTTCAACCACGATGACTATATCTGGTCTAAATGCCGCCACAATGGTGGGAGATAAAAAAAAAATAAATAAATAAAACGGTCTTACAGGCAAACAATCTCAGCATTGGTGACGTTTGAAGCTCTAGCCTAGGAATATAAGGGGAAACAAATCTTTACGACTTAACCACTAAACCACAAAATCACTGAAAAATCTTTAAAAAAAAAAAAAAAAAAAAAAAAAAAAAAAAAAAAAAAGCCCATGTCAGGTTTATTTTCGTTCTTCCCAGATCATTACGTCAGCATTCCAATCCAAAGAGAAAAAAAATCATCAGGAGTATTCTAGACACTTGTGTCAGGGATGTTTTCATGTCCAGATTGTGTCAGGTAAAATGTCAACACAGCCTCCACACAAAAGACAGTCATAACGCGGTCAGTGACAGAGGAACGCGCAACATATTAACGTATATCAACATATCAATACAGGCATGACCTGTGATAGCGGTGAACTTTGTGAGGAGGTGCAGTCCACACATGTGTACGATGTTTTTTGTCGATATTTGTACACAGGCTGTTGCGTCATAAAAAATGGTCTTATGATGATATGACCTTTTACGCTGACATTATACAGTTTTTAAAAAAAGAAAAAAAATATGTGTACTTGCATATTTCTGGACCTACATCTCGTGCTCATATTTTTATGCAAACACACACACACACACACACACACACACACACACACACACACACACACACATACATACATACACACACATACAGACATACATACACATACACGCATACAATGCAGACAACACACACACACACACACACACACACACACACACACACACACACACACACACACAACACACACACACACACACACACACACACATACATACACATACCTACACACAATACGCACACACTGCTTGACAACAGGAATGACAACTGTGAGTAGGAGGTTTTTCAGTGTACATAACAAAATATCTTGCGTGAATGTTTCCAAAAAAGAAAAAACAAAAACAAAAATAAAGAGACAGAAAAAAGAAACAATTAAAGGTTATGCACTCTGCATTCCAGAATGGGTGTGTGACATGGGGTCTGTGTGTGATGTGTCTAAAGGTTACTGCAATTTGGCATTCCCCCGCTTAACACACTAGGGGTCACCTACGAGTTCAGTATTCAGACTCTCTCTCTCTCTCTCTCTCTCTCTCTCCTCCTCTCTCTCTCTCTCTCTTCTCTCTCTCTTATATGCGTATTTTCTGCCTACAAAGCTTTATTCTCCTGCCTTTTTTAAGCAAATCTAAAATCTGTTCTAAAAAACTTTTTGTTGAATAATGGGCTGCATGCCCTGAAGTCGAAATGTGTTTAGCTGAGGCCAGCAGGCAGACCAACAAAAGTCACAAGCCCAGGAGCAGACCAGGCACTATGCATTCTAGCCAGTATGACTATGCAAACAACACCCCCCCCAAAAAAAAAAAAAAAACACAAAAAAACACACACGCACGCACGTGAGCTCGCACGCACACACACACACACACACACCAACACACACGCACGCACACACACACACACACACACACTAACACACACACACACACACACACACACACACACACACACACACACACACACACACACACACACACACACACACACACACACACACACAAGAAGCAAAAAGTGGACACACAAAAACTCAAAGAATGAGATGCTGAAGAAGAATTGTGAAGAAGAAGAAGAAGAACAAGAAGAACAAGAACAAGAAGAACAAGAAGAACAAGAAGAACAAGAAGAAACACAGATAAGTGTCTTCCTACGTACACAAGACAAGACAGATACAAGAAAGATGCAGAACACTGCACGTGTACAGCAAAACAGCTCTAC
>CM060334.1:26949705-26952205 GCA_030674155.1 Stramonita haemastoma | reverse complement strand
TAAACATCAATAATGTAACTACAACAAATATTCAAGTGGACTGTGCAATAAACATCTAGCAATGGCAAAGGCTAACATTGAATTTTCAAATACTTTTTTCAGAGACTGCTCGAAAAATACAGGTAAGAAGGGCTTTACAATTGGGCACTCAAATATGATATGAGTATTTGTAATATGATCTCCGCATAGATATTTGACATTTTTACAAAATTTTGTGATGAATGCATTTAATTTCATTCTAAAATACAATGCATTTACTCTTCTTGCGGTTATAACACTAGACTTTATTTTAGAGGGAGACATGTAACATGAAATAAGGGAACTAGTCAGACCATTCTGTCACACTAGTTTGTTGTGTGTGTGTGGTGTGTGGTGTGTTGGGTGGGGGGGGGGGGGGGGGGGGGTGCGTGTGGGGGGGGGGGCATGCCTGCGTGCATGCGTGTGCGTGCGTGTGTGTTTGTCGTGTTGTGTTGTGCTGTGCTGTGTTGTGTTTTGTTGTGGTGTGGTGGTGGTGGTGGTGGTGGTTGTGTATGTATGTGTGTGTGTGTATTTGTGTGTGTGTGTGTATTTGTGTGTGTGTGTGTGTGTGTGTGTGTGTGTGTGTGTGTTGTGTGTGTTGTGTGTGTGTGTGTGTGTGTTGTGTGTGTGTGTGTGTGTGTGTGTGTGTGTGTGTGTGTGTGTGTGTGTGTGTGTGTAAAAACAAGTGGGGACGAAAAAAGGAACATGCCCACTGCTACACAGCTGTATCTGAGATTTTCTATTTTAAAAAAAAACCCAAGGAATTTGCAGCAAATCGTTCATTAACTTTTTAGTTCCTCGAGACGATTCCTTTTGCACACTAATCAGTCTCTCTTCTCTTCTTCTCTTCTCTCTCTCTCTCTCTCTCTCTCTCTCTCTCTCTCTCCTCTCTCTCTCTCTCTCTCTCTCTCTCTGAAAACGCATGAGTATGTAGCGAATGTTGATTACTGTGCATTATGTACTGCTTTATATCGTGGTGCTTTCCCAAATCAACACTGCATTGTACTGTGGCCCAAGATCGATATGCAATTAAATCATTTCAGTGTTCAGTGTTCATTGTTCTCTCTCTCTCTCTCTCTCTCTCTCTCTCTCTCTCTCTCTCTTCTCTCTCTCTCTCTCTCTCTCTCTCTCTCCCTGTCTTTGCATACATGTCTCTGTCTCTATCTCCGTTTTACTCATTTCTGTGTTGTCTTTTTTTATCGTTCTGTCTCTGTGTCTATGTCTGTCTCTTTTTCTCTGTCTATGTGTCTGTCTGTCTCTGACTCTGTCTGTCTGTCTGTCTGTCTGTCTGTCTGTCTGTCTGTCTGTCTGACTCTCTCTCTCTCTCTCTCTCTCTCTCTCTCTCTCTCTCTCTCTCTCTCTCTCTCTCTCTCTCTCTCTCTCTCTCTTTCAGGAACAATTAGATGTAAAAGCATACAAATAATGGCAGACATGCAGACAGATCAACTGTCATTTTATCATCAAAGAGAGTAGAGACAGAGAGTGAGACAGTAGGAGGGAGGGAGAGAGAGAGGGGGGGGAGAAAAGAGAAAGAGAGAGAGAGAGGAGAGAGAGATACAGAGACAGAGAGATAAAGATAAAACAGAGAGAGAGACAGACAGACAGAGAGAGAGAAGCTTTATAAATGAATAATCTAAATTTTTAAGGGTTACAGAATAAGTATTCACATACTTTTTTTTAGTTTGGCCCTGGGCATGATTATGGAATATTAAAACAACCAAAAACCAACCACAAAAAACACAAGACAAAACAAAAAGAAAGAAACGAACAAGCAAAAAAGTCACCCCTCCCCAAAAAACAACAAAACAAACCAAAACCAAAAAAAGTAATAGTAACCTCCTCCCCCACAAAAACCACTATCACCAACAACAAAGTTCAACCTTTGATTTAAACGATAGGTACACATTCAACAAAGGTTTTGAAAAGGACACATATTAGGGACTTTCTTAGCCATTTTGCATTTAAATATCTATAGGTTAGCAAACATTACAATAAGATCTGATGTATCATTTATTTCCACACACTGATTAACTCCAAAAATTACCAGTTCTCATGACATCTTAAGGGAGTGAATATTATGATATTATTCATTCAACAAGTTTCAACAGCATTCCAAAAAGAAAGTTCAAAGTAACAGCTCCATAAAAAAAATGTTCCATAGAGTCTTCTTCCTTCTGACAAAATAAACAAAGTGCAGTATCTGTTATACCCATAGCTGGAAGAATCACGTTAGTAGCAATTATTCTAGGTACGATTCTGATTTGTAGCCATTCAAACTGTTCCATGTATTTTGCTAAATACTTTGTCCCAGGGTAAACATACTTGTATTTTTTTCTGACATTTGGAACAATACCTTTGGTTTACTGTTATCTAAGGTTAGGAGTTCATAGTACTTTTTTGGCTCCTTTATATACACCTGATGTACATTTTATTGCGCGAAACGCACCTCCATTTTGACTAGCTTAATCATCTATATGAATTC
>CM060334.1:26939705-26947205 GCA_030674155.1 Stramonita haemastoma | reverse complement strand
GAGAGACATCGATATAAGTAAAGACACAGAGGAAAACATAAAACAAGAAGAAAAGAAAGAAAGAAAGGAAAAATGAAAGAAAAAAAGGAAGAAACAAAAGAAAGAAAAAAGTAAGAAATAAACAAACAAACAAAAGAAAGAAACGAAAGAAAGAAAAGAAAACGAGACAAGCAAACAAACAAAAGAAAAAAAAACAAAAAAGAAAAGTAACAGACAATGTTTGAAACAAAATAATCGCCGATATAACGTCTTCCTCAGAGAATGTTCATTTCACTTCTAGAAGGCCTAACTCTTCCCCAGAGAATGTTCATTTCACTTCTAGAAGGCCTAACTCTTCTCCAGAGAATGTTCATTTCACTTCTAGAAGGCCTAACTCTTCTCCAGAGAATGTTCATTTCACTTCTAGAAGGCCTAACTCTTCCCAAAGAATGTTCATTTCACTTCTAGAAGGCCTAACTCTTCTCCAGAGAATGTTCATTTCACTTCTAGAAGGCCTAACTCTTCTCCAGAGAATGTTCATTTCACTTCTAGAAGGCCTAACTCTTCTCCAGAGAATGTTCATTTCACTTCTAGAAGGCCTAACTCTTCCCCAAAGAATGTTCATTTCACTTCTAGAAGGCCTAACTCTTCTCCAGAGAATTTTCATTTCACTTCTAGAAGGCCTAACTCTTCCCCAAGAATGTTCATTTCACTTCTAGAAGGCCTAACTCTTCTCCAGAGAATGTTCATTTCACTTCTAGAAGGCCTAACTCTTCCCAGAGAATGTTCATTTCACTTCTAGAAGGCCTAACTCTTCCCCAGAGAATTTCTTTTTTCTTCCTCTTCATCCTGCCCTCCCCCTTTTCATCATTCATCATCATCATCATCATCATCATCATTCATCATCATCTTCTATCTTCTTCTTCTCTTCTTCTTCTTTCTTCTTCTTCTTCTTCTTCTCCTCCTTCCTCCTCTCTCCTCCCCTCTCCTTCTTCTTCTTCTTCTTCTTCTTCTTCTTCTTCTTCTTCTTCTTCTTCTTCTTTTCGTTCCCTTCTCTTCCTCCTCCTTTTCTTCCTTCCCTTTCTCTTCCTACTTTTCTTCATCCTCTTCAATTTTTGTAATGATTACAGAGTCCTTACATTTTGGTTAGGTTCTGAGAAAAAACACCAAAATAAAAGGATTCATTTTCTTGTCTATTCACTTTTCAATTAATTTTGCTCTTTCCAGTTTATTTGTTTCTGGTTTTCATTTTGTTCTACTAGAAATCTTTGTTTTTCTTTCTCCTGTTCTTATTCTAGCTGTCAATTGTTGATATTTCGTTTAAATTTCTTTGTCTTCACTGTTCATAATTATCGTTAACCTTTCTGTTTCTCAAATGAATACAGACTAATGGCGATGGTAAAGAAATTGGAGTTTTATGTAAATAGCTGGACAAAACACCTCTTGGTATTAAAACTGATTGCAATAGAATAAAAATTTCTCAGGAAGACATATTGAACTTTTTAATTGAAAAATGAAAGACACCACCCCACCCACCCCACATTCCTTACACACACACAACTTCTTACACACACACACACACACACACACACACACACACACACACACACACACACACACACACACACACACACTCACACACACACACACACACACACTTGCATCCTCTCTAAGCAAACTACAGCCCTCATACTTGCCTTTATGCGTGTATGTGTATGTGTGCGCGTTGTGTGTGTGTGTGTTTTTGCATGTATATTCCTATTACCTCTTACACACTGCGAATCATAATACGGCACAATCCTAAACGCCAATAATATTTTCTGGTGCGAACACTCTTATGAAAACTCCCCATCTCACCAAAACCAACCAAGAGGCAAGCAAACAAAGCAAAAATCAAAACGAAACAAAACAAAACAAAACAAAGACAAAAAAAACCTGTTCTGACAATATATACACTGACACAAAACAAAACAATACGCATCGTAACTTACTTGCCAAAGTGATGAGACCTGTCACATGACCTCTTGCCCTCCGCCCCGTGCCAACGTTAATAATAGCTTCTGCCACGTGTAACCAATCAGCGTGCAGTCCTGAGCCCTTCTGAAAATGATGAATGGGCACGAACAGGCGTGTCAGTTTCATGGGCCCTGTTATGTAAAGGTTAGCTGGTATAACACCTTACTTTTTTCTCCCATAAACTATGCGTTAATACAGGGAACGTGTTGCTTGCTTTACTCTAAGCTATGCAACAAAAAGGGAATGGGGAAGGGATAGCTCAGTGGTCAGAGCGCTCGCTTTCTCCAAGCTAAGGTTAAGCAGCTTCCAGCTTGGTTACCAAGTAGACTGGTGACCGTTTGCGCGCCTTGGTTTCAGTACAGTCACCAGTTCACCCAGCTGTAAATGGTGTACCTGCCCTCTTTAGGGTCAGGGAAGGTAAAGCAGCGAGGGAGAAGAGATGGGTGCCGCCCTCATCATGCTGGCCCCTAGTGAACCAACGACCACATAGGTTATGGAACACCTCAAAAAGGGAATGCATTGCTTTTTTTCCTCTAACTATGCATCAGAGAGGGAACGTACTGCTTTGTGTCCCCAAAGTTTTGCATCAAATAGGGAGCATGTTGCTTTTTTCCTTCTAAACTATGGACCAGAGAGGGAAGGTGTTGCTTTTTGTTTTGCCATAAACTTTGCTTCAGACAAGAAACATGTTGCTTTTTCCCCCATAAAGTATGCATCAACCAGGAATGTTTTGCTTTTCCCCCTAAAATTTGTATCTAAGATTAAATATGTTGTTTTGCCTCCCTACAAAAATGCATCAAAGGAGGAGCATGCTGTTTTTATCCTAAACAAGGCATCAATGTTTGTGTGTGTGCTGTCTGTCTGTCTATCAATCTGTCTGTACTGTCTGTCTGTGTAAGTGTGTGTGTGTGTGCGTGCGTGCGTGCGTGCTGCGTGCGTGCGTGCGTGCACGTGTGTATGTATAATGAAAGTCTTTACATTTTTGACAAAGACAACTCAACTTCTAGTAAGCACTGGACTGATTAACATCAGCTACAAAAATTCCACATGTACTAACATTAAATAAAGATTTTCGTCAAAACGACCACCACCAGACCACCACTCCAAATCAAACAGAATACTCTCCAAAGCCGCATTTCTGCTACTTTCATGGTGTAGAGTCTCTCTAGCCAAAGAACGAAAAAAAACAATGTAATACGGCAGAAACATAAGTTCCAGACAAGATTCAAACTAAAGAAATACTCAGTCCTAGTATGATGCATTAGTCTCTGAGCCACTCAGCGTATTCTAAGCTTGGCGCGAATAGGCCAGAAGAGAAGAGACATTGACGCAAGCAAACAAGAAGTGACAGCAGAGAGTGCAGAGGGTGCCCTCTTCTTGTAAAGAGATGCCAGACAGACAGCACTCTAAGGCTCCCTCCCAGACACGGGGCTGCTAAGTATACTGCCAGTGTCAGGTACTATACCAGTCAGGATGTGGCAGCACTCCAGTCAGAAACGTTCAGGTAAAAATGACAGTGAGAGAAAGAGAGAGAGGGAGAGAGAGTGAGGAGTGAGAGAGAGAGAGAGAGAGATTAGTGTGTGTGTGTGTGTGTGTGTGTGTGTGTGTGTGTGTGTGTGTGTGTGTGTGGTGTGTGGTGTTGTAAAAATATAAACATAGTTATAAATATGATTATATTATATATTCATATCTATTATCTATCTATCTATCTATTATCTATCTATCTATCTATCTATCTATCTATCTATCTATCTATTATATATCATATATATATATATATATATATATATTATGTGTTGTTCTCTATTGACATTCAGTTATATTAGTGTGTGTATGTGGTGTGTGTTTGTGTCTGTGTGTGTAAATTATATATATACCTTTGTGTGTGTGTGTGTCCATGCGTGCTGTGTGCGTGTACGTGTGTCTGTGTTTCTGTGTGTCTCTGTGTCTGTGCTGTGTGCGGGTGCGTGCGCGCGCGCGAGTGTGTGTGTGCGCGTGAAGAGAAAGACATACAGGTAGAGGCAGAGAGGATGGAAGATAACAAACAAAGAGACAGAAAAAGCAGAGGACAGAAGAAACAGACAGACAGGACAGAAGAAGACAGGAAGAAGAAGAAAGAAAGAAAGAAAGAAAGAAAGAAAGAAAGAAAAGAAAGAAAGAAAGAAAAAGAAAGAAAGAAAGAAGAAAAAGAAAGAAAGAAGAAAGAAAGAAAGAAAAGAGAAGAAGAAGAAGAGAAGAAGGAAAGAAAGAAAGAAAGAAAGAAGAAGAAGAAGAAGAGAAGAAAGAAAGAGAAAGAAGAAGAAGAAGAAAGAAAGAAGAAAGAAAGAAGAAAGAAAAAGAAAGACAGACAGACAGACAGACAGACAGACAGACAGACAGACAGACAACAGACAGACAGACGACAGACAGATAGATAGATAGCCAGAAAGTTACAGAAAGAAATGAGCAGAGAGACAAAGACACAGAGAGACAGAGAAAGATGAAACAGACTAGAGCAAGCAAGATTTAAGGAATCGTCAATGTATCTTCACTTTACAAGCTATGGCAGAAGCTTTCCTTACAAGGATGGCAATAGCACAGGTAGACAATAAAAGGAAGATACACTGGCAATCCCCCCGATGTCGAAATGTAGCTACCTTAATGGAGTGTAAAAACAATCGCACACGCACAAAATCTCACCGTAGCTGAACCTCTGAGCTCTAGGTGAGGAACGAAAAATAACAGATATACTGGTACATAAGTATGTAAAAGCTGATACCCTACAGAATGTATAAGGTGTGTGGTGGTGTGCGTCCATGCGTGCATGCGTGTATGTGTGTGTGTGTGTGTGTGTGTGTGTGTGTGTGAGAGAGTGTGGTGTGTGTGTGTGTGTGTGTGTGTGCTGTGTGTGTGCGGTGTGTGTTGTGTGTGTGTGTGTGTGTGTGTGTGTGTGTGTGTGTGTGTGTGTGTGTGTGTGTGTGTGTGTGTGTGTGTGTGTGTGTGTGTGTGTGTGTGTGTGTGTGTGTGTGTGTGTGTAAAAAAACACTTTTGATCCTTCACAGTATGGCTCCAGAGACCAAAACACGTGTTGATGTCAGAGTGATAAAACAAGTGTGCTGCTGCAAATCAAATTAGTACAAATCCTGGCCTCTCTCTGTGTTGGACTGCAATGTGTGTGTGTGTGTGTGTGTGTGTGTGTGTGTGTGTGTGTGTGTGTGTGTGTGTGTGTGTTGTGTGTGTGTGTGTGTGTCTGTCTGTCTCCTCTCTCTGTCTTCTGTGTCTGTCTGTCTGTCTGTCTGTCTGTCTGTCTGTCTGTCTGTCTGTCTGTCTGTCTGTCTGTCTGTCTGTCTGTCTGTCTGTCTGTCTGTCGTCTCGTCTTCTCTCTCTCTCTCTCTCTCTCTCTCTCTCTCTCTCTCTCTCTCTCTCCTCTCTCTCTCTCTCTCTCTCCTCCCTCTCCCTCCCTCCTCCCTTTACCCACTCCCTTTCTCTTTAATAGACATCTTACTCTCTTCCTATTCTTTTCTACGCCACCTTTTTAGCATGCTAGTCGCTTTTTTCCTTCAACTTGTCACACAAGAAACCAAAAGAATAAAGTAATAATTTTGATAAATTAGCTTTCATCTGTAACCAGAAACTGTACACCTCTCAAAGATCTCATCTGTGCAAGATACAGACAGACAGACAGACAGACAGACAGACAGACAGACAGACAGACCAGACAGAGGCAGAGAGTGAGAAACAGGAAGACAGAAAGACAGACAAGGAGACAAGAAACCAGGCAAAAAAGACCAACAGAGAAGCAGACCTAAGAAGATGGGTTAAACCCAAGAATACAGATGCAAACAGACGGATTGATGCACAGACAGACAGACAGACATGGAGACAGACAAACAGACATGTAAAATACAGAGCGAAACAGAGAGACAAACACAGGAAACTGGAGCAAGCCCAAGAATACTGGATATAAACAGACATATAGACAGACAAGCAGACACACAACATACATAGCTAAACACAGAGTTAGACACAGGAATAAGGAGATAGCTCAAGAACACACGATACCGACAGACAGACAGACAAACGGAGAGACACACAAAATACAGAGCTGAGCAGAAAGGCAGACATAGGAGAATGGAGTAATCTCAAGATACTGGATTCAAACAGACAGACAAGGACACCGACAAACAGACATTTACAAAGACATAATTAAACAGAGAGATAGATGCGGAAAGATAAGAGTTGAGTCCAAGAGTACAAGACACATACAGACAAACATTCAAGAAGACATACAGACAAGGAGACGGACACACAGACATGCAAAATACAGAACTAAACAGAGAAGAACAAAACAGGCAGACACAGGAAGATGGAATAACTTGAAAGACGAAATTTTCAAAGAGAACAACCACAAACAAACAAAGAAAACAACACAAACCAAAGGACGAAGCCATGCCATACGCGGTTAATGAGATCTCCTGTGGGGGTGTGTGTTTTCCTCCTGAACCCCTCACATACCTCCCTAAAGGATGGCGCCCAGACAGGGTGTGAATAATGAGGAGAAGGATGAAAGGCAGATACACTGATACACAAACACAGAAAAAAGAAGATCTCCTTGATAAGATAGATAGAGAGATGTTGGAACAGGGCTGGAATAAGGACAAGATCCTCTTGCATCATTCTCCATGTCGCCTCCAGGGTATGTGGTGAGGTTCACTTCAGACAAGACTGATGGCAACTATTTGATATAATGATACGAGAGTTGTTTTGTGCTTTTTTCTCTCTCTTTTAAGTAAAATGAATTCCTTTTATGTTGTAGTTGATTCCTTGAGTAGGAACGCAGATACTTCAAAGTGGAAAAAAATAATGTATACACAAAATCTCACCATTGGTGAACCTTGGAGATCTTGCCGATAAACGAGAGAAAAAACTGATAGTTTCTGTCACAGTTGTTGCAGTCAGTTTTTGGTGTTTGAATTATACTGTCATCATCATCAACTATTTTGTTTACAGATCAGTACTGGTCAGTGTGGCTTCCTACATGATGGGGTCACTGCAACACTATCATACAATCAGCTCATCCAGTGTGCGTATGCAGTCTGACGGTAATTCCCATCCCTGATGCAATGAAAGAGACTACATAATTATACTGGGTGACCCCCCCCCCCAAGGTGTTACGCTACGGAACGTCTAACAACAACAAAGCAGCGCTAGCTTGTTCCAACATGACCTGAGCATTAATTGACTGGAGGGTTCTCACCTGTCTCTCTCACCTGTCGGCATAACCGAGTTCGGCATTAGCCCTGCACCCATGACACCGACATGATCCTCCTTCTCCTGTTTGCTCCGGTCTTCGCTGGCCCTGCTGACTCATGGATTTTCTTTACTTTAGACTTAGATTCTTTAGAGTTACGGTTAGGGCTAAATTCATAAAATCCTGGTAAAAAGTATGCAGGGTTTAAAAATAAAAAAAGCCTTTCAGTTATTACATTCTCTCGCAAATAATATCTGAAGAATGAAATTTGCCTG
>CM060334.1:26927205-26934705 GCA_030674155.1 Stramonita haemastoma | reverse complement strand
GCCATCCAGACCGGACAAAAAATTTAACATGGCCAGGGAATCGCAGAAGCAGAGGGAAAAACGAATCAGATGAAAAGGATTAGAAACCAAATCAGTTTTGATAAGAGAAAATCCACTTTTTTTAGGGAAAGTGTGTGTTTATTTACTTTTTTTTTTTTTTTTATCATTATTATTTATCGTAGGATTTTTTGGTACCTTTCATTGCAGGTCATATTCTCTCATAAAGCACGTTATCTACTTGCTTTTTGTTGGAAAAAAGTTTTCTACGACAAAATGATACACAAACACGTTTCTGATGAATACAGGTAAAACAGCGTCATCATAATGAACGTCTGACTTGTGTATGAAGTGATCTGACTGGCGAGAGGTTGAGCCTAGATGTCTTTGTTTTCCTCCTTGAAGGCTCAGACAGTGATTATCATTGTCTGTCATGGAGAAAAAAATGCTGTTGTGCTGCCGTTCAGCGTCTGACAAGTCAGACCCACCATATCCGACTCGGCATGGGAGAGAATTGTTGTATCTTAAGTCTTTCTGGGGAAAAATGCAGGAGAATGGACCAAAAAGGCAGACAACACACACAAGAAGAATGTGATGGGAAGAAAAAGAACTAAGTAGAAAGAAAGTCAGGGAAAGAAAATATGGAAGTCCTGGCACAGAATTAGCAAAAGGTGGGGTTGCTATTTATAGTGACAGGCCCCCAGCATCTCCAGAGGGAAAACACTGCTATACTGTTTTGAAGGTGACAAAAAATGTTTCACACACAGAACCAAAAGACATGACAGTAAAATACTTTTGTTTTTCGTAGAGGAATCTATAAGAAAAAAATGAGTTTAAAAACTGACTGTGTTAACCAAAGGATGCTAAACACAAAGAACAAACACAACTTTGGTCGACTAATTTAGAATGTGCGTGCCTTCTCATTGTTTGTAAATACCCTGGAACAGATAACATAGTTTGCCTCCCAAAAGCTTTAAGTGAAAAAAAAAAAAACAATGTAAAGCAACCAATCAACTCTGGATAATTATTAGGTTTGGTGAAAAATGTGTGTGATGAGTTTAAACTGTCAGTCTACAATGTTTTCATGTGAAACACGCATTCCGAAACAAAATGAGAGCTTGTTTGTTTTCATTCTATTTCAAAACGCCTCTCACACGCGAGCTACACGAAAACAAAAATCAAACACAGTGTTAGAGACATAACAGCCACACACATAACACACACACACACACACACACACACACACACACACACACCACACACACACACACACACACACACACACACACACACACACACACAAACACACACCACACACACACACACACACACACAACAGACCACAACGTGCAACATAACATAACATACATTCTCACTTGAGCTTCGTCTGCTTTACGTTACTTGTCGGTAAGACATGTTGTAGAAAATAACAACGATCCTTCAGTAAATAAAGAAGAAAACCCATCCAAATTCATCAGTCTGAAAACCGAAACAACGCAACTAACGAAAACAGCAACAAAAACAGCTGCAATAACACTGTTTTACGAGTCCCGGAAAATGTATAATCATGTAGAATTCTCTTGGAGTTTAAAAATGAATATAGACAGGATAAAAAAAAGACTTTGTGATGACCATAATCGGAATTGGAAAGAAACATTAAAACTGTTGCATTTTTCTCTGCAGGTCCTTAAAATGAGACTATAACCCAAAGTTCTTGATGCAAACACACAAACAATGTGAGTATATCACAGCTACATTCCAACTTCTCCCTCGTGGGGAAGGCGGGGCCCTGGCGGTATCAATAGCTCCCCACCCTCTAAAAACTTTCCTCATTTCTACCCCTCTCCTTGTTTCTGACTTATTCCTTTTCTTCCCAACACCTCCTACGTGTCTGTTTTCTGCCTTCTCGGTTCCATTCTCCTGACTTTTTCTTCCAGAAAGACTTGAAAGATAACAATTCTCTCCCACGCCGAAGTCGGATGTGCTGGGCCATACTTGTCAGATGCCAAGCGGCAGAGAGATGCATTACAGCTCTTAATTATAACAGACAAAGTTGCCACTGTCTGAGCGTTCCAAGAGGGAGAAAAAGAATTTCAACTTCAAAGGCTTATGCCAAAAACTGTCATTGCTAAAGACAACCTCAGTATAGCATTTCAAAGCATAATAACATTTTAATTCAGGCCCTGAAAATTTATTTACATAAGTAACAGAAAAAATTCTGTGCCCTCAGGCCATAAGGAAGAATATCTTTTTTGCTCTTTACTGCATGGGTATAACTGTTCTTGTTGTCATTAAATGGGTAGATCTGAACTGTCAGTTACATAATTAGAAAATCGAAACTGTTTGATTAAAACATTTTTTTTTTCTCTCTTCCTGTTTTTGTAGTCTCAAGGTTAGCTCTAGCTCTTTATTCCTCCCCACCCCAAAACCCTCTCACATTCGTACATCTGAGGTACAACCAGTCTTTGAATAACGTTGGGTGTAACAAATACATATTTTTGTTTTTAAAAAAATCAACCCAAAACAACGCAAATTGAACATCCGATGAAAAAAACCTTGTGGTTAATGTTAACGTGAATACTGATGTTATCAAATAGTTTTTATGAATGCACAGTGTGTGTGTGTTGGATGTGTGTGTGTGTGGTTGTGTGTGTGGTGTGTGTGCTGTGTTCGTGTCGTGTCCCTCTCTCTCTCTCTCTCTCTCTCTCTCTCTCTCTCTCTCTCTCTCTCTCTCTCTCTCTCTCTCTCTCTCTCTCTCTCTCTCTCTCTTGAACAAAGCATAGAACTTTCATCAAAATCATCTCTATCTCCGTCTACAACAACACATTAGAAAAAATTTTGGAACAAATCTGAACTTCACAAAATCACACGATAATAATAATTGTTTTCGTGTTTGTTTTTTTTCCTTCATCCATCTGTGACACAAGCTGTCATGTGAACAGTCAACAGCAAAAAGAAAACCCAGAGTGAAGGTCATATGAAAATGTCCATTAAAAACTCTGAAACAAAGACCAAACGTTAGAAGTGTGAATCTCTTCAAGCACACTAACGAAACATAAAATCTGACAGAAAGGGAGGAAGAACCAAGCTCACTAGCCACCATTTTTTGATCATCTCTTTTCATTACGAGAAAGCTACAAGAACAGAGCTAAAGATGGAATTACTCTAACTGAATCTGAAAAAAACAACCCCCACAATGATGTAAAACGATGATATCGAGGTAAAAAGCATCAGGGCAAAATCCATTCTTGTTCAAAAGACATTTCTCACTAGATAATGGGCATGGAAACACGACACACTTGTTTACAAAGCAGCAGTCTGCCCTGTTTTCTTGTTACTCCGTTTCAAGGACAAATAAGTAGAATTAAAAAATATATACATTCTTACATGTATTCAAGTCTTTTGAAGCGTTTTCTTTGTCAAAACCAAGCTAAACATGATCTAGGAACTTTAACAAAATTAAACGTGTCTGTCTTTGAATTGATGCTCCAATTGAAAACAAATAAACAGACAAACAGAAAAAAACAAAATCAAATGTGCCCTGGATATTAAACTTTCAGAACTTTATATCATTACTTTTAAGAAGTTAACCAAACAAACAGAATATGAATTACAGAGTGTAGTTTCTGAAAAGAGTTTATCAAAACAACAACAAAAACACTGAGACAATGTAAACTCAGCGACTACGATTGAGGTCAACTGACTCAAAACGCATGCCTTGTAATTATTCACATACACCATAACACAGAAAAGGTGTATGTCTTTAAATCGATGCTCAAATTGAAAACAAACACGACAAATAGTAGACAACCCAAAAAACAAACAAACAAACAAACAAACACGCCCTAGATATAAAACTTAGAAAAAATTTATATCATTAGTTTTGACTACCATTCTTAAATGCTTCCATAAAAAACACAATCTAAAGTAAAACTGGAACGATCTTCATACAGTTAAATACTGTTATCACAGACATTTGAACTTTAAAATGGAACTACCACTCTAATGCCGTTTACCTTTAAAGCAAAACTGAGGCAAAACTGAGGCAGTCAGGGTTTTTTTCATACTTGTTCGAAACTATTATCTCAGAAATTTGAATCCTTGGATTTGACTATCACAATAAAACGTTAATATTTTAAACACACATTATGAAGCAAAATTAGACCAACTTGCTTTCATACTAGCTCAAAACTGTTATCGTTTAAGACAAGAACGGGATGAGAACCCAGTGCAAGATATAAACAACACCATGCAGCACCTTCACTTTCAAATCCCTGCTTAGCTTCAACTGCCTAACTTTGGTTGTCAGTGAAATGCTCCAGTAATTAGCTTGTCTCTCCGAAAACAACAAAAACGAACAAATTCCATAAAAAATACGAAAACACGCTAACACACAACGACAGCAGTAACAGTAGCAATTTCGTTTTGAAAACTCAGAAATATGTTTTGGCGGTCTAGAATTTCTTGTAGTTACAAAGGTAATGAATATGAGCTAAAACAGATTGTTTTGTGAACAAAATATTTTAAACCTCCCCACTTTGTGAACAAAATATTTTAAACCTCCCCACTCCTTCCCCTCCCACCCAAAACACAACAGGTCTCGTTGGCAACCACGTTAAATTGTTTGTTCGAAAAATGTTTAATCCAAAGAAAAAGAATCCAGAAAAAAAATCCTACACTTCAAGACAACTTTTATGGTTAAGTTTAGTTTTGACTGAAAATGTTCTTCAGGCAATCATAAAAAGGTGGATTAGGCTAAATTCATGTAAGCACCCGAAGAAAAAAAGTTATATGTTTGTTCGTGAAACAAACATACACAAATTCGAGGAAACAATTATTGCTGCTTTACTTGTGTGTAATGAGATAAATTATAGGTGACTCGGTAACACTCCTTCAACTGTCCCTGTAATGCGAATGCTCTTTATAACTTGAAAAAAATAAGCTATTTCCCCCTACCCCACCCCACTCTACCAAAAAGAACCTTTCTTTAAAACAAATCATCTTAAACCACATTTGACAAAAAACACAAGAAATTTCACTTTTGATGTAAATTATACTTTCTTTGTTGTGAAAGACAAACGCATGAATCAAGAATCGAAGAAAAAGACTTCAGAAATCAGATTCTTTCATCAAAGAAACTAAATCTTTTCTGGCAAAGATTACCATTTAGACATTTTTTTTTTTAATCTAAGAGAAAACTATAAAAAAAAAAAACCCAAGCTAAGTCAGTAAAAAGCTCAGCAATTATTGTTTGCCCAGAAAAAAACAAACGTTTGCGAACAAAGTTAATGCAAGTACCAAAACAAAACAAAAACAGATGGCAGCTTAAAGAAGATAATACATCACTCCAGCATTTTTGTAACCTCCTGCATGTCAACAAGTGTTACAAGAGACAGAGCAAGAAGCAGAAACAGAGAGGAAGGGGAACAGAGAAGGAAGACGAGGACGGGGCAAAAACTGGGAAATCAAGAGAAACAAGCTTGCAATGTCGGAGTCCTTTTTAGGGTTTTCCTTCTGTCTACAGATATCTGATTTGTCTATTAAACAAAGCCGCGTACACTAAACCTTCCTTTGTTCATTCATTAATCACCCATTAAAACACAGTATGGAAGAGGAGAGAGAGAGGAGAGAGAGAGAGAGGAGAGAGAGCAGAGAGAGGACAGAAGACAGCAGACAGGACAGAAAGACAGACAGACAGACAGACAGACAGACAGACAGACAGACAGACCGACGACAGACGACCGAGAACGACGAACAGACAGACAGAGACCGACGAAGACCGACGACCGAACGACACGAAACCGACCGACAGACAAGACAGACAGAAGACAGACAGACAGACAGACAGACAGACAGACAGACAAAACAGAAAAAAAAGCAGAAGACAGAACAAGAGATACAAAGAAAAAAAAAGAAAAGAATGAAAGCAAAGAAAAAAGAAATAAAGAAAGAAAGAAAGAAAGAAAGAAAAGAAAGAAAGAAAGAAAAAGAAAAAAAGAAAGAAAGAAAAAAGAAAGAAAGAAAAAGAAAAAAGAAGAGAAAAAAAGAAAGAAAGACAAAAGAAAAAGAAAGGACAGAAAACAAAAGCAAAAAAACAAACAAAAAAGACAAACGAAAGAATGGAAAGAAAAAGAAAAAGAAATTAAAGCAACTCAAAAAAACGAAAAGCAAAACCAAGAAACAAAGAAAAAAAACGAAAAAACACAAAGAAACAAAAACAGAGAAACAAAAAAAAGAAAGACAAAAAAAAAAACAAAGCAGACGGAAAAACAGACAAGAAAAGTCAGCTGATTTAATCAAGACAAGCGCACTTGATCCTAAACCACCAACTCAAAATCTGCTGACCTTGTAAACTGTAAAAACAAACAACAACAAAACCCCGAAAAACCATCGCAACAAAAAACGCCTTCGTCTTCTTCAACTTTCTGTTGGAAAACAAATCGTCTAAAGCCTTTGTAAAGTTCGTTTCTCTCTCTCTCTCTCTCTCTCTCTCTCCTCTCTCTCCTCTCTCTCTCTCTTCTCTCTCTCTCTCTCTCTCTCTCTCTCTCTCTGATGTCCTTTGGATGAGACTATAAACCGAGGTCCCGTGTGCTAACGCACGCAGAACACCTTGTACACACGTTAAATCTAGTTCTCTTTTCGGAAGAGTATGCCATTGTGTGCCGGTGGGAACAGATGAAAAAATTTGCAAAACTGCATGCACGCGGAGACTGGATTTTTAAAAAAAGCAAATAAATGCTTATTCCAGTATCCTTAAAATAAATAATAAAACCCCTCTCTCTCTCTCTCTCCTCTCTCTCTCTCTTCTCTCTCTCTCCTCTCTCTCTCTCTCTCTCTCTCTCTCTCTCTTCTCTCTCTCTCTCTCGTTAGAATCTGTTGATGATGACTGGTTAGGCGTTTCCCAATTTGACACTCTGGGTGGTCACTCAGACTGTTGGACTCTGTCTACCAGTACTTTGAAATTGCTAATCGGCTGTAAGTACAAACTGTATGAGAAGTTTGTATGGGTGACTGGTTTAAAGCTTCTCCTCCTATATACAGCCATATTTTGACTTCAGGGCTGTTTTTGTTCCTTCTTTGATATAGACCCCAGGTTAGCTTGTCATGGATAAAGAGTTTCAAAATACAACATTTGTCAGCAAAACAGAATATAACTTACATGCACATACTTTGCTTATATCAGTCACTGTCAAAGCTTTTGGGCCAAACTTTAAAGAAAACTTTATAATTGTTATTACACCAAACTTGCACTTGACAAGAACCAGATTTGTTACAAACACATTTACCTTGTCTCTTAAGTGTTTAGCTTTTCCAGAACTGTTTTTTTAAAGTATGCCAAAAATATAATGTTGATACCAAACTTTCACTCGACGCAAAAAGTAGAAACCTGCTTTGCTATCAAAATAGTTACCTTGCCCCGTAAGTGTTTTAGCTTTCCCCGAATTATTTTTAGTATGCCAAAAATGTCATGCTTATAACAAACTTTCACTTTGACACAAAAGG
>CM060334.1:26915409-26927105 GCA_030674155.1 Stramonita haemastoma | reverse complement strand
TTTCTTTCTCCGTCCCTCCCACCCCCCTCTCTCTCTCTTTCCCTCCACCCCCTCTCCCCCTGTTTCTCTCTCCTCTCCCCCCCCTTCTCTCTCTCTCCCTGTAAACCTATTTCTTTCATCAATCACGACTACCAACGACTTTCTGCTTTCTCTGTAGAGATCTTTAGTAGCCTAAAGCCATTTATTAAAAGGCCACAAAACCCCCACAAACAGACAAAGAAAGAAACATTTCATCAATTTAAAAAAAATACAAAAAGCAGAATGAAAGGAGAGAGAAAAATATCACCACCGGCCGCGGCTATGATAAGCGTGTTAGGTTTCTAACTGAGAAGGTCGCTAGTTCCAATCCCTTAAGAACCATACAATTTGTCAGACTCGGGTCGCCTCATATCTACCCAGTGCGAGTTAGCTACGGGTTCGTTGGGAAGACAGGGGACCACACAGTCCAGCATTATTTATTTTATCCTCGTGATTCTGAGAATATTTCTCAAATGGCCTGGCCAGCGCTGCAAGTGTCTGTATCTCTCGTGCCTGGTTGGCGCTGGTATATAGTTTGTTTAGGAAGCGTAGAGTGCATCCCTGTTATGAAGTTTCAAAGCCCATGCAATTGCAGACCAGCGTCATTACAAATTCTTCTTCATCACCATTCCCATCTTGCAATGAAGGAAAAGTGTCTCTGATTCACTGGGTTCGGTTGCTATAGTCTTATAACGACCTTAGTTTTAGTATCCCATACACTTCAATGCCTGTGGTGAGTTTGTGTCAAAGCCTTCCAGGTCGGAGGTTCATCGGAGGTCTTTGGAGGAACCGTGTGGGGATCACATCTCCAGATGGGTGTCTCACTCGGTCTGGGTCCAGAACTAAGCTCTGGTTATCGTCAGTAGTAGCATTAACAGGCTGTGTGTCCTGCAGGTGTTAGCTCATAAAAACACACCACTGAACACCACCACTGTAATCCAGCAACACTGCAGGACCCCTCTGGTTGGTGGCCTGATGGCGGCCTAACATTGATGAGCTCTCTGTGGATCTCTGACTCTGAGGACAGGACGAGTCTGGGCATGGCTGTGGCAAAGAATAGGAATGGACAGCGTGGGAACAGTAGAGCATCCAGAAACAGCAAAAACAAAACAATACAAACATAAGAAACATTTTGTATGTCTGTACAATCTGGACACGGCCTTCGTGGTCATCCAGACTTTAAATTTTACACAAGTTGAACTTCCCCAAGAAAAAAATAATAAGATAAACAAAATGAACAAGAATGAAAGAGACACTGATCGTATTTCGCAAACCTGATCTTGACTGATTAGAATTTATCATTTTTTGGCCCAAGTTTTTGTATGCGTTGACTTTGAGATTGAATCTTCTTCTTCTCTTCTTCTTCTTCTTCTTCTTCTTCTTCTTTCTTCTTCTTCTTCTTCTTCTTCTTCCTCCTCCTCCTCCTCCTCCTCCTTCTTCTTCTTCTTCTTCTTTTTCTTCTCCTTCTTCTCCTTCTTCCTCCTCCTCTTCTTCTGTTCCACACAGTTTGTCTGCTTCAGATGTTTACAATGTAGCTTCTCTATCAGAAGAGAGAAACTGAGAAGAGGTGGACAGCAGAAGGTGAACAGAGGAGAAGGTCCCTTCTAGCCAGTGTTTGAGCCCCTCCCCCTTTATTTTTTTTTTCACTCTTTTACTTCGAGTATAATGGAATAAGCACTCCTGCTTTTTACATCTAGACCCCTGGCACTGTATGTGGATTGAATGGCTTCTTTATCATCAATTCTGGATTATCTGCTGTTGTCCCTAATTTTTCTCTTATACCATGACAGCTTTCCATACAAGACATCATAAAAACAGGCTATCGCATACAAACATACTACACACAAGTGTATAAAAACACGTACAGACATGAACCCTCGCATGCTTTCAAAGTCATGCATATGCAAATAACTTTAATAGGAACCCCAACCCGACCAGCGTTTGAAAATATTCCTCAGTCAATCATCGCCATCCACGCTAATTTTTGTGACCCCTAGGTTTGTATAGGGCCTCCCTAAGGCAGCCCCCCTTTTCCCAGTGTCTGTAATCTAGCAAGTGCGGGGTCCACACTGTGACAGTGTTATTACTGCTAGGCGTTCCCCAGGTTTACTCCCTGAGGATGACACAGAATGTGCACTTTGTGATAATCGTTAATCTGAAAATCACCACGAGACCAGAACTACACACACTGGGTGAGAAAATGGAGTGGATAGCTGGTTTTAAGTACCTTGTCACAACACAGGCAGCCATACTCTGACTTCTGAGGATGTTTTTTCGCTCCTATAAAAGAGAGTGCAGATCTATTATTCTCAGGGCTTGACAAGGCTGAAGACAAACATACCATTTTTCAAAACATAACATTTTAACGGGCATAGCCCTTGGTAGTTACTTAGCTGACATCAATACCTGACAAAGCTTCTGACCTGGACCAGACAATGACAACAAGAACTACAGGGTCCTGTGCAAACACTTGCACAACAACATGAAGGTATGTTTACCAAAAAAACTGCCTATCTCTTTGTGTACAAGTAGTAGCCATATCCAAACGATAGACACATACATGGCCATCGTACAATCTGTAACTTGAACGTGCCTCTCTTCATGAATGCTCTATTAACCAAGTTTTGACCTAAGATACTATGTCGCATGGGAAGCTTAGTGCCATCATCTCCACCACCCCCCCCTCCCTCTCCACCTCCTCACAGCTCTTCATAGAGTTAATGGAAGAAAAAAAATTACTGTTTAATGAATCTGCGATTTATTCGTTTGACTCTCTCTCTCTCTCTCTCTCTCTCTCTCTCTCTCTCTCTCTCTCTCTCTCTCTCTCTCTCTCTTCTCTCTCTCTATCTATCTATCTATCTATCTATCTATCTATCTATCTATCTCCCCCTCTCTCCCTGTTTTTGTCTCTGTCTCTCTGTCTGAAAACAACTTCTTGTTTCTTTTGCCTACTACCCCAACGCTAATTAGCTGACAGGAATAAATGTTTTGCTAACAAAAGGTTCAGTTTTCGGTCAAACGAATGCATTTACAAACAAGACCCGAGTTTTCATGTTAGTTGCAAAAGGAAAAATTCAATCTGAAATCAAAGCATTATTCATGCATGCTCATGTAAACACCCCCTCCCTACACATGCACACGCACGCAGCACGCACGCACGTACGCACGCACGCACCACCACCACACACACACACACACACACACACAAAACACACACACAACACACACACACGCACATGCACACGCGCGCGCGGTAGTTTAAAGGAAATAAAATATATAGAAAAGAATGCGCCACCCCAAGTGAACCAAGTCTCTTGTAAAGTGCATCGACGTCCTTTTTATACCTGCTCTCAAACATTCTGAATCAGGCACACTTTGTGTGTGTGTGTGTTGTGTGTGTGGTGTGTGTGTGTCGTGCGTGCGTGCGTGCGTGCGTGCGTGCGTGCGTGCGTGCGTGGTGCGTGTGGGTGTGTGTGTGTGTGTGTGTTTACCTGTTGACCTGTTTGTGTTCTTTTATAATGTTTCCCTGAAGATAAAAAAAACTTTCCAAGTGTAAGAGCTTTCATGTTGTTGCTAAGATTTCAACACGTCATTTGTTTCTGAACATGATCCCGGCCTATTTTGTCGGAAAGGTAACATTGTATTTATACCAGTATCAGTATACACGCTTAAATTCTCACAAATTGGCTTTCTTTGGCTCTTTTTCATTTTTAGGCGTATTTATTGGAAAGGTATCTGTGTATTTTTTGCGAGTATCAGTCTACTCTCAGGATATTGTTTGAATTCTCACACATTTGCCTTCTAACTCATTTGCTTTCTTTCGCTCTTTTTGTTTTTAAAAAAAAATCTCTTGTAACTTTGGCCTGTTTCTTGGAAAGAGAAAAAGCAGTTATTGCGTGCATCAGTCATGCTCTCAGGATATTGTTTTCAATTATCACCATTTTTGCTTTCTTTCCTCTTTTGTTTCCCCCTTTTCTTTCTTGTTTTACTGAGTGATAAATGCGTCAAGTTATACAATTTGCAAACAGAATCTTAACACAGCTTTCAAGTACAGTTCTTTCAACAGAAAAGCACAAACGGTACTTATAAAACTAGACACAAACAAACAAACAAACACACACACAGGCATAGATGCAAAGAAACAGACATACCAAGGAATCTGTTCAAAAGTTGTTATTTTGTCTCTTGGACCAAAGCGGTGGGTATTAACCATAAAGGCACCATTCACAGTATCACAATCAATGGGAGATATTAGGAATATGTCCAAAATTTCGAACAATTAAGCTCTGTAAAAGACAAAGATATGTCCAGTTTACAAGACGTTAAGGCTAGAATCGCGCGAGCACAAGATTATTTAATTGGACAATATTTGGAAAGATGGAGACATACCTAAAGCTTTATCTCAAAATGAGAATGGTCAAAATACTATTCCGGCCTGTACTGCTGTATGGGTCAGAGGCCTGGACACTACAAATATTAGAGAGAGACAAATTAAACACAGCGGAAAATGGTTCTACAGGTGTCTCTCTAAGAGTCAAAAAATCAGACAGGTGAACAAATGAAAGCACTCTCGATAAGTCTCTGTTCAAAGACAAAATGTTGGCTGAAACTGATAGGCGCAGACTGAGATGTGCTGATCATGCAAACAGAAACACACAGACAACCTAATGACGACAGTTCTCCGAGGCAAGGAAGAGGATGAAGGAAGGAAAAGCAGGCAGACCTCCAAACCCCTACATAACTAAGGTTAGCGATCTTGAGGGCTAAGGAATATTGTAGAACTCGGCAGAGACAGAGAGAGATGACGAATTTTGAACCCTGATGGCATAACATGGAGCTCTTACTGTCAACAGTGGTAATGGGGAGACGTATGAGATGAGGTAGAGTTAACTTTGGTACCGAACCCCCCCCCCCCTCCACCTTCCCTGACAGTCCCTCGGATAAGGCTATAAACTGAGGTACCCCTGATGAACGCATACTGGTGGACATCTTGGACACACCTTAAAACCTCATCATCCCTTTCACACCTTAAAACCTCATCGTCCCTTTCACACCTTAAAACCTCATCATCCCTTTCACACCTTAAAACCTCATCATCCCTTTCACACCTTAAAAACCTCATCATCCCTTTCACACCTTAAAACCTCATCATCCCTTTCACACCTTAAAACCTCATCATCCCTATCACACCTTAAAACCTCATCTCCTTTCACCCTTAAAACCTCATCATCCCTTCACACCTTAAAACCTCATCATATCCCTTTTCACACCTTAAAACCTCATCGTCACCTTCACACCTTAAAACCCCATTTCCCTTCACACTTAAAACCTCATAATATCCCTTTCACACCTTCAAACCTCATATCCTTTTTCACCTTAAAACTTATACTCCTTTACCATTAAAACATCCTATCCCTTTTAGATGATAACAACCCCCACACTCCCCTATCTTGATAGCCTTAAAACCTGAGTGTGAGAACAGGAGGAGAGGAATGAATCGAGAATACCCAGCAGAGTCCGAAGGATGGAGAGAGAGATAGATGGCTTTCCACACCAGGTTAAACCAAACTTACCCATGATGACCTTACATTAAAGGATGTAGTGCAGCAGTCCCCTGTGGACTCAAATTTGAGAAGTGAAGATAATCTGTTGTGTTCGTGGATTTTTTTTCTACTTCTTACTTGCTCCAAGAGAGAGAGAGAGAGAGAGAGAGAGAGAGAGAGAGAGAGAGAGAGAGAGAGAGAGAGAGAGAGAGAGAGAGAGAGAGAGAGAGAGAGAGAGAGAGAGAAGACAGAAGACAGACAGACAGACAGACAGACAGACAGACAGACAGACAGACAGACAGACAGACAGACAGACAGACAGACAGACAGAGACAGAGACAGACAGGCAGACAGACAGACAGACAGACAGAGACAGACAGACAAACAGACAGATAGAGCAGACAGACAAAGAAAGACAGACAGACAGAGACAGAGACAGACAGACAGACAGACCGAGCGACAGAAACACGAGGGACAGACGAAGAGAGACAGACAGACAGAGAAAGAGAGAACACACACTTAGAGAGAGAGAGAGACAGAGAGATACCAAATGGATGAATTGCTCAAACTTCTCAATTTCCTATTAACCAGCTTTTACTTTACTTTTTTCTTCATTTTTGTTTTGTTCTAAACATCACACGAGAGAAACACGATCATCTGGTGTGCAACAACACTGGGTTCCCATTGTCATCAAGGTCTCTGTTGTGTGTGTGCGTGCGGCGTGCGTGCGTGCGTGCGTGCGTGCGTGTACGTACGCGTGTGTGTGTGTATATGTGTTTTCTCTCTCTGGTGTGTGTGTGTGTGTGTGTTCTTGTGTGTGTGTGTGTGTGTGTGTGTGTGTGTGTGTGTGTGTGTTTGTCTGGTGTGTGTGTGTGTGTGTGTGTGTGTGTTCTCGTCTGTGTGTGTGTGTGTGTGTGTGTTGTGTGTCTGTTGTCTGTGTGTCTGTGTGTCTGTGTGTGTGTGTATGTGTGTGTTCGTGTGTCTGTGTGTCTGTGTCTGTGTTTGTGTCTGTGTGAGTTTTTTTTTTTCTCCTCTCTCTCTGGTTCTCTCTTCGAGCCATCTTTCTTCCTCTGGCTGACAGATGTCATTTGCTCTCTCCATCTCTTCTTGTTTGCTGGGCACAAACGTGTGGACAAGGGCTACACTGATACTCTCTTTATATTCTTTATATTCTTTTCTATATTTTTTATTTATTATCATTGATGGCCCGTGTTTATGAGGAAGCGTGTCCAGCTGCTTGAGTGTTCGTGCGTGAGATTATTTTTGTTCGTGTGTGTATGTGGGAGGGTGTGTATGTGTGGGTGGTGTGGGGGGGTGGAAGGTGGGTGAGGGTGGGGCAAGGGGGTGAGGGTGTGTCTGTGGGGCGGGGGAGAGGGAGTGTGGGGGGGTGTAGTGTGTGTGGGGGGGAAGGGGTGTAGTGTGTGTGTGTGTTGTGTGTGTGGTGTGTGTGTGTGTGTGTGTGTGTGTGTGTGTGTGTGTGTCGTGTGTGTGTGCGTGCGTGCGCGCACGCGCGCGCGCACGCGTATGTGTGTGCTTGTGAACAAAGCGAGCAAGGAAATGGAGGAATCTTTTTGAATGAATTAATCTTTTTATTGAGGGAAATGAAAATGCCACATCATGGCTGATAAGCACACATCATGAGGAGAGAGAGCGAGCAGCGAGCGAGCGAGAGAGAGAGAGAAGAGAGAGAGAGAGAGAGAGAGAGAGAGAGAGAGAGAGAGAGAGAGAGAGAGAGAGAGAGAGGAGAGAGAGAGAGAGAGAGAGAGAGGAGAGAATTGACAGGCATACAGAGACATACAGAGAAGCAGAGACAGACAGAAACAGACAGAGAAAGACAGACAGACAGACAGAAAGACAAAGAGAAAGTGAGACAGACAGACAAGAGACATGTGATCTTGGTTAGAACAAGACAAAGCTGCTGTTAAATGAGGCAAACAAACTATCAACAACACAGGCAGTGCAAGTACAAACGACAATGATGGCTAAATGAGCCTCAGATACAGCTCTGATAACAGAAAATCAACCATTCTACTTCTGTCAGCACTGGGAAACCCGTATTCTCTGCAACTCTTGGAATGGGACTCAGGGGACATATCTCTCTCTCAATATAGCTTGTTCAGTGCACATCTGATACTTCTTTGGTTCGTTGACGTTTTTGTATTCAATTAACTAGGTGCGCTGACGAACGAATGTATGATGATAATTTTGAGCAAACGGACGAAAGTGTTTCTTTGTTACTTGGTGTCTGTTTTGAGATAAAAGAATGAAAACCACTTTTTTGTTTCATATGAGTATCGTTTTCTCTTGCAACTGTATTGTAAATGACAAAAGTTCTCTGCAAATAAAAAAAACTTCATATTTTACTGTGACTTTTTTCTTACAACTATATTTTTATAGCATACATTTCCTTCTCTGACGTAAAAAAAGAACTGTCTTTGTTATCAGCAGTGCAGACAACAAATGATTCAATTTTCCAAATATCTAAAATCACGCATTACATTCATTCAGAGCCTCAGTTTACATTATCAAATTCATTTTTGCATTTAGGTAGCAAGGCAATGTAAGGCAAGGCAAGGTAGGCAAAGAAAGCAAGGCAAGGCGACAAGCCAGACCATGTAATTTCACTTTGACAGCTAAACGCAAACACTATAACAAACAGTTTATCTTTGGATACCAGTGCGTATTAGCAAACGACAGAAATAAGGCAGTTTTTAAATGGGCTGACTCCCGATAATCCTTCACATGCAGAGAAGCTGTTTGTGTCTTCCAGTGTCTTGTCTGCCACAAAGATAAAAAGGGGAAAAACTGGAACGAGAGAGAGAGAGAGATAGAGAGAGAGAGAGAGAAAGAGAGAGAGACAGACAACAGACAGACAACAACAGACAGACAGACAGACAGACAGACAGACAGACAGACAGACAGACAGACAGACAGAGACAAGAGACAAACAGACAGACGACAGACAACTGACAGACAGGCAGACAGAGAACAGAGACAGAGATTAAGATAGACAGACAGCATAAAACAGACAGACAAGACAGACAGACACAGAGATCAAATAAAGCATACAGCAAAGAGACAACCCCCTTTTTTCTCCTTCCTCCCAGGCTTATCAGGCTCATAGATCGTCCCCTCTCCTTTCATCCCCATCATAGTTTATCAAATTATTCCACACTGCTGTTGACTCTCGCTAACATCACGACAATCACAACAGCTGCTGGACCTAAAGGGAGACAATCCTCCCCTCTTTTCCTCTCTCCTCTCTCCTGTCTCCTCTCCTCACTCCTCTGTCTCCCCTCCTCTCCTCCCCTCTCTTCTCTCTCCTCTCCTTTTCTCCTCTTGTCTCCTACTCCTCTCTTCTCTTCACCACAGTCGACCAGCCTTTCATTGCACTATTACCGCTGATGACCTGTGCTTCCTATCTCCCAATGCCCCATAATAGACAGTGACCCCATGAATAGACTACAAAAGACCAGCACCAGAGCTTGGTTCTATCACTGTATGCCGAGCTATACTAGGCCTAGCGGCTGGCCCAGCTTTAAAGGCAGCGTCATGTCAGTTTTATCGATGTCAGCCAAGTGCTCGAGGACTGAATGTTTATTACGCTTTAGAAATTTGTTGTGTTGAGATTGTCTTCGGTTGTGACTAGCTCTCAGCTGGGGACGGGACTGCCTGGTGGTTACAGTGTGCAACTTATGATTTGAGGCCTGGGTTCAAGCTGCCACCGAGAGAATGCCGTTTAAAGGGTTGCCCCCCCCCCCTGGAGTTAACTACATCAATCATGGGAGTCATATGACAGACATCAATAGTTGCTGTCTGAGCATTCACAGAAAAACTATAAAGTGCCAACTCCACTCCTATAAAAGTCCCTCGGATGTCTATAAACTGAGGCCCGTGTGCGAACGTACACAGAATGAATTGTAAAAGATGTCCCATTACCTATGTGGTCGTAGGGGAGCGAGGCATCAGAAAACCCAACTTCTCTAGGGCTAACATATTGAGGGGGCGCCCATCTCCTCTCCCTCGCTGCTTTACCTTCCCTGACCCTATAGAGGACAGGTACCCATTTACAGCTGGGTGAACTGGGAGACTGTACTGAAGCCAAGTGCGCAAACGGTTACCATCCAATTGGTGACCATGGTCGATGCTGCTTAACCTTAGCTGGGGAAAACGTGCTCTGACCACTGAACAATGACTTGTGTAATGTTAAACCGTTCATTTTTTTCGAAAGAGTAGTCATTTGTGCCAGTGGAACGGATGATAAATTTACAAAGCAAAACTGCCTGCACACAGGGACTGGAAGGAAAAGCACACATGATACTTATTCGGTTATCCTCGAAAAAAGAAGATTTTTACAAATAATAAACACAAAAATAAATGTTATGACCAACAAATCATGTCAAGTCAGAATAAACTGCCTATAGTTAGGGTGAGGTAAATGAAAATATTTATATTATCATAATTCTTCATATAGAGGATAACAGAATAAGCAATCATTGCTTTTTCATCCGGTCCCGGTGTATGCATTTTGTAAATATTGTCATCTTTCCCACCGCACCGATGCTTACTCTTACGAAAAGGAACAGGATTTAACGTGTGCCAAGATGTTCTGCGTGCATTCGCACACGGCCTCGGTTTAAGTCTCATCCGAAAAACAAGTCCTACGTGCAAACTTCTCATCCACTGTGAACGTTTGGGCCCAAACCTTTCCCCCCATCCATTAGACCATGAGTGATGGTCTGACCGGGTGCTAGTCTTTCGGATGAGACGATAAACCGAGGTCCCGTGTGTTACTCATCATTATTTAGCGCACGTAAAAGAACCCACGGCATAAGAGTGTTGCCTCTGGCAAAATTCTGTCGAAAAAAGCCACTCTCAAAGGGAAAAATATAGTTGCAGACAGGATAAAGAAAAAATAATGGGTGCCGCTGCACTTAAATAATCACTTAAAATAAATTCAATTAGATAAACGCTCTGACGGTGCAGGTGACTCCAGAATCGATGAATGAAACAAGAGTGTATATTCAAGGTGACTGCTGAAGGTGTTCACCTGGGGAACGCCTATCAATCCATAACAACAAGAACAACTTAACTGCACTTAAACCCTATGGTTCAGCATACAAAAACATCAAATTTGCCTTTTTTTAATAGCAAACTAACACACTATTTTTCTTTTTCATACCATTTTTATAGCCGTAACTGATAACCACTCCACACAAAAAACGACCCTAGAACATTAAAAAAAAAATGAATAATAAAAAAGTTAAAATAATCATTTCCTGTCGCGTGAATACTTAATTGTTTCCCTATCACACTGCCTTTTCATCTCAAACCAGAATTCTGCCAAGTTTCTCTTTTGTTGCCGTGGTGGTTCTTCAGGTGCACTGAATTCTAGTTGCACACGGGATGTGGCGGGATAATCGGTCTCCACCAGACCACCCCTTGCGCCATTCATGACCCAGTGCAGTGAATAAGGAGAGGAGGATGTGTGGGTTCAAACGAGTGTGTTGTGGCAGGCAGGACCACTGAGCCACCTGCCCCTGCTGAAATGACTAGCATTGTAGTCCTGCTGCTAGCGTAATCCACTGCTTCTCAGATTGGGAAGCCAGACATATGTTTTCTGTGTGTGTGTGTGTGTGTGTGTGTGTGTGTGTGTGTGTGTGTGTGTGTGTGTGTGTGTGTGTGTGTGTGTGGTGTGTGTGTGTGTGTGTGTGTGCGTCTCTCTCTCTCTCTCTCTCTCCTCTCTCTCTCCTCTCTCTCTCTCTCCTCTCTCTCTCTCTCTCTCTCTCTCTCTCCTCTGTATGCCTGTCTGCCTGTCTGTATGTCCTCTGTCTGACTCTTTCTGTCTGTCTTTGACTCTCTCTGTCTCTATTATGTCTGTCTGTCTGTCTGTCTGTCTCTGTCTTCTCTCTGTCTCTCTTCTGTCTCTCTCCTGTCTCTCTCTCTCTCTCTCTCTCTCTCTCTCTCTCTCTCTCTCTCTCTCTCTCTCTCTCTCTCTCTCTCTCTCTCTCTCTCTCTCTCTCTTCCACCCCCCCCCCTCTCTCTGTGGTAGTAGTTGGTACACCGAATGGGGGACTCATTCAGTCTGGTCCCACGAGAAAGCTGTAGACTAACTGTTGTCAGTATGGTATTGAG
>CM060334.1:26905409-26907909 GCA_030674155.1 Stramonita haemastoma | reverse complement strand
AAGGGTGGGGGGTACCCTGGTGATTAGAATGTTGTGCTCGCGATCGGACGGCAAACACACGGGGGGAACGGTATGGTTAGAACATTGCGCTCGCAATCTGACGACCCGGGTTCGATTCCCGTTCAAGGGGATATTTTCCTTGGAGTTAAAATCAGTGCTGACTCCACTCTCCCCAAACATCTTTCGGGTGAGACTATAAACCGAGACCCCGTGTGCGAACGCACGCAGAACATTTTGAGCACATGTTAAATCCTGTTCCGCTTTTCGAAACAGTAGGCCATTGTGTGCCGGTAGGAACAGATGAGAAGATTTACAAAACTGCATACGCACGGAGACTGGATGTAAAAAATCACATAAGTGCTTATTCCATTATCCTCGATATCAAACAATAAAGAAATAAAAAATAGGTAAATAAATGAATGAATGAAATAGTAAACAGATAGGTAGATAGATAGATAGATAGATAGATAGATAGATAGATAGATAGATAGATAGATAGATAGATAGATAGATAGATAGATAGATAGATAGATAGATAGACGGACGGACGGACGGACGGACGGACAGACAGACAGACAGACAGACAGACAGACAGATAGAGAGATAGAGAGATAAACGGCCCATAATCGAACCCTCTATCAAGCCACCACTAAGATTCTCATCCCAGAGGATTTTCCCCAGGAGTTAACATCTCCACTCTCCCCAAAGTCCTTAGGATGAGACCATGAATCGAGGCCCTGTGCGCAAATACATGCAGAACATCTTGCGCATTCAATAAAACTCGTCCTGTCTTTCGAAAAAGTGGACTATTCGTGTTAAGTAAAAATGGATGACAAAAGATATTCTATACAGAGGGAAACGCATGCACGTTGATGTCGTGTCAAGACATCATTCAGGAAGTTGGAATGTGGCGACCTTAATGGTGGTCAAAAACTGTGGCATAAGCCAAGTTCTCGCCATTGTTGAACCTCAGAGCTCTACCAGTGAAACGAAAATACTTTTTTTAAAGTTTGAAAAAGATGAAAGTATCTCAGCCTACGCTTTGGGTTATCGACCTTTCGCTCAAAGTTGAAAATCTGGTGCAGAGGGTATGGCTACGCAGAATGAAGAAAATAAGTCACGGTTATTTTGTCATAAACTGTTCTCCCTGAAAGAGAATCTCTCAAACAGCAGAGACACTATTCAGCCATAATATGTAGTCAGACATACTTCTTTTAAAGTTGATACTACTACGAACGTTGACGCTTTTTCGTGAAGTGTGTATCCTATCAACTACCCAGTGACATACATTCTGCTACTTACTAGAAGATGGAGAAAGGTTTAATATGTATGGAAAAAACATATGACTATTTGGTATCAGGTGAAGGAACCTTGGGTGAGAAACTGATGGCATCACATGCAGCAGTGTTCAGATAGAGGGAGGTGTCATTGCTGCGTTGATGGAAGTGGGGTGTGTGTGGGGGGGGGGGGGGGGGGGGGGGGGGATGTAAGTGTGTGTGTGCACTGTGTGTTTTGTATATGTGTTTGTGTGCTTTGTGTTTTTGGTGTGTGTTTATCTCTGTGTGTTTGGGTGTGTGTATATGTGTGTGTTTGTGTGTGTTTTGTGAAAGTGTGTGTGTGCCCACGCAAGCATGCGTGCGTCCCTGTGTGTGTGCGTGCCTGTGTGTGTGTGTTTTGTGTGAGTGTGTGTATGAGTGTGTACATGTGTGCTTACATCCAGATATGTGTGTGCGTACGTGCGTGTGTGTAAGTGTGTGTTTTGCATGCATGCATGCATGCGTGTGTGCACATGAAGGCCAACGTGATGGTTCTCAAACTAATGAAGTCACTTCAGTGTTCCATCATGGCAAAGTAACTATGTACCCCACATATCCACCCCACCTCTACCCTATCCTCTGCCTCTGAAAACACCGCTCTGTCATCTCTCTCTTTCTCTCTATCTGCGCAGACATCACAGTGGACACTGGGGCTGTAATGGACTGAAGACTGTGGACAGACCTGGTAGGAAGGAGGAAGACGTAGAAGTAGGAAAATGAGGTGAGCTTTTAGACAGAGAGAAACGAAACGAAAAAGGTTTCAGCTTTCTGGAGAAGACTTCGAGAAAGGAGAGTGAGAAGGAAGGGAAGGGATGGGGAAAGAGAGAAGAGGAGGGAGGAAGAGAGGGAGGGAAGGAGAGAGACAGACAGACAGACAGGCAGACAGACAGACAGACAGACAGACTGACAGACAGACCGACAAACAGATTAAAATAAGCCAGAGAGGCAAAGGCACAGGGAGAGAGACACAGAGACACAGAGACACAGACAGAGAGAGAATGTGTGTGTGTGTGTGTGTGGTGTGTGTGTGTGTGTGTGTGTTTTGTGTGTGTGTGTGTGTGTGTGTGTTGTGTGTGTGTGTGTGTGTGTTTGTGCGTGTGCTTTGTGTTGTGTGTGTGTGTGCTTTGTGTTGTGTGTGTGTGTGTGCTTTGTGTTGTACTACTAACTACTACTACTACTACTAC
>CM060334.1:26887909-26900409 GCA_030674155.1 Stramonita haemastoma | reverse complement strand
AGAGAGAGAGAAGAAGACAGACAGACAGACAGACAGACAGACAGACAGACAGACAGACAGACAGACAGACAGACAGACAGACAAGACAGACAGACAGATATAGACAGACATACAGAGAGAGAGAGAGACAGAGAGACAGAAAGATAAACAGAGACAGAGCCAGACAGACAGAAACAGAGGGGGGTGGTGTGTGTGTGTGTGTGTGTGTGTGTGTGTGTGTGTGTGTGTGTGTGTGTGTGTGTGTGTGTGTGTGTGTGTGTTGTTGTGTGTGTGTCTGTGTCTGTGTCTGTGTGTCTGTGTGTCTGTGTGTCTGTGTGTCTGTGTGTCTGTGTGTGTGTGCCTGTGTCTGTGTCTCTGTGTCTGTGTCTGTGTCTGTGCTTAGAGGTAACGCACACGTTCAAAAAGCAGTAAGTCGTACCGTAGATTCAATCCCGTTTGGAATCTCAACTTTTTTTTAACCCCAATCCCAAAGCCGCGAGTAGTGACCTGGGTGCTAGTCTTTCGGATAAGACGAAACACCGCGGTTCCGTGCGTGGAACACACGATTTAGCGCACCGAAGTCGGAGTATGGCTGCCTGTATGGCGAGATATTTGAAAACAGGCATACAGGTGAACGTCTCATTCAATGTGTACCTAACATCTCACGGTGATTTTCAGGTGGGATGAGTGAAACAGAGTGCATGGTCTGGGTGACGCCCAGGGTGTTTGAACCAGGTACGCTTACCATCACTACCACCACCACTACCACCACCACAAATAACAACAACAATAACAACAATAAGTGTCCTTCAAACATTCCTTTGTGCACCCCCATCCTATTTGAAACTGTATGAATACATCCTATTAAAGATAATAACATCAAACGACGTTTTATTTTTATTTTCATAAAAGATGGGGGTAAAGAAGTTATAAAACATGGTTCCCTGCTTTGATCAAGAAATACATTTGAATTTCATTAAGTTAAGCGTCAATATTAGCTGACTTCATTAAGCTGAGGAGAGAGAGAGAGAGAGAGGAGAGAGAGAGAGGAGAGAGAGAGAGAGAGAGGAGAGAGAGAGAGAGAGAGAGGAGAAGAGGAGAGAGGAGAGAGGAGAGAGAGATTGAGATTTGAGGAGGGGACTTAATTAAACACAACTCTTGGGAAGGGACTTAATCGAACACTGCACTGGGATCACGTCACGAGAGCGTGGGTGAAGTCCGTTGGGTGAGAGACACACAGTACGAGGTGCAAACCCTGTGAGCATTTATTTTATTTATTTTCTGCCTCCCTGGTTCACTCTCCCTCCCCCCCCCCCCCCCCCCCCCCCCCCAGAAAAGACTTCAAAGGTAACAATTCTCATCAAAGCCGAACTGGGATGCGCTGGGCCTGACTTGTCAGGCACTTATTAACGGCAGTGCTACGTATTTTTGCTCATACGTCAGACAACAACAGTTGCTGTCTGAGCATTCGACGAAGAAGAAGATTTTTTTTAGATAGGAAATGCTTTTTTTTTTTTATCTCAGTTTATAACCTCATGAGATATGCTGCCACTTTTATTTCAATCAAAGATGCATGTACGGATTCTGGCACATTGTCTAAATCGAACTTTTCCATTTTGCTGTAGCTAAAGTGATCGCAAGCCCACTATTTTCCTATATAATTCATAAAAAGCACGTTCTCCTTGAATCAAACTTGCATGGTGGGCATTTCCCAGCTTAACACTTTGGTGTTACCCAGAATAATGCTCTCTATCTCATGCTCTCTGTTTAACTCACTACACCTAGGAATCATTTTAAGACAGTAGGTACACACTGGACGGGAAGTTTACGTGTATGTCTGCTTTCAAGAACCTCGCTATATAGGCAGTCTCATTTTTTATTTGGAGAATGAACTCAGTTTGATTCGTTAGCTTTTCGAACATGGAAGAGACAACACAGTTGGTAGGGGTATAGAATTCTTGTCCTAATTATTCTGAGGTAACCTGTTGCACGTTGAAATCTGGAAGGTACTCTATGGACTTAGAACCTAACTGAGGATGCTCTTTTTAGAATGCCCCATGCTAATAGACCAGTTAGAGACTTGTCACTTGTTACGCATATGTGTGTGTATACATGTGTGGAAGATTCAGTGTGCTCATTAAAGACCCTTGTGCTGATTTCAGTACTCAGTGGGTTGCAGAAACAAGAAATTGATATCAAACATTTGCACCCAGAATTGGTTTCTTCTTCTTTTTTTTTCTTTTTTTTTTTTTTTTTGGAGCACTGGATCAACATGGCGTATGGTTTGCTAACTTGGTTGTCCTAGCAGATAATATGGGGCTATTGCAGACATAAGCCTATATGACACAACTTATGTGCCAAGATCCTCTCTCAATAATCATTGAAAAGTGTTTTTAAATCCATTTTAACGCCTTCTGTTTTATTTTTCACACCTACGCACTTTACCTTAGCAAGAAAGAATACTAACTTTGATCATCCTCTAATAAACTAGCAAACAAACACATCTAGAACTGAAAATCTGACATTTATAGATTTGATTTGATTTATTCTTTTATATCGAGGATGATGGGATAAGCACTCTTTTGCTTTTTTACATCCAGTCCCCGTGTGTATGCAGTTTTGTAAATGTCATCTGTTCCCACCGGCACACGATGGCCTACTCTTACGAAAAGCGGAACAGGATTTAACGTGTGCACAAGATGTTCTGCGTGCGTTCGCACACAGGGCCTCGGTTTAAAGTCTCATCCGAAGGACTTTTGGGGAGAGTGGAGTCAGCACTGATGTTAACTCCAGAATAGAATAAACGGTTGAATCATCTTACCCTAAAAACAGGTCAGGTTGATTCGTACTATTTCTAAGCTCGAAATATACCGAGCCATTATAATCATGTTTTGGGAGAGGGCAGCTGGTATAAGTTAGCAAGCGGCCTGTGATCCCTGCACTGCATTCAGAGATAGCCCTAACTGGATAATATCAAGAGAGAAGTTCGCTGAGATCATACTACTTTATGCATCAGAACTGCCTGGCTTATAGTGTGCATCGTCTGTTTTCAGGGTGCTTCTTTGAATTTAAAAAAAAATCCACTCACCCACCCACCCACCCAGAGAGAGAGAGAGAGAGAGAGAGAGAGAGAGAGGAGAGAGAGAGAGAGAGAGAGAGAGAGAGAGGAGAGAGAGAGAGAGAGAGAGAGAGAGAAACCAAGCCCTTTCATCTGTAAATCAACTACTTGTGCATGTGTGGATGCTCACCAAAATGTGTTTATGCATTTGTACCTGAATATGTCAATGTTTGTGTGTGTGTGTGTGTGTGTGTGTGTGTGTGTGTGTGTGTGTGTGTGTGTGTGTGCGCGCGCGCGCGCGTGTTGTGTGTGTGTGTGTGTGTGTGTGCGCGCGCGCGCGCGCGCGCGTGTGTGTGTGTGTGTGTGTGTGTGCGTGCGTGCGTGTGTGTGTGTGCACGCGCGCGCTCGTACATACGCACTCGTGACTTAACCGACATTACAATTAAATCTGCCCCGTGCTACTATTTTTGAACTTCTGAGTGCATCCAAACAAAACTTTGATCAAAAAGATATTTTTTTTTTTTAATGCTGATCATAAAATGTCTCAAAGATTTCTACTAATAAAAGCTATAGATGTAGATCTAGATCTACTCCAGGGCGAGTGTTTGTTTTTGTTTTGTCTCTTTTTTTACAGATTGGAAGGGGGGTGGAGGAAATGGTTGTGGAAGAACTGGCTTTTCAAGTAAATTTGGTAGTGACGCATTTTCGAAAGAAAAGTATCTTTTGACAGCCGTATATAGCAGTGTAACTGCACTTAAAATAATAACATTACAGAAAATACTCTCTTTTTTAACTTCAAAAATAAGCTAAAACGAGCCACACGAACAAAATAACCTTTATAGCTTTCTTCAGCACCTAAGAAAAGGAAATAGAGCTCGTGATTGCATCACTTTGAAGATGATGTCAATAGACTTTTTAATACGTAAGGTGGGCAGACTTTAGGAAACAGCTTAGTGAGAAGTTCAATTCTAACGTGTTCTTTCATAATGGTTAGTTAGCACCAGTGTCCCTTCCCATCTCTTGTGATATAGGCTAACCCTCCCTAGCTGGCTGGAATGATTACTGTCCTGTTTGGGCCCAAAAACTTTTCCCCCATCCGTTAGACCACGAGTGGTGGTCTGGATGCTAGTCTTTCGGATGAGATAATAAAACGAAGTCCCGTGTGTTACACATTAACTAGTGCACGTAAAAGAACCAATGGCAACAAAAGGGTTGTCCCAGGCAAAATTCTGTAGAAAAAAAAGGCACTCTGATAGGGAAACAAAAAAAATACAGTTGTAGACAGAAAAAAAAAATGGGTGGTGCTGCACTTTGGCGACGCGCTCTCCATGGGAGGAGCAACCGAAATTTCACACAGAGAAATCTGCTGTGACACAAAGTGGTATAAAATACAATAAATACTGTGGAAATAGCATAGTTCTCCGGTGGTGCTTTTTCGTCGCTAAATACATGTTGTTCAAAGTGAGTTTATCGTTTGATCATAACAGAAACATAATAATTAATAGACAACACTTTTTGTTTTTAGCTTTTTTTGTAATGTCAGGACATGCATTCTGCTCAGTTTCAATGTATCATACATATAACCAGAAGTTGTTAACACCTTTTTTTTTTATCAGGAAAGGCATTCTTCAATTTGATGGAAACAGCTAAATCTAGTTAGCACCTTTTCATCAGGAAGTGCATTCTGTTTGATTAATCGTTTTATCAGAGGCGCTAAGTTAGCAATCTTTTATCAGGAAATGACGTCTGTTTGATTTCAGTTGATCGTTTGATAAAAAACGCTATCACTTTACAACTTCATTTAAACACGTCCTAAGCGAGGAAGTTGAGGATTCTTGAATCAATCACTAACTCGAAGACAGACTTTTCGTTTTCTAGGCAGGTGTGTTACCTTTGGACTACTGACCCAATTCAATACTGATCAGTAGAACTGCAGTTCCAGACGTGTTGACAGCTGCCTCATCAGGAAATCTATTCTCTTTGATTTGGGTTCATCATGTCATCGGGAAACGTGGCGCTTCGACTTCTATCAAATATGCATCCCAGTTAAATGACCCGTAGTCCTGCCCATTTCCTGCTATCGCATTCATCTTCCCATAGCTGATGAACTACAGTCGTAACAGAATAGCACGTAACGTTCACCTTGAATATCAGTTCAGACTACTGCTTTAGAAGGTTGTTGTTGTTGTAGCTGTTTTCGTTGTTGTTGTTGTTATTCTTTGAGTGTTCCCCAGCTTAACACCCTTGTGGCACTCAGTGAATGCATTGTGTCTCGATCATTACACCCAGAACTCACTGTAAGGCCATACGTGCAATGCAAATATGAAGTTTGGTTGTATGGCTGTTTTCTAGTCGCAATGTAGGTACCCATACACCGGTGTCATGGCATTTTCTTCTTCTTTAACCGTAGACTACAGTTCGTTACGGAAAGAGCTTGTAATGGCTGAAGACAATCTCAACATCAAATTTTTAAAGCATAGCAGCATTTTGATGCGGACATTAGTACTTTGCTGACATAAATAATTGACAATGCTTTTGGCCTGGGACAGATCAAGCTTCGGGTTGTTGAGATTTTTTTTTTTTTCAGATATGGCAAAACTGAATTTGAACTATTTCTCTGTTGATACTACAGGTAGATATGGCATGAATGTATAGACTGTTTCTCTGTACAGGCAGATGTTTCATAAATATGTGGTTTATTCCTCTGCATAGCTAGATATGGCATACGTGTATGTGGACTATTCCCCCGTACAGGTAGAAATGGCATAGTGTATGTGGACTATTCCCCAGTACAGGTAGAAATGGCATGCGTGTATGTGGACTATTCCCTGTACAGGTAGAAATGGCATACGTTGTATGTGGATATTCCCCTGTACAGGCAGAAATGGCATACGTGTATGTGGACTATTCACCTGTACAGGCAGAAATGGCATTAGTGTATGTGGACTATTTCCCTGTATCAGGTAGAAATGGCATACGTGTGTGTGGACTATTCCCTGTACAGGCAGAAATGGCATACGTGTATGTGGGCTATTCCCGTACAGGTAGAAATGGCATAGTGTATGTGGACTATTCCCTGTACAGGCAGAAATGGCATACGTGTATGTGGACTATTCCTGTACAGGCAGAAATGGCATACGTGTATGTGGACTATTCCCCTGTACAGGCAGAAATGGCATACGTGTATGTGGGCTATTCCCCAGTACAGGCAGAAATGGCATAGTGTATGTGGACTATTTCTCCTCCACAGGTAGGTATGGCGTAAATACACGAGGCATATTTCCCCATAACTATGGTCAGATATGGTATAAACTCATATGGAATACTTCCTCTTATAGGCAGATACGGCTAAGTGTATATGGAATATCCTAGCAATAGGTAGAAAGGCAAAGGTGTCTCTGGAATATTTCCTCTTATAAGCTGAAAATGGTCTTAACCATAAGTGTCTATGTCTCTGGAATATTTCCTCTTATAAGCAGAAATGGCATAAGTATCTCTGGAATATTTCCTCTAATAAGCAGAAAAGACAAAGGTGTCTCTGGAACATTTCCTTGTATAAGCAGAAATGGCATAAGTGTCTCTGGTATATTTCCTCTCATAAGCAAAGGCAAAGGTGTCTCTGGAATATTTACTCTTATAAGCAGAAATGGTATAAGTGTCTCTGGAATATTTCCTCTAATAAGCAGAAAAGGCATCAGTATATTTTATGAAATATGCCCTCATATAGATCAGATGTGGCTTCAGTCTATGAAATTTTTGCACTCAGATAGGCTGGCATGGCATAGGTCAACATGGAATATCATTATACCCCCAGAATTATAGACAGTCATGGTCCATGTGCATATTCCGCGTATGCACACTTTGTGGATTTATAAAGCCTGGAAACACATCACTTTTGACGCCACTTCACTGATGTACCCTAAAGCCCAGTGGTCCAGGCTGTCTTCAGCACCGTAAATCCTCTGAAGTCGGAGTGTGGCTGCCTATATGGCGATGTACTTGAAAACAGTCATACACGCACACTTCTCACCCAGTGTGCAATGTCAATCTCACAGGGATTCACAGGTGGGATGAGTGAGTCAGAGTGTGGCACATTCTGGGTGACTCCTAGAGTGTTAAACTGGGGAGCGCACAACAACAAACAACAACAACAACAACAACAACAACAACAACAACAAAACAAGTACCATAGAATCCTTGAAGCCGTGGAATTGAGTCTCAGATGCCGAGACTAGTGAAATAAAGGCGAGGATTTTGAAGATCTCGCGGGTCAGTTTAAAAAAGAACTGCAGACCTGCCTGTGCTTAACTCTCTTTTTTGGTATAAACAATAAAACTGAAAATGAAATACGCATGTTGAAGATCATGTGATTGATATCAGCGTAAGGTTCAGAAAATATGGACACATCTACCACGCATCCTGTCAAACAAAAAAAAAGAGCTGCTCTGAACTTAGAATGTGTGGGCTGAGGCCAGAGAGCAGACCTCCTGCAGAGTTACACAGCATAGCAGAAGAACTTCACACCACACGCCCCGCCTGGTAAGGGACCGCAAAGAAGAAATCACAAGACCACTTAACACCTTTTTTGAACTAAACCTCCATAGCCTTACCGCCAATAAATCTCAACTTTAAAGATCTCATCATAAGCTCTGTAACTAGAAACATCTGGTATAGGCAGGAGAAAAACCCGGATATTTTTGGGAATAAAGCTAGGTCTATCCCCTTGCACATTTCAAACAGGTCATTTCGTGCGATAGAGTCATAAGTTTTGAAAACTTATGAGCTATTATAATCAAAAGTTTACAGAGAGAGAGAGAGAGAGAGAGAGAGAGAGAGAGAGAGAGAGAGAGAGAGAGAGAGAGAGAGAGAGAGAGAAGAGAGAGAGAGAGAGAGAGAGAGAGAGAGAGAGAGAGAGAGAGAGAGCAGCGGGTATAACTTAGCTGGCTCCCTCTGATTATCTTTACTGCTTCTTTAGCTAACTAGGTAATGTCAAAAGAGAAGGTTATGCAGCACATATGTACCTGATGCATTCAGAGAGGCTGATGTTCTTTGCGCATCTTGTGGTTTAGGAGTGGCGCGATGGATTTTGTGTCGGTAAATTATGGGGAATTTTTATCCGTCTGGATGAGTGTGTTCAAGTATATGTGCACTTATAGGTCACAGTTTTGTGTGTGTGTGTGTCTGTGTGTTGTTTTTTTGTTTTGTTTTGTTTAATGTCCTTCACTACTAGGTGATATAGACACACCCGCATTCAAACCATCACCTCTCTCTCCTCTCTCTCTCTCTCTCTCTCTCTCTCTCTCTCCTCTCTCTCTCTTCTCTCTCTCTCTCTCTCTCTCTTCAGATATATATAAATATAATATAAATATATATATATATATATATATATATATATATATATATATATATATATATATATATATATATATATATATAACTACAGTAGAGGTCTTACTGGGGAACAACATATATCAGCAACTGATGTTATAAACTGCTGAGAGTCATATAAACCTTCTATGTCTGTGTCTGTGTGCGCGTGCGTTGTGTGTGTGTGTGGTGTGGTGCGTGCGTGCGTGCGTGTCGTGTGCGTGTGTGTGTGTGTGTGTGTTATAAAAGACATATATGAATATAGAAACAAAGAGACAGACTGATAAAGCTGGAGAGAGAGGGAGGAGGGGGAGAAAAAAAACCCAGACAGACAGAGACAGACAGAGAGACAAACAGACAGAAACAGAGAGGGGAGGGAGAGAGAGAGAGAGAGAGGAGAGAGAGAGAGAGGAGAGAGAGAGAAGAGAAGAGAGAGAGAGAGAGAGAGAGAGAGAGAGAGAGGAACACACATACACACGCACCCCCCCCCCCCCCCCCCCCCCCACCCCACATACACACACACACAGATGCAGAAAACAGACAGAGACAGAGAGCTGAGAATATATCTACTTTGAACGCTATACCTGCCTGCACATATATACATGCATAACTGCACGTTTACATGTACCTGCAAATTGGCGTGGTACGGTATGCAATACAGACAGACAGGTCCTAACACATACATGCCTGAGTACATTCCACCATACACAGCAGTGTGTATGTATGCATGTATATGATAATGTACACCCCACCAGTCAGTTTCCATGTGAGTGTTGTGGGAAGAGATGGACACAGAGCAGTCAGCATGATATCATCAGCAGACACCTCTCTCTCTCTCTCTCTCTCTCTCTCTCTCCTCTTCTCTCTCTCTCTCTCTCTCTCTCTCTCTCTCCCTCTCTCTCTCTCTTCTCTTCATCTCTTCTCTTCTCTCTCTTCTCTCTCTCTTCTCTCTCCTCTCCATATTTTTGGATTCTAGGGTGGTTCTTTCTACTAAGAAGCAGGGAAACTTAAGACATCTGACCTGTGTTTGTACTCATTTTTTGTCTCAGTTAGCACTCAACACGTGTTTATATGAATATGCATGAATGGGTGTACTTTGTTGTGTTGTCAAGCCTAATCAAACTTGTGAGAAGTCATGATTAATTAGGTTTTTCCTTTTTTTTCTCCTTTTTCCTCCCTTATACCTTGACATGTATTGTGCGCATGTGGCCAAAGGCCAACGCTAATCAAACACTTTCAGAGTTCAGAGCTCTCTGTCTGTCTGTCTGTCTGTCTGTGTCTGTCTGTCTGTCTGCTTCTCTCTCTCTCTTCTCCTCTCTCTCTCTCTTCCTCTCTCCTCTCCCTCCTCTCTCTCCTTGCCTACTATACAACCAACTGCAGCTGTGGCATCATCCGACATGATAACATCCTCTCCACACTTCACTCCTCCTATTCTTCTGACTGCAAGAGTCTGAATTAATAAGTAAGGGTGAAAGAAGAGAGAGAGAGAGAGAGGAAGAAGAAGAGAGAGGAGAGAGGTAGAGAGAGTAGAGAGAAGAGAGATGTAGAGAGAGACAAGAGGGTATGAATGAGCTTTAGTAGTGTTGATGAAGATAGATAAGAAGGGGAAAGAGAGAGAGAGAGAGAGAGAGAGAAGAGAGAGAAGAGAGAGAGAGAGAGAGAGAAGAGAGAGAGAGAGGAGAGAGAGGAGAGAGAGAGAGAGAGAAGAGAGACAGAGAGAGACAGAGACAGACAGACAGACAGACAGACAGACAGACAGACCAGACAGACAGACAGACAGACAGACAGACAACAGACAGAGAGACAAAGGCAGACAAACGGAAAGAGACAGAAAACAGGGAACTGAGAAAGATTCTGGCTGAGAAAGAGAGACATAGAAAGAGACAAAGGCAGACTTCAGGCAGACAAACAGACACAGACAGTGGCCGGATCACAAAGACAGAAAAAAATGAACAGGCAGACAGACAAACACACAGACAAGCAGACAGACGGACAGGCAAACAAAGAGACAAAGACGGTAGAGACAGATATCAACAAAGATCTCACTATGTCTCTTCACACTTCTAAACGTTGGTGGTTTAGTTGGCCGATGATTGATGTTGTAGTGTTGTGTGTTGTGTGTGTGTGTGTGTGTGTTGTGTGTGTGTGTGTGTGTGTGTGTGTGTGTGTGTGCGGACGCGCGCGCGCGTGCGTGCGTGCGTGCGTGCGTGTGTGTGCGCGCGCGCGTTTATTCTTATTTTTATTTTATTCTTTTATATCAAGAATATGGAATAAGCATTCTTGTGCATTTCTACATCCGTCCCTGTGTGTATGCAGTTTTTTTGTAATGTCATCTGTTTCACCGGCACACGATGGCCTACTCATACGCAAAGCGGAGCAGGATTTAACGTGTGCGCAAGATGTTCGTGCATGCGTGTTTCTGTCTGTCTGTCCGCCTATGTACCCAGGGACGAGGGTGTTTGTTGGCGAGTTGTGGAGAAATGGAGGATGCTGCATGCGCAAAAAAAAAACACGATATTGAAAATGTGTGAATGCATGCGTGTGTGCAAGCGCGGTTTTTTTTTTAATAGTTTTTTTGTGCGTGAGTGCATGATGCATACACACGCGCGTGTACGTGAGCGTTGTTAATAAGTGCCCAGCTTCTATCCATCTTATTTCGCTGTCAAACTGTCAGGGGGGATTTACCGTGAAATAAAGCAGCCCACCTTTCCTTCATTACACACACAATCAGAGTTGCTCTTACAGATAACTCTGTTTCTGGGCCGCAATATACAGTTTTGAGAAAATGTCAGGTAGTGTTAAACGATGAAGCAGCTTATCAAATCAAAATCTTTTTCACTGCTTTGTTACTGTTGTTGTCGTGTGTTCCCTAGTTTAGCACTCTTGGGTTAACTCAGAATATGCACTCTGACTCACCCATTTTATTTGGGACCTACTGTGAGAACCCTTTACTCTAACCATGCCTGATTTTAAGGCATTTGAAAATCCACTAGGTGTACACTGTTCTCTTCAGGGAAGGGAAGGAAATAAGTGTGTTTTGTTGTATTAAAGAAATAAATGGAAAACGGTCGTGGCCTATTAATTGCTTTTTGTTTCATCTGTTATTTTCTTGAGGTTGTATGTAATGGTCTGTTCATGTGCATGCAAAAAAAAAGGGAGGAAAAAAAGGACTAAAGAAGGAATACAATAGAAAATAAAGTTAATATATGGAAGGGGCACTATGTTTGCCTGCATATATAAAACAAGACTTCCGAGAAACAGAATTTTGGTAAGCTGACGGTGTATTTATAGGGTTGTTGTTTTTTTTTGCCAATTTCGAAGCTACCCATCACCAAAGATTCACCTCTTATGTGCTCATAGGGGGTTAGAGTAGACCATTGTGTGCCGGTGGGAACAGATAACAAAATTTACAAAGTTGCAAACACACAGGGAGTGGATGGAAAAAAAGCACATGAGTGCTTATACCATTATCCTCTATATAGAAGAATAAATAAATCAGTACATAGAGGAGCGAGGTGCCAGAGACCTCAGCTTCTCTGTGGCAGTATCCATCTCCTCTCCCTCGCTGCTTTACCTTCCCTGACCCTAAAGAGGGCAGGTAACCCATTTACAGCAGGGGGAGACTGTGCTGAAGTCAAGGCACACGAACAGTTAACCTTCCGCCAGGCAACCACGCTCAACACTGCTTTCCCCATCGGGGGGAAAGCAAGTGCTCTGATCACTGAGCTATCCCCTCCCTAAAAGTACTTTATATCAAAATAGTGCTTGCTAAAATATGCAGCCTAACCTATGATTATTCTATCTGCGCAGTATAGCCATTTTTTAATAACTGCTGTTGTTACTTGATAATTTTAGAAACAGAAAAAGGATCCAGTCTATGGAAGAAATTACAGGTATGGCAAATTGTTTGCAATGGGTAGAAAGTTTCAACAGGCACTTTGTAGAAGACGCTACGCCATCTTATTCTATAAGTCGATTGTGTCCATGTCCATGTCCATGTCTCTCTCTCTCTCTCTCTCTCTCTCTCTCTTCTCTCTCTCTCTTCTCTCTCTCTCTCTCTCTCTGATCTTATGACTGAAAAAGGTAAGCATGGGGC
>CM060334.1:26880409-26882909 GCA_030674155.1 Stramonita haemastoma | reverse complement strand
CAATGACCTTCCTCCGTGAACCCCCGGGCCCGAAAGCTTTAACACAAACTCATCACAGACAAAGTAGTGTATGGAGAAACCGAAACTCGTCACCATGAGACCAGAGCAACTGTGGCCAGTGAATCAGTGTCATTGAGTTGGGTTTTTTTTAATCATTATTGCATGATAATCATTGACGTTAAGGATGGTGTAAAGATGCTGCTGTGGAAGTGCATCTGCCTTGAGACTACGTGACAGGGCTGTACTCTACAATTTCTATCATGATAATATAGCTCGGTGTCTCACAGTGTCCGGCTCTGGGTAGGCGTCTCATTCTGTCTGGCTCCCGACTGAACTATTACCGTCGTCAGAAGGGAGCTTAGTTGGTGGCATCACGCGTATGCTAGCTCAGAATAGGCACCACCGAACACGACCAAAGTGATCCAGCAGCAGTGCAGGGCTTTCCTGACTAGTGGCCCCTCTGCGGCCTGACATTGATGGGTGTCCTGTGGACTGCCTACCCTGAGGATGTGAAATTGTGAATCTGGGTATGGCTGGGGCGGGGAGATTGGCATGAAAAGAGTGGTTAACAGCAGGACTGAAACGTCACAGAAGATGAGGCAGCACAAAAAAATATTCAACGTTATTTACTCTAAAGATCAGAACAGAAAATCAGAAACAACAGCATTCTAGTATATCAAAAAGAGAAAACAGCTTAAGCAACTCTTTCTGTCTCCAAAAAGGGTCTTCTTTCTTTCTACTTTCTGAGTGGTACACAGTCTAAGACCTTAACTATCCGCCAAGGCGCCACAATTCATAATTAGTCCCTAAGACTCCAAGACTTTCTCTCATCTTGGATTTTTTTCGGTTGTTTGTCTTGTTTCTCGACAAAGCTCTGAGCTTCACCAATGGTGAAATTTTGCGCAAGCGGATATCTTTGCCCACCATGAATACAGCGAATTCTGATTTTAGGGATGTATGCTGGGTTTGTTCGTGTTTCTGTAACCGAACGCTGACATGAGTTAAGGGACCTTTAACGTGCATAAAGGAAGAAAGGAAAGAGAGAGTGAGAGTCAAGTTAGACAAATAGACAGACAGACAGAGAGCAGTTTGATTGTTTTACCACAAAAAGACCCAGTATCAAATTTTGGGAGGTTATATTGTATTGTAATAATCTGAAACGTCGGCAAACCCTTTGTTAGAACAAGAAGAGCGTGTATAACAGTTGATCAAGCAGCTCGTTTGTAGTCGTTTTCTCTTCAGTTTTCATAATATCTCTGTCATCTGTTCCTGTTAGCCAGCTAACCATTCTGCCTTTATGTATCTTGACAATTGCACTGAAAACCCTGATGAAGCTTTCAACTCATGTGGATATTTTGCTGAATGTTCTCTGATTAAAAGGAGGAATCAGTTTTCTTATTAATAATAAAATAAAAAACAGACATCTGGTGGTCTAGATATTAAACCTATGATTCGGTTTGAAAATGGGGCAGACATCTATTTCGAAGCCAGATTAATTTTCCTATAGTCTATGTCAGGAATGATGAGAGAAAAGAAAAGGGGCGGAAGACGAAGAAGACGACTTTATCTGTCAATCTCTTTCTCCATCAGATGAGCAAACTCTGGTGGCATTACGTGGAGCTTCTACCCTCCACAGCGGCGATGGAGACAACGGACATCTCTCTCTCTTTTCTCTCTCTCTCTCTCTTCTCTCTCTCTCTCTCTCTCTCTCTCTCCCCTCTCTCTCTCTCTCTCTCTCTATCTCTCCTTCTCCCTCTCCCTCTCTCCCTCTCACTCAATCCGTCTGTCTTTCTGTCTGTCTGTATAATTTAAATTCGTAGAATGAGGGAATTATGAGAGCCAAAAAATAAATAAATACATAAAATAACAACCTAAAAAGCAAAAGATGGCAAGAGCAGAACAGTCATTTATCCTAGACATTAATTTTTATGCAGACTTACACAGGCCAAAATTCCAACTAAAAACCTTCGAGACAAGTTCAGTTTTCCCTATCTGTTAATTAATATCTGGTTGTAATAGATAGATAGATAGATAGATAGATAGATAGATAGATAGATAGATAGATAGATAGATAGATAGATAGATAGATAGATGATTAGAGAGAGAAGAGAGAGACATAGAGACATAGACAGATAGAATAGATAGATAGATAGATAGATAGATAGATAGATAGATAGAAGATAGATAGATAATAGATAGATAGATAGATAGATAGATAGATAGATAGATAGATTATGCTACCACAGATGAAAACCAGCTCTAGAAGATCACTTTTCAATATTACGTAGCCACACAGCAGGCTGTCAAAGCCTCATCATAACACCGACCAGGCTTGGAAATTCAACCACCTGCAGTCTTGGTCAATAATTCTCGGGGTGTGTTACACCTTTTATCAAATTTGTGCCCGGGGTGAAGGTGTTGCTAATGAGGCTTCCCCAGCTGAACACCCCAGGGGTCACCCACAATAATATGCACTCTAGCCCACTCATCCCATCTGGGA
>CM060334.1:26865409-26875409 GCA_030674155.1 Stramonita haemastoma | reverse complement strand
CAGTGACTGGGACAGCTTTTGGTCCGGGTCAATGAACCTTATACCTCCTCAAACCCTTGCCCTGTCTGCGTAAACTGATGCTTGTATGGATTCTTTTAGAAACAGAAGGGCTCTTCTATGGTTTTAGACTGTGAATCGATGGATATTCATTCCATCTTGGCTGCAAGCTCCTGTGGAACAATAGATGGCGAACTGTCAATAGGAAGCCTTTTAATAGCTGAAGGAATAGTACCATTTTATCTGTTTTAAATTCAGTGTTTTTAAACGTACTTGTCTGCCTGTCTTCCTGCCTGTGTCTGTCTCTAGTATGTCTCTTTCTCTGTCTGCCCGTTCATCTGTTAGTTTGTGTCCCTATCTCTCTATGTATGAAATCTTCTCTTTGTCTTTCTGTCTCTCTGTCTGTCTCTTATCTCTCTCTCTCTCTCTTCTTATCTCTCTCTGTCTCTCACTTTCTCTGTCTGTCTGTCTGTCTGTCTGTCTGTCTGTCTGTCTGTCTGTCTGTCTGTCTATCTCTCTCTCTCTCTCTCTCTCTCTCTCTCTCTCTCTCTCTCTCTCTCTCTCTCTCTCTCTCTCTCTTTACATGCAAGACACGGGAAATAATCATACAGGCAAATTTCTCATCAACTTTTGTAGTTATAGTCTCACAGCGAGTTTTCTAGTTGTAAACAAGTAAAGACAGAGCCCCAGCTGGAGCCGTCAGCCAAACAACAATAACAAAAACAACAACAGAAACCAACTGTTATCATTTTGAACCAACGCAGTCAAGAAAGACGACTCTAGGTATTGTCGATAAAACGGAAGAGGAAACCAGAAAAGCAACATGGGGGCAAGGCCAGAAGCCTTTATCGTCAGTAATCGGCCAATGACCTATGGCTGTCTGCCTTTTGGGTCTTGAGAAAACAAAAGAATCTTTTTTATTTTTTTGGTCCAAAAGGGACCTCTCTCTTTGATATCTCTGTGATGCTTTTTCAGGAATACTACCTCCATAGGTGTAAGAAAAAGATTTAAAGTGCCGTAGGTTAAAAGTTACCAAATGAAAATAGATAACAAAAGAAGTAGAGAAATCAGAAGATTATAATGAGGTGAGGTGAAAAACAATAATTTAGCAAACTTTAGGTAATTTGGATACTTTTTTTTCCCCAGATAATGAGTAATTAATGTGTAGAGGGGTTAACAGTTCATGAAATAAACGAAAACCTTATGTTAAACGAAAAAAAAAACACGCTCTCTAAAATCTTATTCACAAGCATACATCAAAACCCAATGCAAAGACCATAATATACAGTTTTTACACACACACCCCTTTCACTTCTGAATGAGGAAAAATAAGATGAAAATGTAACAAACTTAAAAGAACAACAACATCAAATATAGCTTTTAAAAAGAAAATAGACAACCCAGCCTAATTATGTAACAGATTTAAAAGAAAAATTACATCAAACATAACGCCTTTAAAAAAAAAAAAGGAGAGAGAGAGAGAGAAAATCCAGCCAATCATAGTACTAATCAGCAGAGAAACGACTAGCAGACAGTTTTGCCAGTATCTGTGCTAGACAAAAAGAAATCATCCATCACTGTCAGTGCATCAATCCCAGCCCGGACCATCAAGCCAGACTAGCGGTGAGTATCCGCCATAACAGGAAACGGAAAGGCTAAAAAGAAACAGGGGGTCTCATTCATCCGTTATCGGTCATCAAGTCATTATAGTGTTGTTGCTTTTCAACATTAAGAGCACAAGGTTGGGGCTCCATTTTCAACGAAATTCAGTTGTTTGAGAAAGATGTACAACAATAAATGTTGAGAAATAGTTTTATAGATCGATGACTATGGAAAGATGGGTGATTCGGGGACCAATCGTAAAACAATATTTAGTACAAGGGGAAGACAGCTAGGCATAGCAGGATACAAGAAAGAGAAAATGCAAAATTAAAAGGAATGGTACAGAGAAGGAGAAATCGAAAACGAATGTGAATAAGAAGAGGAATAAGATGTATGAGAATATAAAAATGAAGGAAAGGAGAAGGAGAATGCAAATAAGAAGAGGAAGAAGAAGTATGAGAAGAACAAAATGAACAAAGGAAGAAGAAGGGACAGAATTTAATGCAAATGAGAAGGATACAAAAAAAGAATATGAAGAAGAATACGAAGAAGAATATGAAGAAGAATATGAGGAATAAGAGAAGAAGAAGAAGAAGAAGAAGAAGAAGAAGAAGAAGAAGAAGAAGAAGAAGAAGAAGAAAGAAGAAGAAGAAGAACAACACAACAACAACAACAACAACAACAACAACAACACAACAACAACAAGGAGGAGGAAAACAAAACCAACATCAACTATGCAAAAAGGAAGAACAACAACAACAAGCACCAACGACAATAATTTATCATCATCAACAACAACAGACAAAGAACAATACAAAGAAAAAGAAAAGCTACACAAAAAGGATGAAATACTGCAGTGAATCATCAGACAGTTTCCTGTCTAAACCAGGACCATTTGTCCTCCTTTTCTCCATGATGGGTGGTTCCAGAATTGAAAGACAATACTGTTTTAGGCTGACACATCCATTATTCACTGGTGGTACCCAGTAACAGCCGTAGTCTACCACATTAGTTTTGCTTTGAGGGAACAAGTAGGTTATCGTGAATGATGCTGCCCGCTTTTAGAACTTGTTGCTCATAGTTTTTGTTGGTCTCTTGTGTGTCCTTTTTTGTTTTACTTTTTTTCCCTTTGTTTCTGTATTCTCTGGTGTGTGTGTGGGGGGGGGGGGGCAAGGGGGTAGTTTTGAGAGTGAATGAGGGAATGCATGTGTGGGTGTGCATGTGGGTGTGTATGTGTGTGTGTGAGAGAGAGAGTGTCATATTTTGTGAGTGAATGTGTGTGTGTGTGTGTGTGTGTGTGTGTGTGTGTGTGTCTGTGTCTGTGTCTGTGTGTCTGTGTGTCTGTGTGTGTGTCTATGTGGAGTGAGTGAGTGAGTGGGCGCACGCGCAAACTTTTAATTCTGATGTTCTTACAAACTTATCCCACACAAGAAAGTGGAGACAGACCTCAGAGAAGAAAAATACAGGTATACAAAGAAACATCAATTTGTATAACTCGTTTGTAGCGCCCCAAAAATCACTGACAGAACACAACGCAATAAAACACAGATACGCAAAGAAGCATCATCAGTCCACAACATTATACACAACACGCACACGCGGTGCGCACGCACGCACGCATACGCACACACACACACCACACATGCACGCACGCACGCACGCACTACTCACCTTCTTTTACCACTTAACCTAATCAGTAAACAGTCCTGACTCTGTTCAGTCTCTCTGACGGTACCAGAAGCTCTCTCTCTCTTCTCTCTCTTCTCTTCTCTCTCGTCTCTCTCTCTCTCTCTCTCTCTCTCTCTCTCTCTCTCTCTCTCTCTCTCTCTCTCTCTCTCTCCCTCTCTTTCTCTCTCTCTTCTCTCTCTCTCTCTCTTTCTATTGATAGAAGACCAAACAAACAAACAGCACTGTCCATATCAGCAAGTCCAGAAAAAGAACACTGTTGTACCCTTGTAACTCCAAACTGACGTTATCAAGAAAGACAACTCTGGATATCTTCGCTCAACGGAAACGGAAACGGGAAAAAAAAGCATTGTGGGGGTATTGCAAGAACTCTTCATTATCCTACATCGGCCAATGACCTACGGGTGCCATTTGTGGGGTTTTGTGGGGTGGGGGTGTGTGGTGTTGGTTTTTTTTGTTCCTTTGCTAGAGATCCGTGGTTCACCAGTGGTGAGATTTTGCGTATGCGACTGTTTTTAACCCACATTAAGGCATCTGCATTCCACTTTGGGGAGGTATTCTTATCGGTAAATGACATGGTTTTTTTTTCGTTTTTGAAAGGGTATTTTTAAATCAGAAATATATCGTGTATCATACATCGTGGCGATTTACAGAATGGTACTATCAAAAAGAAAGTTAAAAAAAGTAATTCAGAATTTGAAGTGTGATCAATGATTTAAAATATAATTCTTAGAGAACCAAAGCAAAGGAGTTTTGACGCATGATGTTTATTCTGCCGCAATCTTTTTTACCTATGAATTATATAATCAATATACTTTGAACTAAGCCTATGGTAAAGACAATGGTTAAGTGAGGAAAAAAGATAAATCAGTACACAGTGAAGTTTTAAGAGAAAAAACAAAATGTTGACGATCAAACTGCTACAAAAATGAACAACACACATCATGTGGTGGTATCTATCTCTGAAAGATGAGACTGACAACCGGTGTTGGCCAATCCAGGCAAGGAGAAAGCAATTCATCACTGTCAGTGCGGACCATTCTGAATCTTGACAAGGGAGACAGACAATTGGGACATCTGATATGAAAGGAGGAAGAAAATGAAAACGTGAAAAAGCAACACAGAGAAAGTCAGAGGTTCTTCATCACCTAGAATCAGTCAGCATCTTTTAACAAGTCATTTCTGTCATCTGTAGAGATGCCCGTTCTGTTTCATTTTTCAGCGGGATTCGTTGCGTGACAGATGGGCAACACTTTCAGATTTAATATTATTATGTTTAGCTTGCACATATAGAAAAATGAAATTATATCACAGGAATAAACCACAAAGAAGGGGCACAGTTTAGTAGGAGAAGAGAGAAGGAAACAAAGAGGAGAGGAGGGAAGGAGGAGGAGGAGGAGGAGGAGGAGGAGAAGAGAGAGAGAGAGAGAAGAGAAGAAGAAGAAGAAGAAGAAGAAGAGAAGAGAGAGAAGAAGAAGAAGAAGAAGAAGAAGAAGAAGAAGACTAACAAAAAACAACAACAACAAGGAGAAGGAGAAGAGGGAGAGAGAGAAGAAGAAGAGAAGAAGAAGAAGAAGAAGAAGAAGAAGAAGAAGAAGAAGAAGAAGAAGAGGAGGAGGAGGAGGAGAGAGAACGAGAGAGAAGAAGAGAAGAAGAATGAAGAAGAACAAGAACAAGAACAAGAAAAGAAGGAGGAGAGGAGGAGGAGGAGGAGGAGGAGGAGGAGGAGGAGGAGGAGGAGGAGGAGGAGGAGGAGGATAAGAACAAGAACAAGAAGTACAAGAAGAAGGGTAGAGGGGGAACAAGCAGGAAAAATAGGAGACGAACAAGCAAAAAAAAAAAAAAAAAAAACAAACATAAGAGCAAACAAGAAGAATAAAAAAGATGTTATTGTCTTTTATCTCCCAATAGCATAATGCACTCTCGATTTCTCTGGACACGTTGTTCCAGAATTGAAAAATAGCCCTCTTCCACTCTGACACTTCCATTATTCACTATAAGCAGCATCAGCTGTAGTCTACTACATCTGTTTGGGGGGGTGAAGAAGTAGGGTATCAAGATCTGTCTTTTAGTCGTCAGATTTTGGACTATACTTGTGGTGTGTGTGTGCGTGTGTGCGTGTCGTGCGTGCGTGCGTACGTGTGTGGTGTGTGTGCTGTGTGTGTGTGACAAAAGATGATTTGTTAAAAAAAATTCGGATCGGTGTTCAATTTTTTGAAACGTGTATTGTATTGACTGCAGCCTGTGAAAAGCTTCTGTGCTTCGTCAGGAGGACAGATTTCTCAGGAGGTAAGATTCCACAGGAGGTATCAGATCATCAGGAGGTATCAGACTTAATGAGGATCAGATCTTTTAATGAGGCATCAGATCTTTTAATGTGGTATGCGATCTTTTATGAGGTATCAGATCTTTTATGGTGTAATAGATCTTTAATGAGTATCAGATCTTTTAATAGGCATCAATTCTCGGGAGCATCAGATTCCAATGAGCATCAGATCCTTCTCAGAATATTTTGCAGGCTAAAACTTGTCATTTATAATGTAAGCACTGTGCAAGCCTACATAATGTTGGTATGATTGGAAATTTGATTTTGACACTGTTCTTCCTCATGAGCACTCAAATGATCTCCTGAAGTTGGAGTAAACTCAGATCTCCTCATAAGGTATCAGATCTCCTCATGAGGTATCAGATCTCCTCATGAGGTATCAGATCTCCTCATGAGGCATCAGATCTCCTCATGAGGTATCAGATCTCCTCATGAGGCATCAGATCTCCTCATGAGGTATCAGATCTCCTCATGAGGCATCAGATCTCCTCATGAGGCATCAGATCTCCTCATGAGGTATCAGATCTCCTCATGAGGCATCAGATCTCCTCATGAGGTATCAGATCTCCTCATGAGGCATCAGATCTCCTCATGAGGCATCAGATCTCCTCAGGAGGCATCAGATCTCCTCAGGAGGCATCAGATCTCCTCATGAGGCATCAGATCTCCTCAGGAGGTATCAGATCTCCTCATGAGGTATCAGATTTCCTCAGGAGGTATCAGATCTCCTCATGAGGCATCAGATATCCTCATGAGGTATCAGATCTCCTCATGAGGCATCAGATCTCCTCATGAGGCATCAGATCTCCTCATGAGGCATCAGATCTCCTCAGGAGGTATCAGATCTCCTCAGGAGGTATCAGATCTCATCAGGGGGTATCAGATTTCCTCAGGAGGTATCACATTTCCACATGAGGCATCAGATCCATGTCTCAGGAATATTATGTGGCCCAGGCTAAAAGCTTTGTCAGTTATAGGTGTAAGCACTGTGCCAAGGACTACAATAAAATGCTGGTATGCTTGGAAATTTTGATTTTAGACACTGTCTTCCTCTATGACAAACTGCGAATATAGTCAAAATCTCCTGAAGTTGGAGTAAAGCTGTGTATATGACAAGGCTCTTGAAAATATCCATGCATGCACACTCCTCATTGCGAATGCAGTTTTAACTGCTATGATGGATTTTTGACCCATAATTCTTTCAATGCGATTCATAATGAATACGGTACATAAATGTGGCGCTCCACCACGAAATGAGTCGCTTAGCACATTACCCAATTTTGCGCTAGGAGCCTTTAAAGGCAGGTGGGGGTCAAGTTGTCAATTTTGAGATTTTGATTGATTATTAAACTAGATCTGTTTATTTACCTTATAATGAAATATCAAGGCATAATTTTTATTCCTTTTGCTTTTAAATGTGTTTTGAAAATACCAAAGCACTTATTCTGACAACCTGTTACTAAAATAAACTTGCCCGTTTCTCATTTTGTCCCATCCTGCAGTCTATCATTTCAATTTGTAATAATGTTGCACAGAATTGTCCGATTTTCAATCTGTTTTTTGTATTTGATAGCCACTTTATTGCACATTAACAACATATCAATAACTTAATATTGACCTCAGTGCACTCCGTCTCATTATGGTGGACGGTCACAATGATGATGATGATGATCATCATCATCATCAGCAGCAGCAGCAGCAGCAGCAGCAGCAGCAGCATAAACCAGCTCTGCTGGAGACAATGTAAGTTTTAAGGGCCTTGCAAATTTGGAAGTTGTTACTTTACCACAGAATACATTGTGTATAATCTTGACATGAAAAATGACATTTTCAAAGCAAAATAATAAAAAAAACTTCTGTAAACCTATCTACTCAACTCTATCCTTGAGGTCCAAAACACTGTTTTCACACCATCTTTTTTTTTTTCTATCTTTCTCTCTTTGAACCTACATAAGTGAAGCGGTGCAAATAGCCTGTTTTATTTTCCCGTCGATTTTGTCAGACGAATCATCATTCACAAGACGAAAGAATAAGTGTTAACAAGTTGTAACAATCCTCTCCAGAACCCTACGTCCGTTTGTCTTTGTCTGTTTTCTCGCGATTGATTGTCTGCATAGGAATTCGATACCAATCCTCTGTCTGCCAGTTTCTAAAGCGTAGAAAGAAATAGTTGATATGAGTGGGGAAAGCGAAACATCATTTCGTTGATAGATGGTTCGTACGTTGTTTCATTTATCTAAGAGTCTAGGGTTGTATGTTTTGGATGAAGAGGCTATGAAGGAAGGAATTGATCATCTAACCGTAAGACACAAATAGACAGACAGACAGACAGACGACAGACAGACAGACAGACAGACAGACAGACAGACAGACAGACAGACAGACAGACAGACAGACAGAGAGAGAGAGGAGAGAGAGAGAGAGAGAGAGAGAGAGAGAGAGAGAGAGAGAGAGAGAGAGAGAGAGAGAGAGAGAGAAACAGAGAGACTCACAGACACAAACAGAATTCCCTCTTTTCTATCCCTCTCTTTGTTTCTGCCTTTTCCTTTTTTCCCCTGTCAGCTCCTTATTGTCTATTTTCTGTCTTCTAGGGTCATTCTCCTGCATTTTTTCTCAGACAGACTTAAAAGACAACACTTCTCTTCCACTCCGAAGTCAGATGCGCTGGGCCTGACCTGTCAGGCGCTTAACGGCAGCGCAACGCATTTTCGCTCATATGACAGAAAACAGCAGCTGCTGTCTGAGCATTCAACAAAGAAGGGTAAGCTTTCCGTTTCAAAAGCATATAAGGTAAAAGGTAAAGGTGTCCCATAACCTAAGGGGTCGTAGGGGAGCGAGGCATACGATACCTCAGCTTCTCTAAGGGCCAGCATATTGAGGGCGGCGCCCATCTCCTCTCCCTCGCTGCTTTACCTTCTCTGACCCTAAAGAGGGCAGGTACTCATTTACAGCTGGGTGAACTGTGGGACTGTACTGAAGCCAAGGCGCGCACACGGTCACCCATCCAACTGGTAACCACGCTCAACTGCTTAATTTGACGTGGGGAAAGCGAGCGCTCTGACCACTTAGCTATCCCGCCCCAGTAGCATAACAAGCATTCTGATGTTCATTCTATAATTTTCATATTACTGTGTTATCGACTGCTCTTCCTATATTTACTTTTCTGTGAATACAGACAAATAAAGGTAAAGGTGTTCCATAACCTGTGTGGTTGTAGGGGAGCCAGGCGTCAGAGACCTCAGCTTCTCTAGAGGCCAGCATGTTGAGGGCGACGCCCATCTCCTCTCCCTCGCTGTTTTACCTCCCATGACTCTAAAGAGGGCAGTACCCATTTACAGCTGGGGGAACTGGGGGAACTGTACTGAAACCAATGCGCGCAAACGGTCACCCATCCAATTAGCAACCATGCTCGACGCTGCTTAACTTTGACTGGGGAAAAGCGAGCGCTCTGACCACTAAGCTATCCCGTCCCTTCCCAGACAAATTTTGATCATTATCAACGCTTTCGCATTTTTGTATTGGTATCATCCAAAGTTTGACTGTTATTCTGATAAACTATTTACTCTTACATCAAGCTAATTGCTGTAACGTCAAATGCCATCTTCGAGTATAAGTCTCATGTTTCTTTGCCCAAGCTAAAAGAGCTATTCATGTGAGACAAATGTCATGGCTTACACACATACACTTAACCAATCAAGACACAGGTTTAAAAAACAAAAGTATCCTGGAAAAACCCACAGGCAAACAAACAAGCCAACCAACCAACCGAAAAAGTAGACAAAATATGACTCGAACAAAGAACTGAGCAGGAAACAAAAGGAGACATGTATTACACAGGCAATAATGAGTCCTCACATCAAACAAGTTTGACAATTTTTTTTCCTGTATTAAAGATAATGTATGGTCTAAAAGGATTCCTCCATTAAGAGCTTTCCCTCACAAAAGTTGCTTTCCTGTTGGCTCTTACAGCGATAGCCATGCAGCTTTGCCGTTCTTCAATGGTTCAAACAATGTCACTATTGTCTGTCTGTCTGTCTGTCTGTCTGTCTGACCTCTCTCTCTCGTCTCTCGTCTCTCTCTCTCTCTCTCTCTCTCCTCTCTCTCTCTCTCTCTCTCCTCTCTCCTCTCTCTCTCTCTCTCTCTCTCTCTCCTCTCTCTCCTCTCCTCCTTCTCACTCCTTCCCTCCCCCCTCAGCGTGTGTGTTGTGTGTGTGTGTGTGTGTGTGTGTGTTGTGTGTGTGTGTGTGTGTGTGTGTGTGTGTGTGTAGAATCCATAAAGATAAAAAGCAGCAGTAGTTCCGGAGGGGACGTGGCTAATCTTGATGCCATCATTTTGTCAGATGTCTTTTACGTGTGCAAACATTTACTTCTCACACTCACACAATAAGGC
>CM060334.1:26855409-26857909 GCA_030674155.1 Stramonita haemastoma | reverse complement strand
GTCTGTGTGTCTCAGTGTGTCCCTGTCTGTCTGTCTTTCTGTCTGTCAGTATGTGTGTCTGTCTGTCTGTCTGTCTGTCTGTCTGTCTGTATGTCTGTATGTATGCATGTATGTATGTATGTATGTATGTATGTATGTATGTATGTATGTATGTATGTATGTATGTATGTATGTATGTATGTATGTATCTATCTCTCTCTCTCTCTCTCTCTCTCTCTCTCTCTCTCTCTCTCTCTCTCTCTCTCTCTCTCTATCTATCTATCTATCTATCTATCTCTTTCTCTCTGTCTTTCTTTCTTTCTTTCTCTATGTATCTAGCATCTCTTTCGTTAATCTTTAATCATCTTTAATTTTTAGACTGAGACTCAATTCGTTGAAAATAAACTATACATGTTTATGCTGCAACGTTAAGCAGCATCGAGCGTGGTTACAAATTGGATAGGTGACCGATTGCGCACCTTGTCTTCAGTACAATCCCTTAGCTCACCCAGCTGTAAATAGGTACCTGTCCTCTTTAGGGTCAGGGAAGGTAAAACAGTGAGAAAGAGGAGATGGGCACCACCCTCAATATGCTGGCCCTTAGAGAAGCTGAGGTATCTGATGCCTTGCACCCCTACGACCACATAGGTTATGGAACACTTTTACCTTTACCTTTTTACTAGTCAATTAGTAGAGTGAAAAATTGAACAGTTTCATCAAACATTCACTGAATATCTCTGTTTTAGAGATAATAAAGTATTTTGAATTTGAATTGAATTTCACGCGAGGGACATTCTGAATAGCAATGATACTCATTTTTTTCACATGATGAAAACTGGTCATAACATCAGCAGTTGGTAGACTTTCTATTTATGGTTTGATGTTACAAATGTGAGTCATTGCCGTTTTCAATTTTCTCCCATGCTATGAAAAGACAAGAAATACAAAAGCAATCAACTCATTTATTTCAAAAAGAGATAACATCAGCAAATTATCTTGATGGTTTGTTCTAAACCAGCAGCTCTTCTCACTCATTCATTTACCAGCAGCAGACACAACATCATTCCAAAACGACAAAAAAATCAAATCATCAAAAATAAAATACCCTCTATGTCTTCTAATGAAGATAAATCTGTTATCTGTTGGGGTGTGTTAACCTGTGTCAACGTGACTGGAAATAGAAGGCATGGGGGTATTTCTGGTTTATGGGGTCCAGGTTATTTTCTGTTGCAAGCAGCTGCTATACTGTCACTAGCTACGCTGTTGGTTTGTGTAGATAACACCCGTGTTTGTAAACAATCCATCTTCCTCCCGACTTCCCTGTCCCTCTGCCTGTTTTGATAGTTTGCTTGTCTGTTTGTCTGCGTGGCTGTCTTTCTTCTCACTCACTTACATACATACATACTCTCTCTCTCTCTCTCTCTCTCTCTCTCTCTCTCCTCTCTCTCTCTCTCTCTCTCTCTCTCTCTCTCTCTTTCTCTCTCTCTCTCTCTCTCCACACACACATTCTCTTTCTTCTCTCTCTGTCTCTCTCTGTCTCTCTGTCTCTCTCTGTCTCTCTCTGTCTCTCTGTCTCTCTCTGTCTCTCTGTCTCTGTCTCTGTCTCTGTCTCTGTCTCTGTCTCTCTCTCTCTCTCTCTCTCTCTCTCTCTCTCTCCCTCTGTCTCTCTCTCTCCCTCTCTCTCTCTGTCTGTCTCTCTCTGTCTCTCTGTCTCTCTCTGTCTCTCTCTCTGTCTCTCTGTCTCTCTGTCTCTCTGTCTCTCTCTCTCTCTCTCTCTCTCTCTCTCTCTCTCTCTCTCTCTCTCTCAATGGATAGAGTTGTACCATCTTCTAATGTATTTCTCGGGTTATGTTGAAACAGTTCTCCTGCAGGGCACAGTGCAAGCAGGGAGGAGAATAAGAGGATGACAAGGAAAGTAGATAGGAGGAGGAGGGGGAGGAGGACAACATCTCAGACTGGACAGGCCTGTGGCTGAGTGAAGGAAGCACTGCCAGTCAAGGAAGGAAAGAAGGAAGGAAGGAAGGAAGTGAGGGAGGGAGGAAGGAATGAAGGAAGGAAGAAGACAGAGAAAGATGGAGAGGGCTGGTTATCAGGTCATCCATGGCGTCCCTACGGTTGAGAAAACTACGGGATATTTAATAACATTTGATATAATGTGATGTAACGTAATTTTTGGTAGAAACCCATAGTTTTGTTCACATTTTACAACTGGTGGACGTAACACATTCTTAAAAATGAGAGGAATCAAATTATTCTATAAGCATATAAGCATGTGTGTGTGTACGTGTGTGTGTGCACGCGAGCGCGCGTGAGAGAGAGAGAGAGAGAGAGAGAGAGAGAGAGAGAGAGAGAGAGAGAGAGAGAGAGAGAGAGAGAGAGAGAGAGAGAGAGAGAGAGAGAGAGACAGACAGACAGACAGACAGACAGACAGACAGACAGACAGACAGACAGACAGACAGACAGACAGACAGACACAGACACAGACAGACACAGACAGACAGACACAGACACAGACAGACAG
>CM060334.1:26840409-26845409 GCA_030674155.1 Stramonita haemastoma | reverse complement strand
TATGTACTCTACCAGCAAAATATAGGAAGATCACAAAGTTGCTTATAAATAAACTAGGAGAAAATGCTGGCAAAAAGAAAAACAAAACGATCGACAACATTGCGCTAAGAACACTTATGAGCGTCAGGTTTTTCAAAAACATTCTGATGGAGACAGACAGGCAGACAGACAGACAGAGGCAGATAGACATACGAACAAAAAGCCAGCCAGTTAGCTAGTCAGTCATTTAGGCAGACATAAACAGAGAAAAAGACAGAGATGGGGGATGAGAGACAGACAGACAGACAGACAAACGACAGAACGACAGACAGACAGACAAAGACACAGAGAGAGAGGACAAACACACACACACACACCACACACACACACACACACACACACACACACACACACAACACACACACACACACACACAGATGAGACTCTAAGGAGCATGAGGGTGGCTTTGATCTGGCCAAAATAACTTTCACAGCCTTCCTGGCAAACTCTATACCAGCTCGTCTTTTCTCACCTGTTGTGTGAAGTTTGTCTTTGATGAGGGGGAAGATCTTTAACGTGTGTTTGGCGGAGCCAAATGGCAGACTGCTTCATAAATCGGAAATGAAAGAAAGAAGGGAGTGAGAGAGAGAAAGAAAGAGAAGAGAGAGAGAGAGAGAGAGAGAGGAGAGAGGGAGAGAGAGAGGAGAGAGAGAGAGAGAGGAGAGAGAGAGAGAGAGAGAGGAGAGAGAGAGAGAGAGAGGCAAGGCAAGGCAAGGCAAGAGCAAGGCAAGGCAAGGCAAAATATTTTATTCGAGGATAATAGATAAGCACTTGTGTGCTTTTTTACATCCAGTCCCCGCCCTTTTCAGGGATACATCAAGTTGAAAAAATACTAAACAATAAAGCTTTATGCAAACCAGACAACATACAAGAATAAGGACACTATATATGATAAGGTAATAAAAATGCACTCGATCAGAAGACAAAAATCAGAAGTCACAATAAAAGATTTTGATAATGAAAGAATAGAAAAGTGTTAATAGGTAAAGAGCAAACAAGAGAAGAGAATAAACAACTGGAACAACATCTACATCCATCCCACTCATGCTTTGTCAAAATTTTTCCCACGGACATTGGCACTATAAAGTCAGTACAGGTTTGGATTTAAAAGGGTGAGAACACGCGTAAACAAATTATTAAAACTAAATGCCTTATTGGAAGGGGCGAGGGACAGGAGATGCGCGCCCAATAAAGAATGATTCTCACATACGCTCAACAATCTATAATGAACCACGATTTGACCTAAGAGTGGTAATCCTATACCAAGTATTAACAATGGGAGGATTTATACACAGAGAAAATATAGGGTCAATGTTATAAAGCAACTGATTCTGAAAACGAAAAAAAAAAACGAGAAATGGTAAGAACATATGATGATTTTGAATTGATGGAGACAGACAGCAGAAAAACAACAGAAGATAAAACAACAAAAACCAAACAACTTTAAACAAAAAGAGAAAAAGACAGCGATATAAAACAGACAGTAAACATGAAAATACAGATGAAGAGTAAATGACTAGAAAGAGCACAATCTACCACCACAACATCAAATAACCACCATAAAGCAAATTTTAACACAAGAGACAAGCACACAACAACAACACAGAGAGATTACGGACAGAGAGGGTTACTAAATATAACTGTAATGCTTCTCAAATAAGCACTTCTTCAGTTGTTAAATTTATGAGAGGAAAAATCTTAATGATTTTGGCGGAGAATGAGACTGATAAATCGGAAATAAAAGAAAGGAGAGAGGGAGAGAGAGAAGAGAGAGAGAGAGCGAGAGAGAGAGAGAGTACGCACGCACGCGCGCGCGCACACACACACACACACAATCACACACAAACACTACAATCACACACAAACCTACAAACACACAACACACAACATTCACTCACTCACTCACTCATTCACTCACTCACTCACTCATTCACTCACTCACTCACTCACTAACACATGAAACAAAAATTCAAAAACAAAAAACAGACAAAGAGAAAGAGGAATGAAGAAGGAAGGAAGAAAAAGAAGGAGGAAAGAAAGAAAGAAAGGAAAGAAAGAATAGGAAGAGAAAGGAAAGGAAAGAAGAAGAAAGAAAGAAAGAAAGAAAGAAAGAAAGAAAAAAGAAAGAAAGAAATAAGACAGACAGAAAGAAAGAAAAAACAGATAGACAAACAGACAGACAAACAGACAGTACTGATAGTTGTTCGTCCAATCTCTCTCTTTCTTCTGAAAGCTCTACGCATTGACACACATGATGCATACATAATAATACAGGTTACTGAACAAAGAAAGACCAAAAGCAGAAGTATGAACAGCCAGGGATAGCTAAGTGGTCAGAGCGCTCGCTTTTCCCCACTCAAGTTAAGCAGCGTCGAGCGTGTTACCAGTTGGATGGGTGACCGTTTGTGGACCTTGGCTTCAGTACAGTTCCCCCAGTTCACCCAGCTGTAAATGGTACCTGCCCTCTTTAGGGTCAGGGAAGGTAAAGCAGCGAGGGGAGGAGATGGGCCGCCCTCAATATAGCTGGCCCCTAGAGAAGCTGAGTCTTTGATGCCTCGCTCCCCTACGACCGCCGAGGTTATGGGAACCTTTACCTTACCTTTACACATACGCTTCCATCCCCACCCACTCCCCTCACTAGCTACTCCTCATCCTTTACCATTCTCTCACATTAAACACTCCACAGAGACAAACAGATACTCATATACACAGACAGACAGATAGATATGCAAAGGCAGACAGACACAGAAGAAACAGATGTACGAAAAAAGAGAAGTGTGAATACCGCCCTGATTTTTGCTAGAATGATTTGTTCACAACTTTCCACCATTAGTAACTTACATACCGCCTCATCTCTTCACACCTGCTGTGCAATATTTCTTTGGTACTGTGAAGATATCTGACGGGAGTTTGGCAACAACAACAATTGAAAGACTGCTTTTATACATTATATACATGTATACATATATTTATACATACATATATATATCTCCATATATATATATATATTATAAAAAATACAGACGCTACACACAAGACATACACGCACGCGCCACACACACACACACACACACACACACACACACACACGCACCACACACCACACACACACACACACACCACATATACGAGAGACGAGCAGACAGACAGACAGACAGACGACAGAAGTAGGCAGGTAGATAGACAGGTAGACAGACAGAGACAAAGAGACAGAACCAGATCCAGATTCAGAGACAGACAGAAATAAATAGATACAGAGGTAAAAAGAAAGAACACAGGCAGACAGACAAAGACAGAGAAAGACAGACAAAATTAATGTCTAGAAACAAATAGGCATGAATATCACTGTGATCCTGGTGGAATGAGGGTCAAGGCTTTGCCATTAACATGCAGACCGGCTCTTCTCTTCTCACCTGTTGCCTGATATTTCTTTGATCATGTAAAGGTATCTGACGTGTGTGTGTGTGTGTGTGTGTGGTGTGTGTGGTGTGTGTGTGTGTGTGTGTTGTGTGTCGTGTGTGTGTGTGTGTGCTGTGTGTGATGTGTGTGTGTGTGTGTGTGTGGTGTGTGTTGTGTGTGTCGTGTGTGTGTGGTGGGTGTATGTGTCGCTGTGTGTGTGGGTGTGCGTGGTGTCGTTGTGTGTGTGGTGTGTGTGTAGTGTGGTGTGTGTGTACGTGTGTGTGTGTGTGTGTGCGCGTTTGTGTGTGTGTGCTTGGCAAAGGTAACCAGAATTGGAATATAGAGAAAAAAAACAGAGTGAGAGAGGGGGGTGGGGCGATAGAGAAAGAGAAGAAGACAGTAAGACCGAAAAGAGAGAGAGAGAGAGAGAGAGAGAGAGAGAGAGAGAGAGAGAGAGAGAGAGAGAGAGAGAGAGAGAGAGAGAGAGAGAGAGAGAGAAGAAGAGAGAAAGAGAGAGAGAGAGAAAGAGAAAGAGAAAAAGAGAGAGAGAGGCAGGTCATACACGCACACATGGACGCTCACACGTACGCCCGAATACAACACACACACACACACACACACACACACACACACACACACACACACACACACACACACACACACACACACACACACACATACACACACACAAACAGCAAACAGGCAAACAGGCAAACAGACAAACAGACGCTACCCAGACGAGACAAGAGGGATATGCTGTACCAGATTTAGGACGAACAATTAATGGCTCATCCTGTATCTGCCCATGCAATTTGTTTGTGATGAGCTCAAGCATCTTTACATACGAGCTTCTGCTCACACTGATAGGCTCATCTGTTTGTGAGATGCGGAAGACTCAACGGTGACGGCAGCATGACAGCTGATACGCACAATGCATTACTGTCAAGATGCATGCACAACAGCACGCACCAGCAGCAACAGAGACAGACAGAAGAGAGACAGACAGGAGAGACAAGAGAGAGAGAAGAGAGAAGAGATGAAAAAAGACAAACATGGAGACATAAAGACAAACTCGACTCGAACTGTGTTGTTGGGGGCTCAATGGATAAGCACTGTATGCTATGCTAATCAAAAAAGATGAATATTACATAGGTATATGGATGGGAAGCAAAAATGAATTTGATACAAAAGATTATACGCATATTTCCACTATGCAAATGAAATCTTACTGCGAGTGAACCTCTGATATTTAAAGCACAATCATTATAAACGAATATCGGTACATTAGTTAGACAAAATTACGGTGATTGTTTTACAAGGAGAAATAAATGGGACCAGAAAGAAAGAGACAGACAGACAAGCGGACAGACATGCAGACACACATACAGACAGACAGACATACAGGCAGACATACAGACAGACAGGTAGGCAGGCAGGCAGGCAGACAGACAGGCAGACAGACAGACAGACAGACAGACAGACAGGCAGACAGACAGACCGACCGACAGACAGATACAATTTATAAATTTATACGGAAATCTAGCAGCCATTCTGTTGTAATT
>CM060334.1:26825409-26835409 GCA_030674155.1 Stramonita haemastoma | reverse complement strand
CATTCATTCAAAATAGTGGGGGTGGGGTGGTGGGGGGTGGGTGGTGGTAGTGTTTTGTGCGGTGTGTGTGTGTGTGTGTCTATCTGTCTGTCTGTCTGTCTGCCTGTCTGTCTTTCTGTCGGTCTGCCTGAGTCTGTGTTGCCCACACATTAAAACCTATTCCGCCATTTGGAAGGGTAGGCCATTGCATGTGGTGGGAACATAATATTATAACAAAATTTACAAATATGCACAGAAAAAGGTACTGGATATAGAAAAGTAAATGAGTGCATATTCCATCATCCTCGAAATAAAATAACAAAATACGTCTGTCTGTTTGTGTGCCTCTGTGACTGTGGTAGGCTCCTGGCCGGAGTCTGAAAAACTACTATGCCTCTGATGAGACTCAAGCTGGTGACCATCCGACGGGGAACCTACAGCGCTAACCACTGCACCATTGTAGCCAGTGTGTGTGTGTGTGTGTGTGTGTGTGTGTGTGTGTGTGTGTGTGTGTGTGTGTGTGTGTGTGTGTGTGTGTGTGTGTGTGTGTGTGGTGTTTCTATTATCCAGTATGGACTAAAAACAGTGGGGAAAGACAGGCAAAGTTTGCCGAAATATACCCAGCATGCATCCAAAGTTTTACCAGCGCAACCGATTATATCATATGGTTAAGCGTGTGTGAAGTTACTGTTCTGGACTGCTGTGTTTGCAGTGTTTAAAGTACAATAATAGTTGTGCAGAGGAGAAACAACTTCTTGGTGAAGACCTAAAGATTTACCAGTCATGAAGGTAACAGTGAGTGAAGATCCACGGTAACATGTGGTTACGCTTTGGAATGTTATGCTGATATTGTCTTCATGTATGACAACCTATTTCACTTAACAGTATGTACTCATCGATAAAGGGGAAAAAATACATTCTGAAGTTAAAAGATGGTTGCGTATACGTCAGGGTCTTCCAAAATAGCCACACACGCAAATGTACCATCAGTGTGTCTTTACAATCTCAGAGTGAATCCCAGGCGTGATGATAAAGTCAGAGTGTATTAACTGAGAAGACACAAGAAGGAGGAGGAGAGAGAAGAAGAAGAAGAAGAAGAAGAAGAAGAAGAAAGAAGAAGAAGAAGAAGAAGAAGAAGAAGAAGAAGAAGAAGAAAAGAAGAAGAAAAAAAACAAAACAAACAACAACAACAACAACAACAACAACAACAGCAACAACAACAACAAAAGCAACAACAAAAAACCGTATTCTACACCTGATTGATCTTTTTCTTTAACAGCTCTAAACACTGCCACAAAAATATCCACAATCTAAGGAAAATGAAATTGAAAAAGAAATCCAAAACCAAACACACGAACGCTCCAACTGACAACCCCCTTAGGCGAAGACGAAGATGAGGTATGCCTATGGAGGGTGTGAAGAGCCAAAACAGACAGTCCCACCCCAAAGACTGCACAACTGATTAAGCGGGTGGAGATTAGGGTACCTCCCTAACCCACTTTTTCTTTTACCTGCCACTCCGCGTTTCTACTCTTTTTTTTCTTTGTTTTCTTTTCCTCTTTGAGAGCTTTCACTCCATTCCCTTATCGGTCTTGACAGTTTTAATGTATTTTTCTTGAACACAGAGAGAGAGTAGAGGGGGGTGTGTTAGGAGAGACAAGAGGGAGGGGGTAAAGAGGGAAGGGGGAAGAGAGAGAGAGAGAGAGAGGAGAGAGGAGAGAGAGAGAGAGAGAGAGAGAGAGAGAGAGAGAGAGAGAGAGAAGGAGGAGGGGGGGGGGAGAGAGAGAGAGAGAGAGAGAGAGAGAGAGAGAGAGGGAGGAAGGGAGAGAGAGACAGACAGACAGACAGACAGAGACAGAGACAGACAGAGACAGACAGAATGACAGACGGACAGACTGACAAAGGCAGAGAAAAAGACAGAGAGACACGGAACAAGAGGGGAGAGTGGGAGAGGAAAGAAGGGAGGAAGGGAAGGAAGGAAGAGTGAGTGGAGGAAGGGAGAGAGGGGTAACAGAGAGAAACACAGTGAGACAGACACATAGACGGACAGAGACAGAGACAGATGACAAAGAGAGAGAGAGACAGAGGAGAAACAGATAAAAACCTGAACAGCGGGGGCATAGTACAAGAGAAGTGAATTAAAACCTTATGAAGACAAGTTACCTGACACAATATTAGAAAAACAGTCAGCAAAGTATAAGATGATATAAAAAAAAATTTTAAAACACCACTTTCAGGGGAAAAACAGGGTGCGAGGCAAAGCAATAATTTACAGGAATGATTAAATCCAAAGCTCATGAGACGACCATGGTGTAAACACAATCTGAGGGTGATCTTTTTTAGGGCATAAACAGCAGGCTAAGTGCACTTTAAAATAAATTAATATGTATGTCTTTTTTTCTTCTCCTGCACTTGTGTCAGTAAACATACGCCCAAACGCGCATATACCACCCCTCTCTCTCTCTCTCTCTCTCTCTCTCTCTCTCTCTCTCTCTCTCTCTCTCTCTCTCTCTCTCTCTCTCTAAGTTTTTCAGAGACCCAAATTTGTTCAGATTTAGATTACTAATGTCTGCAACAAACCCGGAAACTGTGAAAAATTTGTCCATATACCTGTTATAAAGCGTTTCAGATAAGAGAAATAGCAGTATCGTAATGTCATTACTATTTTTTTCTAAGAACTAAGAATGTTCAAATTGTGCATGTCTCCATATACACACACACACACCCCTTCATATGGGGCGAAGGCCTTTCATGAATAAAATTTCGTATTCGTATTCGTATTCGTATTCTCTCTCTCTCTATCTATCTATCTATCTATCTATCTATCTATCTATCTATCTTCTCCCCCGCCCTCCTCCTCTCTCTCTTCTCCTTCTTTCTCCGTCTTCTCTCTCCCTCTCTCTCTCTCTCTCTATCCCTCCCCCTCCCTCCTTCCTCTCTCTCCTCTCTCTCTCTCTCTCTCTCTCTCTCTCTCTCTCTCTCTCTCTCTCTCTCTCTCTCTCTCTCTCTCCCTCTCCCTCTCCCTCTCCCTCTCAAGCTTTCTCCCTCTGTCTTTCTTGTGTGTGTGCGTGCATGTGTGTCTTGTTGACTGACGCCACCAGCAGTTTCAAATCTCAAAGACAATTCATCACCAAACTCTCTACCCCAGCCAGGACCCCACGATTTCACACAGTTTTACACCCCAGACCCATTCTTCAACGTCCATACCCGGGCCTTCTTCAGCTATAGCTACTGTTTTACAGTATGTCGTTATGGTTGGTGGTGTTGTTAGGCGTTCTGCAGCTTAACACCTTAAATATGCCGTATTCAGTCTCCTATTTTAAGGGTCGTCTGTATCACTTAAAGTGGAAAGACGTCAACATTGAAGACTGACTGACTGACTGACTGACTGACTGACTGACTGACTGACTGACTGACTGACTGACTGACTGACTGACTGACTGACTGACGTACGTACGTACGTACTTACTTAAGAAGAAGAGAGAAGAGAAGAAGAAGAAGAAGAAGAAGAAGAAGAAAGAAGAAGAAGAAGAAGAAGAAGAAGAAGAAGAAGAAGAACAACAACAACAACAACAACAACAACAACAACAACAACAACAACAGCAGCAGCAGCAGCAGCAGCAACAACAACAACAACAGCAACAACAGCAACAACAACAAAAAGAGGTTGAAAAGGAGGAGGAGGAGGAAGATCAAATCAAATCAAGTCAAATCAAATTCTTTTATTTCGAGGATAATGAATAAGCACCCATGTGTTTTTTTTACGATGGAAGAAGGACAGTTTTGAATACCTTGCTATATAAGCAGATATACTCCGAATTCAGAGGAGGAATTTTTCAACCATAAATGGAGGACGTAGGTTGTTATACTAGAAGAGTGTTATGGACGAGGAAAATCTCAACAGAACATTTTACAACACAACAACATTTCAATGTAGGTTTGGCACTTTGCTTACATCGTTAACTGACAAAACCTAGTAGTTTTTGGCATCCAATTCCTTTGTATGGTAACATTCACCCTCACTACCTCCCTGAAAAGCGAATGAAAAATATTGAATTCAATACAGTTGGCTTTCTGTTTCCAAAAGTAGGCAAAGACCACTCCATGTGGGCCAACATTAACGTGTTGTGATTTAAAATGTTGTGTTGAGATTGTCTTCAGCCATGACAACCTCTGTGCTCTTTTGTCAAAAGAGAAAACATTCTCAGAAGTCGGAGTATGTCTACCTGTATGGCTGAGTATTTTGGAAGCTACCATGCACGCAGACTTCTTACCCTGTGTGTATATACAATCTACAATGTTTCCCAGGTGGGGAGAGTGGCACAGAGTGCATCTTCTGGGGGACCCCCTCGGGTAGTAATCTGGAGAACACCCAGCAAGAAGTTTAAAAATGGATTACTGTGTTGAACATACCTTAGTTTGCTGCGCACATCTCTCTCTCTCTCTCTCTCTCTCTCTCTCTCTCTCTCTCTCTCTCTTCTTCTCTCTCTCCTCTCTCTCTCTCTCTCTCTCTCTCTCTCTCTCTCTCTCTCTCTCAAGTTACTTGTTAACTTTGTCTTCTTCTTCTTCTTCTTCTTCTTCTTCTTCTCTCTTCTTCTTCTTCTCTCTCTCTCTCTTCTCTCGTCTCTCTCTCTCTCCTCTCTCTCCTCTCTCTCTCTCTCTCCCCTCTCTCTCTCTCTCCTTCTTTTTGCATTATTGGTATCCATGTTTGCGTATGTTCGTTTGTATCAATTGCTTTGTTTTTCTTGAATTATTTTTCTTTTTCTTTTCTTTGAGGCTGGATGAAAAAAAGTCTTGTTACTTAATCTATTACCCTCGTTAAATAAAACTGCGTTTGCGTTTGCGTTTGCGTTTGCGTCTCTCTCTCTCTCTCTCTCTCTCTCTCTCTCTCTCTCTCTCTCTCTCTCTCTCTCTCTCTCTCTCTCTCTCTCTCTCTGGGGACTTTTGCCAATCTGTGCACAGTAAGTGTTCTTTTCTTCGTGGATTAAAATGATGAGGAGGAACAGTCAACATTCGGCTGCAATGTATAGTTACTGTCAGGGGCTTGGATGCTGCGTTATTCCTATAACATGCTTGGTTTACTACTGTTGATGGTGGTGGTGGTGGTGATGGTCGTCGTCGTCGTCGTCGTACGGTGGTGGTGGTGGTGGTGGTGGTGGTGGTGGTGGTGGTGGTGGTGGTGGTGATGGTGGTGGTGGTGGTGGTGGTGGTGATGATGATGATGATGATGATGATGATGATGATGTGATGATGATGATGATGATGATGATGATGATGATGATGACGACGATGATGATGATGGTGATGATGATGATGATGATGATGATGATGGATGATGATGATGATGATGATGATGATGATGATGATGATGCGATAGACAGTAGCCACTGTCCAATGATCTATTTCTGTAATACTCAAGGCTACATACATCACTTCATCATCTTATCTGCAATAACCCAAAGCATGTTATTCACTAGATAATGCAACAATTTGTACCACATCTGCGTAAACAGTTACTATTCTCCTTTGTATCGCTGTCGTCTGTCATCGTCTTAAAGCAACTTGAGCATACGCCAACTCATCAGTCTCCAAACAGGAAGAAAAAGCCAGCATATTATGAACGTGTATTTGCAATCTTCTTGCACTATTTTTCAGAAACAAAGACTTGAATTTTTTGTTGTTTGTTTGTTGTAGTTTTGTTGGTTGTTTTTTTTTTTTACTTCAAACAGAGGCAAAGTATACTTTTTAAGCCAGAGATAATTTTTTTCAATGTAGTTCGTCGTTGATACTATGTTTTCTTTGACAAGATTTTTATATTATGGCTGAGTTACAACTGATGCTCTGACTTTTCCCCCCTATTTTTTTTCTGGTCTGATTCATATGAACAAAAACATAGTTCAAACTACTGACTTCATTCTAAACAGCAAATTTCTTACCAAAAAAAGTCTTCGTAGATTCTACACTTTCTTTGTCCTAACTGTATATTACAACCCAAAAAAACCCCGTAATCCTTAAAACTTTCACTCTCTTTGTGGATTACCTGGCACGCGTAGTAAAAAAAAACCCGTAACTACAACCTCACAGAGTACATCATTATTCAAACGGCGAACTTCTAACAAACGTCCATTGTAGACACTACATTTTCTCTGACGTAACTGTGAATTACGACCAAGAGGGGGTAAGAACTGAGTCTGTGACGTAAAGTGCTGTGCACACTGGGCTGTGTCTTTCTCCCCTGATTACAGGGATGGGGAGCAACAGGGGGAGAGATAGAGGGCCTGACATCAGCCCTTGTTGCTTTCTTTGAGGAGGACTACGATTAGGGGCCAGGCAGTCAGTAGTAGGCTGGAGGTAATAGAGAGATGCCTGCACAAAAATGGGCCCTGAAATAACAGAGTTGGGGATGTAGAACTCTGCATTACTTTATCATTCAGTTACTCTGTCAGGGTGCGTTTTTGTGGGGGGTGGGGGGGGTGTTGTTTTTTTTCAAAGTGATGTTACTTCGTGTGTAACGTTGCTTTATTTACGTTATTTTTCTCTCTCTGTCTCTCTGTCTCTCTCTCTCTCTGTTCTCTGTCTCTGTCTCTTCTCTCTGTCTCTCTCTCTCTCTTTCTTTCTTTCTTTCTTTCTTACTTTCTTTCTTCTTTCTTTCTTTCTCTCTAAGAAAGCAAGAGAGATGGAAAATAGTTTGTTGTTTTTTTAAATAAACAAAACCCCACGAAGAAAGAAACAAACAAACAAAGAAGGAGCAAATGATATAAAAACAAGAAAGAAAGCTCGGAAGAGTGACATAAGAAAAAGAAAACAATGATAGTTATAATAAAGAAAAGATAGGAAAAGAAAAGAAAGACAGAGGAAACACAAACCCCCCCCCCCCCAAAAAAAAAGACAGAGAAACAAAAACAAAAAGAAAAGACTTCATTCTAAAGGTGCCATGTAGGTATCCGTCAGTACCAGAAGACTATGGAGTTGCACTCTAGGCTCTAGAGCACAAAGCCTGAGTAAGTATGGATGGAGGGCAAGGAGGGATGCCATAAACCCTTAACTATAGACCCCCCCCCCCCTCCCCACATTCTTCACGATTTGAATTCACATCAGCTTGACGACAATCTAATATCAAAATCAATGCAATCGAAACGCCCTGGCACATGTCTGCTCCGAAACTTTGACGCGTGGACTCCATTGAAAGAGTGTGAGCTTATGCAAATTCGGGTCCTTGACTTTGCGAATGTCAAATGCATACTTGTTGATTACGGATCAAAACTCGAGTGCAGATTCTACAAGCCGTTTTCCTTCTCTCTGTCTTCGTTTTTTGACCTGAACGTTATCGTCGTTAATTTTGTTATGTCGGTCAGTCAGAATGTCACACTTGAAAAAATACTCAGTTTTCTGACAAAGAAATTAAACGCGTATTGATCATTTTCACTGGCATTAAACCTGAACTGAGTATTACGAAATTTGATGTCGTTTCTACATTGTGTGGCTTTCTTTGTTTGCTTTTGTGTTTTTCTTTATTTTTTCTTTTCTGTCTTTCTTTCCTTTCTTTCTCTCTTTCTTTCTTTCTTTCTTTCTTTCTTTTCTTTTCTTTCCTTCTTTTTCTTTGTTTTTCTCTTTGCGAGATTAATTCTTTCTTGCTTTGTGACATCAGTTCAATTCTTTTCTTTGGTCTCTGGTCCCCTCGATATATTTTTACCAATTAAATTATTTGCTTTCATGTCTCTCTTTCGGACATTTTGTCTCTCTAAATTCATACAGACAGACAGACAAACAGACAGACAGACAGAGACAGAGAGAAGGAGAGAGAAGTAGTTTCCACCCTTACTTCATCAAAATTCGCACTTGATTTTATTTTCCTTGTTAGGGATCGATATAGGATATGTATTGAAACCGATTAATTTCATTCGATTTATTTTATACTCTCTTTCTCATCTTTCATATGAAATCCGCCGATTCATATCAGTTTATGCAAATTCTATTCATGTCACTTGGTGTAAATCTTTTTTCATGTTTATGCAAATTCTTTTTGTGTCAGCAGATGCAGATTCTTTACATGTTATTCTATGCAAATTCTACTCATGTCAGTGGCTGCAGATTCTATAGTGTTATTTTTGCATATTCCATTCATGTTGGCTGATGCAAATTCTCCTCTGCCAGAGTATGTACAAAAACTGCACTCGTGGCAGATGCCAAACAGATTTCTGGTTCAGTTTTTTTCATATTCAATTCTATTCTTCAGGAATAACTATTGGTACCTGTTTTTTAGTTGTCTGTCAAATTCTTTAGCTGATTTATTATGTCATGATTATAGCGATGTGTGGAAGGTGTGTGTGTATGTGTTTTGTGTGTGTGTGTGTGTTTGTGTGTGTGTGTGTGTGTTCCAGCCCTTGTTCATTATTCAGCCTACCCCCTAGCCCCCCTTCACACACACTCATTTATATTGGTAAAACAATTGGGAGAGAAAGGTGTGAGGAAATAGAGATAAAGTGGGGCAGAGACAGAGAGACAGAGAGACAGACAGAGACATACAGAGAGAGACACAGAGAGAGAGGAGAGACAGAGACAAAGACAGTGACAGAGTGAGATGGAGAGAGCAGCATTACAAGCTAGTCTATTTTGACACCTTAGATATCCAAATTCACTCATTGTCACTGTCCTTCTTCATATCTGACACAGAATATCGCAATCAATCTCTTCAGTAAGATAATGCCTATAGTCTCTTCAATGTGACAATGCCTATAGTCTCTTCAATGTTACAATGCCTAAAGTCTCTTCCCTATCTTTCGCATGGAACACAGATTATTTTCAATGTTAGTTTGTGCAGATTCTACTCATGTTACTTGATGCAAATTACATCACGTTTATGCAAATCACATCTGTGTTAGTTTATGCAGATTCCATACATGATAATTTATGCAGATTTTATGCGTATTAGTTTATGCAAATTCTAACTGTGTTAGCTATGCAGATTCCATACATGCTAATTTTATGCCGATTTTATGTGTGTTAGCTTCTGCAGATTCCATACATGTTAATTTATGCAGATTCTGTCCGTGTTATTTCATGCAAATTCTATGTGTGTTAGTTGATGCAAATTCTACCCATGTCAGTTGATGCAGATTCTGTATGTGTCAGTTTACGCAGATTCTGTTCGTGTGAGATTATTTACATTCTATTTATGTTATTTGATGAAAATTGTTCATCTTTGCAAGTACATGGATATTGCGCCCTTTACAGTCGTCAAATAGGGCTTTTCTGATTAAAAAAAAAAATTGGTTAGGGTTTTTATTCTCTTCACAAGTCTTTCTAACTGGTTTTCCATCTGTCTGTCAGGTTTCTAGTTGAATACGCGCGCGCGCGCGCGCGCGCGCGCGCGTTTGTGTGTGTGTGTGTGTGTGTGTGTGTGTGTGTGTGTGTGTGTGTGTGTGTGTGTGTGTGTGTGTGTGTGTGTGTGTGTGTGTGTTGTGTGGTTGTGGTGGTGTGACTGTTGTTCCGTGTGTTATGTTAGCGTGTTGTCTTGTGTGAGAGTGTGTAAGTGTGTGTGCGCGTTGGCGTGTGGGTGTGTTGTGGTTTTGAGTACGAGTGATGTGTTTGGTATATATTACAATAATATGGATTAAGGTTATAGTTTCGATGTTATCGTCCGTGGGTGTCTATGTCTGTGTTCCCTTTCAGGCACGCAGGCAAAAATGGCACTAAATAGGAAATATTTATTTTGCTCGCACGTAGGCGCACTTCAGTTTCTCTGCTCACAGCTTTTCAGCAATGTGATCACACTAACACACTCCTCTGTACCTTTTAAGAACGACAAAAACAAATCTTTTACCCTCCTGCCCTGTTTTTAGAAACACACACACACACGCACGGCGCACATGCTCGCACGCACACACATAAACACACAAACACATGCATACAAACACAACACATACCACACACATCACGCACACACAAACGCACGCACACACACCTGCACACACACACACACACACACACACACACACACACACACATACATACACACGTG
>CM060334.1:26797909-26810409 GCA_030674155.1 Stramonita haemastoma | reverse complement strand
ACAGGATCAAAAGGGGGGTGGGTATATTTTGGGAAGATAAATAAAATTCCAGTCACAGTGAAATTGCTCACAGGACTCAACACCGCTGTTTTGGCAAACAGCATGCCGGCGTCTTTGGCAGGGCTGCACTGCACTGCACTGCACTGTGTGGGTCTGTATTTTCCGTACCTGCACTCCTTCTGTCTGTCTCTCTATGTCTCTGTCTCTACCTGTGTGTCTGCCTATCTATCTATTCATCTGTTTATTTTCTTATTTGCCTACCCATCTAATACTCTATCTCTGTCTCTGTCTCTGTCCCTGTCCCTGTCTCTTCTCTCTCTCTCTCTCTCTCTCTCTCTCTCTCTCTCTCTCTCTCTCTCTCTCTCTCTCTCTCTCTCTCTCTCTCTCTCTCTCTCTGTAGAGTGGCTTCCCTTGCTTGGCTGCCAGCAAGACGCTTCTGTGTGAGCTGTGAGTGGAGTGCTGTTGTTTTTTCTCTTTTTGTGCATCAAAATGCCAGTCACAGGACTCCCAGTGACTTTGGAGTGTGCGCTCAATGCTGCATTGCAAGAGCAGACACTGTCCTCGTTCAAAGTGGACGGTAGAGGTGACCAGACTGTCATCATTCTAAGATTAACTGGCAAAGCTAACAACCATTTTCCTGTCACCCCAGGTCAAAGGTCATATCGCAAAAAATCTTTTTCGCAAGTGTGCCGCGACAAAAATCGTGCAGAAGCACACAGAGCAAACCGTGATGAAAAAGTAAACAAACAGGCTCCGTCTCCCTCCGGTTTATTCTTACCCACCCCACCCAGTCTACTGTATGCTGCAAACCGTGCACAGATTGATGCTCCGAATGATGTGTCCATGTGCAATTCTTGCCCTCCTTCTTCAAGAAGCTGTTTTGACAGTCAGCAGATTGACTTGACACAACATGACACAGACAGACAGACAGTGACAGTCAAATTTGACAATATGGAAAGTGATCAGTTGTGTGGTGAAGTTGGGAATGAAGGGAAGGAATGTGATAGTGATGACATGAGTGCAGAAGTAAGGGCAGAGGAGATGTGTGAGAGAGAAAAAGAGGATGGTGAGGAAGACGTGAGTGTGTCTGGTTCTGAATGTGCGGAGAATGAGGCAGAATATTCGGGTGAATTTATTGAGGGGCAGACATGTGAGACCAAAGAAACCACGAATGGTGATATTTTGAACAGCTTTAAAGAAATCCATGACTACTTTAACAATAGAATGGATAATCTTTTGAGTAAACTAGATCAAGTGACAACAACTTTCAAACCTGTTAGAAAAGAATTTGCTTGTAGAGATGTGTCATAGTTGCTCCAATGAATGATGATGATGATGACCGATGACAGTCTGAAATTGTGTCATGACAGATGATGTTGTCGTATATAAGTATAATCATAAACTAATGACTAGAATCTGATGATAATTTGTATCACAGGTGTAGTTATTACTGATACTATTCGATCATTGCAAACCCATGTTATGGATTTCCATGCCATGTTGTTTCGTCTGGGCTGTCATTGACAGTGTATTTTTGTTTCCAATTTATGTGTTGTGCCCAGTCCCCATCCCTCTGTCCCCTTGTGAATGGGCGTAAAGCTTATCGCAAATAAACCATTGTCATTGTCATTGTCATTGTCATTGTCTCTCTCTCTCTCTCTCTCTCTCTCTCTCTCCTCTCTCTCTCTCTCTCTCTCTCTCTCTCTCTCTCTCTCTCTCTCTCTCTCTCTTATTCATGTGAGTATATGTGTAAATAATCTACCTACTCAGATATGTTTATATATCATACGTTTACATGTATATAAAATACATATATTTATATGCGTATGTGTGCGTGTGTGTGAGAGAGAGAGAGACAGAGACAGAGATTTTCCTTGCACAATAAAAAAAAACCCTGTACTCTCCTTTTTTAAATGTTAAGCATTCAATCACACACACACACACACACACAACACACACACACACACACACACACACACACACACACACACACACACACACACACACACACACACACACACACACACGAATACAGTTATAGATTTAAAAAAAAGGACACTATAATCTTGAGACAGACAGACAGACAGGCATAGCAAAACAGACAGAGACAAGAGAGACAGGGACAAACAAAGGAGGTGGAGAGAAAACATGAAAGAAACCTTTACAAGTCTTCTCCGGTGAAAATGTGGAACTGGTTCTATCTCTACAAGAGTGAAGTGATGACAGGCATGGCACACGCTACATGCACAGGGCTGACTAGCTAGCTGGTTTGGGTGACGGCTGATCCACCTCACAGCTGTGGAGTTGAGAAAAAAGGACTGCTGCTTGCTTGGCACCTCATCACACCCCCTGTATTCTAGTGCCGTCACTGCCTTCACAGCGACATGCACGGTACATGGCCAGTGTAGTGTGGTGTGGTGTGGTGTGGTGTGGTGTGGTGTGGTGTGGAGTGGTGTGGTGTGGTGTGGTGTGGTGTGGTGTGGTGTAGTGTAGTGTAGTGTAGTGTAGTGTAGTGCAGTGCAGTGCAGTGCAGTGCACTCTCTCTCTCTCACTCTCTCATACACATACACAACAACAACAACAACCACTACCTTTGGGTCAAGAAACCCTCTAACTACAATACACTGTTAGTATGATAGGTAAAAAGGTAAAGGTGTTCCCATAGTATAATGTGGTCGTTGGGGAGTGAGGTGCCAGAGACCTCAGCTTCTCCAAGAGCCAGCACATTGAGGGCGGCCGGCGTCCATCTCCTCTCCCTCGCTACTTTACCTTCCCTGACCCTGAAGAGGGCAGGTACCAATTTGCAGCTGCGTAAACTATTGGAATGTAGTGAAGCCAAAGCGCACAAACGGTCACCCATCCACTTGGTAACCACGCTCAATACTGCTTAACCTTAGCTTGGGGAAAGCGAGTGCTCTGACCACCGATCTATCTCTTCCCCTATACTGTTTTTAAAGTAACCACTAAAAAAATCAACGAACTAATTCCAATTCCAAACGGCTTCAGTACCTAAAAACAGACAAACTCATTCTGTCATTCCATTCCATTTCCATCCTATATCAAGAATGATTCCATGGTAACTCTCTCTAGAAAAACTTTGAATCTAACAAAACCAAGGGCAGCATTCCTGTCTGACCACCCAAGGTGCAAACGCTACCAGCCACCCCTGCCTATCAATCCATCAATCAAAGATTGAAATGACCCAATCAGTCACACCAGGTGTCTTTGGGGCAGGACCACCCATGGACAAGGGATTGAGAGGGAGTGGGGAGAGAGAGAGACAGAGAGAGAAAGAGAGAGGGATAGGGAGGAGAGGGAGAGAGAGACAGAGACAGAGACAGAGAGAGAGACAGACAGACAGACAGAGAGACGGGTAGATAGATAGATAGATAGAGAAAGAGAAAGAGAGACAGCAGAGAGGCAGGCAGACAGAGAGATAGAGAAAGAGAAACAGACAGAAAGACAGACAGCCATACACATAGATAGAGAGACAGACAGACAGACAGACAGACAGACAGACAGACAGAGAAAGAGAGAGAGAGAGAGACAGACAGACAGACAGACAGACAGACAGACAGACAGACAGACAGACAGACAGACAGACAGACAGACACAGAGAGAGAAAATGAAAGAAATTAGTGGGGTGCTTTACTGTTAAAGCAGCAGCTGATAGTTTAGCTGTCAACACTCCCCCCCCCCCCCCCACTGCAAGGTTCCAGAAGAGTACTGGGCAATCAGAATAGCGCTATGTCAGCATGGGTTTCCATGCAGTTGTTAGAGGAGGGGGGGTGGAGATGAGGGGGGGAGAAAGAACAGGAGGGGTAGTGAGAGAGTTGGTGGTGTGGTATGGGTGTGGTGTGGAATGGTGTGGGTGAGGTGTGGATGTGGGTTTGGGTATCGTGTGTGGGGGGGTGTGGGGGGGTGTGGGGGGGTGTAGTGTGGGTGTGGTGTAGGTGTGGTGTGGTGTTGTGTGTAGTGTGCGTGTGATGGGTGTGTGGTGTGGTGTGGGTGGGGTTGGGTGTGGTGTGGTGTGGGTATGGTGTAGTGTGGGTGTGGTGTGATGTGGTGTGGTGTAGTGTGGGTGTGGTGTGGGTGTAGTGTGGGTGTAGTGTGGGTGTAGTGTGGTGTGGGTGTGGTGTGGGGTTGGAGATGTGATGAAAGGAGTGGAAGTGAGAGGAGAGAGAGAGAGAGAGAGAGAGAGAGAGAGAGAGACAGAGACAGAGACAGAGAGAGACAGAGACAGAGACAGAGAGACAGAGACAGAGAACTCTGAACTCTGAACTCTTAACTCTGAACTCTGAAATTGTTAAATGCGCATCGGCCTTCGATCACATTACATGTCAAGGTATAAGGAAATAAAGAAAACCTTACTAAATCATGACTTCTCACAAGCTTTGCTTACACCTTGGCAACACAATAGTGGGGATAAGAGGAGAGAGAGAGAGAGAGAGAGAGAGAGAGAGAGAGAGAGAGGAGAGAGAGAGAGAGAGAGAGAGAGAGAGAGAGAGAGAGAGAGAGAGAGAGAGAGAGATGGTGTGCAGCGTAGTATAGTGTAGTGCAGTGTTGTGCAATGTAATATAGTTTGTGGGTTATGGGCGACCATGTGCATGCACGCACGCACACACACACAACAACAACAACAACAACAACAACAACAACAACAACAACAACAACAACAACAATCAAGCGAATAATGAAGATTCCAAGGACAAAATCATAAACAAAATGTATAATTCTATTGTTTAAAAAAAAAAAAAAATCTTCTGCGCAATTTTCAAAACGAACTCATTCCCCAAAACACATGCCCCTCCCCCTATCCGTATACATACACTCAGTCCCACTTTCAATTAAATTTCAGTGCAGACAACCTAGATTCAAAACATGCATAGAAAAAAGGATAACTATTTGTAACAGCTCATAATGGGTGTCTTGCTAAGTTTCATCAACTTCCAGTTGAGATTTTGTTTCTGGCAAAACTGAATGATTTTGTTTGTCTGTCAGCAAGGCAGTGATTTCCATGCAGTGGGCGTGTAAAACAAAATGAGCAATCACGTATTTTCTTCGGTTTGATTGAATTATGTTGGATGTGATTGGGTATAGTTTGTTTTTTGTTTGTTTTTGCTTTCGTTCCTCAGCTACAGCTCCGAGGTTGACCGATACTGAAATCTGGCTATGCGACCATTTGCATATCATTAAGGTAACCGCATTTCGACTTCGGGGATGGATATGTTTGTTTAATCTTTATAGTAAACTGAAAATTCCACTTTTCCCTTTTGGTTTGGTTTGAAATCATACGATTAGAGATACTTAGAGGCCGGTATGGAGTTGACGTGAGCATCCAAACCAACACTCCTAAACAAATGATTATTAAGGACATATAAAAGTATAATACCAATATGGATGATTTTTATGCAGAATTCGTAATTCAGAATTTTCAAATCTACGCTATTCTCCAAAACATGCAAAGTGTCTTGTTAAGTTTCGTCGATTTCCAGTTGGGATTTTTTTTATCTGGTAAAACTGTGTAATATTTATCAGCAAAATAACAAAGTAACCGCAAAGTAGGTGCAATTTTTCAAAACATGCACTTCGAACTTTTGTCTATACTTATTCCTATTTCTGATCTTTCTTTAGTGTAGATGTATATTGTGTACCACACACACACACACACACACACACACACACACACACACACACACACACACACACACACACACACACACACACACATACACACACACGTACACACACACACCACATGCAAACACCAATATCCATACAAACAAAACAAGAGCTTTAACCTGAAACTTCCAAGGACGACAAAATAAACAAAACGGATTATAACACAATCACCGGCAATTTCATACGTCGTTTTCAAAGCGAACCCATTCCCCTTAACACATGCCCCCATCCATACACTCACACTCAATGCTACAGTTTAATTGAATTTCAGTGCAGACAACCTTGGGTTCGAAACATGCACAGGAAAAAGATGATTATTTATTAGCGTTCATAATAGGTGTCTTGCTAAGTTTCATCAACTTCCAGTTGAGATTTCGTTTCTGGCAAAACTGAGTGACTTTTTCTCTCCCTATATATCAGCAGGCAGTGAATTCCCAGCAGTGGCTGTGTTTAACAAAGGCCATCCCGTATTATAGGGTTTAGTTTGATTAGCATTTCTCGCACATGCTTTTTTATAGCCTAGCTTTTGAAGTTGTAGTTTTCAGTTGGATTGTAATTTCCTAGGCATGCTTTTTTTCACAAAACTATTGAAGTCGTAATTTCATTGGTCATTTTAAAATTCTTGTTATGGTTTGTTGTATAGGTGAGGCTTACTTCGAAAGCAAATCAGAGAGCAACCCATTGGGGTACACACACACGCGTGTTAGTGTTTGTGTGTGTATGTGTGTGTGAGAGAGAGTATGTGTGTGAGGGAGGGTCTGTGTGTCTGTCTGTCAGTCTGTCTGTCTGTCTTTGTTTCTATCTCTTTTTATATATCCAGTTCCTGTGTACATGTGGTTTTGTACATTTTTAAACCGTTCACACCAACACAAAATAACCTACTCTTCAGAAAGATAGAATGGGTTTTAACGTGTGAGCAAGATGTTTTGCGTGCGTTCGCACACGGGACGTCGGTTCAAAGTCTCATCCGAAGACTTCCGGGAGAATGGAGTCAGCACTGATGTTACCTCCAGGGGAATAATCCCTTTGAACGGGTGTGTCGATGGTGACTCGAACCTGGGCCATCATAACGCGAGCATGATGCAACGCTCTAACCACCAGACTAACCCACCCACCTTGACAAGAGAGAGATAGAGAGGGAGGGAGGGAGGGAGACAGACAGACAGACAGACAGACAGACAGACAGACAGACAGAGGTCAAATCTAATCAAATCAAATTCTTTTTTTTCGAGGATAATGAATAAGCACTCATGTGCTTTTTTTACACCCAGTCCCCGCACAGAGAGACAGAGACAGAGAGAGAAAGTGTGTGTGTGTTGAGAGCAAAACTAAATATATAGGTAGACCGACGAATATACAGATAGACAAGAGTACAGGAAACTAGACATTTATTTTGATAAAACCGAACTAAGCAGAGACATGCATACATAGATACATAGATACATAGATACATAGATAATACATACATACATACATACATACATACATACATACATACATACATACATACATACATACATACATACATACATACTGTGTAAGACAAATGAGAGAACATATATTATCATTCCCAGGAACCCCACCTCAAGCCCTAAAGTCCTGATATCATTAAGGTTCTCTCCACTAAGCCTAGTACATCACTATGTTGTTTCACCTCCCGAGTCTAATGATGTCTGCTCTGGGAAAGTTTCCTCCAGGCTGCAAAAAAGAGACTAGACGAGCCTTGTTTATTAAGGACAGCAGTTTGGATAAACATCACCACACAAACATTTATAAACCTTCTCTCTCTCTCTCTCTCTCTCTCTCTCTCTCTCTCTCTCTCTCTCTCTCTCTCTCTCTCTCTCTCTCTCTCTCTCTCTCTCTCTCCATTCTTGTTTGGCCTAAGCTAAAGGCTGTGTCAGCTATTGATGTTAGCAAAGTTAATGTGTCAAGGTCTACATCCAAATATTTTTATGTTTTGAAACGTTAAGATTAATATTCCAACCTTGACAAGCTCTTAGTGTAACAACATGTGTTTTTTTCATCAAAAACGTTTGTTTTTTAAAATAAAATACTTCCACTTCTATAACGAGGTCTAGGCATAGGAATCTATCTTAAAAGGAGTTTTTAAAAATATATATATATATATTTATGATCTGAAGTCGGAATATGGCTGTCTATATGCCAGCGAGATACTTTAAAAGAAAAAAAAGCTTCAAACCCAAACTTCTCTGTCAGTGGGTACCTCAAAGTCTGACAGTGATTTCTTTTTATTATTTTTTTTATTCTTTTATATCGAGGATAATGGGATAAGCACTCTTGTGCTTTTTTTACATCCAGTCCCCGTGTGAATGCAGTTTTGTAAATGTCATCTGTTCCCACCGGCACACGATGGCCTACTCTTACGAAAAGCGGAACAGGATTTAACGTGTGCGCAAGATGTTTTGCATGCGTTCACACACGGGGCCTCGGTTTATAGTCTCATCCAAAGGACTTTGATTTCCAGGTGAAGAGTGAGACAGCGTGCATAATTATTTAGCTGACAGTTGTGGGTGTTACTGGCGAACAGGGGGGGCGGAGGGTGATAGCCTAGTGGTTAGAGCGTTACGCTCGTGATCTGATGGCCTGAGATGGAGCCACCACGAAGGCACCCGTTTATTAGGAGATTTTCCCCTGGAGTCAACATCAGCACTGACTCCACTCCCTCAAAAGTCCTTCGGATAAGGCTATAAACCGAAGATGTTCCGCATTTCGCAAGAATAGGCAATTTCGTACAAGAAGAAGTGAACGACAAAATTCCTCTTTAAAACCCATGTGGACATGTGACGTGTTTGGACAACCATCCCTGAAGTCAGAATACGGATGTCTTCATGGTGGGTAAAAACGTTTGCGTACACAAAATCTCACCATTGGTGAACCTTGGAGCTCTAGCCAAGGAATGTAAAGAAAAGAAAAAAAGAGAAACCCACTTGCACAAGATGCTCTACCTGTGTTCGCACACAGAACATGGGTTTATAGTCTCATTCCAATGACCAAAGGAAGAATAGAGACGTAACAATGTTGACTCTGATGAAAAATATCAAACTGACCCTTCAGTGGAAATTACGATTTGTGCTTTTAATGACTCAAGTCTTGAGTTCTATAGTATAACTAGGAGGCTGTTTACCACCTCCTTTTTTGTAATACCACAAATTAAAAATATGTCACTTATAAAACCTAAAAAAGTCAATAAATTCTTATAATTTCATTCACCATTACCATGGAAATAATCCCAAAACGCATTTTCAACCTAAAAAACTTTCATCAATAACAGATACAAGAGCTCTGCTTTCTCAGGCATGTTTCAAAGTTGTTTAAATCTACATATGGAAAAAAGTCCACATCTGTGCACAGCAACCTAATACACTAAAAATAAATAAATAAATAAATAAAATAACAACATGATTTTTAGCCTACCGTGTCCAACCTTAATGAACAGGTGACTGTGTTAAGTGTGTGAAATGGGGTCAGATGAATTCGACCGTCTAACGAACTGTCTTTGTAGTTTCCGTTACAGCATCCTGTAGGAAGCATACTGTTACTTTACAGGCTTCGTTAGTCAGTGAAAAAGGGTTTGCATTCTAGGCGGGGACCCACTTGGAAAAAGCATTAGACTAGTGAAAAGACTGTGTGGCCCTTGACTAATGCTTGTAATAGTTATGGATGCTTGTTAGTTCGTCAGTCTAGCTGTGTGTCTAACTTAAGCTGTCTTTTGTTTAGGGCTTCCACTCAAGATGTCTTTGGTTATGTCTTCTTCGATACTTTTTTTCAGTTACTATAATTATTATTTTCTTTGACTGTCAGTCTGTTTGTTGTCTGTTGCGGTTTCTGGTGGGGTTTTGTTTGTTTGTTTATTTGTTTGTTTGCTTGTCTCTAGGTTTGTCTCTGCGAAGTTCTACCTGTTTGTTCGTCAGTTACTCTCCTTCTGCTTCGCCTTCCCCCCCCCCCCCCCCTCTCTCTCTCTCTCTCTCTCTCTCTCTCTCTCTCTCTCTCTCTCTCCCTCTCCCTCTCTCTCTCTCCTTAGATGTTATATGTCTGTCTAGTTAATTTGTCCTTACCTATTTATTTATCAGCTCTCTGTAACTCTGAGCTACCGTTTGTTAAGAGCTTTGCAAGTCACTCTATACCCGAAATAATTGGAATGCGGCTACCTTTATGGTGGATCAAAAAAGGTCGCATACGCAAAATCTCACCATTGGTGAACCTTGGAGCTCTAGCCGAGGAGAAAAAAGTAAAGCCCCCGTCACCATGGAGTCAACGGTCATACCCCTAACCACCCCACCGTCACTCCCACCCCACCCCCTCCTAACAGACCAAACAAGCAAACAAAAACGGCCTCAATAAAGTTACAAAAACAAGCACAAAAATGGGCCATAATTGTTTTTATATTCATGCCATTTGCTTCTGGTTCATTGGAAATAGTAATAGCCCATTTACTGGAATCTCTCAGAACGGAGTTGGTGCTTCGCTGTAACGGAAAAAAGCCCCTATAACAGAAGTTAGGGTATTCTTGATCTCTGTCAAAATACGACCAGCGCATAGTCAAAGTAAACGAAGGTATTTTGTCGATAAACTTTCGAAGTTACGGTTTCTTCGCTTCTTGTTGCTAATGAAGTCTCTTAGGCTTTACTGTCAGCTGTAGTGGCCCTCTAGACTGCTGTGTTTTTTGACAGAATCTGCACGTGCAACGACACAAATAGAAGATGGGAACAGTTTGCATGTCAATTACAGTAACAGGTTTTGTTTTCCGAGTCCCTGAACAGTTTATTTTTTGGTAAGGAAGTGTTAAGAAAAGGGGTTACTTTTGCAATGTAATGCTAGCTGTCATGGGGCTTTTTGTATATTTTGGTTGTACATAACATGGTTTTGTTTTACTAGAAGACAATCATGTATTTGTGGATCAATATGCTAATAAGCTTGTGGTGGGTTTTTTCTGAAGAGAGCCATTTGCTGGATTTTTCTTCAAAATCTTTTTCTGTTCTGTAATTGTTTGCATCCTTGTCTGTCAGCATGCTAGTCTGTTTGCCTTTCTGCCTCCATGCATGCCTGCCCATATGCCTGTCAGTCTGCCTGCCTGCCTGCCTGCCTCCCAGCCCATCTGCCTGTCTGTCTGTCTGTCTGCCTGACTGCCTGTTTGCCTGCTGGTCAATCTGCTTGTCTGCCTACATGCCGTTGTGTCTTCAGCCACAAAGGCACTGATGTTACTGTTTACAAGTCTGAACATCAAACGAATGAGGTACTTTTGGGGTGCAGAGGAAATAGCAAGCAAAAAAGACCTGATTATCTAATCAATGATTTGTCTACCTTTTCTTTATAGTTTCCCTGACGCAAACTTGTTCCAAGCAGGTTTTGATTAAGCGATATATATTTCTGGTGATTCTTGTAGGGAGTTGCTACTCTGTAACAACCAGTTTCTTTATCTTGAACAATAAAACCCCCTTTCTTAGTCCACGGTAGCCAAACGAACACAAGAACTACATCCTTTTAAAAGATGCGCTTGCCTTGCTGTATGATGCCATTTGGTAACAGCAAAACAAACACTCTATTGTCTATGTTTAAAGGTTAATCTGTGTGTGTCGTTTCATCTCCTTCGGTTTTTGCAGTTATATCCAAAATAAGATGCAAGGCCCAAAACATCTTAGTTTGTTATTGTCCTTTCTTGTCTAAAGTTTCATGACTTGGAACTTAAAACACTGGAGAAACTAAATGCAACAGATACACAATTATAATAATACAGACTCAAAAACTAAGTTCAAAAATGCATTTTGGGTAACCGCAACTACGTGAATACAAATGCTTTCAGTTGCTACTTTGCTTTGCTTTCCGCTTCTTTAATATTTGCGCAATTATACGCTCAACATCACTCTTTTCTTTTCATTTCTTTTATCCAATCATTTTTTATAATGTCCATGAAAGTAATCCCTCTACATCTGCACAAAGTGAACTCACCTTAAAGACCCGGTAAAGGGGATCAGCAAATTGCTAACAAATCCTAGGAACATACCATCTTCATCTAAAACCCATTGTTGCCAGTCAACAAAAATCGTCTAGATTCTTTCAAAAGACTTCTAGGGGTCGTTATGTGTTCCCTAGACTGCAATTTGGGGTACAAAAAAAGAAAGAAAGAAAGAGGTCTGGTGGCAGCATTTAAAACGCAGAAATGAGTTTTTTGTATTTCAGGATGTGTTTAAACACTGCAGAAAAGCCTGATGAGAACTGGTGGAAGGAAGGAAGGAAGGAAGGAAGGAAGGAAGGAAGGAAGGAAGGAAGGAAGGAAGGAAGGAAGGAAGGAAGGAAGGAAAGAAAGACGACGCAGGTAGAGGAAGAAGAAGAAAAAAAAGAAAAGAGCAAGTGGAGGAGATGCAGAGGAGTGATAGACAGACAGACAGATGTACAGTGACAGGGTGAAACAGAGAGAAACAGACAGATGTACAGAGACAGAGACAGGGTGAAACAGAGAGAAACAGATTTACAGCGACAGAGACAGGATGAAACAGAGAGAAACAGACAGATTTACAGAGACAGGGTGAAACAGAGAGAAACAGACAGATTTACAGAGACAGGGTGAAACAGAGAGAACCAGACAGATGTACAGAGACAGGGTGAAACACAGAGAAACAGACAGATTTACAGAGACGGGGTGAAACAGAGAGAAACAGACAGATTTACAGAGACAGGGTGAAACAGAGAGAAACAGACAGATGTACAGAGACAGAGACAGGGTGAAATAGAGAAAGACAGACAGATGTACGTACAGAAACAGAGACAGACAGATTAAGACATGATAAAGGAAGGGAAAT
>CM060334.1:26790409-26792909 GCA_030674155.1 Stramonita haemastoma | reverse complement strand
TGATGTCTGCCTTCCCCCTGCCCCAAACATGCTTTGTATAGTGACCTAGGGTCGAAGTACAATAAAATAAATCAATCGATCAATCCAAAAAAATTATTTCAGTGTTCAATGTTCTGTGTGCGTGTGTGTGTGCTTTTATATATATTACAATCATTATATGTGTGTGAGCGTGTGTACGTGTGTGTGTGTGCACGCGAACAAGTGTGTGTGTATGTGTGCGTGCGTGCGTGCGTGCGTGTGCGTACGTCTGTATTTTCCGAGGGGATTTGTAGAAAATCATCAATGTTCACGACGTCCTGTTTACAACATTCACATGACACAGAAAAGCACTACGCCACTCGTGTCAGGAATCAAGCAAAAAATGAAAGCTCTCATGTCCAAGCTGAAAATTTAGATAGACAGCACTGATCAGCGGCCTTGTGGGAAAACCCATCAACATCTGCATCATCTGATATTCCTACAAAACGGATTCTGTTCCAAATTAACGACATGCTGTTTTGAATGCCACAAGGGCCCACCAAAGAAACGGATGACTATTTTTCTTTTAACGTTCACATAACCATCGAAACCGTTTCAATTATTCCCGTAAAAATGTTGCAGTTTGCAAAATTAAAAAATATATCCACTAAGATTGAGATATAATTTTATACAGAAATTAGAACTGAATGCGACAGTTATCTTCTGAAATCGTAGTATGGCTGTCCACATGGTGGGTACTTCAAAACAGTCATACACTTCTCATGTAGTGAGCGCTTATAGTCTCACGGTGATTATCAAGCGTGATGAGCGAGTCAGGGCGTTAAGATGGGGAACGCCCAACAAAAGCAGACCAGCAGCAGATCTTAGTGTCCTGCATTGTTGTGAAAATATCGTTCAAGTCTTATCTCTACTTCCTTCTTTCTCCATCGTTGAACACTCCGACGGCAACCCCATTTTGTTGTTCAATGAGAGTGGCTTTTTCCACAGAATTTTACAAGGGACAATTCTTGCTTCTAGGGGTTCTTTTCCATGCACTCAAAGTGTAGAGCACACGGGACATCAATGTGTCGTTTCTGTCTGAAAGACTAGCACCCTGACCACAACACAAGATCTAATGGATGTGGGAAAGCTTGGATTCAAACAGGAATCAAATCCGCAACTTCTGGCATTCCGGACAGGAGTGTTACCTCTAGACCCATAATCTTCCCGATTATGGGAATTTTACCATTAAAAAAAACTCACACATGTCTGTAAAAAAAACCAACTGCATTTTACCCAAAGAACATTCCTTATATAAGATTCGCAGCTACAAGATACAATTACCACCCACACTCTCCATCGTAGTGCCATACACGAGATATCATAAAGGGAAGATTCACGGAGGGCTGTTTTATCCTATCAATCAAACTGTTTGCAGCCCTGCCCACAGCAGCGAGAGGCCCTATCTGGGCTGTCACCTCGTTAGCAATGAAAGGCCATGTTCAAACTGTGCAGCTGTAATTATGCTGATTAAACCCAGAGATAAATGAAAACCACCTGTCCACTCATTCCTTGACTCAACACCCTTGCTGACCATCAGGATCCCACCAGGATGGTCACCCAGAGAGAGAAGAGAGAAGAAAGAAGAGAGAGAGAGAGAGAGAGAGAGAGAGAGAGAGAGAGAGAGAGATGAGAGAGAGAGAGAGAGAGAGAGAGAGAGAGAGAGAGAGAGAGAGAGAGAGAGAGAGAGAGAGAGGCAAGGCAAGGCAAATTCTTTTATTCGAGGATAATAGATAAGCACTCATGTGCTTTTTTACACCCAGTCCCCGCCCTTTTCAGGGATAACATCAAGATAAAGAGAGAGAGAGAGAGAGAAGAGAGAGAGAGAGAGAGAGAGAGAGAGAGAGAGAGAGAGAGAGAGGAGAGAGAGAGAGAGAGAGAGAGTGAGTGAGTGAAAGGGCCAAATAAAGGACATTTAATTCATGGCTTATTTGTTTTATTATTCTTTAATATCGAGGATAATGGAATAAGCACTTAAATGCTTTTTTACATCCAGTCCCCATGTGTATGCAGTTTTTCATCTTGTCATCTGTTCCCACTGGCACACAATGGCCTACTCTTAAAAAAAAACCGAACAGGAGTTAACGTGTGTGTAAGATGTTCTGCGTGCGTTCGCACATGGGTTGAAACCAATAGCTGAGACTTCAACTATCGTGTTTGCTAAAAGCAAACAAACAATTACTATCGTACTACATGTATTACTATCGCACTATTCATTTAAAAAGAAACTTGTTAAAAGCAACAAAGCTTTTGTTCTGATACACAACAAGCCTACAAAACTAGATATAAGTTAATGTCTGTGTACGTGTTTGTTTTACTTTTTCTTATATTTTGGTCGACGACCACTATGCTGACTTGATTAAACTGTAAAAAAAAGAAGAACAAAAATTAAAGAAACAGGAAACAAACAAAACAGGCGCTGTTTCATTTTTAACATGCACAAAAAAGTAACAAACGCGTAACAAAATCAATGTAACATGGT
>CM060334.1:26787177-26790309 GCA_030674155.1 Stramonita haemastoma | reverse complement strand
GGACAAAACGGGTAAAATCATGACTAAAGTGACCCCCTTGATGCTCTGACTTTTTCCGCCGGGTTTTTTTTCGGGGCCCTGACTTCAAAAATAAACAAAAACATGTTAAAAGTACTGCCTTCTTTTCCAACAGCAAAATTTCTTACCAAAAAAAATTTCATCGTAGGATTCAACACTTTCTTTGTATAAATTTTACTTTAAAAACAAAAAAAAAAAACACGGGAATCCTTAAAATTTTCACTCTCTTTTTTTGGAAACCCTGGCACGCGTAGAAAAACCACCCCGTAACTACAACCACACAGAGTACCCAATTTTTCAAACGGCAAAACTTCAAAACAAACTGCATTGTAGAACTACATTTTCCCTCTGACGAAAACTGTGAATTACGACCAAGGGGGGGAAAGAACGGGAGCCCTGGACTTTAAAGGGGCTGTGAAACAAAGGGCTGAGTCTTTCCCCCCCCCTTTGTTTTTTTTTTTTTTTTTTTCCCCCCCCCCCCCCCCAGGGGTTGGGGTTTTTTTTTCCCCCCCCCCAAAAAGGGGGGGAGAAAAAGGGGAAAACGGGGGGGAAACCAATCAGCCCTTTTTGGCTTTCTTTGAGGGGGGACAAAGATTAAGGGCCAGGGCAGTCATAGTAGGCTGGGGGTTTAAGGGAATCCTGCAAAAAAAGGGCCCCCTTGAAATAAAAAGGGGTTGGGGGAAATTGTAGAACTCTGCATTACTTTATCATTCAATTACCCCTGTCAGGGTTGTTTTTGGGGTGGTGGTGGGGGGGTTTTTGTTTTTTTAAAGTGAGTCACTTTTCGGGGTGTAACTTGTTTTTATTACCGTTTTTTTTTAATTTTTTCCCCTTCCTTCCCCTCCCCTCTCCCCCTCTCTCTCTTCTCCCCTCCTCTTTTTTTCCCCCTCTCTCTCCCCCTCTCTCTTTTTCTCTCTTTTCTTTTTTGTTCCCCTGGTTTTTGTTCTTTTTTTTCTGTCTGTTGTCTTTGCCCTGTCTGTCTGTCGGGTCTGCCCTGGGTCTGTCTGTCTGTTTTCTTTTTCTCTCCCCTCTCTCTCTCTTCTTCTCTCTCTCTCTCTCCTCTCTTTTCTTTTTCTTTTTTTTCTTTCTCTCAAAAGAAAGAATTTGAGAGGGAAAAGGTGTATATATATATATATATATAAATATTTTATATATATATATATATATAAAATATAAAAATATTTTTAAAAATTAAAAAAACCCCCATGAAAACAGAAGAAAGGAACAAAGAAGGAACAAACGAAATAAAAACAGGAAAGAAAGCTAGAAAGAGTGACATAAGAAAAAGAAAACAATGATGGTTTTTAATAAAGAAAAGAAAGGAAAATTAAAGAAAGACAGAAAAAACACAGACACCCCCCTACCCCTGACCCCCCCCCCCCCCCCAAAAAAAAAAAAAAAAAAAAGAGAAGCAAAGAGAAAAAGAAAAGACTTCATTCTAAGGATACCACGTAGGTATCCGTCAGTACCAGAAAACTATGGATTTGCGCTCTAGGCTTAGAGCACAAAGCCTGAGTAAGTAAGTATGGATGGAGGGCAAGGAGGGATGCCATAAACCCTTAACTATAGACCCCCCCCCTCCCCCTACTTTTTCACGATTTGAATTCACATCAGCCTGACGACAATCTAATATCAAAATCAATGCAATCGAAACGGCCCTGGCACATGTCTGCTCCAAAACTTTGACGCGTTGGACTCCATTGAAAGAGTGTGAGCTTATTCAAATTCGGGTCCTTGACTTTGCGAATGTCAAATGCATTCTTGTTGATTACGGATCAAAACTCGAGTGCAGATTCTACAAGCCGTTTTCTTTCTCTGTCTTCGTTTTTGACCCTGAACGTTATCGTCGTTAATTTTTGTATGTCGGTCAGTCAGAATGTCACACTGAAAAAATACTCGGTTTTCTGACAAAGAAATTAAACGCGTATTGATCATTTTCACTGGCATTAAACCTGAACTGAGTATTACGAAATTTGATGTCGTTTCTACATTGTGTGGCTTTCTTTGTTTGCTTTTGTGTTTTTCTTTATTTTTTCTTTTCTTTTCTTTCTTTCCTTTCTTTCTCTCTTTTTCTTTCTTTTCTTTCTTTCTTTCTTTCTTTTCTTTTCTTTCCTTCTTTTCTTTGTTTTTCTCTTTGCGAGATTAATTCTTTCTTGCTTTGTGACATCAGTTCAATTCTTTTCTTTGGTCTCTGGTCCCCTCGATATATTTTTACCAATTAAATTATTTGCTTTCATGTCTCTCTTTCGGACATTTTGTCTCTCTAAATTCAGACAGACAGACAGACAAACAGACAGACAGACAGAGACAGAGAGAAGGAGAGAGAAGTAGTTTCCACCCTTACTTCATCAAAATTCGCACTTGATTTTATTTTCCTTGTTAGGGATCGATATAGGATATGTATTGAAACCGATTAATTTCATTCGATTTATTTTATACTCTCTTTCTCATCTTTCATATGAAATCCGCCGATTCATATCAGTTTATGCAAATTCTATTCATGTCACTTGGTGTAAATCTTTTTTCATGTTTATGCAAATTCTTTTTGTGTCAGCAGATGCAGATTCTTTACATGTTATTCTATGCAAATTCTACTCATGTCAGTGGCTGCAGATTCTATAGTGTTATTTTTGCATATTCCATTCATGTTGGCTGATGCAAATTTCCTCTGCCAGAGTATGTACAAAAACTGCACTCGTGGCAGATGCCAAACAGATTTCTGGTTCAGTTTTTTTCATATTCAATTCTATTCTTCAGGAATAACTATTGGTACCTGTTTTTTGTTGTCTGTCAAATTCCTTAGCTGATTTATTATGTCATGATTATAGCGATGTGTGGAAGGTGTGTGTGTATGTGTTTGTGTGTGTGTGTGTTTGTGTGTGTGTGTGTGTGTTCCAGCCCTTGTTCATTATTCAGCCTACCCCCTAGCCCCCCTTCACACACATCTCATTTATATTGGTAAAACAATTGGGAGAGAAAGGTGTGAGGAAATAGAGATAAAGTGGGGCAGAGACAGAGAGACAGAGAGACAGACAGAGACATACAGAGAGAGACAGAGAGAGAGAGAGACAGAGACAAAGACAGTGACAGAGTGAGATGGAGAGAGCAGCATAC
>CM060334.1:26772177-26782177 GCA_030674155.1 Stramonita haemastoma | reverse complement strand
CCGCTTTTCGTAAGAGTAGGCCATCGTGTGCCGGTGGGAACAGATGACAAGATTTACAAAACTGCATACACACGGGGACCGGATGAAAAAAAGCACATGATTGCTTATTCTGTTATCCTCGATATAAAAGAATAAATAAAAATAAAAAATAAAATAAGTATCTTTTTATTTGAAGTGAAGCTGTACCCTGTCTTTTTCCTGTCATCGGAAGCGTACACTCAACACCTTTACGACCTGATTTCAAGACTCCCTTTTTTCTTGCTGTAAATACTTTTCCTTTCCATTTCACTCAATAGGGATCATTCCACTCTTAATCTATCTGTCTATCTATCTATCTATCTATCTAGCTATCTAGCTATCTATTTATCCATCTATCTATCTCGCTAGCTAGCTAGCTAGCTATCTGTCTATCTATCTATCTATCTATCTATCTATCCATCTATCATCTACTATCCATCCGTCTTTTCATCTATCTACCTATCTATCTATCTACCTATCTATCTTCCTACTTACCTTCCTACCTACATATCTATCTATCTACCTATCTATTCATATGTCTATCTATCTACATGATATACTCATCTATCTATCTACTATCCATCTGTCTATTCATCTATTTATCTATTTATCTATCCATTTATCTATGTGCGTATATGTATGTGCGCGTGCACATGCATGTGTGTGTGTCTGTGTCTGTGTATGTGCATAAGTGTGAGTGTCTGAGTGTGTTAGAGAGAGAGAGAGAAATAAAGAGAGACAGAGAGATAAAGAGAGAGACAGACAGAGACAGACAGAGAGATAGAGACAGAGAGAGATCATAAACAAAGAAACACAGTCCTACTTTCTTAACCAGCACAGCAACATCACAAAGTCACATACACAAAACAGTTTACAAACAAGATTTTTTTAGAAAATAAAAAACCCTTATTTTACAACTTCCTGGAAGCCAAGCAAAATGAAATAGCACTCATTAAATCATGCACATACTTTTCTAGAAAAAGGCAAACAACTCCACTCAAACAGGCTCTAAAACACACGGGGAAAAGACTCAAACTTTTCAGGCGCTCGCACACACACACGCACACGCACGCACACACAGACACACACACACACACACACGCGCGCACACGCACGCACAAACAGACACACAAACAGACACACACACACACACATACACACTCGCACGTATGTGCACGTGCACGCAAAACAGGCATGCCCGCACATGCTGGCTGGGTTATCTATTCCAGTGCCACACATTTTTGCTGCCAAGTTTGACAAATGGACAAATCTGTTGCCGTTTTTTAGTCTTTCTCTCTCTATCTCTGTCTCTGTCTCATCCCTCTCTCTCTCTCTCTCTCTCTCCTCTCTCTCTCTCTCTCTCTCTCTCTCTCTCTCTCTCTCTCGGGGGGCGTTTACCACGTGCATGAGCATCAAGTCGATGTTTACATCGTCCGATGTTTATGGAGGATTGCTGCGGACAGAAGTAGTCTACAGTACTGAAAATCTGCAACTGGCTACCTAAGGTACCATGCCTTCGGCCAACCTAGACTTCCGAGTCACTTGTGGTGCCTTTCTGCCCACTTTTCTGCACTTCATGTGGAAGAGAGACAAACTTAGAAAGGCAATGCAGGTAACCATCTTGACAGCACGAACACGCACAACCGGTGTTCTTCTGGGATTGACCCTAGTGTTTTTCTTCTGGGGGGACAATTTGTTCCTGCGTCGGGGGATGGGAGATCTGTTGCTGCGTTGTGGCGACGTGGAGTCGAACCCAGGTCCCAACCCCGACTCCACTGCTCCTGGGTCATCAGGCGGTATGCGGCAGACCAGACTGTCCAGCTCCCAGACCTCCCGCCAGGGCAAGGACCCGCCAAAGATGACGTCGTGACGCTGCTGCACGAGATCAACAACAACCTGACCACCAGGATCGATGCTGTGCAGAAAGAACTGACGCAGCTTCGACAGGAGCACAACTCTCTGCACGGCCTCGTGAGTAACCTCATAGAGGAGGTGAGTGAGCTACGACACCAAAACGATTTGTTACAGAAACAAAACAGGGACTTGATCAACAAAGTTGATAATTTGGAAAAGAAATGTGACGATCTGGAAAACCGTTCAAGGCGAAACAACTTGATTTTCTATGGTGTTGGGAGGGATGAGGGAGAGACAAGTGAGGAATGTGAGGGACTGATACAGGACATACTGACCGACAAGATGGAACTCTCAGACAGGGTGGAATTTGACAGAGTACACCGTCTGAACTCAAAGAAAGAATCCCCTATCATTGTACGATGTGCTTTCTATAAGCAACGTGTAAAAATACTGAAGGCAAAACAAAAACTTAAAGGCACTAACATCTTTGTGGGGGAGGATTTCTCGCAGAGGGTCCGAGAGATCCGACGCCAGCTGACCCCACATTTCAAACAGGCCAGAAGGGAAGGGAAACAGGCCCGCCTTGTCCATGACCATCTTTTTATAGATGGGAAAAAGTTCGTTCTGGACTCCTGTGGCTCTCTGCAGGAAGCGAAATGAGGAGTTGGCCGGCCCTCCATTCTGGAAAAGGGTAAAAATTTCATGAAGGTGGCAAAATGTACACCGACACCTGAAAGTTTACCTGTACCTCCCCTTAATCCACCCTGCTTGACACGTGAAAACTCGGAGCATGAGCCTGCTACGCTGCACAGCGGCATGCATGGCGATGACAGCTTGGGTTCGCGTGCAAGTTTCGAAACTTTTCCTCCAACATTTGATTTTGAAAACAAGGAAAATAGCGAGTTTTCTTCCCCTTTTTTTGCTCGTGAAGATGTGCAACAGAGTGTTTGCTCTAAAAATAGAATGACACCACCTCCTTTACATTCCATGCCAACTTTTGCTAATACTCTTAAAACCTTATCGTTTTCTTTTTTATGTTGGAACGTTAATGGATTGCGTTCAAAGTATGTATTCATGGACTTTGTAAAATACATTTTGTCATTTGACTTTATATGTCTGGTTGAAACCTTTGAAGAAAATTGTAATTCAGATTTTTTTTCAGGCTATAAAATGTATGAAAAACCTGCTGTCAGACTAACCAAACAGGGGAGAAAATCGGGTGGTATTGTCTGTCTAGTGAAAAATGAGCTCTGTCCGTGTGTGCGTGCGCTAGATGTCAAGTATGAAAATATATGTGCTTTTCTTATCAATAAAGATTTGTTTCATTGTTCGAAAGATGTCTTGTACATATGTGCCTATGTACCACCGGAAGGTTCTCCATTTTACGCATACTTTAATTATGATCACGGTATATTGATGCTTGAAGATTGCCTGACTGAATTGTTGTTGGATTTGGATGATGTGTATGTGATTCTCTGTGGCGACTTAAACAGTCGCATTTCAGATATCTCTCCATCCTATGTAGCAGGTGACTCTGAATCTCAATTTCAAAGCTCTTCATTAAATTCTGATCGACACTCCCAAGACACTCATACAAATTCTTACGGTAAAGCCTTAGTAAGCATGTGCACTGCTCTAAATTTGGTTGTCTTAAACGGAGTATGTAATGGCGACCTAGAAGGACGCTATACGTACACAAGTGAGAGTGGATGCAGTGTGAATGACTATTTTATTTTTTCAACTGACCTGTATGAAGAGTTGTCTGAGTTGTGTGAACTAGTTATTGCTGAGCGAATGGAATCTGACCACTTTCCTCTTGAATGTCGATTTAAGTTATCAAAAAATGCCTTGTCTATAGATGAAAAAGCTACTGATGCTCTTGTTGTAGTAGAAAAGTTCATTTGGTGTGAGGAAAATAGTAACAATTTTTGTAGTAATTTATGTAAAGAAGAAATGTCCTGTAAATTGAAAACAGCAATTGCACAGATTGATGAAAATGTTAACAATGCTTTGGAAACCTTCAACGGTTGTATTCGAGAATGTGCAGAATGTATGAAAAAGAAAATTAAGATTGATCAAAAAAGAAATAAGGCAGGCTGGTTTGATAGCGAATGTAACATGGAAAGAAGGAGAGTACGCAGATTATTAAGAACATTTCGTAGAACACTAGACAAAACGGATAAGGATCTTTATGTTAGATCACGTAGGGAATATAAGAACATTTTACTTAGGAAGAAGAAGACTTTCAATGAGAAATTGTTAAATGACTTAGTATCTAGTATTAACGATCAGAAACAGTTTTGGAGTTACATGAATAAGGTATCTTTGAAAAAGAGTCAGCCCAGGAACAGCATCTCTGTCGATGACTGGTTCCAGCACTTCACAGCATTACTTGAAGAAGATGTACCTTATTCTAATGATAATGTCAATAGTTTTCAGGAGACTGATCAAGATATAATGGATCGACCAATATCTCATGAAGAAGTTTTCACTGCAATTCGCAAAATTAAGAATCGAAAAGCAGCAGGCCCTGATGGAATTATTGGAGAACTATTAAAAGCACCTTGTCAATTAATTCTTGACTTTTTTGTAAAGTTGTGTAACACTCTTTTCGACAAAGGTATTTTTCCAGAGAACTGGTGTGAGTCCATCATTCTTCCGTTATATAAGAAAGGTAACGTAAATGATACCAATAACTATAGAGGCATTTCGTTGTCTGATATCAGTAGTAAAGTATATAGTACTATAATCAATAGTAGGCTTCAGGAATATGTAGAGCAAAACAATATTACAGGTGAACATCAAGCTGGTTTTAAACGAGGATATTCAACAACTGATCATATGTTCACACTTTTGGCTTTTGTTCAGAAACAGTTTTCATTTAACCGGAAACTTTATGTAGCATTTATTGATTTTGAAAAGGCCTTTGATTCCATCAATAGAAATTTGTTATGGCCAATTTTGATTAAGAACGGAATTAATGGTAAATTATTTCGATGTGTTAAGAGTATGTATAACTCAGTTAAAACAAGAGTAAGATGTGGGGATAAACTGTCTAACTATATAAACTGTACCAAAGGTGTAAAACAAGGGGATGTATGTAGCCCTATTTTGTTTTCGCTGTTTATAAATGAATTAGCAATAGAAATCATTGAAATGGGTAGACACGGTGCAAATTTTACTGTTGATTCTGTTGAATCATTCATATTGTTATTGGCTGATGATATAGTGTTGTTTTCAGAGACAGTTGTTGGTTTACAGACTCAGCTTAACAGCTTACAAAGTGCAGCCAATAAATTACAATTAAAGGTTAACTTAACCAAAAGTAATATTGTTGTATTTAGAAAAGGTGGGTTCTTGGCAGCCAGAGAAAGATGGGTATATGCTGGTGCTTCATTGTCTGTTGTGAATGCCTATAGGTATCTAGGAATTATTTTTTCTACTCGTTTGAGTTTTGTTGCTGCATGTAAGGATCTGTGCAGTAAAGCAAAGCATGTGCTTTTCTGTATAATGAGGAAACTGTATGCACTGAATAACAACTCTTTGGATCTATTTCTTAAAATTTTTGATTCTCAAATACAACCTAGAGTTCAATATGGTTCCGAATTGTGGGGTATGGACAAAAAAGCAGTTACACAATGTGAGTCTGTTCATTTATTTGGTCTCAAAAGGTTTCTAGGTGTTGACATGAGAACTCCAAATGATTTAGTATATGGAGAATGTAATAGATATCCTATCTACATTAATTCTGCTGTTAGATGTCTCCGTTACTGGCTTAAATTAGTAAAGATGAGTAGGGAAAGACTTCCGTGGAAAGCATATAACATGTTATTTGATTTAGACACAAGGGGTAAAGTCAACTGGGTTTCAAACATACGAATATGTCTGTTTGAGCTTGGGTTCGGATATGTTTGGATGTTTCAAGGGGTAGCAGAAGAAAAAATGTTTATACAGATGTTTCGCCAACGCTTGATTGATTGTAGATGGCAAAGCTGGGAAAGTCACATTCAATCAAGTGACAGATTTGACATATACAGGATCTACAGCTCTACCCATGTTGTGAAGAAGTATCTTTCCTTAAATTTAGATAGACATTTAAGAGTAATTACAACCAAATTTCGGTTTGGTATTTCAGAAGTGATGAAACATGCCTATCGCTTTAAACGTACTTGTGCCACTGATATGTTGTGCCCATTATGTAAAGAACAAGATGAAGATGAGGTCCACTTTGTTTTGAAATGTGACACCCTCTGTGATCTCCGTGAAAGATTCATCCCGAAAAAATTCTATGCACAACCAAGCCTATTTCGTCTATGTTTATTGATGTCATCTGAAAACGAAAGTATTGTTCGTAACTTTGCAATGTACTTATTTAAAGCTTTCCAACTGCGAGAAAAAGCTACGTCTTGACTTTTTTGATACTGCATTTTGATAGGACACGTAATATTTATTTTCTTTTCTTACCTTTATGTTCAATTTATCATTTGTTGCCCCTCTGTTCATAAGGGGCTGTGGCCTTACGTGAATAAAACATCTGAAGTCTGAAGTCTGAAGTCTGAAGTCTCTCTCTCTCTCTCTCTCTCTTCTCTCTCTCTCTCTCTCTCTCTCTCTCTCTCTCTCTCTCTCTCTCTCTCTCTCTCTCTCCCTCTCTCTCTCTGGCCTGCCTCCATCCGCCCCTCTCTCTCTCTCTCTCTCTCTCTCTCTCTCTCTCTCTCTCTCTCTCTCTCTCTCTCTCTCTCTTTCGTTTTTGTGTTCAATCTCTCTACTTCTGTCTGGTTTAAACATCCTCACCCCCCTCCTCTTTTTCTCTATAAAACCCCTCCTCCCCCCCCCCCCCCCTTTTTCCAACTTTATCCCCAATCTTTTGTTGTTGTTGATTTCAGTTTGTCTTTCTTTTCCATCTTAATTCCCCATTCTTTGTTTCATACCACCAAAGAAAAAGAAGCGAGACTTAGTGTCCTTTTTTTTTCTTCTTCAATGTTGACATTGTATAGAAGCATACACTATCATCTTAACTTGTGTCGCTTCCTCACTTTCTGGTTTCTTGTTTTCATTTTTTATGTTGTGGTTTTTGTTTTGTTCGTTTGCAAGTTTCTTGGACTTTTGTTTGTTCGTATTCAATGATTTATCATCTGCTATTGTTTGTCTTTTTTTACGGTTTACCTGAATCTTTTCCACCTTCCTTCCTTCTTTCTTTCCTTCCAATCTTCAGTCTAATCTTTTAGTGTCGTCTTTTTTATGTATCGAGGTGTGGGGGTTTCGAAGATATTTTGATATTTTACCAGGGTTGTTTTTTTTACATTGTGTTGGTTATTTTTTGTGTATGCTTTGTGACTTTATCTTTCCTTTGCTCTGTGTTCATTTGTTCTTGTCAGTATAATATATCGTTTATTTCATCTATAGGGGTTTTTTTTAGAGATGGGAGAGAGGGTTGTTTCTGTATGTGTTCGTTCTGATATTTTTTGGTTCAAAATATCAATTTATTTCTTGTCTGATTGCTTGTTCCTTGTGATGGCTTTTCAAAAGCTTGAATTGTAAAGGGTTTTCCTGCTGGGGGCGGGGGGGGGGCGGGGGGGGGACTGGTATGTGTCTTATATGGTTCTCAAAGATTGTTAAAATTATATTTTCGATTGATTTGCCTGTGAGAGAGAGAGAGAGAGCGAGAGAGACAGAGAGAGAGAGAGGAGAGAGAGAGAGAGGGAGGGGAGGGGAGAGAGAGAGAGAGAGAGAGAGAGAGAGGAGAGAGAGAGAGTGTGTGTGTGTGTGTGTGTGTGTGTGTGTGTGTGTGTGTGTGTGTGTGTGTGTGTGTGTGTGTGTGTGTGTGTGTGTGCGTGCACTCGCTATATTGTTATGTGTGTATCTGTGTATTCATTTGAAACCTACATGATAATCGAGAAGGTCAAAGTGGTTCCCTGAAAGACCAAACAAAAAAGGAATCAGAAGACTGCAGTCTTATGAAGCTGCATTTTCTTCCTCCCCGTGGACATTCATAAAAAAGCGTTATATCTAACCCACGTTTTAACCTTTATTTTAAATGTTGTTACTTTCTTTCTTGCTTTGTTTTATTCGTTCTCTGCTTTCGTTAATTCATTCATTTTTCTTTCATGTCCTCCCTCTTCTTCCTCTTCCTCTTCTTCCTTCTCTCTTTCTCCTCTCTCTCATTCTCCTCCACCTCCTTCTCTCTCTCTCTCTCTCTCTCTCTCTCTCTCTCTCTCTCTCTCTCTCTCTCTCTCTCTCTCTCTCTCCTCTCTCTCTCTCCTCCTCCTCCTCCTCCCTCCCACACACACAAACAAGCACACACAAACACACAAGCACACACATCCATCTACCCTTACCAATCCCCCTCACACACACACACACACACACACACACACACACACACACACACACACACACACACACACACACACACACACACACACACGTGTGCGCGCGCAGCCGCCCCCCGCCCCCCCTGCACACACACGTGTGTGTGTGTGTGTGTACATATATATATATATATATATATATATATAAAATTATTTATATATATAATTATTTATATGCGTATATATATAAACAATATTCACAGGTAGAAACTCCTACTGTTGCTAAACACACACCCTCCATCCACACAAACACACAGCAACTTGTCAAAAACCACTGCACTGGCGTTGCTAATGAAGTATGATGAACAATCCAGATGATTTTCTAACTGGTATTCTGATCACAAGTTTAACATGCACTTTTGCATTTAGTGCAAACACCACACCCCCTCCCAGCCCCTACCCCTCCTTGTTTTGAAAGGAGGGGGTGAGGTTGTAGGAAAACTCTGTGTGTGTGTGTGTTTGTGTGTGTGTGAGTGCGTGCGGGCGTGTGTGTGTGTGTGTGTGTGTGTGTGTGTGTGTGTGTGTGTGTGTGTGTGTGTGTGTGTGTGTGTGTGTGTGTGTGTGCGCGTGTGTGTTTGTATGTGTGATGTGTGTGTGCGTGCGTGTGTTTGTGTGGATTTAATGTGTGTGTTTGTTGTGTGATGTGTGTGTGTGTTGTGTGTGTGTGTGTGTGTGTGTGTGTGTGTGTTGTGTGTGTGTGTGTGTGTGTGTGTGTGTGTGTGTTTTGTGTGTGGTGGTGTTTTGTGTGTTGTGTGATGTGTGTGTGCGTGCGTGTGTGAGTGTGTATGTGTGTGCGCGGCACGTGTGTGTGGTGTGTACGTGCGTGCGCGGCTGTGTGTGTGGTGTGTATCTGGTGGTGGTGTGAGTGTGTGCGTGTTGCGCGCGGTGCTGTGTGTGTGTGTGTGTTGAGTGTGTCTTGTGTGTGTGTGTGTTCTGTGTTCGGTGATGTTTTTTACTGTCTTTATGTTTTTCCTTTTTTTGGTTCATTTTCCAAAAGTTTTAACAGACTCCTATGACAGCGACCTACAGACACAGATTCGTGCAGACGTTTCCCCCCCTACCGGTAACTTTCTGAAAATAGCATCATCACAGACTGGGGGGGGGGGGGGGTAAACTGCCTCTTCACACACATCTCCCAGTTAAGTAAAGCGAAGAAGAAGAAAAGACAGGACACACAATGACTTCGGAGGATGGGAGTTTCCTGCACTGTCTCAAAGAAGCGTTACTTAACGCGCACGTGAAACTGCACATCATTATACGCTACATTTGCTAGGCAGTTTTTTGCTCCAGGTTTTTTTGTGTGGGTGGGGGGGGGGGGGTTGGGTTGTTTTTTTTTCGTCGTCGCAGTTGAACATCTTGAAGATGACCCAGATTTTGCGTTTTGTCTCACCTGGAAATTACTGTGAGACTGTTGAGTATGTACTGGATGAGAATTGTGTGTGTGTGTGTGTGTGTGTGTGTGTGTGTGTGTGTGTGTGTGTGTGTGTGTTCAAGTCCTCATGAACAGACATGCTTCGACTTCAGAGAATTTTGTCTCCTCTGGTGGGGAGCCGAAGTTATGGGGGCAGGATAGCTCAGTGGACAGAGCACTCGCTTTCCCCAAGCTAAGGTTAAGCAGCATTGAGCGAGGTTACCAAAGTGGATGGGTGACCGTTTGCGCGCTTTGGCTTCTGTACAATCCCCCACTTCAACCATCTTGTAAATGGCTACCTGTCCTTTTTAGGGGTCAGAGAAGGTAAAGCAGCGAGGGAGAGGAGATG
>CM060334.1:26754677-26764677 GCA_030674155.1 Stramonita haemastoma | reverse complement strand
CCCATCCACTTGGTAACCACGCTCAATACTGCTTAACCTTAGCTTGGGGAAAGCGAGTGCTCTGACCACCGATCTATCTCTTCCCCTATACTGTTTTTAAAGTAACCACTAAAAAAATCAACGAACTAATTCCAATTCCAAACGGCTTCAGTACCTAAGAACAGACAAACTCATTCTGTCATTCCATTCAATTTCCATCCTATATCAAGAAAGATTCCATGGTAACTCTCTCTCTAGAAAAACTTTGAATCGAACAAAACAAGGGCAGCATTCCTGTCTGACCACCCAGGGTGCAAACGCTACCAGCCACCCCTGCCTATCAATCCATCAATCAAAGATTGAAATGACCCAATCAGTCAGGCCAGGTGTCTTTGGGGCAGGACCACCCATGGACAAGGGATTGAGAGGGAGTGGGGAGAGAGAGAGACAGAGAGAGAAAGAGAGAGGGATAGGGAGGGAGAGGGAGAGAGAGACAGAGACAGAGACAGAGAGACAGACAGACAGACAAGAGAGACGGGTAGATAGATAGAGAAAGAGAAAGAGAGACAGCAGAGAGGCAGGCAGACAGAGAGATAGAGAAAGAGAAACAGACAGAAAGACAGACAGCCATACAGATTGATAGAGAGACAGACAGACAGACAGACAGACAGACAGACAGACAGAGAGAGACAGAGACAGAGACAGAGACAGAGAGAGATACAGACACAGAGAGAGAAAATGAAAGAAATTAGTGGGGTGCTTTACTGTTAAAGCAGCAGCTGATAGTTTAGCTGTCATCACTCCCCCCCCCCCCCCCCCCCCACTGCAAGGTTCCAGACGAGTACTGGGCAATCAGAATAGCGCTATAATTATCAGCATGGCTTTCCATGCAGTTGTTAGAGGAGGGGGGGGTGGAGATGGGGGGAGGAGTAGAACAGGAGGGGTAGTGAGTTGGTGGTGTGGTGTGGGTGTGGTGTGGGTGTGTGGTGAAGTGTGGGGTGTGGGGGGGTGTGTGGGTGTGGGTGTGGGTGTGGGTGTGTGGTGTGAGTGTAGTGTGGGTGTGGTGTAGGTGTGGTGTGGTGTTGGAGTAGTGTGGGTGTGATGGGGTGTGGTGTGGGTATGGTGTAGTGTGGGTGTGATGTGATGTGGTGGGGTGTAGTGTGGGTGTGGTGTTGGTGTAGTGTGGGTGTGGTGTGGTGTGGGTGTGGTGTAGGTGTGGGTGTGGTGTGGGTGTGGTGTGGGTGTGGGTGTGGTGTGGGTGTGGTGTGGGGTTGGAGATGTGATGAAAGGAGTGGAAGTGTGAGAGAGACAGAGACAGAGACAGAGAGACAGAGACAGAGACAGAGACAGAGACAGAGAACTCTGAACTCTGAACTCTTAACTCTGAACTCTGAAATTGTTAAGTGCGCATCGGCCTTCGGTCACAATACATGTCAAGGTATAAGGAAATAAAGAAAACCTTACTAAATCATGACTTCTCACAAGCTTTGCTTACACCTTGGCAACACAATAGTGGGGAGAGAGAGAGAGGAGAGAGAGAGAGAGAGAGAGAGAGAGAGAGAGAGAGAGAGAGAGAGAGAGAGAGAGAGAAGAGAGAGAGAGAGAAAGAGAGAGAGAGAGAGAGAGGAGAGAGAGAGAGAGAGAGAGAGAGAGAGAGAGAAGAGAGAGAAAGAGAGAGAAAGAGAGAGAGAGATGGTGTACAGCGTAGTATAGTGTAGTGCAGTGTTGTGCAATGTAGTATAGTTTGTGGATTATGGGCGACCATGTGCATGCACGCACGCACACACACACACACAACAACAACAACAACAACAACAATCAAGCGAATAATGAAGATTCCAAGGACAAAATCATAAACAAAATGTATAATTCTATTGTAAAAAAAAGAAAAAAATCTTCTGCGTAATTTTCAAAACGAACTCATTCCCCAAAACACATGCCCCTCCCCCTATCCGTAAATATACACTCAGTCCCACTTTCAATTAAATTTCAGTGCAGACAACCTAGATTCAAAACATGCATAGAAAAAAGGATAACTATTTGTAATAGTTCATAATGGGTGTCTTGCTAAGTTTCATCAACTTCCAGTTGAGATTTCGTTTCTGGCAAAACTGTATGATTTTGTTTGTCTATCAGCAAGGCAGTGATTTCCATGCAGTGGGCGTGTAAAACAAAATGAGCAATCACGTATTTTCTTTGGTTTGATTAAACCATGTTGGATGTGATTGGGTATAGTTTGGTTTTTGTTTGTTTGTGCTTTCGTTCCTCAGCTAGAGCTCCGAGGTTGACCAATACTGAAATCTGGCTATTTTTTTTAAATTTATTTATTCTTTTATATCGAGGATAACAGAATAAGCAATCATGTGCTTTTTTTCATCCGGTCCCCGTGTGTATGCAGTTTTGTAAATATTGTCATCTGTTCCCACCGGCCACACGATGGCCTACTCTTACGAAAAGCGCTATGCGACCGTTTGTACACCATTAAGGTAACCGCATTTCGACTTAAGGGATGGATATGTTTGTTTAATCTTTACAGTATACTGAAAATTCCACTTTCCCCTTTTGGTTTGTTTTTGTTGTCATACGATTATAAATACTTAGAGGCCGGTGTGGAGTTGACGTGAGCATCCAAAGTAACACTCCTAAACAAATAATAATTAAGGAGATATAAAAGTATAATACCAATATGGATGATTTTTATGCAGAATTCGTAATTCAGAATTTTCAAATCTACGCTATTCTCCAAAACATGCAAAGTGTCTTGTTAAGTTTCGTCGATTTCCAGTTGAGATTTTTTTTTTATCTGGTAAAACTGTGTAATATTTATCAGCAAAATAACAAAGTAACCGCAAAGTAGGTGCAATTTTTTCAAAACATGCACTTCGAACTTTTGTCTATACTTATTCCTATTTCTGATCTTTCTTTAGTGTAGATGTATATTGTGTACCACACACACACACAAACACACACACACACACACACACACACACACACACACACACACACACACACACACACACACACACACACACACATACACACACACACACGTACACACACACACATGCAAACACCAGTATCCATACAAACACAACAAGAGCTTTAACCTGAAACTTCCAAGGACGACGAAATAAACAAAACGGATTATAACGCAATCATGGGCAATTTTATTCGTCATTTTCAAAGCGAACCCATTCCCCTTAACACATGCCCCCATCCATACACTCACACTCAATGCTACATTTTAATTGAATTTCAGTGCAGACAACCTTGGGTTCGAAACATGCACAGGAAAAAGATGATTATTTATTAGCGTTCATAATAGGTGTCTTGCTAAGTTTCATCAACTTCCAGTTGAGATTTCGTTTCTGGCAAAACTGAGTGACTTTTTTTCTCCCTATATATCAGCAGGCAGTGAATTCCCAGCAGTGGCTGTGTTTAACAAAGGCCATCCCGTATTATAGGGTTTAGTTTGATTAGCATTTCTCGCACATGCTTTTTTATAGCCTAGCTTTTGAAGTTGTAGTTTTCAGTTGGATTGTAATTTCCTAGGCATGCTTTTTTTCACAAAACTATTGAAGTCGTAATTTCGTTGGTCATTTTAAAATTCTTGTTATGGTTTGTTGTATAGGTGAGGCTTACTTCGAAAGCAAATCAGAGAGCAACCCATTGGGGTACACACACACGCGTGTTGGTGTTTGTGTGTGTATGTGTGTGTGTGTGTGAGAGAGTATGTGTGTGAGGGAGGGTCTGTGTGTCTGTCTGTCAGTCTGTCTGTCTGTCTTTGTTTCTATCTCTTTTTATATATCCAGTTCCTGTGTACATGTGGTTTTGTACATTTTTAAACCGTTCACACCAACACAAAATAACCTACTCTTCAGAAAGATAGAATGGGTTTTAACGTGTGAGCAAGATGTTTTGCGTGCGTTCGCACACGGGACGTCGGTTCAAAGTCTCATCCGAAGACTTCCGGGAGAATGGAGTCAGCACTGATGTTACCTCCAGGGGAATAATCCCTTTGAACGGGTGTGTCGATGGTGACTCGAACCTGGGCCATCATAACGCGAGCATAATGCAACGCTCTAACCACCAGACTAACCCACCCACCTTGACAAGAGAGAGAGAGAGAGAGGGAGGGAGGGAGGGAGACAGACAGACAGACAGACAGACAGACAGACAGACAGACAGACAGACAGACAGACAGACAGACAGACAGACAGACAGACAGACAGACAGAGGTCAAATCTAATCAAATCAAATTCTTTTTTTTCCGAGGATAATGAATAAGCACTCATGTGCTTTTTTTACACCCAGTCCCCGCACAGAGAGACAGAGACAGAGAGAGAAAGTGCGTGTGTGAGAGAGCAAAACTAAATATATAGGTAGACCGATGAATATACAGATAGACAAGAGTACAGGAAACTAGACATTTATTTTGATAAAACCGAACTAAGCAGAGACATGCATACATAGATACATAGATACATACATACATACATACATACATACATACATACATACATACATACATACATACATACATACATACATATATACATACACACACACACACACACACACACACACACACACACACACACACACACACACACACATACATACATACATACATACATACATACATACATACATACATACATACATACATACATACATACATACATACATACATACATACATACATACATACATACAGTGTAAGACAAATGAGAGAACAGATATTATCATTCCCAGGAACCCCACCTCAAGCCCTAAAGTCCTGATATCATTAAGGTTCTCTCCACTAAGCCCAGTACATCACTATGTTGTTTCACCTCCAGAGTCTAATGATGTCTGCTCTGGGAAAGTTTCCTCCAGGCTGCAAAAAAAGAGACTAGACGAGCCTTGTTTATTAAGGACAGCAGTTTGGATAAACATCACCACACAAACATTTATAAACCTTCTCTCTCTCTCTCTCTCTCTCTCTCTCTCTCTCTCTCTCTCTCTCTCTCTCTCTCTCTCTCTCTCTCTCTCTCCATTCTTGTTTGGCCTATGCTAAAGGCTGTGTCAGCTATTGATGTTAGCAAAGTTAATGTGTCAAGGTCTACATCCAAATATTTTTTTATGTTTTGAAACGTTAAGATTAATATTCAACCTTGACAAGCTCTTAGCGTAACAACATGTGTTTTTTTTCATCAAAAACGTTTGTTTGTTTTTGAAATATTTCCACATCTATAACGAGGTCTAGGCATAGGAATCTATTTTAAAAGGAGTAAAAAAAACAAAAACAAAAAACATGATATATATATATATATATATAGTATCTAAAGTCGGAATATGGCTGTTTATATGCCAGCGAGATACTTAAAAAAAAAAAAAAAAGCTTCAAATCCAAACTTCTCTGTCAGTGGGTACTTCAAAGTCTGACAGTGATTTCTTTCCTTTTTTATATATTCTTTTATATCGAGGATAATGGGGTAAGGACTCTTGTGCTTTTTTTACATCCAGTCCAAGTGTATATGCAGTTTTGTAAATGTCATCTGTTCCCACCGGCACACAAATTCTCACCATTGGTGAGCCTTGGAGCTCTAGCCAAGGAATGAAAAGAAAAACAAAAAAGAAACCCACTTGCGCAAGATGCTCTACATGTGTTCGCACACAGAACCTGGGTTTATAGTCTCGTCCCAATGACTAGAGGGAGAATAGAGACGTAACAATGTTAACTCTGATGAAAAATATCATACCGACACTTCAGTGGAAATTCGGATTTGTGCTTTTAATTTCTCAAATATTGAGTTCTATAGTATAACTAGGAGGCTGTTTGCCTCCTATTTTTTGTCATACCACAAATTAAAAATATACATCACTTGTAAGTCCTTAAAATCCATAAATTCTTGTCATTTCATTCACCATAACAATGGAAATAATCCCAAAACGTATTTTCAACCTTCTAAAAAAAACTTTCATCAATAACAGATACAGGACTTTTGTTTTCTCAAGCATGTTTCAAAGTTCTTTAAATCTACATTTTAAAAATATTCCACATCTGTGCACAGCAACCTAATAACATTTTTTTTTAAATAACTACATGATTTTTAGCCTACCGTGTCCAACCTTAATGAACAGATGACTGTGTTCAGTGTGTGAAATGGGGTCAGATGAATTCGACCGTCTAACGAACTGTCTTTGTAGTTTCCGTTACAGCATCCTGTAGGAAGCATACTGTTACTTTACAGGCTTCGTTAGTCAGTCAGAAAGGGTTTGCATTCAAGGCGGGGACCCACTTGGAAAAAGCATTTAGACTAGTGAAAAGACTGTGTGGCCCTTGACTAATGCTTGTAATAGTTATGGATGCTTGTTAGTTCGTCAGTCTATCTGTGTGTCTAACTTAAGCTGTCTTTTGTTTAGGGCTTCCACTCAAGATGTCTTTGGTTATGTCTTCTTCGATACCTTCTTTCAGTTACTATAATTATTATTTTCTTTGACTGTCAGTCTGTTGGTTATCTGTTGCGGTTTCTGGTGGGGTTTTGTTTGTTTATTTGTTTCTTTGCTTGTCTCTAGGTTTGTCTCTGCGAAGTTCTACCTGTTTGTTCGTCAGTTACTCTCCTTCTGCTTCCCTCTCTCTCTCTCTCTCTCTCTCTCTCTCTCTCTCTCTCTCTCTCTCTCTCTCTCTCTCTCCTCTCTCTCTCTCTCTCCTCTCTCTCTCTCTCCCTCTACCTCTCCCTCTCTCTCTCCTTAGATGTTGTATGTCTGTCTAGTTAATTTGTCCTTACCTATTTATTTATCAGCTCTCTGTAACTCTGAGCTACCGTTTGTTAAGAGCTTTGCAAGTCACTCTATACCCGAAATAATTGGAATGCGGCTACCTTTATGGTGGATCAAAAAAGGTCGCATACGCAAAATCTCACCATTGGTGAACCTTGGAGCTCTAGCCGAGAAGAAAAAAAGAAAAGTCCCCGTCACCATGGAGTCAACGGTCATACCCCTAACCACCCCACCGTCACTCCCACCCCACCCCCTCCTAACAGACCAAACAAGCAAACAAAAACGGCCTCAATAAAGTTACAAAAACAAGCTAAAAAATGAGCCATAATTGTTTTATATTCATGCCATTTTCTTCTGGGTCATTGGAAAAAGTAATAGCCCATTTACTGGAATCTCTCAGAACGGAGTTGGTGCTTCGCTGTAACGGAAAAAAAGCCCCTATAACAGAAGTTAGGGTATTCTTGATCTCTGTCAAAATACGACCAGCGCATAGTCAAAGTAAACGAAGGTAATTTGTCGATAAACTTTCGAAGATACGGTTTCTTCGCTTCTTGCTGCTAATGAAGTCTCTTAGGCTTTACTGTCAGCTGTAGTGGCCCTCTAGACTGCTGTGTTTTTTGACAGAATCTGCACGTGCAACGACACAAATAGAAGATGGGAACAGTTTGCATGTCAATTACAGTAACACATTTTGTTTTCCGAGTCCCTGAACAGTTTATTTTTGGGTAAGGAAGTGTTAAGAAAAGGGGTTACTTTTGCAATGTAATGCTAGCTGTCATGGGGCTTTTTGTATATTTTGGTTGTACATAACATGGTTTTGTTTTACCAGAAGACAATCATGTATTTGTGAATCAATATGCTAATAAGCTTGTGGTAGTTTTTTTCTGAAGAGAGCCATTTGCTTGATTTTTCTTCAAAATCTTTTTCTGTTCTGTAATTGTTTGCATCCTTGTCTGTCAGCATGCTAGTCTGTTTGCCTTTCTGCCTCCATGCCTGCCTGCCTGCCTCCCAGCCCATCTGCCTGTCTGTCTGTCTGTCTGCCTGACTGCCTGTTTGCCTGCTGGTCAATCTGCTTGTCTGCCTACATGCCGTTGTGTCTTCAGCCACAAAGGCACTGATGTTACTGTTTACAAGTCTGAACATCAAACGAATGAGGTACTTTTGGGGTGCAGAGGAAAAAGCAAACAAAAAACCTCATCATCTAAACAATGATTTGTCTACTTTTTCTTTATAGTTTCCCTGACGCAAAATTGTACCAAGAAGGTTTTGATTAAGCGATATATATTTCTGGTGATTCTTGTAGGGAGTTGCTACTCTGTAACAACCAGTTTCTTTATCTTGAACAAGAAAACCCCCTTTCTTAGTCCACGGTAGCTAAACTAACACAAGAACTACATCCTTTTCAAAGACGCGCTTGCCTTGCTGTATGATGCCATTTGGTAACAGCAAAACAAACACTCTATTGTCTATGCTTAAAGGTTAATCTGTGTATGTCGTTTCATCTCCTTCGGTTTTTGCAGGTTATATCCAAAATAAGATGCAAGGCCCAAAACAGCTTAGTTTGTTATTGTCCTTTCTTGTCTAAAGTTTCATGACTTGGAACTTAAAACACTGGAGAAGCTAAATGCAACAGATACACAATTATGATAATACAGACTCAAAAACTAAGTTCAAAAATGCATTTTGGGTAACTGCAACTATGTGAATACAAATGCTTTCAGTTGCTACTTTGCTTTGCTTTCCGCTTCTTTAATATTTGCGCAATTATACGCTCAACATCACTTTTTTCTTTTCATTTCTTTTATCCAATCATTTTTTATAATGTCCATGAAAGTAATCCCTCTACATCTGCACAAAGTGAACTCACCTTAAAGACCCGGTAAAGGGGATCAGCAAATTGCTAACAAATCCTAGGAACATACCATCTTCATCTAAAACCCATTGTTGCCAGTCAACAAAAATCGTCTAGATTCTTTCAAAAGACTTCTAGGGGTCGTTATGTGTTCCCTAGACTGCAATTTGGGGTACAAAAAAAGAAAGAAAGAGGTCTGGTGGCAGCATTTAAAACTCAGAAATGAGTTTTTTGTATTTCAGGATGTGTTTAAACACTGCAGAAAAGCCTGATGAGAACTGGTGGAAGGAAGGAAGGAAGGAAGGAAGGAAGGAAGGAAGGAAGGAAGGAAGGAAGGAAGGAAGGAAGGAAGGAAGGAAGGAAGGAAGGAAAGAAAGAAAGACGACGCAGGTAGAGGAAGAAGAAGAAGAAAAAGAAAAGAGCAAGTGGAGGAGATGCAGAGGAGTGATAGACAGACAGACAGATGTACAGTGACAGGGTGAAACACAGAGAAACACAGATGTACAGAGACAGAGACAGGGTGAAACAGAGAGAAACAGATTTACAGCGACAGAGACAGGGTGAAACAGAGAGAAACAGACAGATGTACAGAGACAGGGTGAAACAGAGAGAAACAGACAGATTTACAGAGACAGGGTGAAACAGAGAGAAACAGACAGATGTACAGAGACAGAGACAGGGTGAAACAGAGAGAAACAGACAGATGTACAGAGACAGGGTGAAACAGAGAGAAACAGACAGATGTACAGAGACAGAGACAGGGTGAAACAGAGAGAAACAGACAGATGTACAGAGACAGAGACAGGGTGAAACAGAGAGAAACAGACAGATGTACAGAGACAGGGTGAAACAGAGAGAAACAGACAGATGTACAGAGACAGGGTGAAACAGAGAGAAACAGACAGATGTACAGAGACAGGGTAAAACAGAGAGAAACAGACAGATGTACAGAGACAGGGTGAAACAGAGAGAAACAGACAGATTTACAGAGACAGGGTGAAACAGAGAGAAACAGACAGATGTACAGAGACAGGGTGAAACAGAGAGAAACAGACAGATGTACAGAGACAGAGACAGGGTGAAATAGAGAGAAACAGACAGATGTACAGAGACAGGGTAAAACAGAGAGAAACAGACAGATGTACAGAGACAGGGTGAAACAGAGAGAAACAGACAGATGTACAGAGACAGGGTAAAACAGAGAGAAACAGACAGATGTACAGAGACAGGGTGAAACAGAGAGAAACAGACAGATTTACAGAGACAGGGTGAAACAGAGAGAAACAGACAGATGTACAGAGACAGGGTGAAACATAGAGAAACAGACAGATGCACAGAGACAGAGACAGGGTGAAATAGAGAGAAACAGACAGATGTACAGAGACAGGGTGAAACAGAGAGAAA
>CM060334.1:26742177-26744677 GCA_030674155.1 Stramonita haemastoma | reverse complement strand
TGTCTTTCTCTATCTCTCTCTGTTCCTCACTCTGTGTGTGTGTGTGTGTGTGTGTGCGTGCGTGCGTGCGTGCGTGCGTGCGTGCGTGCGTGCGTGCGTGCGTGTGTGTGTGTGCGTTCCTCTCTCTCTCTCTCTCTCTCTCTCTCTCTCTCTCTCTCTCTCTCTCTCTCTCTCTCTCTCTCTCTCTTTCTTTCTTTCTTTCTTGCTGCAGCTGCTGCTGTAGATAATGAAGACGCTAATGGTGATGATGATGTAGATGATGAATATGATGATGGGGATGATGATAACAAAAAGACATTGAGTGTGGTTCTGTGTACTTGCAGAATTGGAATTGGCGAAATGGATGGAACCGTTTTCTCCTATGATGTCTGCCTTCCCCTGCCCCAAACATGCTTTGTATAGTGACCTAGGGTCGAAGTACAATAAAATCAATAAATAGATCAATTAAAAAAAATTATTTCAGTGTTCAATGTTCTGTGTGCGTGTGTGTGTGTGCTTATATATATTACAATCATTATATGTGTGTGAGCGCGCGTACGTGTGCGTGTGCATGCGTACAAGTGTGTGTGCATGTGTGTGAATGTGTGCATGCGTGCGCGCGTGCGTGCGTATGCGTACGTCTGTATTTTTCAAGGGGATTTGTAGAAAATCATCAATGTTCACGACGTCCTGTTTGCAACATTAACATGACACAGAAAGGCACTACGCCACTCGTGTAAGGAATCAAGCAAAAACTGAACGCTCTCATGTTCAAGCTGAAAATTTAGATAGACAGCACTGATCAGCGGCCTTGTGGGAAAACCTATCAACATCTGCATCATCTGATATTCCTACAAATCGGATTCTGCTCCAAATTAACGACATGCTGTTTTAAATGCCACAAGGGCCCACCAAAGAAACGGACAGCTATTTTTCTTTCAACGTTCACATAATCATCGAAACCGTTTCAATTATTCCTGTAAAAATGTTGCAGCTTACCAAATCAGGAAATGTATCCACTAAGACTGAAATATTATTTTATACGGAAATTAGAACTGTATGCGACGGTAGGCCTAATCCTCTGAAATAGGAGTAAGGCTGTCCACATGGCGAGTACTTGAAAACAGTCATACACTTCTCATGTTTTGAGTGCTTATGGTCTCACAGTGATTATTAAGCGTGATGAGTGAGTCAGAGTGTTAAGATGGGGAACGCCCAACGACAGCAGACCCAGCAGCAGATCTCAGTGTCCTGCATTGTTGTGAAAATATCGTTCAAGTCTCATCTCTACCTCATTCTTTCTCCATCGTCGTTGAACGATCAGACAGCAACCCCATTTTGTTGTTCAATGAGAGTGGCTTTTTCCACAGAATTTTACGAGGGACAATTCTTGCTTCTATAGGTTCTTTTTCCGTGCACTCAAAGTGTAGAGCACACGGGACATCAATGTATCGTTTCTGTCTGAAAGACTAGCACCCAGACCACCACTCGAGATCTAATGGATGGGGGAAAGCTTGGATTCAGACAGGAATCGAATCCGCAACTTCTGGCATTCCAGACAGGAGTGTTACCTCTAGACCACTGATCTCAGTGATTATGAGAATCTTACATCAAAAACTCACACATGTAAAAAAAATCATATATTATACCCAGAGAATATTCCATTTATAAGATTCGCAGCTACAAGATACAATTACCACCCACGCTCTCCATTGGAGTGTGGCAGTACAAGAGATATCATACACGGAAGATTCACAGAGGGCTGTTATATCCTATCAATCAAACTGTTTGCAGCCCGGCCCACAACAGCTAGAGGCCCTATCTGGGCTGTCACCTCGTTAGCAATGAAAGGCCATGTTAAAACTGTGCAGCTGTAATTATGCTGATTATACCCCGAGATTAATGAAAACTCTTCACTCATTCCGTGACTGAACACCCTTGCTGACCATCAGGATCACACTGGGATGGTCACTGCAGAGTGAAAGAAAGAAAGAAAGAAAGAAAGAAAGAAAGAGAGAGAGAGAGAGAGGAGAGAGAGAGAGAGAGAGAGAGAGAGAGAGAGAGAGAGAGAGAGAGAGAGAGAGAGAGAGAGAGAGAGAGAGAGAGAGAGAGAGGGTGAAAGGGCCAAATAAAGGACATTTAATTCATGGGTTATTTTTTTATATTCTTTTATATCGAGGATAATTGAATAAGCATTTAAATGTTTTTTTTACATTCAGTCCACATGTGTATGCAGTTTTTCATCTTGTCATCTGTTCCCACTGGCACACAATGGCCTACTCTTAAAAAAAACGGAACAGGAAGTATCGTGTGTGTAAGATGTTCTGCGTGCGTTCGCACACGGGTTGAAACCAATAGCTGAGACTTCCACTATCGTGTTTGCTAAAAGCAAACAAACAATTACTATCGTACTACATGTATTACTATCGCACTATTCATTTAAAAAGAAACTTGTTAAAAGCAACAAAGCTTTTGTTCTGATACACAACAAGCCTACAAAACTAGATATAAGTTAATGTCT
>CM060334.1:26734677-26737177 GCA_030674155.1 Stramonita haemastoma | reverse complement strand
CACACGCGCGCGCACACACACACACAGCGATATACAATGGTTTTAAAACATTGCATTTATTGGTGAGTGTGTGAGTGCGTGGGGGGGGGGGGGACTGTGATTGTGTGTGTGATTGTGTGTGTGAATGTGTGTGTGTCACTGTGTGTGTGTGTGTGTGTGTGAATGTGTGTGTGTCACTGTGTGTGTGTGTGTGTGTGTGTGCGTGTGTGCGTGCGTGCGTGCGTGCGTGCGTGCGTGCGTGCATGCATGTATGCGTGCGTGTGCTAATATGTGCGTACAGTGCGTAAATAATAGTGATCATATGTCTTTTCTAGTCAATGGTTTTAATAACATTGTATCCAAACATTGGTGTGTGTGTGTATTTGTGCGTTTACGTGTGTGCGAGCGCGCTCGTATGAGTGTGAGTGTTTGTGACATTTTTATTTGAAGTTATCATATAATATCTGAACAAATATGGAATGTAGCTATTTCGTGTCTTTGATTATGATTCGTATTAATATGCCTGTCAGTATTGTAATTGCCCTTCAGGGATGATTATTAAAGTGTTTTTGACTTCACTTGACATTGCACACGCTCGCAACACACACACACATACACACACACACACACACACACACACACACACACCACACACACACACACACACACACACACACACACACACACACACACACATACACACACAGAGACATGTACAAATGCGCGTGCTCGCAACACACACACACACACACACACACACACACACTACACTACACTACACTACACTACACTACACTACACTACACTACACTACACTACACTACACTACACTACACTACACTACACTACACTACACTACACATTATTTTACATATCAATTTTGCGAGCATTTTGCATTCCAACCCAAACAAAGCTATGTCATTGTTACTTATAAATCTTCATCTGCCCTGTTTTTGACGTGCATACATTTTGGAGGATAAAATGAGTAGATCTATTTTCCTAAACGGGTGTCAAGAGTATGTTAACATACAGGTTGTTGCTCTTCTGCTGTGTTCTTTTAATACTATGTAAACATCAAATGAATTGCATACAAACCAGCATGCACACAGGTGTCGTGTTTCGACACCATCCCTGAGGGGGAAAAAAATAATGGGTAGGCGCTGCACTTGTGGCGACGCGCTCTCCCCGGGGAGAGCAGCCCGAATTTCACGCAGAGAAATCTGCTGTGACATAAAGTGGTATAAAAAAATATATATATAAAAAATACAAACTGGACTCCATTCTTCTGGACACTAACGGAAACTGAGTGGTTAAACTGCTGGTACATGGTGTGTGATTCTAATGGTTCTAAAGTCACGGGTTTTCAGTTTGAACCTATGCGATGGCTGGTGGATCAAGGGAGAATTTTTTCACAACCTACAAGGCCAACGTAAGTGCTTATTTGCCAGTGCCTGTGTCTTTTTCGTGTATACACTCAAACATAATCAAGAATGCATTTATTTTTTTGTTACTTCTTTTAGCATATGGTGGCCTAAACTACCTGACATACCATAATAATTATCCCGTAGTTTTCTCAAGGGTAGGGTCGCCATAGATGACCTAACAATCAGCCCTATCCATCTTTCTCTGCCTTCCTTCCTTCCTTCCTTCCTTCCTTCCCTTCCTTCCTTCCTTCTCTGGCAGTGCTTCCTTCACTCAGCCTCAGGCCTGTCCAGTCAGAGATGTCCTCCTCCTCCTCCTCCCATCTCCTTCTCTTGTCCTCCTCTCTTTCCCTCCCTCCTTACACTGTGCCCTGCAGGAGGACTGTCTCGGAAAGTCACTCTGGGTGGTGAGACAGTGCTTGTCCAACTTCATATTTTGTTTCCTCACCATGGTCAACAGGTTTTCATAGGGCCCTGATCACTTGACTTACGAAAGCGAGTCAATAATTATCTAACATACATCTAGAATTTTGTTTATCACTGATTTTAAAAAGAATTTGTGTGTGTTTCTTGTTCTTGTTCTTGTTCTTGTTCTTCTTATTCTTCTTCTTCTTCTTCTTCTTCTTCTTCTTCCTCCTCCTCCTCTTCTTCTTCTTCTTCTTCTTCCTCTTCCTCTTCCTGTTCTTCCTCTTCCTGTTCTTCCTCTTCCTCTTCTTCTTCTTCTTCTTCTTCTTCTTTCTTCTTCTTCTTCTTCTTCTTCTTCTTCTTCTTCTTCTTCTTCGCATTCTTCTTCTTCTTCGCATTCTTCTTCTTGATCATCTTCTTCTTCGTCGTCGTCGTCGTCGTCGTCGTCGAACGCTCAGGTAGCAACTCTGCAGACCCTGACAAAATGAATGCTCTTGTGCGCTGAGGGCCCTCCAGGGGTCCAAAGAGTTTGTCCCTCATCTGCAGGTCAGAAGGCCAGATACCTCAGCTGCTTATGATCAGACATGCAAAACCATGACTTGGGGGGACGGATAGCCTAGTGGTCAGAACATTGCGCTGACAAATCCTGTTCCGCTTTTCGTAAGAGTAGGCCATCGTGTGCCGGTGGGAACAGA
>CM060334.1:26712177-26729677 GCA_030674155.1 Stramonita haemastoma | reverse complement strand
TGCATTAAAATGGTTCTTTTAGTTCTTTTTTTTTTGGCTGCCTCGTCTTCTGTGATGTCCCCGTCCTGTTCTTCCCACGCCGCTCATTTCAAGCTCCCCGCCACAGCCATACCCAGACTCGTTGTGTCTCATCCCCGGGATCGTAAGTCCACAGGGAGCCCATCAATATTAGGCCGCCGTGGGGCCACCAGCCAGAGGGGCCCTGCACTTCTGCTGGGTCACTTTGGTGGTGTTCAGTGGTTCCTGTTCTGAGCTAACATACGCGGGACACCACCTACTAAGCCCCCAACTAACGACAGTATTAGCTGAGTCACGGAGCCAGACTGAGTCACCCACCTGATGTGGCGACCACCACAACATCCCTCCAACTACCTCCTCTCTCTCTCTCTCTCTCTCTCTCTCTCTCTCCTCTCTCTCTCTCTCTCTCTCTCTCTCTCTCTCTCTCTCTCTCTCCTTCTTCTTCTTCCTCTTCTTCCTCTTTTCTCTGTACAGAGACAGACATATAAACACATAACACATAACTCATACATACATACATACATACATACATACATACATACATACATACATACATACATACATACATACATACATACATACATACATACATACATACATACATACATTCGGACGGACGGACGGACGGACGGACGGACAAACTTACCTACCTACCTACCTACCTACCTACCTACCTACCTACCTACCTACCTACCTACCTACCTACCTACTACTACTTACTTACAGACATACATACGGTGGGGGGTAGTAAGGTAGATAGACAGGCGGATAGACAGATACACAGACACACAGAAAGATATCACGCACAGACACAGACAGACAGACAACAGACAGACACACACACACACACACACACACACACACACACACACACACACACACACACACACACACCACACACACACACACACACACACAGAGTCTCTGTTCGATTCCCGTTTGAGGAGATTTTTCTCCTGAGTTAACATCAGTGTTGACTCCACTCTCAGCCCAAAGTCCTTCGGATGAGACTATAAACCGAGGCCCCATGTGTGAATGCACGCAGAACATCTTGCGCTATACGTTAAATCCTGTTCCGCTTTTCGTAAGAGTAGGCTATCGTGTGTCGGTGGGAACAAGATGACATTTACAAAACTGCATACACATGGGGACTGGATGTAAAAAAGCACAAGAGTGCTATCCCATTATCCTCGATATAAAAGAATTAAAAATAAATAATAAATAAAAATAAAATAAACACGCACGCACGCACGCACACGCACGACCCCCACACACACACACACACAAGAAGAGAGGAAGAGTCACGCAGACATACTTACTTACAGGTCATATTTCCTTACCAATAACCCACGGAGACTAGAAAAGGTACCAAAACAACTCGGTGCCGAAACAAATCCAGCACCGTGTACTTGGCGGAAAACACTTCTTCCTGCGGGGTCACGGCATCTTTGGGTCCGCTGGCACTCTGACCATCGTGTGGGATATTGGCCATCATTTGCATATTGGTTCCAGAGGAATCAGTCGTTTCCTCTGTTTCTGCGCGCTTTGAAACCCCGTCTCACTGTTCATACCATTTGCTTCTTCCTTCTTCTTTCCTGTTGGGATTGACCCTCCTCTTTGCAGTTACCTGTGGAGTTGGAATCTCTTGGTTTTGTTTTGTCAACACGGGTTTGGTCATGAAGCATGGCTTTGATTTTGTCAAAGTCTTTGCCGTTCATTCGACAGGCTTTCTTCAGGATTTTCTCGCTTCTTCAACTTTGCCAGTTGCCACCACCAGCGAAGAGATTCGTCCAGAAAGCTGCACAATGGTTTGGTTCCGTTTAGTTTCTTTTCACAACAAGTGTAATTTGAATATCATTACATATATGCACTCGCACATTTTAAGACACGCGGTTTTTTTTATAAGACGCTTTTTGTTTGATATAACTAGAAATTAACGGATGTATAAAAAAAAAAGCCTGAAGACAACAACAACACATACATAATATATATTCATATGTATGTTTGTGAGAGAGATATTTATATAATATATACATGATAATTATAATATGTCTATATATACATAATATATAGACATATTTAAATATACATTGTGTGTGTGTGTGTGTGTTTTGTGTGTGTGTGTGTGTGTGTGTCTGTGTGTCTGTGTGTTGTGGTTTTTTTTCTTTTATATCGAGGATAATGGGATAAGCACTCTTGTGCTTTTTTTTACATCCAGTCCCCGTGTGTATGCAGTTTTGTAAATGTTATACGGTACCCTACGGTATACCAAGCTATGCTGTGTTATTTTCTTCAATGTTGTGCAATATAATACGGTATACCAAGCTATGCTGTGTTATTGTTTCAATGTTTGCAATATAAAATACGGTAAACCAAGCTATGCCTGTTACTTTATTCAATGTTATGCAATAAATACGGTTATACCAAGCTATGCTGTGTTATTTTCTTCAATGTTGTGCAATATAAATATGGTATACCAAGCTATGCTGTGTTATTTTATTCAATGTTGTGCAATATAATACGTGGTATACCAAGTATGCTGTGCTATTTTATTCAACGTTGTGCAATATCAAAGCCCACTGACAGGGTATTAATGTTATGCAATATATACGTATACCAAGCTATGCTGTGTATATTAATGCAATATAATACGGTGGTATACCAAGCTATGCTGTGTTATTTTATTCAATGTTATGCAATATCCTACAAGCCCACTGACCAGGGCAGGAACAGACAGCATACAAAACGGATAGCCCAGTCTATGAGGTATTAAATGCTGAGACAGTACTGGGGCCAGACCAACAGCCAATGTTCATTATGCAAAAAAGAAATGCAATATCCTACTGGGGCATCTGCTCAGGAGAACAGGACAGCCCGAGCAGTACTGCCCATCATGAGTACCAACATCCTGAAAGTAAGAAGGCAGGAAGAAGAGAAGAAGGACCAGAAATGCATGTATCGTCGGGCACAGATGAAATGGTATAGCCGATCTGTAGAATCAGATTGTAGTGAAGAGAGTAAGAGAGAGAGAGAGAGAAGAGAGAGAGGAGTAGATGGAGAGTGTGTGTGAGTAGGAGGTAGTGGAGGAGTAGTGTGGAGAGAGTGTGTGTGTGTGTGTGTGTGTGTGTGGTGTGTGTGTGTGTGTGTGTGTGTGTGTGTGTGTGGTGTGTGTGTGTGTGTGTGTGTGTGTGTGTGTGTGTGTGTGTGTGAGTGTGTGTGTGTGTGTGTGTTGGTGTGTTTGTGTAGTGTGGTTGTTGTGTGTGTGGCTTTGATAACACACGTGGTACAATACTATACACTGCAGAACATACGCGACATAACTACACTACACTACACTACACTACACTACACTACACTACACACTACACTACACTACACTACACTACACTACACTACACTACACTACACTACACTACTTCTTCCCCTTCCCCTTCTCCTCCTCCTCCACCTTCTTTTTCTTCTTTCTTTTGTATTCTTCGTCTTCGCCATCGCAAGTCTTTCTTTGTCTTTGTAACTTTCTTCTTCTTTTTTTGTGTGTGTTGTGTGTTGTTGTTGTTGTGTTGTGTGTTTTGTGTGTTTCTTTGTGTGTTGTGGTATGTGTGTGTGTGCGTGCATGCATGCATGCATATGTGCAGGTGCGAACGGGTGCGTATAATGTGTAAATAATGGTGATCATATGTCTTTTCTAGTCAATGGTTTTTTAAGAACATTGTATCTAAACATTGGTGTGTGTGTATGCGTGTGTGCGAGCTCGCGCGCGTAGAGTGTGAGTTTTGTGACATTTTATTTGAAGTTATATAATGTTTGAACAAATATGAAATGTAGCTACTTCGTGTGTTTGATTATGATTTGTATCAATATGCCTGTCAGTATTGTAATTGCCCTTCAGGATGATTAAAGTGTTTTGACTTGACTTGACTTGACTCTTCTGTTTCTTCTTCTGTTTCTTCTTCTGTTTCTTCTTCTGTTTCTTCTTCTTCTTCTTCTTTTTTTCTTCTTCTTCTTCTTCTTCTTCTTCTTCTTCTTCTTCTTCTTCTTCTTTCTTCTTCTTCTTCTTCTTCTTTAAGTAGATTATCCTTCGTCGTCGTCAAATCCTCAGGCAGTAACTGTTGCTGCCTGTATAATGTTAGAACAAATATAAAATGTAGCCATCTTGTGTCTTTTGATTATGAATCGTATCAAAATGCCTGTCAGTATTGTAATTGCCCTTCAGGGATGATTACAGTGCTTTTGACTTGACTTGACTTGCGATATGTACGAAAATGCGTTGCGCAGCTGTTAAGTACCTGACAAGTCAGGCCCAGCGATTCCGACTTCAGTGTGGTAGATAATTGTTATCTTTTAAGTCTTTTCAGGAGGGGGGGGGAAGGTAGGAGAGTGGACCAAAAAAGGCAGAAGATAGTTTCAGAAGGGGGGGGATGACAGGAAGAAAAGGAAGAAGGCAGAAACAAAGAGAGAGTCAGAAAAGAGGAAATTCCTAGCACAGTACTTCTAGAAGGTGAGGAAGCTATTTATACTCAGAAGACTGGCTTGAAGTAAATGAACAGAAAAGTGCTTGTTCTCACTATGTTCAGGGCTCCGCTGGCAATTTTACTGACGAGGAAGAAGTAGTAGTTGGGCACAAAGCTCATGGCGACCATGATGATGGTCATGCCGATGCTACAGAACATGTACACCTTCTTCCGTCCATAGCGGTCATCCAGCACAGAGAACACGAAGGTCCCCACAATCTGTCCCCCAAAGTACCCAGACTGCGTCAGCTCCGCCAGGCCAGCTTTGTCACACACCAGGGACCACTGGAAAAAAAAACACCTGGATGTTTTTTTTTTCATTTAAAGATATAGGTGGTGATGGTTTTGTAGTGACGTGATCTTCCTGACTAGACTAGCCCTGGTTCATACTGACACCTCTGTCTGTCTATCGGGGGACGGGATAGCCTAGTGGTCAGAACATTGCGCTCGCCATTTGACGACCGGGGTTCGATTCCAGTTCGAGGGGATTTTTCCCCTGGAGTTAACATCAGTGCTGACTCCACTCTCCCCAAAAGTCCTTCGGATGAGACTATAAACCGAGGCCCCGTGTGTGAACGCACGCAGAACATCTTGCGCATACGTTAAATCCTGTTCCGCTTTTCGTAATAGTAGGCCATTGTGTGCCGGTGGGAACAGATGACAAGATTTACAAAACGGCATACACACGAGGACTGGATGTAAAAAAGTACATGAGCGCTTATTCCATTATCCTTGATATAAAAGAATATATATGTATATCTATCTATCTATCTATCTATCTATCTATCTATCTATCTATCTATCTATCTATCTATCTATCTATCTATCTATCCATCTGTCTGTCTATCTATCTATCTATTTATCTATCTATCTGTCTGTCTGACTGTCTACCTATCTTTCTATCTATCTACCAACCTACCTATCTACCTATCTATGTATCTATTTATCTTTCCATCTATCTATTAATATATCTATCTGTCTGTCTGTCTGTCTATCTATCAGTCTGCCTATCTCTGTCTCTCTGTTTCCATTTATCTATCTCTGTCTCTCTGTCTGTTTCTATGCTACTCTCTCTCTCTCTCTCTCTCTCTCTCTCTCTCTCTCTCTCTCTCTCTCTCTCTCTCTCTCTCTCTCTCTCTCTCTCTCTCTCTCCAGACAGACAGACAGCTAGACAGACAGACAGACAGACAGAGACGAAGAGAGACAAAGACAATAACCTGGTTTATTGTCCATTTAGCCCTGGAGCCATGTAGCCAAGCGGGCAAGTGGTAGCAATATCAATGACGCACAAACATGTTTTTCAAAGATATTGCTTTCCTTCATCTACATTGCGCATAGTGTCATCTTTCCCAGCATGAATAAAGTTCGTAATCCTTACTCACACCACACACACACACACACACACACACACACACACACACACACACACACACACACACACACACACATGGGGTGGGTGAGAGAGAGAGAGAGAGAGAGAGAGAGAGAGAGAGAGAGAGAGAGAGAGAGAGAGAGAGAGAGAGAGAGAGGAGAGAGAGAGAGAGAGAGAGAGAGAGAGAACACTGAACACTGAAAGTAGTTTATTGCCATTAACATTACAGTCTTTTGGCAAGGAGCACAATATGAGCTTTCTTGTGTCTTTCAAGATTATTATTCGTATCAATATGCCTGTCAGTATTGTAACTGACCTTCCTGTTGGGATGATTAAAGCGTTTTGGACTTGACGTGACTTGACCTGACTCGATGAACACAATTTCAGCAGTATGGGGTTGTTGTTGTTGTTTTTTTGTTGTGTATTTGTGGAGGGGGGTTAATAAAAAGGCTAAACTTAACGATAACTGAAAGAGGAAAGGGAATATTTAATAACAAATCGTTTTCGCAAGCTTGAGAGAGAGAGGGAGAGAGAGAGAGAGAGAGAGAGAGAGAGAGAGAGAGAGAGAGAGGGGGGGGGGAGAGAGAGAGAGAGAGAGAGAGAGAAGAGAGAGAGAGAGGGGGAGTAGCAGTGAGCGATGCAAACTGAGAGACAAACACTGAGAGGGAGATGGAGAGAGAGAGACAGAGACAGAGACAGACAGAGACACAGACAGACAGACAGACAGACAGACAGACAGACAGACAGACAGACAGACTGGGTACCTCTGTGAGAAAAGAAGTGTAGTCAGGCATGGAAAAATTGACCCCTGCCACACAGGGCAGAGAGAAGGCGGAGGAGGAGTTGGCGGAACTGTTGAGTGTGACGTCAATGCTGCACTGATGGTACTTGACGTCATGCAGGGTGAAGTTGGTGACGTCCTCAGGGAAATGACTCGCGAGCTCGGTGACGTTTTCCACTTCCCTGCATTGGTAGTCTGGTTGGTAGCCTGTTGGGAAGAAATTGGCCTTTTTTTTTTTTACACAAGATGATAATATGATGACACTTTTACACTCCAGTGCCAGAGTTTAGTGCTACACAGCAAAAATCCTTTGCCGTAGGATTAATTGTTACGTAACTAAGAATCATCGGTATGTACACGTGGAAATTTTTAGATCGTTAGAAGAAAGTATTATGCCATCTGAAAGTAGGTCACTGGGACCGTCTAGTTAGATATTTATTTAATTGTTTGTTTGTTCATTTATTTATCTATTTATTCATTCTTTCCTTCCTTCTTTCTTTCTTTTATATCGAGGATAATGGAATAAGCACTCGTGTGCTTTTTTTTACATCCAGTCTCCGTGTGTATGAAGCTTTTGTAAATCTTATCTGTTCTCACCGGCACAAAATGGCCTACTCTTACGAAAAGCGGAACAGTATTTAACGTGTGCGCAAGATGTTCTGCGTTGTTCGCACACTCGGTTTATAGTATCATCTGAAGGTCTATGGGAGAGTGGAGTCAGCACTGATGTTAACTCCAGGAGAAAATCTCCTCTGCGAGCGCAATGTTCTGACCACTAGGCTATCCCGTCGACCCTAATAGATAGATAGATAGATAGATAGATAGATAGATAGATAGATAGATAGATAGATAGATAGATAGATAGATAGATAGATAGATAGATAGATAGATAGATAGATTGATTGATTGATTGATTGATTGATTGATTGATTGATTGATAGATAGATAGATTGATAGATAGATAGATAGATAGATAGATAGATAGATAGATAGATAGATAGATAGATAGATAGATAGATAGATAGATAGATAGATAGATAGATAGACAGACAGACAGATAGATAGATAGATAGATAGATAGATAGATAGATAGATAGATAGATAGATAGATAGATAGATAGATAGATAGATAGATAGATAGATAGATAGATAGATTGACAGATCGACAGATCGACAGATCGATCGATCGATCGATCGAGAGATAGAGAGATAGATAGAGAGATAGAGAGATCGATCGATAGATAGATAGAGAGATAGAGAGATCGATAGATAGATAGATAGATAGATAGATAGATAGATAGATAGATAGATAGATAGATAGATAGATAGATAGATAGATAGATAGATCGAGAGATCGAGAGATCGAGAGATCGAGAGATAGATCGAGAGATAGATCGAGAGATAGATCGAGAGATAGATAGATCGAGAGATAGATAGAGAGATCGAGATAGATAGATAAATAGATAGATAGATAGATAGATAGATAGATAGATAGATAGATAGATAGATAGATAGATAGATAGATAGATAGATAGATAGATAGATAGATAGATAGATAGATAGATAGATAGATAGATAGATAGATAGACACAGACATAGACATAGACAGATAGAGTCAAGTTCTTTTAATTCGAGGATAATGAATAAGCACTCATGTGCTCTTTTTTTTTTTTTTACTTCCAGTCTCTGCACTTATCAAGCATAAGATCAAGATATAAAAAAACCACACTATCTGAACAACAGCAACAATAATGAATCAAATACCAAGAACAAGAGACCACAACCAGTAGATAGATAAAGAAGGAGGAAAGGAGCGATTGAAAGAAAGAGATTGAGAAAGACAGAGGAATAGTATATATATATTATATATATATATATATATATATTATATATATATATATATCACGTCACCCTTCTAAAAACAGAAAACTTACCAGTAAATATGTAGGTAAGGAGTGGGAAGGGGAAAAGGAAAGAAGAAAAAATCTGCAGGGACAATTGGATCATCTGATAGGGTCCTGTGCCACCCAGTTCTTCTAAGATGGGATCTATGTTCACTCCCCTTCTTTCATCACCCGAGGGTCGTCTCCCTTGGTCTGACGTCATATTGTGTTGCTTTTCGGGCTTTTCTGGAAAACAAAAATGGTAGTCATTGTACGTCATTTAGGTCTCAAATACATGTCAGTATGTTTGCATTATGTGTGACGTTCAAAGCTGAGAAAAAGACATGATTTTCAAATTTGAAGCCATTACATCGCAAATCGTTAAACTCCTCTCTCTCTCTCTCTCTCTTCTCTCTTCTCTCTCTCTCTCCTCTCTCTCTCTCTCTCTCTCTCCTCTCTCATCTCTCTCTCTTCTCTCTCTCTCTCTGATGAACAGATGACACAATTTACTAAACTGCATACACACGGGACTGGACGTAAGAAAACACATTAGTGCTTATTCCATTATCCTCGAAATAAAAGAATAAAATAAGATAATAAATAAACAGCTCTCTCTCTCTCTCTCTCTCTCTCTCTCTCTCTCTCTCTCTCTCTCTCTCTCTCTCTCTCTCTCTCTCTCTCTCTCTCTCCTCTCTCTCTCCACACACACACACACACACACACACACACACACACACACATGGGGCACACCCACGCGTGTGTGTGCATACACACACTACACTCATACCCCCTACACACACACGCACGCACGCATCACAACACACCACAAACAGCACACACGCATACACACACACACCACACAACCACACACCACGCACCCACACCACACACACACACAACACACAAGGCATATACAAATGTACGCTGCCGCGCACATCAACATTTAGATTCAGCAACTAGTAACGGATAGAGTCACGAACTTGTAGGAACAGACTTTAAATCCTAATCCTTTAATCAAGATTTATTTTGCAACCTAAAATCACCAACTGTCATGAATAAACAGACTTTGAATCAACCAACCAGTCAACCAACCAACCAGTCAACAGTATAAACACGGGGGGGGGGGGGAAATAGGCATCAATAATAATTTAATAATAATAATAATAATAGAATTACTAACTAATAATACTAATACTAATACTAATAATACTAATACTAATACTAATAATAATATATACTATAATAATAATAATAATAATAATAATAATAAATGGAATTTCTATAGCGCTAAATCTTGCAAAAACAAATCAAAGCGCTTGCATTCAACCAATTCTTGTGCATGCAGCCAACAACAATTTAGATTTTTAACGGAGTCAATGTACACACACACACACACACACACACACACACACACACACACACACACACACACACACACACACACACACACAACATTTCTTTAAATCGGTTTATTTCGGTCCACGGCAAGAGACGTGAGGCTCAGAAACAGTGAAATTCTGCAATTTCTGCCTAGAATTAAGGTAACTGCATTCCGGCTTCGGGGATTATTCAATCAAATAAAAAAAAAATGAAAAGAACCTCTAGGGATGCTGAACACGAGACATAAACATACACACTATACACACCACACACACCACGTTACACCACATCAAACCACATTAACACCACCACCACATCACACCACGCCGCACCACACCACACTACACTGCATTACACTGCACCACACCACACCACACCACACTGCAGCACATGACACCACACCACACCAAATCCACTGCATCACACCCACACCACACCAAATCACACTGCATCACACCCCACACACCCCATCGCATCACACTGCACAATCACACACACCAGCACGCATACCACACCCCACCACACCACACCCATCACACCCCACCACACCCCATCGCACACACCGCACCACACCACACCGCACCGCACCACATCACACCACACCACATCTCACCATAGGACACGCAGCAAAACACAAGACCGCCGCGTAACTTGTTTCCCACAAAGAACTGATTTGAACGATTTGTCAAACACCTTTAATAAAAGAGTCTATGCACAAAGAGTACCATACAAAGTTTCCACGGTGGGCCGAGTGGGGACTGCAGCAAACACTGGAAGTGTGTGCTCATCGGTAACCTGCTTTATCTCACGCTGTTGACGCTACCGCAATGAGGTACGTGAGTGCAAATATCTCTGCCAGCATTCACACACACAGGAACCTAAGACTTGTGTAGAATAGAGGCGTGGGAAAAAATAACAACATCTGGTTCGTGACTAATTTGGGACAATGTAATCTATACCCAGCTGGGTACACAGCCACACAAAACGTATGCACACTCACGCAAAAACAAAAATACATACATACATAATACAACATACATGCATACATACATACATACATACATACATACATACATACATACATACATACATACATACATACATACATACATACATACATACATACATACATACATACATACATATACATACATACATACATACATACATACATACATACATACATACATACATACATACATACATACATACATACATACATCAACATACATACATACAACATACATAAACATACATCATACATACACATACACACATACATACATCAACACATACATACTACATCATCATATAAACAGATCACACACACTATCAACCCCACACCACACACACACACACAACACAACAACAACACAAGAGAAGATATATATATATATATAAAAATAGATAATAATATAATATATGATAATAATAGATATAATAGATAATATATAAAAATATACACACACCGCGCGCGCGTGCGTAATGTGAGCGCATTTTTATTTATTGTTTTTCGTTTTCTGTTGGTGTGATGTTATTGTTTTCGTTGAGCATGTGTGGTGTGAGTGTTATTTGTGTGGGGATGGTGTGTGCGTGGTGGGGCGTGGTGGTGGTGCTGTGGTGGTGTGTGTGTGTGTGTGTGTGTGTGTTGTGTGAGTGTGTGTGTGTGAGTGTGAGTGTGTCAAATCAAATCAAATCTTTTTTTTTTCAGATGATGCATTGAATAAGCATTGATCTGCTTTTTTTTATAAAGCTATCTATCTAAAGAAAAAAAAAAAAAAAAAACAAAGCAGAAAACACCCTAACAAACAAACAAGCAACCACCCCAAAAAAATAAATACAAACAAAAAAACCCGACAACAACAGCAAAATTTCACCAACATTAATTAACTAAAATGGTTTCAACAGCCTTAAAAATAAAATATGCCTACAGATAATACAACAACAACAATAACAACAAAAATGACCTGTAGTGGGGTGATAAGTAGATTATCTCCCATGTGATCGGAGCGCGACAATCGCAGCGTTGTGCTTCTATTTAGAGACACACCTGTGAATTGTGGATGCTGTTTCCTTGGGTAGAGGTCGAAAACACCCGTTGCTTACACTTCCCCTTCATGGTGAAATGTAAATTATACACCTCTTTGTAGAGGTCGCATTTTAAACTGTCTGACTGTAGCGTGTTTCCCGAGGTGTGTGCAGAGATGGGATATCAAGCATATTTGGTCTGTTACAAGTGGTGACAGAAGTGGGATTATTCTATCCGTTACTCGAGTTGGTTTGTCTACCATGCCAAGCATAGTAATGTTGTGACTCCAGTTAGCTTGGTTAAAAGCCCCAGAACAATTGTTTCATGGTTTAAAAGTGTTATTTCATCCATAAGAGGGTTACATTTTTCAAACCAGTCGGTGGTTTCTGAAGGATTTCGTATATGAATCCTACTAATATTGGACCATTGTGTTTTAATTGTATTTCGATCCAATGTCATAAACATCAATGTTGTATAGTCTTTTACAGCTCGGCGAAGAAGCGAAATTTGATAACAACCCAGTGAACTTGGGCTTGTGTGTATCATGGCGGAAGATCTGATATCCTGGAATATTCATGCATGCGTCAGTTACATGTGGTGAGAGTCGAGATTCAGCAAGGCAAAACCAATGAAATTGATTCCCATCGTTGTGCAGTATGGTCGAAATTTCATCTTTTTTGTATGTTGCATTGTTGATATTCAGGTAGCCTACACTAAGGCCTTGCTTTGTGGGCCACTTGTCTGAAGTTAGAGAAATGTCAAGAGTGTTTTTTATATATGCATATGTATAAGATCTATCAAAATAGGAGACTTGATTAACAAATTTTCAAACTAGTAAATGGATATACTATACTAAAAACAATTAACACGAAACAAAAGACAAAATAAGCTATAATACAATTTCAAGAGCTAAAATATAACCCAAATCAAAATCTGCAAGGAATCAATGTGTTATAACAAAACACTTTTTTAATCCAGTCCCGTTTTTACATAGACGATATAGTCATAAAACGATAAAGCATATAAGTTGGGGACAAAATATTTTGGGTAAAACTAAGATACCACAATTTTTTGGCTAAATCAATATAATCAATCACACGCTAAAAAATAATATGATGCTAAACACAAAGAGATACAGTGACGAAGAATGATCGAATTCAAAAAAGAAAAAAAAAAAAAAAGAGCAAACGAAATGTACGTAATTATTTCTCGCAGAATTGAATCAAAACTCCAATCCACACCAACCAACGCAACAACTGCTCTGTTGCAAAAGTCTCTGGAATCCCAATATACCTGCTAGTTATGAAAGGCAATTTATCCACTCAAAAAGAATACTTATTGATCACACTGCAGTATGACATTGATCAACATCATTTGATGTTCTGGAAAGAAAGAAAATAAGGGGAGAAGGGCTGGGTGAAAGTACCGAGGGAGAGAGGAGAGAGAGAGAGAGAGAGAGAGAGAGAGAGAGAGAGAGAGAGAGAGAGAGAGAGAGAGAGAGAGAGAGAGAGATTTTCATTACGAAAATATTGAAGCAATCATTGATCATCAATGCGAACACTGCATATAACATTTGAACACCTGCACATACACATTTGTAATTATTTAGAACATTATACATGCGCTGCATGTTTGATGCAGGCTTGCAGCAGACACTTATCAACCAGCACGCACGCACGCACACACACATTCACATAATTATACATACACATATCACGCGGTGCATACGCATATACGCACAAGCACGCATGCTTACATACCACGCAAGCACAAGCTCACCGGCGTATTCACAGATACACACACACACACGCACGCAGGCAGGCAACACACACACACATCACACACACACACCACACACACACACACACACCACACACACAAACACACCACCACACACACACACACAACACACCACACACACACGTGGTGATACACATGCATACACATGTTCACTTACACATACACTCAAACACACACACACATACACACACTTCCCCCTCCACTTCCCCCCCACACACACTCACTGGACACACACACACACACACACACACACACACACACACACACACACACACACACACACACACACACACACACACACACACACACACACACACACACACTATTGAGTCAAACATCGGAGTAAGTCTGAAAGTACTTTCACAAGTGGCTGTGCATCTATCTGCCACGGAATGTTGTCTCCCTAACACACTTGTGACTTCTGAACAATGGGGGTTCCTTCGGTCGAGGATGGGAAAGTTTCTGTCCAGTAATAGACCTAGTGTGGTATTGTCGCTAGTCTCACGGTGGGGTGGGCTTGGAGAAGTCGTCTTTTTGTTGAAGGCAGCAGATCGTGAACGTACACCTTTGGCTGCTTCAGCATAGCTAGTCATGTCATGTGTGTTTGTGGTGTGTTGTGTGTGTGTGTGTGTGTGTGTGTGTGTGTGTGTGTGTGTGTGTGTGGTGTGTGTGTGTGGTGTGTGTGGTGTGTGTGTGTGTGTGTGTGTGTGTGTGTGTGTGTGTGTGTGTGTTGTGAGTGTGTGTGTGTGTGAATGTGTGTGTGTGTGTGAAGTGTGTGTGTGTGTGTGAATGTGTGTGTGTGTGTGTGTGTGTGTGTGTGTTGTGTGTGTGTGTGTGTGTGTGTGTGTGTGTGGTGTGTGTGTGTGTGTGTGTGGTGGGTGTGTGTGTTTAAATTATTGAAAAGAAAACTTTGCAACAGTTTTCTCTTTGTATATCTGTGTCTATTTTTGTTTATTTTAAATTGTTTTTTGTCTTTTATTGTTTGCTTGCTTTTTGGTGTTGTGTCCTGGTTTTTGTTGTTGTTATTGTGTGTATGTGTGTGTTATTGTTCTTGTTCTTGTGGTTGATGTTGTTGCTGTTGCTGTTGTTGTGCGTGCGTGCGTGGTTGTGTGCTTGCGAGCGTGCGTGCGTGCACGCGCGCGCGAGTATGTGTGTGTGTGAGAGAGAGAGAGAGAGAGAGAGGAGAGAGAGAGAGAGAGGAGAGAGAGAGAGAGAGAGAGAGAGAGAGAGAGAGAGAGAGAGAGAGAGAGAGTAAAGTGTGTGAGTTTGCGTGTGCGTGTGTGCATGTTATTTATTTATTTTATCTTATTTATTATTTCATCTATTCTTTTATATTCAGGATAATCAAATAAGCATCCATGTGCATATTTTACATCCTGTCCTCATGTGCATGTTGTTTTGTAAATCTTGTCATCTGTTCCCACCGGCATATAATGGCCTATTCTTACGAAAAGCGGAACAGGATTTAATGTGTGCGCAATATGTTTTGTGTGCGTTCATACACGGGGCCTCGGTATATAGTCTCATCCGAAGGTCTTTTGGGGAGAGTGGAGTGAGCACTGATGTTAACTCCAGAAAAAAGTCCCCTCCAACGGGAATTGAACCCGGGTCGTCAAAAAGCGAGCGCAATGTTCTGACCACTAGGCTATCCCGTCCCCACTCTGTGTGTGTGTGTGTGTGTGTGTGTGTGTGTGTGTGTGGTGTGTGTGTGTGTGTGTGTGTGTGTGTGTGTGTGTGTGTCTGTCTGTCTGTCTGTCTGTCTGTGTGTGTGTGTATGCGTGCGCGCGTAGTTTTGGGAGGAGTATTTTTAATGCTGCTTTTTTTCTTTTTTTCGAATTGTATGGCGTGTTTTGTTTAGGTTTTTATTCTTATATGTGCATATACATCATTTTTATAGATGGATGGCTTGATGAAAAGATCAGTTGCACTGCGTATTCAATGTAACATCTAGAAAAAGAAGTTTGACTTGACTTCACTCACACACGCGCGTGCAGGCACACACACACACACAGACACACACACACACACACACACACAGACACACACACACACACACACACACACACACACACACACACACACACACACACACACACACGCACGCACGCACGCATGCACACACACATACACGCGCGCGCAACTCACATGCACGCACACATACATCACACACACACACACACATACAACACACACACACACACACACACACACACACACACACACACACACACACACACACACTCACACTCACACACACTCACACACACTTACACAAGCATATATCCGCGCCCACATACACTTGATCTTTTTAGTTTTTTTATAGACATAGAAAAAAAATCATTTAATTTAAACAATTATATCAGGTTACAATATCCATTCTTTTACAATTATACTTTATAAAAAAAAATAACTAAATAAAATCAAACAATGTGCGTGCGTGCGTGCGTGCGAGGGGGAGAGAGAGAGAGAGAGAGAGAGAGAGAGAGAGAGAGAGAGAGAGAGAGAGAGAGAGAGAGAGAGAGAGAGAGAGAGAGAGAGAGAGAGAGAGAGAGAGTGTGTGTGTGTGTGTGTGTGTGTATGTGTGTGTGTGTGTGTGTGTGTGTGTGTGTGTGTGTGTGTGTGTGTGTGTGTGTGTGTGTGTGTGTGTGTGTGTGTGTGTGTGTGCGCATAAAGATATCAATTAAGTTACATCAAATGGCCAATTTAATTAGCAAAAACAAATAGAAAAAGAAAGAAAAGTATGTCTCAGCAGTTGAAACTCAATAAATAGATATCCCCCCCCCCCAAAAAAAAAGAAGAAACCCCAAAAAAGCAAAAACAAAAACAAACAAACAAAAATATATATATATATATTTATATATATAAACATATAAACCTATAGACGGGATCATGTACAAGGGATTTTTTTTTAATCAAAAGAATCTGATCTGACATTAGATTCTGAACAGTTTCTTGTGTGTGTGTGTGTGTGTGTGTGTGTGTGTGTGTGTGTGTGTGTGTGTGTGTGTGTGTGTGTGTGTGTGTGTGCATGTGTGCGTGCGTGCGTGCGTGCGCGCGTGCGTGCGTGCGCGCGTGCGTGTGTGTGTGTGAGCATAAACTTGAATATGTTTTTCTAAATTTGTGGACGGCTGCTGGGTGTAAAATTAATGATCTCATGCAAGCGCTTTGATTTGTTTGCTCACAGTTTCAGCGCTACATAATGCCATACATGATTATTATTGTTAGTAGTAGTAGTAGTAGTAGTAGTGTGTAGTAGTAGTAGTGTAGTAGTAGAGAGGAGTGAGTGGTGGAGGGGTGGTGTGGTAGTGTGTAGTGTAGTGTAGTGTTGTGTGTAGTGTGTAGTAAGTGTGTGTAGTGTAGTAGTAGTTGTAGTAGTAGTGTAGTAGTATGTAGTAGTAGTAGTGTGAGTTGTGAGTAGTAGTAGTGTCGTGTCAGTAGGTGTAGTGTAGTAGTAGTGTAGTGTAGTAGTAGATAAGAGTGTAGTAGTAGTAGTTATAGTAGTTAGTAGTAGTAGTAGTATGTAGTAGTGTAGTAGTAGTAGTAGTAATGAGTGAAGTAGTAGTGTAGTAGTAGTAGTAGTAGTAGTAGTAGTAGTAGTAGTAGTAGTAGTAGTTAGTAGTAGTAGTAGTAGTAGTAGTAGTAGTTAGTAGTAGTAGTAGTAGTGTAGTAGTAGTAGTAGTAGTAGTATAGTAGTAGTAGTAGTAGTAGTAGTAGTAGTAGTAGTAG